>CM075940.1:2627862-3262975 GCA_038030265.1 Corythucha ciliata | reverse complement strand
GACTGGATAGGGGGAAACGGTCGTTTTCAGCCATTCTCGCATTTTTCACTCTCTTATATGGGGTCCGACCACTTCAGCGACACACAACACTCGACTCAGCATACATTCAGGGAGCACTGGTCTAAATTTGAGCCGAATATACTTGTAGACGTGACGCTGGTGCCCTCCCAAAGTGACTGGATAGGGGGAAACGGTCGTTTTCAGCCATTCTCGCATTTTTCACTCTCTTATATGGGGACCGACCACTTCAGCGACACACACCACTCGACTCAGCATACATTCAGGGAGCACTGGTCTAAATTTGAGCCAAATGTACTTGTAGACGTGACGCTGGTGCCCTCCCAAAGTGACTGGATAGGGGGAAACGGTCGTTTTCAGCCATTCTCGCATTTTTCACTCTCTTATATGGGGACCGACCACTTCAGCGACACACACCACTCGACTCAGCATACATTCAGGGAGCACTGGTCTAAATTTGAACCAAATATACTTGTAGACGTGACGCTGGTGCCCTCCCAAAGTGACTGGATAGGGGGAAACGGTCGTTTTCAGCCATTCTCGCATTTTTCACTCTCTTATATGGGGACCGACCACTTCAGCGACACACACCACTCGACTCAGCATACATTCAGGGAGCACTGGTCAAAATTTGGGCCAAACATACTTGTAGACGTGACGCTGGTGCCCTCCCAAAGTGACTGGCTAGGGGGAAACGGTCGTTTTCAGCCATTCTCGCATTTTTCACTCTCTTTTATGGGGACCGACCACTTCAGCGACACACACCACTCGACTCAGCAAACATTCAGGGAGCACTGGTCTAAATTTGAGCCGAATATACTTGTAGACGTGACGCTGGTGCCCTCGCAAAGTGACAGGCTAGGGGAGACGGTCGTTTTCAGCCATTCTCGCATTTTTCACTCTCTTATATGGGACCGACCACTTCAGCGACACACACCACTCGACTCAGCAAACATTCAGGGAGCACTGGTCGAAATTTGAGCCATTGCTCGAAAAAACTCGTTCTTTAGCACATAGACTCCATTTGGGGTCTAGTTGGTCCTAACATCTGATCAGTTTGATCAAATAACCTCCTTGGGTTTTATGGGCCAAAAGCGGGTCCAAAATGGGGATTTTCAAAGGATTTGGGGTCATAGGGGTGTGGGGTGTCGATTTTCATGTAATTTCAAGCCGGATTTGGCTACATCCATGAAAAATAAACCCACAGTCGAAATAATAAGGCATTGTTCGATAATTCGCAGCGTTTTAACACCGGATAGTCACGTGCAGTACTCTCCAAGTAACGTGCAAAATATTTTTCAATTAGACGGTTTGTACGCAATGGCTAAAAATGTATTGATATTTCGCTCATTACTTTTCGAGTACCGCATGTTGGAAAGCTGAGAAATCGGAGAAGTTTTTCTGTCGTTTGACAAACTGAAAAGCGATTTTCCAAAAAGCTGTAATTTGTTTAAAAACATTTAAAATTCTGGTTTTTTCGTTTCATAAAAAAGCGTCATGTTTCTAGGCGTTTGTGAAGATTGTGTACAGATTCATTTTGCTTCCACTCCGTAGGAAATTTTCCGTAGATTTAGAACAAAACGGCAGTACAAGCTGAGAAATGACAGTTTTTCGGGGGAAAATGCGAATGTTCCTTAAAATCACTATAAAAATTATTACTCAAAAACAAAAAAAGATAGGCCACCACCCGAATAGGAATGGGGAACTTGCATGAATGTCCGACTTGGGAAAAAAGTATACCGGTGAATTGGCACATGGACAGAAGGATATCAATGGTAATGTCAGCCCGATTGGTGCATTTGGTGATATTTAAATAAATTTCAATGTTCTTCAAGAGGGGATAGATGGTACGAGGGGAAATTACGTCAATCCCTAATTTTGAAGCATGTGATTAGGGCACTCTAACATTTTTTGTTTACAAATAACAAGAAAAATTGTCCCCCTGAAAAGGTGGCATACCCCCTCTTTCTCAACTTCATTAAACAGGGTTTGGCGTTATCAAATCCCCATTCAAAATGTTTAAAAATTCGCTCTAAAAATATCCTGGATTGATTTCAATGTTTAATGTGAGCAATAGCATTGTGGAAGAGCCCTCTTCAATAAACACCAGAGCTTGCAAAATGTGCGAGTTCCCCATTATTTATCCCATTTTTTATGTACTATCACCCAACTTGTTTTTGCTACTCAAAACCGACCACCCTGTATTACATTAGTGGAAAGGTCTCAGCATGTTCCCACTTGGCACTGTATGGCTGAAAAGATATAGCGACATAGTTTATTACCCAAAATCGATGTAGCTTCAGCATTTGCTGCTATAAACAATCATTCACCGTACTTTTTGATCACACCTCGTATGATCATTTCACTCAAGTATATAATTTATTTCCATCTGGTTTTACAGATGAGAGCCCAAGAATTGGAATGGCGAGTAAGTTGACATTATCAGTTGCAGTTTTCCAGTTTTACCAACATCATTTTACATTCTAGGAGCAAAGGAACCGGCGGCGGTCTAGAAGCCCGCAGGCCAGGCCCCGCCGGGAGCCACCTCAAGGAACCAACGCTTCCAATAATTTCACCTCGGCGTTTGGCGGGCTAAAGGCCAAAAGGGACAAACAATTTTACAACCCGCCAAAACGAGTACTACATTGGAACAACAATTACCTGCCCCCAATGAAGAACGGCGTTACATTGATCAAGTAGCGACCAAAACATGGAAGATAAATTTTTCCTTGAAATTCGTAACGAACCATCCTTCCCATCTTTCAATCATTAACGTTTTCAACAACCATGTATTTAATCTTCTCCTTCTAACAGGAAACGAATTATTAACGAAAATGTAAATAAATAAAATTAAGAAACTCACCCTACCAAATAACAAACTTTACCCGCTCAGCGGCGCTTTGCAACTGTATCATAATAATAACGTAGCCAATAACATTTCCTAAACGGAATAATGTATTAATAATTAGTTCCTATAATCACCCTATACTTACTTTTTATTTCGATAAATAACTACTCGTAATCATTTCAGAGATGACGCACCACACGGGCCATCCTACCCATAATATCCTCAGCTACTATCAGCGAACCCTTGTTCAATCCCAAGCGAGGACGAAGGACGAGATCTGAGCGGAGACCATCACCCATCACAACACCACCCGCTGCATCCTCAATCTAATTACGAACTGCACTTCATCTCTTCATTACGAGAAACCCCGCTCGCCCCGTTGCCCCATCGTCACGCTCACATCAACCTTCTGCTGACGCTCCACATTCCGATTCCTCTCTTCAACATCTTCAAGTCGTCAACCTCCGGAGAGAAAATATAAACAAAACAAGCTGTGGGGCACAGCTACAGACTCCGGAGGGCAGTGTAACGAATACACACAAGTGCAGGGGCAACTTCACCCTTTTCCTAGTTTACAAAAACCATTTAAGTCCTTATCCTTAATTATTATTATCCCTATTTAAATCTACCAATACTACAAATTATTTCTCACCCCTCCCCAGCCCCTCTGCACCAAAACGGAAATCACCGAGACGCCGAGAAAGGGCGAATATTGGAGCGTCAGCAAAACTCAGCGTGAGAAAAGCGGGTTTCCCACCAATAGGTGCCGAAAAACAGATATAAGGAAGGGGCGCTCTGATCTCGCTCTCTCTGCCGTCCGAGTCTTCGCCGTAATCCCGTCAGATCCCTAGGTCCGCGTGGTGTGTCCTCCCCGAGTATAATAATAGGCTTTATACTGTGTCAATAAATCAGTTTTATTCTTTTTAATCACTTTCTTAATTCCCCCCGGTAATAAGCCCATTCCCCAATATCGCCCAAAAAAAGGCTTGTTACACGTCCAATTACGTGCAGTGACGATAATTCCAAATCGTTAGTTGCGGATTTCGTTGATTGCGACATGCCAATTGTCTCTCCGTGTGTTGACGAAGTCCACAAATTTCCTGATCTTTCTAATGAAGCGGCCGTTGGAAGCACTCCTGTTATTGCTACAAGGTGTAACAAGAGAATTGATTGCTTCATAAAAAGAATCGAAGTGTCTGAAGAAATGAAATGTGCCATACTCTCAGATAGCAATGGCCAATTAAAATACAACTACACAAACATACTGAGAAAGTTGCTGCTTGAAAACGACATTCCATGCATATTTTGTGTGAAGAGGGTGAAAAGGTTGAAATCGTTCATGGTCGTTTACGGGTACTGCAAACACGAGGGATGCAGGACGCTTAAATTAACCATTACCTCCAAGAGTGTGGTTGTCATGAGTAATCAAGTGACACTATCTCCTGATCACTACACACAAAAATTGACTAGTGTAATTAACCGAGAGGATAGGGCCATAGCTAAGGACATTTTGCTGAACAAAACTGCTTTCAACTACCGCTTGGATTGCGTCTTGAAAGCTAACGAAAGTTTGATAGCTGAGGGGAACCTCCAAGACATAAAATAATCTGCTGTAGTAAGGAAAATTAAGCAGGAAGCACTGTCGAAGAACGATTTGGACAGAGATCCTCTAATGAGTGTGATCAAAATGCAACGTAACGAAATAAAGAATAACGATCGTTATATCCAGCACGTCGGGTCGCCTTTGACTTGCGTTCTCTTCAGTTCTGAACAGTTGAAGGCATTAAAGACCCTCAAGAAACATTTGAAGGGACGCGTAGTGGCCCACATTGATGCCACAGGACCCTGTATTCGGGATTTCAAGGTAGATGGTCAAGAGACCAAGCGGGTTTATTACTATGCATTCGTTGCTGCGTCCCCCCCCCCCACGGCTGATCGTAAACACGTCAGTTTCCCTCTCACAGAATTCATATCCAGCAACCACACCGCGACTACCATTTGTTCATGGTTATTGAACTACGCATCACTCTTAGCTCCTGGTAGAGTAAATGATGTCATAAGCAAGGTTGTAAGTGACTGGAGCCTCGCCATCATAAAGGCTGTAGTGCTAGCTTTTAATGAAATGAGTCTCCAGGAATACTTGGACAAATGCTTTCAATGGGCTGTAAATAAATGTGTGCCAAAGACAGGAGTCACATTCGTTGCTTTATGTTGTTCGCACTTCGTTAAAACAGTGGGCAACGATGTATCAAGATTGTGCAGCCTTAAAAAGGACAACAGGAAGCACATGATCGCGACAATTTGTGCTCTCATAAAGTGCAAAACTTGGGCGGAGTTCACGATCAAGTTTAAACATTTCTGTCACCTTCTTTTGAGTGAAAGTCACAACGCATTCGTGGACAACGCGTTAAAAGTGCTTTTCAGTGAGCACGACGATAGTTTTCAAGAGACTAAATGTACTTCTCAGTCACAAGAAGATGCCCTTCCAGATTCGTCACCGCTGTACATGCGCAATAAATTTTACATCGCCGCCCAAGTCATCAAAGACGACGATGTTGAGTTATTATCAAGTAACTCTGGGATTAATGTTGCCACAAATGTGTTTAACAATCCTGAATTCCTGAACCTCTTCATAAAGAAGTATATTCCATACGTACCTCTTTGGTCAGGAATAGTTCAAAACAGTGTCAATGGGCGTGAGCGAGAAAGCAACGCAATCGTAGAAGATTACTTCAACGTTGTTAAAAATGCGGTGTTACAGCACGAAACCAAGTTACGACTTGACCGGTTCATCACATTAACGAAGGATTTTAGATTATAGAGTGTGGCATTCCTTCGCAACGCTGCGCTACAAAAGCGTCAAACGAATCACCAAGGAAGATCAGGAAGCACAACAAGAAAGTAGCTAAAAACAAGCCAAGCAAAGCTACTGGCAAGAAAACCCAAGACGAAGAAACCTGGGGTAAAAAGTCAAAAAGAAAAGCAGTCGGCTACTTGACTCACACGTTTGCCAAAAAGGTGCTCCATTCGTTGTCCCAGTTATCCAACGATTGCACTTCTGTGACTTCGCATCTTAAGAAGGTGGTAGGAGATAAAGCCCATGGTAATTGGAATTACGTAAATACCGTTGACTATTACACAAGCATCAACGAAAGTAAATTGGAGAATGGATTGAAAAATGTTAATGTTGTTAGATATCATTCTCAGATATCTGGAATTGAAACCTTATATCTGTCGGACTTGAAAACATTAACTGGGAAACAATGGTTAATCGAAGGTGTTATTGATGCGGCTATTCAATTATACTTATCTCGAAGCTCCCTTGCTGCAATTGGTATTCCAGCTTTTGTGGGTACGAATTGTATTATTGACCGGTACAACGACTGGGACATGATGAACCCTAAGATTATAGAACACGAGGTTCTTATTGTGCCAATTAATGTCAATAGTAGTCACTGGACACTCCTAATAATTGATCACAATGACAAGACTTTTTCGTATTGTGACTCATTCATTGCTTCTGAGAAACGACGTCAGAGCATAGGAACGACATACTTGAAGGGAATTCAATTGTTACTAAACAGATGTCATAGCAAGACTTATGACCTTCAATCATATGCTTAAAGACATTTGACCATCCCTAAGCAAAATGACGGTTACAATTGTGGTATTCACGTTATAGTTAATGCCGAAAGATTTCTATGTGGTACTAATCTTTCGGACCAGATTAACTGCGACGCACAAAGAAAAGTCATTTTTCAAGACTTGTTGAAAAATTCCCTGTCCATGGAGAACGTTTGTTTGTCTTGTTCAAAAGTTTTTCAACCTAGAACAAAAGAAAGTGAAACATGGATTCAATGTAATTCCTGTTCAAGGTGGCAGCACACATTTCAGGAGTGCTTAGGATCATTGTACAATGAATGTAAAAGTCGGGTAAATGATGAAAACTACGTGCATATTTTCCACGTATGTAGAGCCTCTTCATTAATCAATATTACTCAGGTATTTCACGCTTGAATGAACTACCATGGTGGAAAAAGAATCCACTCAACCATTGTTAACCGCAGTGAAATAGGCCTACTGGGGATATAACTGCAGAAACAAAAAAAAAACGCGCCATTAGACTATACCTCTATGGTGGTGGGGAAATTAGTCCATTTTGCCCTTATTAATGTTTCCGACACCAGTCCTTCGAGGATAATAGTGTTGTAGGTACAACTGTTTGAGCTGGAGATAGAAAAGAGTTCATGCTGTGGATTACCATAGTAAACAAACGTTGGTTCACGTGAAATTGTCAAGTAGTGAGTATTGCGTACTTATCCAATGAGCATGTTATTATAATTATTATTAACATTATTTCTTGTTTCCTATTACAGAAATATTCGAGAGTTCTAACACAATTTCGATTGATCGTCCGTTAACCTAGATTCAATTTTTTTATCCGTCAGACCAGATGTCATAACCTAACAAAAATTGCTTCACAGGTTGCATTATTACGACTTGCACACTAACCTGCTTATCTATGCCATGCCATAGCCTCCCCCATGATCCGATGGATGCAAAGTACCCGTTTTCTTATTTCAGCAGCATAGGCCTCAAATAAAAGCGGCACGAAGAGATAACGGAAGGGAAAGACAAACACCTACTAATAAAAGAAGTCAGTGCAACTGACAACGTAGCACATTCAGACTGACGTAGGCCACCAAGACATATGTAAAAATACTAGTGCGTAATAAGTTTTCCGATTGATAATTTATGATGTTGCTTTTTATGTGTACGTGTATAATGCAGGGCTGATCCATATAATCACGCAACAGGACGACAGCGAAGAACCTGAAAACAGGAGCGATGTAACACGGAAATGCACATGTGTGAGTCGAGTAGCCGACTGCTTTTCTTTTTGACTTTTTACCCCAGGTTTCTTCGTCTTGGGTTTTCTTGCCAGTAGCTTTGCCTGGCTTGTTTTTAGCTACTTTCTTGTTGTGCTTCCTGATCTTCCTTGGTGATTCGTTTGCACAAGAGATTTTCACATAACTTCCCAAGGATTGATCATTGGACAGAGCCTGAAAAAGTGTTCTTGTCATGTTACATACGTTTTGCTTAATAAAAGCACATGAACTTTGAGCGAAGTGTTAGTAGTTGGCGTTAGACGTGTTATTCGGGCACCGAGTAGGAAGTGTGAAAACTGCCCAGATCGTTCATTTTCAGCCAGACTTTTAATTTTCATTGTCTTATTTGGGGACCGACCACTTCAGCGACTCATATCACTCGAATCAGCATACTTTAAAGGACGTGTGGTCAAATTTTGAGGCAATTCTGTCGCCGGACTCGGAACCTGGGGTGGTAGGAAGTGTGAAAACTGCCCAGATCGTTCATTTTCAGCCAGTCTTTTATTTTTCATTGTCTTATTTGGGGACCGACCACTTCAGCGACTCATATCACTCGAATCAGCATACTTTAAAGGACGTGTGGTCAAATTTTGAGGCAATTCTGTCGCCGAACTTGGAACCTGGGGTGGTAGGAAGTGTGAAAACTGCCCAAATCGTTCATTTTCAGCCAGTCTTTTATTTTTCATTGTCTTATTTGGGGACCGACCACTTCAGCAACTCATATCACTCGAATCAGCATACTTTAAAGGACGTGTGGTCAAATTTTGAGGAAATTCTGTCGCCGGACTTGTTTCCGTCGGGGGATTTCTTCCACGTCAGCCGCATTTTTTTCTTTTTGAGCAGATATCTGTGTTTCCGTACTCTGTCGGAGCTATTAAGGTTCAAAGTCTTGTTACATCTTGACTCCTAAAAGCAATTCTCGCGTTTTTCTGCCATTCTTTTCATTTCTCTGATCTCCATGTTGTTTGGCTACTTACTTTATTGCTTGGCTTCCCCATGGTAGCGACAATGAAATCAAAGAATTAATCAGTTTATTTTCATATTGTTTGAGAAGGCTCTCGCCTTTACATTAAGATTTTTTCTTCACATACGCAAGCGTGAACTTCGAGCACGTGACAAGGTGTGATGTGAAATGAGTTCAGGCCGGGTTCTGGCCGGGATATGCATATTTTATTTATTTATTTATTTATTTATTTATTTATTTCGCACATTTACCAAATTTAAGTTTATATGTATAACAAAGCATTTAGGCTACGTGCCAGCCCCCCGTAAGAAAAGACTTGTGGTGGGGACTGGAGTCCAATATTCTTGATACTAACTGTAAGCTACAACTACAATAATTGTCCAAATGATACGACTTCATAGCTAAACTTTACTTGTAATTGCTTAATACAACATTCTATATTAACACATACATTCTATATAAAATGCTTACAAAAACTGCTTAATTATGAATTATTAGGCGCGCAATACACATGCATTGACTCTCAGTTTCAACTTTACTAAATAACAATTTTCAAATTTCAAACCAACGATCATACAAACAAGGTGTAAACAGATTTGAGTTTACCTTCATTGACAAGCTTATTTAAAAATTTTTTGAATTTCTGAATATTTTCAAACCCATTATAATTGTATTGGAACTTTATTGCCATTCTCATCCCAACCACAAAAGCATGCTTAGAATAAAATGCAGTGCAAAACTTAGGAATCCTAACATTAGTATGATCAGATATTCGCGTATTGTAAGGGTGATAAGCATAATAGTTTCTGTCTAGTTTAAAGAGCAACAGTGCTACCGACGTTAGGAACAATTCGTCAAGATTCTTAACTCTAAATTCCTTGAATAACTCTTCAGAGCTGTATCTCTGGGGTTTACTTAAGGCAATCTTGATTATTAACTTTTGAACAATTTTTAGTTTCCCCAACATAAATTGACTGCTATTTCCCCATACAATTATCCCGTAAGACAAAATGGACTCACACAAAGCGAAATATGTGGATCTAAGCGTAGTAATATCACAGATTTTTCTAAGTTGCCTAAATTTACAGCACATTTTTCTTAGTCTATTTGCTAAGGCTACAATATGGAGATCATATTTAAGGGCACTATCAAATAAAACACCAAGGTACTTACAGATATCCACAAAAAAAAATGTATCACATGACGTACTATCACAGTTGGTCTTATCACAGGAGTTCGAATGAATAACTAGAGGGTCCGGTCCTCTCAGTCTACGGCCTTTAGTAAAAGAAATCAGACTAGTTTTTGTAAAATTTATGGACAAAAAATTACTATCGAACCACCGCCGAATGATTTTTAGGTCCTCAATCACGGTACGCCTTAACTCGTCACCGTTGGGGCCAGAAAACAGGATCACGGTGTCATCTGCGAAACAGATTTGCTTCCCTCGAATAGGCACACTAAAAAGTCGTTTAACAGTAACAAAAACAACAATGGCCCTAACACTGTGCCCTGAGGTACCCCACATCTAACAAACTCAGGGTGGCTTAACGAACAATTTATTTTGACAGCTTGACTTCGACCATCCAGATAAGATGAAATTAAATTATTCGCAATACCTCTTATACCATAGTAGGACAATTTTTCCAAACCAGACTATGGTTAACTGAATCAAACGCTTTTTGTATGTCCAGGAATAGACCATATACGTAATTATTACTATCTAAATTCTCATAAATGAATTTGGTCACATCAAAAAGTGCGTGGCTCGTAGATAGGCCTTCTTGGAATCCATACTGCCTTTGTGATATTACAATTTTGCGCTGTAAGTACTCAACAAGTCTTCGCTTTATACAGCTCTCGAGGACCTTTGACAATGAAAATGTTAAGGATATAGGCCGATAGTTACTTACACTCTTCCTGTCTCCACCCTTAAACAGGGGAATAACAATGCTTTTTTTGAAGATAGTGGGAAAAACACCAGTGGAAAAGGATAAATTAAATATATGAGCCAGGGGCACTAAAATGAAAGTTTTGACCTTCCTTAAAACATAATTATTAACACCATCAACATCAAAACTTGAGTTTTTATTCAATCGTTTTAATTCTTTTAGTACCTCAGTTTCTGTAACAGGACTCAAGAAAAATGAGTTAGGCGAGTTAAATCCTTGCAGGGTGCATCGGTCCAATATAGGGGTGCGACCACCATTCTTTCTTTCTATATTTCTCATAATATCTTCCCCAACCGAAACGAAATGCTTATTAAAAACGGTCGCCACATCAAAGTCATTTTTAATAGGTACTCCCATGGAGTTCAAAATTTCAGAGTAAAAAGTACATTTATTTTCTCTATTGCAGTTGGTGGCTTCCCTGATAATTCTCCATACTTCCTTAGGATTTCTGCCCGCCAAATCAATTTTTTCCTTAAAATACATTACCTTTGCCTGCTTAATACATGAATTAAGTATATTTCTATATCTCTTATAATGGAGTACAACTTCATGACAGCTAGATTTCCTGGCCATCGCCCACATTTTATCTCTTTCTCTAATTGAAATTACAATTCCCTTCGTGATCCAGTTTTTCAGTTTTTTCCTCTTGCCACTAACTGAAGTTTTACAAATAGACGCTTCATTCAAACACTTTTTAATTACTCCTAAGAAACATTCGAGAGCATCATCTACATCACGTAAGCTTAACACCTTGCTCCAACTTTCCTCACTAACAAGGCTTACAAACTTCTTATAATTTACTGTTGTCTCTACAACAAAATTTTCTTTCCTTTTTTCTACTGATTTTGAATTAAAAAGAAAACCAACCGGAAAATGGTCAGTAATATCATTACTCATTACAAATCCCATGTAATCACCGACGGTTGAGCTTTTGAAGAAGACATGATCGATACAAGATTTAGACAAATTGCTCACCCTAGTTGCTTTGTCAATTATATTACAGAAGCCATACTTTGCAAAGACATTTAAATAATCGGAACTTATATTTGATAATACCAAGGTATTAATGTTTACATCCCCACAGAAAATAAAGTTAGCATTTCGATCAATCCCTGAACATAATGCGTCAAGACTTTCAATAAATAGAATTGGGTCTCTGTCAAATGACCTGTACACTGCTAACAATTCAAAAACAAATTGATTAATAATGATCTTTAAATACACCGAGTTTGAATTATCAAGCTTATTGGGGCTAACATCCAGAACATCAACACTACAGTCCTCAAGAATGTAAACAGAGACCCCCTCTGCCCTATTAACGCTTTGGGTTGAGCGGAACTCTAAGTAACCGGGAATGTCAAAGCTCAAATTGTCACTGTTCCACGTTTCGGTAAGAATGATAACATGGAATATAACGTTAATAGAACAGAGGAGGGAGTAAAATTCATCAAAATTCTTTTTTAAGCTCCTAATATTCAAACAAATTAAGTTTACATTGCCAAGGCAGCACGTTGCAGCAAGGCTCTCCAAATCGGCTACAGATTCACAAAAAACAGAATTTCCCACTTCTTCATCATCAAAATCTGAACTCTTCATAGACTATTGTTACGAGGATTAATAACAGCAAACATAATGACAATCAATGTCTCAAACAACAAAGGTCTGAAGAAACCTACCAGGGAAAACATAAACAAACTTTTGGAGGCATACGCATAGTGAATAAACAAAACAGTGCAATAGTTGAACCGGCAAAACGGCCACAGGAGGATAATGCAGTTTAAAATAACAATATGGTGGCAAGAATCACAACTTAAGGTTATACGTGGTAGAAAAATACAATATTGGGAATTCGTGACAGTGTAATATGAAAACGGGTGAGAAATATTGAGGACAGTCGACATTTTAAAGTCTAGAATTACTACTAAACAGAATTTGTTCAAAAACATGCTTTTTAATTTAATAGGAAACAGGGGATAGAAATTAACTTTAAATAGTCATTCCTTCATATTATATAAATCAATGGTTGATCGAATATGTTTAGCGATGGTACCATCATCCTTACGCATCATAACATTACCATTCTTTACCCACACATATTTATAGTTCAGTTTCTTCTTAGTTTCTTTAGCTAGATGTAAAATTTTTCTGTTAGTGTAAGTAAGGCTATGATTTATAAAAATTTTTGTTGGTTCTCCGGTCATAAGGCCAAGTTTTCTGACAGTCAAATCTTGAGTACTCTTAGCGCATTTTAAAAATCTATCTTTATCGAGCTTCCTGAGAAATCTGACCACAATGATTCCCGGCCTGTCCGATTCCTTCTTAGGTCTAGTTCTATAGCAATTGTCGATCATCTCCTCCTTAAGTTCATAATTGATAGCGCTCGCCGTTTTAATAATTTTTTCCGTGAGGTTTTCATTTTTGCCGAAGGGACACCCATGAATCTCAATGTCATTTTCCTTTTCCTTTTGCTCCATTTGGTTGAAGAATACAGAAAGATCAAATAATTCACTCTCGATGTTTTTAGTTTTAGATTCTAACTCCTCAGCCAATTGAGTGACCTTTGATATGTTTTCCTCAATACCCTTGACTTTAGCGAGAATTTCGTCACCGTTGTCCGCTTGAATTCCCATCTGGGTTTTTATTTCTTTAATTTCTTCAAAAAGTTTTTCAATGTGTTTATGCTGACCAGACAGAGACGTGTTGAAGTCAGTTCTTAGCTCTTCAAGAAAATCATAAACTACACCTAGGGAGGGGTTACCCTCCACCATTGATTTCCTTTTCGCTGCAGAACACTTTTTACAGTACCAGTCTCTTTTCGACGACTTCAAAAATTTGTAGTCTTCAGTTTCTATACCGACACAAGCAATATGAAAAACACCCTCGCATGTAGCACAACACACGCGGAAGGCGTGATTAAGAAAACCTTTATTACATTCCGCACACTTGGACATTGTTCTCAGTTTTCAGACCGCACTCAACCAACCTCTGAACAAGACTGAACACGTTGTTTACACATATCTGAACACGTTGTTGCTTCATTTCACGCTTTCATACAGGGCGGTCGGATTTGGCTTGTAGAAAAAAATGGGTGAAATTAGACCGCATTTGTGATCGAAAATACCCCATCGACTATGGTCCGAAAATCCAAATTCTTCGAGATATGATGATTAAAATGATATTTGAGGCTTAAGTCACTTTTATTGACAAAATGCGTGATGCTTGCTTCCGCGTGAATGTTTTGCACAACTTTTACGACGGATTTGGAAAGAGCACACTTTTTTCTGTCGGGATGAGCTATTTTAGATCACTGTTGGTGGCCTTGACAGCCGTTCAAACTGGGAAACATCCAGAATTTGCAATTCTTCAAAAACTTTAACCCCCCTTATTTCACGCTAAATCTCTTCACATCGGTTTCCCAAGGTCAGAAAAACTTGTTCAATGTGTCCTCTTCAAATCATTCTTGAGATTTTGTTTAGTTAAGTTTTTCGGCGCATATGGAGTATTTCTTTCTTCAAAACAGCAATGTTTTGGGTAGTTTTGATTATCCACATTTCAACAACTCTTTCGCTGTAATTTTTTTGTTTGACGTGAGAAACCATTAGATAAATCATCTAACGTCTTCATTTACATAAAACTGATTGCATTCGCCTTTATTGTCGCTCCGGCCTCTGGCTATCGGATAGAGCGTAGCGCGCAGCAGGCTGAAATGGCAAATTTTCAAAGGAACTCATCAGATTCATAATTGCTTGCTCTAAAACTTTTTTTCATTTTGACATGTTTTCAAAGTGCATTTTATTGCTGCGGATGCACTGTTTTGCAAGTGTACCAATGTCGTCCGTTCGCTGCATGTAGGCTCAAGGGGTTACCCTCAAAGAAAGAAGTTGTAGTTAGCCCTGTCATGTCTGTCTCCCCAACCAGAGTTGTTGTTCAAAGAAACTCCTCAAGCTAATAAAAGTTTAAGGTTTTATGTTAACCAGTTTCCGTAGTAGTTCCGTTTTCTTCACTAGTTCCGGCCCCTGTTAAGTCCGCTGACCCACCTACATAACAGCAAGAAGCTCGAGTGGACTTTGTTACAATGCCTTAAACCACTTGAAATTTTCCAAGAAGAACCACTTAGAATTGTCCAAATACTGCTTCCCGTATTTCTGGACGTTTCTTGAGGATTCCTCGAGTCAAGAACGTGTAAAAGCAAGCAGTTTAGAATCGGAAAATCATAATTTTCTTTGCAAAATTGGTAAATTCTGCCTGCTGCGTGTTACGCTCTATCCGGTAGCCAGCTGCCGGGCACCGGAGTGACATTAAGGGCGAATACGATTCATGTAAATGAAGAGATTGTATGATTTATCTAATGGTTTCTCGCGTCAATACTTTAAAAATATTTGTAACCAGAAGTGCGGCTCAGTGCTTCACGGCGACAAAGGAGACCCCCCTTAAAAAACCTTTTAAAGACACACCTCTGTACGAGTGTATAAACGGTGAAGATTACGCTTTATTTTATTTTAATGGTAGCTGCTTTTCTTATTTGCACTCTTTTTTCGTTCACAGATATTATTAAAGTTCGAAGGCGAGCTTTCAGGCTCGAAACCTCTGAAAAGGATCTTTGTAAGGCATACAGTGCCGTGCTTACGAACGTCCACAAGTGGAAGTAACGTCCTCCCACTGAAAACGTGCCTTTTTTTTTTTAATTCGTGAAAAGCTTTTTTACTTTTTTTAATACCTGAACTTTTGTTAATACCTTATTAACTTTGTTTCTAATTAAAACTTGTTTTTTGGATTGGAAGTCTTAGGTTAAGAGTTTTACTGGGCCGTTTCTTTACTAAACCAGAGCTAATAGGTACATATATGCACTGTTCTACAAAAGCATCTTCCTTCAATCATTTTTATCCAAATTCATGAATTTAAAAAAAAAAATATTTTCAAAAGTGTTTTAGGTAGCAAGAGTTCAATTTGGCTTGTGTTTCAGAACAAAATTCAGAATGAAAACTTGCAGCATAGATTCCTATAGGATTTGGACGCTTCAATTTCAAAATAGTGAATGATTCATCCTCCACAACAGACGATTTGTTTATCGAGTGAGTAGACATTCTGTTGAAATTAAAAGACTCGAGCTAGTAGTTAGACTCTCCCGGGGGAAAAACAGGAAGCGGTATCCAAGGTGGAGACTGAAATATTTCTTGGATGCCGCTTCAGGGGTTTCCCCCCCGACGAGTCTAAGTCTAAGCACTCTTCCAAGTATTTCCCCCAGAAAGTAATAGTTACTTCTGTTCAGAATCCTGTCGTGATATGGACATGAAATGGCTGTGATTCTGCAGCAGTGGGTGGCCAGAAATAATGTATTATCCAGCCAGATAAAAAGAATAGCTTTCTGACCAGAAATCAACTAGAAATGTGAGCTATTTCTGGCCATATTTTATCCCATTAAGAACGGCCGGAACCTGGCCGAGAAAGCGTTACAGGACCGTAACTTATCTGCCCAGACATACTTGCGAGAATCTGGTGACTGGCCAGAAAATATGGCACATATCTGGTACATTTCTGCTGGATTTTTCTACCAGGGATGCCAACTATCTTCCTTTTTATGCCCAAGTTTACCGCAATTGTGACATTTGTAAGGAAACGATGCTTTGAATGCAGCTCCTTGATTGCCGGTATCGTTGTCCTGGTCGCTTTTTAGCTCTTCGTCCAACAGTCTTGTTTTCACCAAGTTGATAGTTAGTTTCTCTCGAATTGTCTCAAGTGCAGTTACTACATAATCAAACTTCTTTGGAAGGGTAAGAAGAAGATGACAAATTACGTCCTGATCCTCTATATTTGCCCCCGCTTCCTTCAGCCTCCTTATAAGTTCGTCGAAATTTACGAAATGCTCCTCCAAGGTCCCGTCAGCATACTTCATCGACAACAATTTTTTTCTTAATAACAGTTGGCTTATTATGCCTTTTCTTTGAAACACCTTACTCAATGCGTCGATCATTTCCTTTGCCGTCGTAGCATTATTAACGAACTCGAGGTGACTGTCACAGCAGTGCATTGGACAATGATAGATTTTGCTTTTGCGTCGTCCCTTATGAAGTTCCCTTGAGTATTAGCATTTTCTTCCTTTATCGTGTAGGTGAGTTGTCTTTCTTCTAGAATCGCGTTGATTGTGAAGAGCCATTGAGTAAAGTTCTTCAGCGTTAAATGGAGTTACGAAGAATTTGGCTTCCATTATTTTTTTAACTTTAACCGCCACTTAACTCACTTTAATTCACGCACTCGCGACTTAAGTATCATAATCTTTGTTATGAATAAACTAGAACTTCAAGAAACAAAATGTTTTTATTCTGCCAAACTTAAGACTTCACTTAAAAAAAAAAAAAAAAAGATTCTTTTTACAACTCTAATAACAGTCAAGAAATGTTCAGTGTTACCAACTTTCAACAATTTGATCATCTCAATATCTTAATAATATAGTTGTGGTGTTGCGCAATATTACTGGATCTGCACCTGTCATTAAATGGATAAAGGCGGTGCGACAGCAGACAGACAGCCTGAATATTCTCTTCACCAAGTATGCGTACAGCTTGGCGATCTATTGTTGTCTCTCACCGCTGTTATTATCGACCTACAGACGCTATTGAATACCTCCACTTTCGCACCGAAGTTTACGGCATTACTTTCCATTAAATTGGCCCACACCGCGCAAAGAGCGTTTTTCCCCTTTTGGAGCATTTCTTAATGATTTTCACCCCAAGGTAGGGTTGCCAGACATACTATAATTTATAGTATAGTACTATATCTTGGGGTTATTCTCCTATATACTATATAAGACACTTATAGTATAAAATTCTACTATATTTTCTGACTATGTTTAAAACTAATTAAAACCCGCGCTAAAATGTCCAAGCGGTAGTGGTAGACCAGAAGGTGAAGAGTAAAAGATTTATTAAAACTGGTCAGAGGGGCCGAAAAATACCACTAGTTATTTAAACATGTTTAAGCTTCTGTTAATTTCTTGTGATTTTTCTTTAATTTTGAGTGACACTATTATAGTCGAGTAATATTATGGGGTAATAAATTTAGTTTTTTTTGTGACATCCTGTAATAAGGCATACCATATGACGTTAATTAAAAGAAGACTTGCCAGAGAGGCCAAAAAATACATAGTCGTTTTTGGAATTCATTTTTTTTTTTTCTCTCTCGTGATTTTTGTTCGACGTCTTGACCGTTTTTTGTGATTCTCCAACTCAAGACATAGTTGTATGGAAATTTCAGGTTTTTTGTTTGTTTGTTTGTTTTATCAGTTTGAAATGGTTGATTAAGGTGGATTCCCAAGAGACCTATTGGAACGTTTCAATTGCTACATTCACCCATTTGAATAAATATAGAAAAATAATAAAAAAAAGGAACTATAGTTTATCAAGTCTCTAATGGGCAAAAGAAATGGTTAATTAAGTTTTTTCCCCCAATGCACAGATTCTCAGAACCGTCTGACATTATGGGCCCTCTTGTTCATTAGAAACTTAACAAACATTGCCTAGTAGCAAAATGTTGGAAAATAGTCTGAATGAGGAAGCACTAGGCCTATACTATAATTTTCGGATCCATACCATTTTTTTTTCTCATTGTGGGCCGCAGTATACTATAAGTCGTTCAAAAAAATCTGGCAACCCTACCCCAAGGCCACGTAAGCTTGGGTGTAAAGATCACACCGAGAGGTACTTGAATCTGTTTACAATTTCTATTTCTTTCCCTTCATAAAACCATTTCTCCGCCCTGGCACGCTTCCCACCGTTAGAAAATATAATTATCTTCGATTTTTGAAGGTTCACGCGTAAATTCCGCAAAGCGCAAACTGACATATTCTTGAAGAGTCGATCATTAGCTTTAAGGGTGCCTGATTCAGACGCCAGTATGACTAAATCGTCTGCATAGGCCAGCAGTTTACTCTTCTATTGCAGTCGTGCACGCCTCCACCATCCAAAAAGTCTTCTATATCATAACTGAACAACGAAAAGAAGAGAGCACAGGACTCGTAGGACACCCCTGCTTAATGTCCATGCTCGTATCGAAACAGTTAGTTAATCCCTCCACACACCAAACTGCCCCCCCCCCCCTGGTAGCGGTGAGTAGACCTTTTGTAGAGTTCAACACTCTCGTAGACAATCCCATTTGGGTTAGTTTGAAAAACAAGGCATGCCTATCTTCGGTATCGAACGCTCCCGAAAAATCTACAAAGAATGCGTAAACTCTACTTCTTTTTACACTGAGTTTGATCTTAATTATGTTTACCAGACTAAAAATGCTGTCTACGGTTGAGCGATTTTTCCTGAAAACTGAAAGTCTCAATAAGCTCTCGGACCACTTTTCGAGTCTGCCTAGCAGGAGAGCTGCATGTAGTTTGCTTATCGCATTATTAAAGGATATAGCTCGATAATTATTTGCTTCATCTTTATCCCCTTTTCTATACAATGGAAATATTATCGACTCCTTGAAGCTCTCGGGTATTTCTGACGTACAGAATATTTCATTGAAAACTCTCAAAAGTAATTCTAAGAAGGGCGAGGGTGCGTACATGAAAAATTCTGTGCTAATGTGGTCAATACCAGGTGCCTTAATTGCTTTTAAGCTTAACCAATACCAACATAAGTTCATCGAGTGGTCCTCAGTATTGCTTGATCCATTCACAGCCCTGTTTTTAGTTCCTTTTTTTTTGTTCTTATTGAAATGGATTGGGACAATGAGTTTGTGTTGTCATTTATCGAGGAGTACAAAAAATACAAAACAATTTGGGACCCGAAAGATCCCGACCACTACAACCGGATTCTGAAGCAAGAGCTTCACGTGAATATTGATACATGCGGAGGTGGCCAAAGCAAGTTGCTGAGGTGAACTCGTCTTTCAAACTGTTGCAACGCGTATCCCACCCTCCTTCATTTAAATGACACGGGTATAAGTAGGGTTACCATACGTCCGGGATTCGCCCGGACAGTTCGGGATTGGTAACCCCGTCCGGGGCAGCGTCCGGGATCGTCATTTGTCCGGGTTTCTCAACCGGGTTGACTCAAACCAAGCTGGGCGAGAGCGAAAACGATATCAAGGGTTAGAGGAGAGGGAAGATGGGCGAGCGGCAATCCCCTCCACAGCCACTGACAAACTACACGCAAAAACTTGTCCTGAATTTCAACCGAAAATAAATGGCTAGAGATTTTCGAATCCTTTCTAAATCTAATGTTGCTAGCCCTAACATCTGTAAAGTCGTGGAATTCGGCTTGTGCTTGCCAGGGACATCGGCTTCTGCGGAAAGGATTTTCTCAATGACGGGATCAATCTGGGGCGCCGAACGAGAAAGCTTATCCGTTTCCGTCGTGGAGGATCTATTAAACGTGAAGGCCAATTCACCCCTTCCGTGCCCTGATTTCTTCGAGGGGATCAAAACATACAAGCTCTTCCTTTCACACCACTTGATCAAAAATCAAGTAGTGTCGTCTGAAAAATATGCTCACTCCGCTCCCAACCCAAGCTGCGCCTCAGGAGAATTTTAAAATATTGAAAATTGGTCTACCCCCCCCACCCCTTACCATGACCCAAAACAGTCTACCGTCCGGGATTGACACCAAAAATTTATGGTAACCCTAGGTATAAGGAACGGAACGATAAAAAAAAAAGAAGGTACAGGTGGAAACCGGGCTTTACCCGAACTATCATTGCCCCCCTTTGTTACTCCCTCATGAAACGGTGGTCGGCTTAGAGAAAAGCGCCCTCTGGCCACAAACCTACCTGGTCCCCTTTAACCGAAAGTTATGTATTTAAATAATTGTTTTCTGTTGTGCCGGTAATTAACATAGAGCAGTAAGCTCCCCGTATAAATGTCTGCCAATCTGTACATATTTTAGCCCCGCAATATGATAAAGGGATAATTTTACCAGACATTTGTCGTGTGGGCTTCTCGCCAAAAATCTGAATGTTTGGGATATGACTTGTCTAATGTGTTAAGATATAAATATAAAGTCCCAGCCAGTACGCAGAGAGTCTGAATGAAATAACAGCAAGTACAATATAGACTCGCTTCAAAACGAAGGTTGTACAAGAGCTCTCGAACATTTTTTTTATCTTAGAGAAGTCCAACCCGGGATCTTTTGAAGAAAGAAAAGAATAAACTTATTTAAATTCAAACGCAGCTTTTGGTACCATTTTTGCTTCAAACTTGTTTTAGAATAACATAATATACCTACTTCAGTGTTGAACGCTTGATTTTAAAACTGACTTTACGTCCCTCAATCTTATTTGGTTGGAAGAGTTGAGCGTTGCCACCTTTGCTCTGCCGGCTGTTTATGCGAGGACGTTCAAACGGGATGAAAAATACATTAAGTAAAGGATTGCTTCTGGTCGATGCGGTGTGAAACTGCACACTGTGCTACCGTTATTCAGTTTATTACATCACGGTGATGTTGAACTATAGAAAAATAGTACTCCACCAATCGTCAGTTTAACCTACTTAGGGGTTCCATTCCAAATTGGAATTTTCCTAAAAAGATAAATGAGAGAATAACATGGGGGATGGGAAAGTATGTCGTCACCCAATGACCATCCACCATATCTAATATTTTCCATCACCATATCCATAATCTTTCCGTCGCCATATCCACAATCTTTGGGATTATGGAAACTGCTGTTATAAACCACCGATCAAGATTTAACTTAGTTTTTGTTCCAAATACGGTTCCGCTGGATTATTCATCAAGTTCTTGTAAGTGGAGCTCATTTCGGATGAAACGGAATTAATATATCAAATTGGTACATGAATACAAACATCAATTTCAAATTATTATTATTTCTATTATTATTATTAACGTGAAAACGTCTTGAACGCTTTTACAGGTGTTACACCATAATATAGTTTTAGTGAAGCGCCCTAGTAGCTCAGACATTGGTAATGTCATAATAAAATTTTGCATGACTAGGGTTGTGGGGACAAAAAAGCCCAGTTATGAAAAAATAATATTTATGTTTTATCCCCACGTCTGAGGACCACATATACAGGGTGTTTGGTAAGTCGATGGCAATAATGCAGGGGGTTTTTCTAGGTCCAAAATGGACCCAAAAATTCCATATAAACATAGGTCCGATTTCCAACCTCTTTCGAGATACTCTATATTTTAGTATTTTAGCCATAACGTTGGTTTTATTGGATTCAGCGCTCATAAGTCGAGAACAGTTACGTGTACATTAAATCTAAGGGCACTACCGAAAAGAGCAGACGTTTTTCAGTGGGAATTGGTCCAGTCATCCCCGAAAGTAGTTGCACTTTTCCAGTGACCAGTCAGATTGTGGAGATTTGTACAGATTTTAGGCAGTTTAGCACAACTCGAGGACTTCAAATGCATTTTTTACCAATTTGTAAGCCAAAACCGTGACTTGCAATGTCAAAGAACGTTGAAAAAATGACCGTTCCCCTATCTTAACTCTGAAAATACGAGGGATAAAATTTCGGGAGAAATAGGTACACGAGTCTGTTTGAAGGAAAATTATTGCGAATATCGGCACACTCGTACGTTGGATGGAACAAATAAAACGAGACTGAGGTAAATGATTCAACAAGTAACAAAAAAATGTAGGAAAATCAGGTTCTGCTCGATGCCTTTCAATTTTACCGCTAGTGGTATTTTAATGGACCGAGGACTTTTCGCCTAAAAATGCTTCTGAAGTTTCATTAAAAATCCTACTCAATGAGTTTTTTACTCCAACTGAGTTCAAAAGAATGAGAGCTCCTGCTCTGTGGGCAACTCCTTGCATCTCCCTCTTGCGATAAGCATTGTGAACACCTCTATGCCTCGAAAATCCACTGCCAATTTTAAATTTCGCGACGTTGAAAGTGTTCAGTATGGTTCGTGAGATTTTTTTCTTGTATTTTTTTTCGTACTTCGCAAAGAATGTAATGAATTGTTCGTGAGCTTTTGTGCTTACTCACGCAATACACTCGAACGAACCAGGCGGATAGGACTGTCATAAATGGAAAAGCAGCAAATTGCTAAAAATATAGATGAAAATTCCTCTGGACGAGATTCGGAAAACCTTGAGGGCGAAGAGGTACGCTCTTTACATCTGAGCACTCGTAAGGATCCACATGATATTATTCAGCTGTAACATCTCTACGAAGAGGAAGGCTGTTTTGCATAAAAATGACTGCGTTAGTGTCGACGCGTGGGTAGAGGCCCACTTCTCTGGCTCATTGCAATACCTTTCCATGGGCTGAAGTACGAGGGGGTGTAACATGGAATAGCACGGGTATGGTATCCATATGACAACATTTTAATTGTGATAGGATAACGCCGTGTTGAAATTATAACGCTCCTTCGTAATTGCCCCCAATGTAAGCGAATTTTTTAGTAATTTCGTTTCCGTGTACATTTATTCGAAGATTGTGAAGCATCACTTGAAATGCATCGACGTCGGTCTCGTATGTCATAACTCTTGACTTTTTGTTGACGTCTGCTTGATCGTCGCGGCTCCTGATTTTGTTGAGGTTACACCTCCAAGCCCGATCGACGTGCCACCTTACAATACAGATGTTTGGTGTTGGGTTCTGGTTTGAATGCTTTCCAGCCATTGAAAAAGCATTCAGCCATGTCCGACATAAACCACTTTGGATCAACTTCTTCGGTCCAAGAGCTCATAATTACCCGAAAGTAGTTTTCCGCCAAGATTCTGTCCTCACGGTTATAGACCATGAAGGCACAAGGGAAACCTTGCCTCAGATCGTCGAGCACCAAAACAGTAAACAGCTGGAAGTCGTAAGTGTTTGTGCCATCCGTCCATGCATATGACATCATTTCCGTATTTCAGAAGAAGTTCCCGTCAGGGGAAGGGACTGGGGGTTGGAAAGTTTTGAGGCCTTCGGAATTTTTAATGTAACAAAAGCGAATCCGGTGGGCCTCAATGTTGTTTAAAATATTCCAGTCGAGAGAACAAGGCATTCATTTGCTTATAAACGTACATTAGAAAGGAATTTAAATTTCGTAATGATTTGGTGAAATAAACAATAAAAAAAATAGTGGGATGATTATTATGACATTTCCCTTCCCCCTTTTTAAAAGGGAAGATCAGATTGAGATTTTATCAAACAAAGTCGTTGATATACGCGATTCTTATAACGTTCCTTTGAGGTCTCTGTGCGTATGAAAAGGTGCCACATTCGGTGGAATTTGCGTCTTTTGATTTATTGGTTTCTCCGTTTTCCGCTTCGTGCCGTTCTCCTTCATCTTCTTTAGAGTTCATCTCTTCATAATCGCTTTCGGGATTTGTTGCTTGATGACTATTAGGATTTGTAGGAGTCGGATTTGGGAGATGATAATAAGTCAAATAAGTCGTCATATTTGCGGTTCCGAACTGGCTTTGAAAGAGGGACTGGCTCTGGAGTCATCAGCCAAGATCCTTTTTTTTACAGAACTTTGCTGCTTCTTCTCGTTAATCATTTCTTGATAGCTTTGAACATCATCCTCTAACAAGAAATCCAACAGCGGACGTAGAAACACCACAAAGAAAAAGCAATGATGAGGTTGTTCGAGGATTTGCCTCAGTCCACTCTCTAAGCGAAACAGCTACCGCCAAATAAAGGAAGTCGAGAATCTACAATACATCTCGTATCTGGTGTTACTATGTCACCAGCAGATCCGGACGTAGCGAAGAGAAAGAGGAAAACTTTCACAACTGAGCCATTCAAATTCAGCTCACGGGTTTCTTCTCCCCCGCGAAAAGTAAGACGCGCCGAAAGAAAATCGCCGAAAAATATGGAACATGGAAAACAGAAAAATCATATACTACACTAGAAAAAGCCAGACGAAACAGCTCCTGCTTGGGAAACGTACATTGTTTAAACAGGATTGGAGATAGTTTTGAAAAGGCGTCTCCTTTCCAAGTTACCAAGGAAACAAGTAAGGCCGTGGGAGTGGTAAATGACGTTAAGTAACCACGAAATGGATCCTTCCTCGTGGAAGCGATAGTGGAGCGGACAATCCAATACAGTCGACTCTCCATTATTCGAACTCTCATTAATTCAAAACTTTCGAAAATTAAAAGCAAAAGTCGGGTCCCCTAGATGAAACGAAGTTTTTCTATGCATTTTGATACACTCGGTAATCGAAGTAAACGGTGGGATGGCTGACCAAGAACACGCTGTAAGTTCCGCTCGTGGATGAGCAGAGAAAGCTGGAGAAGCATCCTGGAACGACTGGCAACTGCAGTGTAATGCAACAAACACAAGCATGAGTACGATAAAATTGAGTGTTAAAGGGACGTACGACCATCTGGAACTATCGAGAAAGGAAAATATCAAACACAATAGCAGTCGAATAGGACAGAAATAACTCAGGCATACTACTATACCCGGAGGATGATGCCAGACTGCGCGACCTATCTTCGCAGACGAGAGGGATTGACGCCTACAAAATAAAAAATTAAAAGATATATTAAGGAAAAATGAGCTACCCTATTCAAAAAAATGTACTGAACTTTCCCCAAAGCGTTGAGATATTCCACTTTTTGTGATAATCTAGCTGTGATTCTTTCTTTCTTTCTTTATTTTTCTTTATAGTAACCATTCTGTTGGTATTATAAAAGTCAACAATTAACAATCACTACTGTAGATAAACATAAACACCATATGAAAACAGATTAATATTAACATTTCAATTCATTATTGAGGAACTCGGTTATTGTACGAATTTTGCCCTACAATCTTGCCGAGCATTCATTCCTGTAATGGCTCTAATCGCTTTCCTTTGAATACCACACACTCCATTAATATGAGGGGAATGTCTCCATGTTATGATTGCATATGTCATCTTAAAATGAAACACCCCGTAATACCCAGTCAAAAGTACATCTCGTGAAACAATATTAGCCAACTGCCTTAACAGAAACACTTTTGTTGATGAATTTGATTTGAGCGCGGTACAATGCTCCTGCCACGATAACTTACTGTCTACTATTGCTCCCAAAAAATTAACAGGCGACTGTCTCAGTTCTGGAGGTAATCTTCTCAAGATAAAAATTACTGACTTTGTCTTCTGGTGATTTAGAGACAGGCCTTTGGCAGACAACCATTCAGTAGCAGATCTCTGCCCTTAGAGATCAACGCCCTTATCCATCACATCATTTAAGCAACCCGATGACTCAAGAAGAGTCGTGTCATCCGCGAAGTGCAAGGACTTGCTATGTTGAGATTCAGGAAAATCGTTAAAAAAAACCAGTGAAAAGGTCACCTCCGAATATCGAGCCCTGGGGAACCCCAGACCGAACTATAAGAGGTTCTGACATGCGGATCTTGTGAGGATCTTTATACAGTGAATCTATTATGATTACTATGTTTCCAGGAACGCCTCAAATTTTCCAGAAGGTGGGCTATAAATACCAACAATTTGTAAATTAAATTCTTCGAGGTGAACCGCGGCCAACTCAACAATTCCCTCAACTGAGAGGTTGCTGATCCACTTAACCTCTGAGGCCATGTAGCTATTTCTAACAAAACAAATTACTCCTCCAAGATTGGATTTGCCCCTACAATTTGACGAGACCATCTTATAATTTTCTATTTGACATACGCGAGCGAACTCATAAGAGAGCCAGTGCTCACTGAATATCATAGCGTCGATATTATTTGTCTTACTTAAACAAACGTCTAGTTCATTAAACTTGCTCCTAGGGGATTGAATGTTATAATGTAAAATCCCTAACTTAGCTTTGTCCCGGGACTGGGGCATAAAAAAACCGGTTGGCTTGTGATTTTTACATCATTTTCTAACCTCCTTTTTTTTACGGATAAAATCTTGCCATAATACATCCAGACGGCTAGAACTCTCCATTGACCACAGCTCCTTCAATGACCATGGCAGTCCAATCTTGAACGATTTGTAAGAGTGGTGTTTCGTTGGTAGGACCTCCACAACGAAGCGGCTCATCTCGCCTTGCGACGAAAGGTACCTCAGAATGTCCTCAGAAGGGGTGGTGGGGTTTATTCTGGACAGGAACATCAAGAATAACGTTTCGACACTTTCAAAGCCAGCAGCACCATCTGATTTCGTGCCTGTGATTACCCGTCGATTATCATTGCTTCTTTTCGGCCCTCGTCGATCACGCCCTCGTTTCACTAGATGAAAATCATCATTGTCTTCATTTTCGTTTGAGCCAGCCACAGTAGGAATGCGTCCCAGACAGGTAGCGAGCGTTCGGGTGTCGTTTGGACTCGTTGTCAGTTTGTTTTTCTTGACTTTCTGACATACTTTCATGAACAATGACGTCTTTCGAGTCTATTCTTTCCACGCCGATATTTGCGAGCCGTCTTTCTCTTTTCCCTTTCAATGGTTGGGACAATTCAACGTATTAGACGGCGTACAGTCCTCCACACAAAGGACAAGTATTTCCTTGTGTACTTTTTCATTCTTTGTTTCTCTCTCACCGGTTTGTTTTTTTACGTTAGATAACTGGTCTAATCTTATCGACACATCCCGGAAATATGCTATAATATCTCTGTTTTCTTTCTACGAGTTGTTCAGCTTATTGGCTAGTTCAAGATTATTCACACTCACAGCTTTCAGCTCCATTCAAAAGAATTGTCCTATAAATTGATGAAATGTGATATTTTAATCGCAAACCTTTATGTTATACCGTAAAGTGATGAAGGCTAATGACCCTGGCCCGTCAATGCCTGAAAAAAAAAAAACAACTTTTCTAATGGCTTTCAAGTATATCTACTTAATTTTAATATTTCAACATCAGCTTCGGCACATTCCTTTGACTTTTGTAGACGCTTTTCATTCAATTCGGAATATTTCTTGCAATAATTTGCCCTTGATTTTATCGCTGAAAGAAGAACGTGTATTTTAGCAATCTCACGCCCTCTGATGACTAACTCAACGCGTAAGCCAGGTAACCTTTCGTTGAATTCCTCCTCATGAGTTCTTTTTGTTCGCACAGTGAGCTCAATTTTTTCTCGGCTTCAGCCTTTTCATTTGAAGTTCTTTCAATCTGTTCTGTCCCACTTTGACTGAGCTCGACAACTGTTTACAGTTGGCTCCCAGAAGAGCGATGTCACTCTGAAGAGCCAAACACCATTTATTCATAGCACCCCATTGTGTGATATCGAAAATATCATTTTTCATTTCGTTTCTGCAAAGTTTGAAAAATTGTGAGAAAATGGTAAAACGTTCGAAATGTCTCGCACCCTTGGTCGCCTGAGTGGAATCAGCTTACACCCCTCAAGGCGTTGACAGTGTTTAGACGCTATGCTCACCAAAGCTGGATTGCTTCAGCTGTCATTCGACACACTTCACAGTCAAGAGAGGAGAATAAAGTCTGGGTGCCAGTTGTTACCATTTGTCTCAATGGAATATTAGTAGACATCCGCGATGCCGTCTAATGGTGACATAAGTGAGTACATATGCGTTGTTTCTGTTCTTAGACCAGCTGTTCCCACACGTTGGAAATAAAAATTCTGAGCCACGATCTGTAGTCTAGACCAGAACATTCCCACTAAGGTCGGTAGGCTCATTCTCCTTGGTGCTTAGCCGGAAGACGGTCTTTTGGATTCACTTGTTATCGTTGGTGAAGAGTTGAGATACTCGGTCATTAGTTGTAGGTAGGTGTGAATGCTATTAAAAAACAAATACAATGGAGGAGAGTGATACGAGTCAGTATGACTGATTTTTTCCTTCAAGTCCTCACGCGTGTCCAAATATTTTTCAAGGCAAGCGCTGTAGTCAGTAGTGTAATCGCGTACCAGTACCATAGCATCATCTTTCAGAATGTCGATAAGTGAGACAGACTCATTCGGATTTATCCATGAATGAACATCCGATGGATTCTCCAGTCCAGTACAGAATTTCAGAGCAGACTTTAGCTACAGTTTTTGTTTCAGCCACCAGGCACTGAGATAGATCCTTCTTAATACTTTCCTCAGAAACAACGCTGCCTCTACCTGTCTGAATGGACTGCTTGCTGGAAGTTGTTTTCATGGTTTTCTTCAATTTTGAAGCTTCAAATTACGAAGTCTGATTCCAATTTTAACCTGTTGGGTTTCATTGAGTTTCTTCCAAATTTCAGTCGCATGATCACATCCTCGGAATTCAAAGATACTTTTCTATTCTGTTCGGTGGGCTCGGGACATAGGTGTGGATCAACTCATTGCCTTTTTCAATGGATTTCCGTGTTTCCACGAGAGATCCTGACTATCTTTCTGGTTGCCATTGTTTGGTTTAGTTATTATTTTGCTATTTGCGTTGTCCGCTCTTCGGCCGGTTGAGACTTCTTGAAACCCTACGTCCAAATGATAATCAGTTCCACGACGAGTCAGGATCATCCGGGTTTATGAAAGGAAGAAGGAGAATGATCTAGGGAGAGGTCAAAGACTTTCAGGACCAGGCACGTGGTTGGGATGTGACCCTACACCAAGGCCACAGTCCCCGGGCTCACTAAGCCAGTAGCAGCGCCGAAACGCTACCGAGGTCCGGGTTTCCTGTGGCTAACGGGGCCCGACCCCCGGCTATTCTGTAGGGGTGTGCTCCCTTGTGCGGCTAACGGGTCCGTTTCCCCGCCGCCTTTAGTCGCTTTTAATACACGCAGAGGATAGGGTGGGTGTAAACTCCATCACCACCCATACAGACTATTATTTTTTTATATTTTTACAAAAATATTTTTTTCCTAAAGCATCAACTACTGCGATATTAGCCCTTTTTTCCAAGGTAAGTGTTTGTATTTAACTATTTCTATTCTTCCTAGTTTTATTATTGGAATTTATGTATGTGTAAATGGATGTGAATTTACATATCACAGATTTCAACATCGAGGCCATTGGCCTCTGGTAAGTTAGTCTTTAATGTACCCTAATACTTGTATTTTCTCTCTCAATGTGTCTAACTCACTCACTCTTTCTCTGTCTCTTCAGCTAATTAATACGATTCTGTGACTTTGTCAATTTGTCAAGTTCAGTACTTTAGCCACCTTGTATTGTACGATTCAAACACGTACTCCAAATCTTAAGGCATCGTTAATCATTCCTCTGATGTTTTTTTATTCGTCTTTACCTTGTAATTTGAAGCTTCAAAATTGAAGAAAATCATGAAAACAACTTCCAGCAAGCAGTCCATTCAGACAGGTAGAGGCAGCGTTGTTTCTGAGGAAAGTATTAAGAAGGATCTATCTCAGTGCCTGGTGGCTGAAACAAAAACTGTAGCTAAAGTCTGCTCTGAAATTCTGTACTGGACTGGAGAATCCATCGGATGTTCATTCATGGATAAATCCGAATGAGTCTGTCTCACTTATCGACATTCTGAAAGATGATGCTATGGTACTGGTACGCGATTACACTACTGACTACAGCGCTTGCCTTGAAAAATATTTGGACACGCGTGAGGACTTGAAGGAAAAAATCAGTCATACTGACTCGTATCACTCTCCTCCATTGTATTTGTTTTTTAATAGCATTCACACCTACCTACAACTAATGACCGAGTATCTCAACTCTTCACCAACGATAACAAGTGAATCCAAAAGACCGTCTTCCGGCTAAGCACCAAGGAGAATGAGCCTTCCGACCTTAGTGGGAATGTTCTGGTCTAGACTACAGATCGTGGCTCAGAATTTTTATTTCCAACGTGTGGGAACAGCTGGTCTAAGAACAGAAACAACGCATATGTACTCACTTATGTCACCATTAGACGGCATCGCGGATGTCTACTAATATTCCATTGAGACAAATGGTAACAACTGGCACCCAGACTTATTCTCCTCTCTTGGCTGTGAAGTGTGTCGAATGACAGCTGAAGCAATCCAGCTTTGGTGAGCATAGCGTCTAAACACTGTCAACGCCTTGAGGGGTGTAAGCTGATTCCACTCAGGCGACCAAGGGTGCGAGACATTTCGAACGTTTTACCATTTTCTCACAATTTTTCAAACTTTGCAGAAACGAAATGAAAAATGATATTTTCGATATCACACAATGGGGTGCTATGAATAAATGGTGTTTGGCTCTTCAGAGTGACATCGCTCTTCTGGGAGCCAACTGTAAACAGTTGTCGAGCTCAGTCAAAGTGGGACAGAACAGATTGAAAGAACTTCAAATGAAAAGGCTGAAGCCGAGAAAAAATTGAGCTCACTGTGCGAACAAAAAGAACTCATGAGGAGGAATTCAACGAAAGGTTACCTGGCTTACGCGTTGAGTTAGTCATCAGAGGGCGTGAGATTGCTAAAATACACGTTCTTCTTTCAGCGATAAAATCAAGGGCAAATTATTGCAAGAAATATTCCGAATTGAATGAAAAGCATCTACAAAAGTCAAAGGAATGTGCCGAAGCTGATGTTGAAATAGAAAAATTAGGTAGATATACTTGAAAGTCATTAGTAAAGCTCTAATTTTTTTTTTTTTTTTTTTCAGGCATTGACGGGCCAGGGTCATTAGCCTTCATCACTTTAAAGTATAACATAAAGGTTTGCAATTAAAATGTCACATTTCATTAATTTATAAGACAATTGTTTTGAATCATAGCTGAATTGTCACAGAAAGTGGAATATCGCAACGCTTTGGAGAAAGTTCAGTAAGTTTTTTAAATCGGGTAGCTCATTTTCCCTTAATATATCTTTTAATTTTTTATTTTCCAGGTGTCGACCCCTCTCGTCTGCAAAGATAGGACAAACGTCGATTGCATACTCTGGGCCCGCAGGTCCCACAGTCTGGCATCATCCTTTGGGTATAGTAGTATGCCTGAGTTAATCTTGTCTGTCCTATTCGGCTGCTGTTTTGTTTGATATTTTCCTTTCTCGACAGTTCCAGATGGTCGTACGTCCCTTTAACACTCAATTTTTTCGTACTCATGCGTGTGCTTGTTGCATTACACTGCAGTTGCCAGTCGTTCCAGGATGCTTCCTCCAGATTTTTCTGCTTATCCACGAGCGGGCATACAGCGTGTTCTTGGTGAGCCTTCCCACCGTTTACTTCGAATTACCGAGTGTATCAAAATGCATAGAAAAACTTCGATTTATCAAAGGGGCCCGCTTTATGCTTTTAATTGTCGAAAATTTCGAATTAATGAGAGTTCGAATAATGGAGAGTCGACTGTATTGGATTGTCCGCTCCACTATCGCTTCCACTGGGAAGGATCCATTTCGTAGTTACTTAACGTCATTTACCACTCCCACGGCCTTATATGTTTCTTTCGCAACTTGGAAAGGAGACAACTTTTCAAAACTATCACCAACCCTGTTTAAACAATGTACGTTTCCCAAGTAGAAGCGGTTTCGTTTGGCTTTTTCTAATATATGTGATTTTTCTGTTTTCCAGCTTCCATATTCTTCAACGATTTTCTTTCGGCGCACCTTGCTTTTCGCGGGGGAGAAGAAACCCGTGAGCTGAATTCGAATGGCTCAGTTGTGAAAGTCTTCCTCTTCCTCTTCGCTACGTCCGGATCTGCTTGTGGTAACACCAGATACGAGATATTGCAGATTCTCGACTTCTTTTATATGGCAGTAGCTGTTTCGCTCAGAGAGTGGACTGAGGCAAATACTTCAATAACCTCATCATTGCTTTTTCTTTGTGGTGTTCCTACGTCCGCTGTTGGATTCATTGTTAGAGGATGATGTTCAAAGCTATCAAAAAATAATAAACGAAAAGCAGGAAAGTTCTGTAAAAGAAAGGATGCAAAATTCAGAGCTCATGAAAAAATTCAAAGTAAAAAGCAATGAAAATGAAAGGCTTGTCGAAGCGTTGCAGAAGTAAGTCACTTATTGTACCTTGTGAAATCGGGAAGTTAAAAAAACTTTGTCGGCAGGCGGAAAGAATAACTTTCGGGATCAAGCTTCACTTGGAGGAAGTATATTTGTGTCCAGTACAAACTATGCGGTCAGCCTTGAGAAGAAATCATCAGAGGCAACGGCAGGCGCGAAAAAGTTGGTTGAAGAGCTGCGCACAGAGAAAAGTCGTGCGACTAAAATTTGGAAGAAACTCAATGAAATCTATCAGGTTACAATTTTTCTGAAACAAAATTAAGACTTTTTTTTTTATTAATTCTAGTCTATATTTGTTGAATGAACTCTTGAATTCTAGGCTTGTTTAAAAGGGGGGGGGGGCATTATTCATAATGTGAATTATTTATTTTTATTAATTATTTTTTTAACGCTTATGTTACCATTTGTTTGTTGTTCATAATAAACTGTTGCTTTCTCTCTGTCATATTTTTGGGCAACCGATTATCTTCGAAATAGAGTTCTTATGCGACAAACTGAAAATGAAGCCGTAGAGTATACAGAAAGTTAGGGGTGAGACCCGTCCCCGGCGCTTTAACTGGTTGGGCCAGGAGCTTCTTAAGATAAAACCTCTGAAATTTTTCCTCCTCGTCATTTAATTTTGTCCCGCAAACCAGTGCGCCACAACACATAACTGACCTGACGCTGTCAAGTACAGCTTGTCTTTGGCACTTAGCCCCCAAAAGTCATTTCCGTTTCAAACTTCCCTAAAACGGCAATCGGTTTACTTTGGTAAGCATTCAAAACACACGAAGTTTTTCTCAATGAAGGGGCATTATATAGTGTGTTATAAAGATCCTTACTAATCAAATTTGCTGAACACCCCGTGTCTACTATAAATAGAACGCGTTGCCCTAAAACCTCGATATTCACGTGCGGCAACTCTTCAACTCGTTTTCCGACGGCGACATTTAAAGATTTTTTAGAATTTGAAAACGAACCACTCGACTCCAAATCCGAATCATTGTCCCGCACAACTGTATTGAGTTTTTGACCTTTAAAATCCTTTTTACGAGAACTTGACCGACCATTTTCTCTACTTGAACCAAATTTTGAACGAGCGAAATTGTTTTTCTCTCCACACTTCTGACAAACCTTGCCCTTGGCCGAACATAACTGCTTGTGCGGCCACTCCCCATTACAAGCAAGGCATGTACGTGCTGAAATCGTTGAATGAGGTTTGTCCAAATTATTAACAAACTGTTCAGAATTTTCAGACAAATTGAACGCGTTCATTTGATTGTTCACTATCTCATGAGTTTGGCCCAAGGTCAAAATTTCTTCCAACGACATATCTTTTTGCAGTATTTCCTTACGAAGACGATCCGAATGAGTACCCAGTGAAACCTGAACTTTGGTCTCAAAATCTGGATCCTTGAAATCACAAGACGTGCCCAATTGCCTCAACCGAACATAATATTGTTTATGTACAACCCGGAAATAAAGCAGTCCTTATCAATTTCAAAATTTTATTGTAAGCCTGCCTATTACTCCCGAGGGAAAGTCACCAGCTTTATTCCCTCATCTTTCGGGAGTAAAGGTCATTGTTACCAACTATGAAAGACAAGAAATACTGATTTTGTAGAGTGATTTACTTGAATGACGTTGGCTACTCTGCATTCCGCTCCCCTTGCTTTTTTTCTTTTGTCTTGTGAACGCCGGCACGCCATGAATTCCAGGGGCCGACGACTTACCGGGAACCGGGGCCCAGCACAAAGTACAAATAGATAGCTGAAAACCCGAAGAACACTTACTGTATGTCACCCCGAAAGAAGTAAATTACAATTTCAAATTGCAACAATTGCCGAATCAATATAAAAATTGACCAAAAAGAATTACTTACACCCGTTTACACGGTTTAATCTTGTTGCTCAATATGATGGATTTAATTTCATTGAATGGCTCAGGCAATTTGATAGAGCAAGATTATGATAAGTACAAATGTTTACATGTTTCAATTTCATTGAATCCATGAAATTTAGCAATAATTTTAAACCATGCAAACGCGCTTTTTTTTTTTTTTTTTTTTTTTTTTTTTTTTTTTTTTTTTTTTTTTTTTATTATTATTATTTAAACGGGGAGGGAAGCCCAGAAGAAACTATCTCCTACCAAACTCGACCTATAAGATCTATTGTGGTGTCCCCTCAGGTTGCCCTGCCAAGAAAGACGCTAGCTTTCAAGCGTCCTCCACCACCACTCCTTAACGAAGTTGAGGTTATTTCCCGTAGCCATCCTGGAGATGTCCTCCGGTTGAAGCACATCATTTCCAAGATGTAGAAAGCGTAACCGCCCCAGAGCCTGGCACTCACACAGTACGTGCTCTGCTGTTTCCACGGCCAGGTCGCAAAATCTGCAAATGTCCGTGTCAGACTTCTCCATTAGTCTGAGTGTATATCGAAGGGCACAATCTCCCGTTAGCAGTCCCACCAAGATTCTAAGGTCTCCTCGGCTCAGAGAGATCAGGCCCTTCTCCGATCGTCCCTTTGGAGTGACAAAGAGCTTGGCCTGCCTGAGACCTGGTTGTCTAACCCAGTGTTCACGATGCCTCTCGTCCAACCACGCCTGCACCTGCCTCTTCGTGAAGGACTTCGTGACCCCGAGACTTGGCTCCGGGCCCACGTAAGGCATCTCTGATCCTCTCTTCGCGAGTTGATCAGCCATTTCATTCCCCTCAAACCCCTTGTGACCCGGCACCCACATCAAAGTAAGGCTGTTTGCCGTTGCCACAGGCCTGAGGGCTTCAAGACATCCCCAAACTAGCTTCGAATTCACGACGCTTGAGCCTAGGGCCTTAAGAGCCGCCTGGCTGTCAGACAGGAGATCTTCGCTTTCCGGAGACCCCTCTCACTAATCTTCCGCGCACAGGCTTCTATAGCATAGATCTCCGCCTGAAAGATGGTGGCGGTCGTCCCAAGGGACTCCCAATGCTGAAGCCTGGGGCCAAAGACCCCAATGCCAGCACCCCCATCCTTCACAAATCCATTAGTATACCATACTTGCGTGCCGGGCTTAAACCTCGGCAAACCCTTATCCCAAAGGTCGCGGTTACCTATGTCGACCTTAAAGGGTTTCTCAAAATCCATCCTCACATGCATGAGATCCGTAACGACTTCAGCCGCCTCACTACATGCAACTTCCTCCAGAACACGCAAGTGCCCAACCTGGACACCCCGCTTCACGTACTCCGCCCGCAGCAGTCTCACCGCCGCCATATATGCGGTCGCCTGCACATGAAAGTGCAGGGGAGGCATGTCCAGTAACACCTCCATGGCTGCCGTCGGGCACGAATGCATAGCACCCGTTACTCCAAGACAGGCCTGGCGCTGCAACTTACTCAGCAAGGCCTGGACTGTCCCTTGTTTCGTCTTCTGCCACCATAGAGTGAGCCATAGGTGACGATAGGCCTAACAACGGCTGTATACAGCCTCAACACCATTTTTGGCTTTAGACCCCATGTTTTGCCAAACATTTTCCGACCAGCCCACAATGCGAACGTGGCCTTATTCAGCACCCTCTTGATATGCGAGGTCCATTTGAGCCCCTGATCCAGGGTAACTCCAAGGTACTTGACTTCTTTTCCTTCCTTCAACACTTCTCCATTCAGTCGAACTACCTTTAATGCCAGCCTCCTCCGCCTGGTAAACGCAACAAGGGTGGTCTTCTCAGGGTTAACCCTGAGACCATGCCTGCTTGCACCATCGCTGCACTATGTTAAGGGCACCCTGCATCCTACTGGATATGGTATCATCAAATTTGCCCCTAACTAGAATCGCAAGGTCATCCGCGTAACCAACTACCTCATAACCCTGCTCCTTTAGGATAGCGAGAAGCTCGTCCACCACGAGCAACCAGAGCAAAGGAGAGAGCACACCCCCCTGGGGACACCCCCTTGAGGGCAACACGGAAACAGTCTCCCCTCCCAGCTCCGAAGTCACGACGCGGCATTCCAGCATCCCCTTGATCCATTTCACTGAAGATGGATCAACACCTCTGCTCCTTACTGCAGCCTCCATAGAGTCATAGGTGGTGTTATCAAAAGCACCACCTATGTCCAGGAAGCAGCCCAGCGCAGTTTCTTTCGCCTCCAGAGATTTCTCAACCTTACCCACCAGTTCGTTTAGGGCGGTCTCAGTAGACTTGCCCGCCTGGTAGGCATGCTGCCCCCTCTGGATTGGTTTAATTTTAAGGCAACCGTCCTTGATATCCAGGCCAATTACCTTTTCCATTGTTTTAAGGAGGAAGGACATGAGGCTTATGGGTCGGTACGCCTTTGCCTGGGCCGAGGAGTTTGCTCCCGACTTAGGAATGAACACAACCCTGACCTCCCTCCATGCCTTCGGTATATACGATAATGCATAACTTGCCCTAAATATCCTTCTGAGACGCGGCTCCAGGACCTCCAGGCCACGCTGTAACATGACCGGGAATATCCCGTCCGGCCCAGGGGATTTATAGGGCTTAAATGAGCCGATAGCCCATTTAATTTTCGCGGGCGTAAACAATTTCCCCGATGCGCTCCATATTGCATTATTTGCTGGCTGGCAGTCAGCCACCACTTCGCCCTGAACATCTGAGGCCCCTGCATCCCTGGAATCAGGAAAATGACTTCGCAGGAGGACCTCCAGGGTCTGTTTAGCGCTCTCGGTATACGCCCCATCTGCCTTTTTTATTAGACCAATTTGGCCCGGGCTCTCTTTGGACAGGACCCTCTGTAGTCTGCCCATAACGGACACATTCTCCATCCCCTCACAGAAGGTCCTCCACGTGGCCCGCTTTGCTTTCCTAAGGGCCTTGTTATACTCCGTGAGGGAGTGCCTATAAGCCTCCCACTCCCCACGTGATCTGGCCCTATTGTAAAGCCTCCTCGTTTCTCTTCTGAGCATCTCCAGCTCGGTGTTCCACCAAGGGACTTCCCTGTTCCCCTTCTTCACCTTAACAGGACAGCTTTCCTCATACGCACTGAGGACCGCTGAATTTATCGCCTCCACCGCCCTATCGAGATCGGCGTGGCACTGAATGTCCAGGTCCATCTCAGACAACTCCTGTTCAAAATGCCCCTTAAAGACCTCCCAATCCGCGTTCTTGGGATTCCGATACTCTGTACTTCTAATCCTAGGAAACTCGACCTCAAACGAAATCAGCCTATGGTCAGACATTGATGTTTCTGACATGACTTTCCAATCTCTGACACTATTGGCCAAAAACTGGCTAGCCAGGGTAACATCCAGGACCTCACTCCTCGCACTTGTCACGAAAGTAGCGATCGAGCCCTGATTTACCACCACCAGGTCATGCGTCATCAAAAATTGAAAGAGTGACTCACCCCTGGCATTGACATCTGTACTTCCCCAGATGGTATGGTGAGCATTCGCATCACAACCCACAATCAGCTGCAGGTTCCTCGCGCTGCAGTACAGGACCAAACGCTGAAGCTCCTCCGGCGGCGTCACCTCAGCGTCCCCCGGGAAGTACGCGGAAGCTACCACACACCTCCGGGTCCGGTCCTCGTCCTTGGCTTCCAGGATGACTGCTGTCAAATCTCTGCACAGAAATTCTGGCATAGTTAAAAATTTCACTGCGGGACTTAGAAACAGCGCAGTTCGTGGCCGCTCCTCATCCCTACAGTAAACCAGCTTACCTGCTGTCGCAGAGAGGCCCTTGACCTGCCTCTCCCATGCCCATGGCTCCTGAACCATGGCGACGTCATAGCTTCCCCCAGTGAACACCCTGCTCAAGACGGCCGACGCCGCTGCCGCACGATGCAGATTCACCTGGAGGAAGCGCAACCCCGTAGCGGTCACTTATTCCCCTTATGTACCCCACTCCGCGATTGCTTCTTCAGCATCGCCTTACTCGGAGTAGGGTGGGGTTTCCGTGCCCGACCTGCCGCCTTCGGGACTCTTTCACCCCCCGCTGGTCCGACACTATCACCTCTCTCCCCCGCCTTGCTAGTCGATGGCCTAGCATATGAGGGAGCTACCTGCGTTGACTGCCCGGATGCCGTGGCGCCAACCGCTGTTCCCACAGATAGCTCTTCCTGCCGCGGTGCGGGGGTGGGACCCCGCACAGCAGCGGCTACCTGATCCACCTCCATCGGCTGCTGCCGGGGGCCGGAGGCTGATCCTTCCCCCTTCCGAGCCTTAGGCCGGATGGTCCCCTTGCCGAACCTGATGTGGACTACATTATTCCTTTCCAGGATCTTCGCCGACTCTTCATCGATGAGCAGGGTCATCATCAAAGCCGGCGTGCCCTGAGGCACACTCCTGAACAGTACCTTCCACTGTCCCACATTTAACCCCCGATTTTGGCGCACGAGGAACTGAAGGACTTGCTCATTCCCCAGATCCGCGCACTTCGGGAGAAATGCAACCGCCACCCTGGGCTCTGGCAGGTCACTCCCCTCAACCACCTTCAACCTTGCCCCCTCCCAGGGTACGATACTTTCAACGAGCGACTTTAACCAAACAGCCGTCCCGTCGTCCTCGCAGGTGATGGATAGCCATCCCCTCCTTCGCACCAGACCATCAAACTGGGGCACTACCTCCCCAGCTTTAGGTTCCAGCGCAACAATAGCAGCTTCAATGCTCCTTTCCAGGGCCTCAAGCTGGTCGTCCAAGAGGAGGACTGCTGGGTAGTCTCTATGAACCACACCAAGTTTCCTTCCCTTGAGCGCTCCGGTGTACGAAGGACCCTGTGCGGTCGTCCTTCGCTTCTTTTTCACGGCTCCCTCCGGAGTCGTCTCTGCAGAGGCTCTCCCCTTCTTCCTCTTCTCCACCATCTGCAGAGCACTCGCCCTGGCGGCTTCCGGTTCATCCCCCTTCTTCCGAACCAGCCACAAAAAGCGTCGCCTCTGATCCCTGTTCAGGCCAGAGACGTATTTGTCAAAATCAGCGATCTCCTGGTCTCCAGGCGCCGCTGTTGCAGGATCGACGGGTTCGGATACCGTTCCCTGACCCGCTTGTAATTCGGGTACGCCGGATACCGGCGAACCCGAGAGGGAGACTACTCCCTCAGCGACACCACCGGAGGTTCCGGGCTCAACCACTTCCATAGAGGTGGTCTCCCCCGTCTTCTCCGCGGTGCCGGGCTGAGCAGGCTGAGGGCTACTGAGAAGCTCGTCCTCAACCTGCTCCAGAGTTATGAACCCTGGGTTTGTCAACGTAAAACGATCGCGATCCATAAACGGTCCCACGAGCAGCTAGGGAAATAAAAGTCACCCACGGCAGAGCCCCGCATGACGTGGGAAGGCTTAATACTCAGGGAGGTCGCCTGGTATCCCTGAGGCTCCGTTAAATACACAGCTCACCCTGTGTCACGCACCCTTCGGCACGGATCGCATAACACCTTGGGTTGGTAGCGAGTTCTTTTAAGACCGTGCCCTCGCCACTACACGGCCCATACCCCTCCTCCATTTGTTAAGAGAATTCTCCGTAACAGGGCCGCCAACCGTGCCGCGGATGCCCCAGCACGGCGCGTCAAAGACGCCAGGAAGGCTGGAGGTCGGAGTTGGGTGGTCAGTGGCTAGCTGCACCAAAATGCATGGTGCCGTATTTTTAAAAGACGCCATGAAATACACGGCGTCAACGCATAACCACCCCATTTGACCCCAAACGCGCCTTCACCTACATTGTTCATTTAAATAATTCAACGTACAAATATATTTTCTGTTGTCTTGCGAACGATTCAACCACAACAATCACACCGCCCTTCTATCAATTCAAACCTCTTTCACTTGAGCAGTTGGGCGATATATTGCTACGAGAGCGAGATAACGCTAACTGTCCTGATGCGTACCCGCTTTCCTAATTATTATCTCGGAATTTCCATTGATTCCGCTTTTCCGGTTGTACACGTAAAGTTATGTATATAACTTTGGAGTGAATCCGTTTATTTTCCTCGAGACATTACAGCCCTCGCTTCGCTCGGGCTGATAAACTTGTCTCTCAGAAAATAAACCACGTCTTTAATCCCTCGATATATATTATACTATTTATAGTTTCCCCGGACTCTTGCTTTGTACTTCAAAATTTAAAAATTTCATGTAAAACATTAGTCTTTGGAATAAAATAACTAGACAATAACACTTTCACTTCATCATACGTAGAACTTGGACCCGGTAAGGAACGAAATATATCGATAACTTCTCTACATGCACAATTCAATAAAAGTGCCCGCTTTCGAACATCAACAGTTACGTCGGCCGCAACCAAAAATTTTCAAAATCATCCAACCACATTTTCCACCTTTTAGTGACATTACCATCCGCTATCGGATCGAATGCTAACGGCCTCGACGCTATTTCCATTTTCGAAGTTCCCAAAACAAGAGCTCAAATAAAAAAAAAAAACGACAATGACTACGTACTCGCGCGTTGAAGAACCATATCTATGCAACACGACCCAGCCAGTTCGACCACCGGCCTCCGGTGATGTTGAATAGCGTATTTATTTCCGACCGCGCCAAAAATGTAGTATTTAGAGCTACTTAAAGCACCAGCACTTTTTAAAAATAGCGACAATAATAGATAATTATAATTATCTTTTTTTTACAATCAATCACAAACATGTGTATCTACTTGATGACATAGACAACCTAGTACAATTGGGGGAATTGAAACCGGTTCACAAGACGTGTTGACCCGATGAATGACGCGGTCTTGCAACTGGTCTACAAGTCTTGTGGACCAGATGCAAGAGCTTGTCTTTCAACTGGTCTACAAGACTTGTTGACAGTTGCAATGTGGAACATCTGCAATACCGTGTCGTTCATATGGTCTACACGTCTTGTGGACCAGTTGCAATGTAGACCAACTGCAAGACCTGACCGTTCAACTGGTCAATAATATTTCTTATTTCTAATTGCCAACAGATGGACTTATTCACATAATTCGAGCAACTTTATGCGACCTAGAGCGTGTGAATAATGGCGGTCGAATTACGTGGCAGAGGAAACAAAAGTGGCTACAACAGGACCTAAACCGGACGCCGAGAAACCGAAAAAAATGTCCATCGGCGAACAGATGTGGTGGAGTTCTTGATAGCAGCCACCCACTTCTTCGTAGTGCACGATCGTCCATCGCATGATGAATTCATCAATGACGAAGGCGCTAATAACGCCAACTTAACCCCAGGGTGAATTCTGAATTGGGCACCCGAATTTAATGATAAATGGACGAAATCTCGTTAGTTTCTATGCACGAGGAGTCCGAAATTCGAGTCGAATTTTCGACCTGATGAGTCCTTGAAAGGCTCCATCAAGTGATTCTGACGTTTTTGGCCGCGTTTTACCGTTTTCAATGTGAGCATGATCCTTCCCGCGGACGGTGGCCACGCAATTGAATGCCCTCAAGTCGAAAGAAAGAGCATCAGCGCTTGGCGGACCTCACTGGCTAACTGTGGAGTGAATAAAATCTGTTGTTACTAACGATATCCGCCGCAGTGACGCCTCCTTAGATGCGTTTTGATCGTAGGACCTGCTGCATTCCACGAATGAACGTTTGTCCTCCCGGCTCCTTTAATATCCTATAGAAATCGCCTACTTTTTAGTGATTTCGGAGTAGATAGATGACTTGAATGGACGAAAGTTCATGTCTTAGGGTTTAACGAAACGAGAAATCCTAAAATCAAAATGGATTTACGATCCGTCAGGGTTGACGAAGTTTTCCGGTGTGACACAATTGGTCAAAAATCGCCTATAATGGACCCATGAGTGGAGGTATAAATTAAATGGCCGAAATCTTGGGCAGATCTTGCTGCCTCGGCTCTATGGGAGTCCTGATGATTACAATCATCTGTTGTAACTAGGGTTTGCAATCCCCCCAAAAAGGGGGGGGGGAGGTAAGTGAGGTTCCTACAGGCGAATACCCAGCATAGTAAAACGGCGGCAGCTGATGTAGCCGTATTGCTGGGTAAAAAGGAGTTCGACGTGGGACTGTTTCAGGAACCGTATGTATATAAGTCTAAGGTTAGGGGATGGAATAATCAATATTATGTGTCTTTTTATACAGGAGTTAATGGAGTGCCTAGGGCATGTGTAGTCGTAGCAGCGGATTTACAACCGGTGCCACTGCGGGCGTACGAGACGAGGGACTTTGTGGCGGTTGCCGTCCAAGGAGAGATACCGGGCGTAGGACGAAAGAAAATAGTGGTGGTCTCGTGGTACCAGGCAGCGGACAGTGACGTGGTCCCGGAGTGCCTGGAACGCCTAAGAGATTATTGTAGAGACACCGGGAGTTTGTTAGTGGTGGGAGCGGACGTAAACGCCCACCATGAAGTGTGGGGTTCCTCAAATAACAATCGGCCTGGTGAGGAACTCCTGGAAGGATTGGTAAGATTAGGATTAACTATTGAGAATGTCGGGAGTGAGCCAACTTTTGTGGTGCGTAATAGGACGGAGGTCCTGGATGTTACTCTAAGCTTAGGGCCGACGGGTAGCTGGATTACTAATTGGCGGGTCTGTGACAGATTAATAACCTCTGATCACACGCCTATTATGTTTAGTTTAGGAGCCAAAGGAGTTAAGAAACCCCCTGGGAGGAATCCGAGACGGACGGACTGGGAGAAATTCGAGAGGACGGTAGGAGAAGCAACGGGAGAAGTATCGAGAAACACTTTAGATGAAGAGGAGAAAGAGATAAGAGAAATTATAACTTCGGCTTTTCAGGCGGCTTGTCCCGCGAGAAGGGTCAAAGAAAGGGGAGCGGTGTGGTGGAATGTTCACCTGAAAGAAAAGAAGCGGAGGATGAACTCGTCGTTGAGCGCGGCTAAGAGAACGGATGGAGAGGAGGAATGAGAGGCGTATCACCGGGCGCGGAAAGAATACAAAACTGCGATTCGGAGAGAGGAGAGAAAGTCGTGGAGGAGCTTTTGCGAAGAGGTAGAGAGCACGCGGGAGGCGGCGAGACTTAACCGCATAGTAAAGGAGGATAGCCGGCAACTTCTGGGCACCATTATTGAGCCGTCAGGTGAAGTAGTGGTAGAAAGTAGGGAAATTTTGGAGTCGTTACTAAGCGCGCATTTTCCAGGTTGTGAGAAGGAGGAGGTTGTGCCCAGCCAGCATAGAGCGGAACATGAAGGAGCGATGAAAGAGAGCGACGCTATTATTAATAGAGAGCGCTTCAGATGGGCCCTAAAGTCGATGGGCCAATATAAAGCACCGGGAATCGACGGGGTATACCCATGCATGTTGCAGAGGGCCGGAGGACGAGCGCAGGAAAGGATAAGGAGACTCTTCGTCACATCTCTGGCGACGGGGCAAGTACCAACGCCATGGAAAAGGGTGAGAGTATCGTTCATACCTAAAGGTGGAGGGAAGCATGATAGGGCCGGAAACTTTAGGCCCATAAGTTTAAGTTCGGTAATGATGAGGTTGATGAAGAAGACGCTAGACGGGTATATCCGGGAGGGCATAGGTAAAAGCAGACCATATCATCCGAGGCAGCATGCTTATATAGCGGGGAAATCGACAGAGTCGGCGTTGCAAGAGCTGGTAGGGAAGCTGGAGGATACCATAGCCCAAAAAGAATACGCATTGGTTTTGTTCCTGGTGTAACGAATACACACAAGTGCAGGGGCAACTTCACCCTTTTCCTAGTTTACAAAAACCATTGAAGTCCTTATCCTTAATTAATTATTCCTTCTAAAAATTATCCCTATTTAAATCGACCAATACTACAAATTATTTCTCACCCCTCCCCAGCCCCTCTGCACCAAAACGGAAGTCACCGAAACGCCGAGAAAGGGCGAATATTGGAGCGTCAGCAAAACTCAGCGTGAGAAAAGCGGGTTTCCCACCAATAGGTGCCGAAAAACAGATATAAGGAAGGGGCGCTCTGATCTCGCTCTCTCTGCCGTCCGAGTCTTCGCCGTAATCCCGTCAGATCCCTAGGTCCGCGTGGTGTGTCCTCCCCGAGTATAATAATAGGCTTTATACTGTGTCAATAAATCAGTTTTATTCTTTTTAATCACTTTCTTAATTCCCCCGGTAATAAGCCCATTCCCCAATATCGCCCAAAAAAAGGCTTGTTACACTGGACATAGAGGGAGCATTCAACCAGGTCACTTTTCAGTGTATAGTGGAGGCTTTGAAAACCTTTCGGGTGAACCCGATGGTGGTTAGATGGATTAGTCATGCTCTGAGGCATAGGTGGATTAGGGCAGAGTTAGGGGGAGAAACGGTAGAAAGGAGGGCAAAGAGAGGAACTCCGAAGGGGTCTAGCCTCTCGCCCCTCTTATGGATAATAGTGGTAGATGAACTAATTAGATTAATGGAGGAAAATGGCTTCTATATGCAGTTTTTTGCGGATGATGGAGCCATCGTGGTTAGAGGAAAGGTGTTGTCAACACTTTTTGAACTTATGAGGCAGGCGATTAGTATAGTGGAGGAATGGTGCGAGCCAAGAGGGTTAACCATTAACCCGAGCAAGGTGAAGCTGTGCCTGTTCACACACAAGAGGAACAGGCAGGGGCTTCAGACTCTACAGATTAGGGGCAAGGAGGTGGAGTTAACAACGGAAGTTAAGTATTTAGGGGTGTGGCTAGATCATCGACTGAGCTGGGAAAAGCACATAAGGGAAACTTATCAGAAGGCTATGGGCACCTTTTGTCAGGTTAGAAGGGTAGTGGGGAAAACATTGGGCCTGAACCCCAAAATGACCCTATGGTTGTACTCGGGGATTATCCGACCAAGGATCCTCTACGGGGCCATGGTCTGGTGGAGGGCGGCGAACAAAAAGGGAAACGCAGCTAAATTAGACAGAGTGCAAAGGCTGGCATGTCTGGCGACCCTAGGGGCGTTCAGAACGACACCAACAAGACCGATGGAGGTAATGCTAGGACTAAAACCCTTAAGCCTTGAACTGCAGGCACGGGCTATGGAAACGGCATACAGATTGGACTGCATGTCAGGGGAGGTAGGAAACGGGGGGATACGAGAACACATGCGCAGAGTGGCACCGTCCACGGGCATGAGATCGGATCAAAGGGTTAAACAAGGAGACTTTGTAAAGACGATCGTGGTCAAACTATCCCGGGAAGCCGGGCAAGGGGGTGATACAGAAGAGATTAAGTGTTTTACGGACGGTTCAAAAATTGGAACCGGGAAAGGGAAGGCGGGGTCAGGCATATACATCCCCGGAATGGGGGTGGAAGAGAGCCTGACGTTGGGGAAATACGCGACAGTGTTCCAGGCGGAGGTTGCGGCCATAGAGGCTTGTGCAATCGAACTGAGACGGAAAGGCGTGACAAATAAGCGAATAACGATATACTCGGACAGCCGAGCCGCCCTCGGGGCCATTTCCAGGCCGGTGGTCAAGTCGGGGGCGGTGGGGAGCTGTAGAGCCAGTATATGGGCACTGCTGACGGAGGGTAACACGGTTACATTAGGGTGGGTACCAGGTCATGCTGGCATCCCGGGGAATGAGAGAGCAGACAAGCTGGCTAAGACGGGGGCCATGACAGAATATGTCGGCCCAGAACCGGCGGTGGGGATAGCAAGGGAAGTAGGACTCAGTGCAATTCGGGGTTGGGCGAAAGCGGAAGCCCAGGCACGATGGGAAGCAGAAGATCACTGCAGACAAGCGAAAGAGGGCATTAAAAGGTATGATGCCAACACGACAAAGTGGCTGGTAGGGTTAGGGCGGAAGCAAACTAGAAAGATAGTAGGAATATTTACAGGGCACTTTGCAGTTCAGAGACACTTGTACATGATGGGGCTAATAGGGGACCCTACATGTGAGAGGTGTGGAGTGGAGGAGGAGACAACGGGTCATTTAGTGAGAGAGTGTGAGGGGTTTGCGGCAGCGAGGTTTGCTATATTTGGGAGGGACAGGTTGACCGACCTAGAATTTTCCAGGGCTCAAGGGGTCCGAGTACTGGATTTTCTGGGGAGGGTGAGGAGATTTGAGGAGCCGTGCTAGCCCCTCCGAGTCCAGGACCCGTTGGGTATGACGTAGGGGCCCAATTGGTGGCCTTGGCGTCGCCGGGCTCGGCTTGGGCCGGGACGACACCCCAAAAAAAAAAAAAAAAAAAAAAAAAAAAAAAAAAAAAAAAAAAAAAAAGGGTTTGCAATCCCGCACTGTTTTCAATCGTGCAAGATTTAATGCGGGATTATTGCCCACTTTTAGCCCGCTTTTAACGACTTTAACAACAATGAAAAAACATGTAAATTTAATTCAAAGGGAGCGAGTGCAACGCATTAGCGTTATAAAGGAAAACATACGTGGCCAAATAGACAACCCAGATTCGCCAGACTAAAAATTGCTTCCTCGAATACCGAAGGTACTGGGAGCTATGTGATCGTTTCTGCAGGTGAAAAAATTGTTGGTTTCCGATTTCAAAAATTCCACTTGCCATTTGTGTTTCAGAGCTTTCTGAACAACTTTGGTTCCGTGTCTGTCTGTCTGTCTGTGTGTCTTTACACTTTATACCAACGCGCATACCTCCTAAAGTAGCCAACCGATTTTGATGAAATCTTCGTGATACACTTAGGTTAGGCTACAGATGGTCCCATTTCAATTTGAGTTAAATCGGTCCAATAGGAAGGGCTCGAGGGAGACATAGTGTACACTTCTGACCAGCGCTCACATCTCCTAGAATAGGCAATCGAGCTTGATGAAATTTCATGATAAACGTAGGTTAAACTATAGATGGTCCCATTTAAATTTGAATTCAATCGGTCCAAAGGGGTGGCTCCAGAAGAGGGGGGTGGACTCCTCATCAACGCACACATGTCCTAAGAAAGGCTACCGATCTTGATGAAACATTCATGATGAACATTGGTTGAGCCAATATGTCCCCATTTAAATTGGAATAAAATTGGTCCAATTGGAGGGGCTCCAGGGGGGCAAGTGTACGGGTAAGTGTACTTGACGTGCATGATTAGCCAAAATTTTGTTCTCGAATTATCTATGCTAATTTTGGCAGATCTGTCTTAATAAGAGATCAATTGCTGCCGCTGGGCCTTGGAGAAAATGCCCCTCCTACTCCCCCCCCCCAATACCTAATAGATCCGGCCCTGTTCAACGAAGATACGTTACTCGAGGAAGCATTGTGCTACACCATTAGCAGACGTTTTTGGTTTTATTGCTTGTCCCGCCGCCCGCGGTTGCCGTTTCGATGAGATTGACTTTATAAATAGCTTCAAACTTCAAGGAAAAATGTGTTGTGATCACCATCGGTGGTTCCACCGGTAGAATTGCCACACAAGGCATTTTGCAGTGGAAAATTACAGTAGATATCCATGGCTATCGGGTTGTCGATCACGAAACCATTTGTTTTGTTTCCCGTGTCTTCTGTTTTCGTCTGAAAAAGTTTGTTAACCTCCGGGTTTTCAGTAGTCACGCACAAACGGTTTGCTCTATTTCGTTATTAAAATTCGGGAAAACTCCTCGCATTAATCTTTTATTAGATAATCAACGAGCAGAGCAAATCTATTTTCGTAACGTGAACGTTATAGAACAGGGAGATTATGGCACGGCTCTTAGACAGCTGCCTTTTCTTGGCTAGACAAGAACTTCCGTTTCGTTGTCATGATGAACCTCCCCTTTCTCAAAATATAGGAAATCATTTCGAGTTATCAGATTTCCTAAAAGATTACGACCGGCTGTTGGAAGACCTATGTGCAGGCGTAGACACAGGCTATGAATTTGCATGTGTAGTGTTTGCTCATTGGCATCCTACCTTGCCTCCTTCGATTTCCACAATTTTGTCGGGGAGGGGGGGCACCGTGCGGTACCCCGAGTTCGGAGGCCACGCTACGCTACTGCTCCACGCTACGATTGTTGGCCCCGGCGCTCGAACTCACCTGGAACCAACCGAGTCAGCGACTCACCGAGGAGACCCGGCTCAGCAGGTCTAACGAGAATCGTGAGGGCGAAATGGGGATCGCGGACGTTGCGATCAAGCCCCGCAACTTTGTTTAAAGGATGGGAGTTGGACACGCCAGACGTTACAAGTTGAGACCGAAAAGTAGGACAAAAAGTGGACAATTTGGAACTCTCGGACGCTCTACAAATTAGAACATGTCCGGGAAAAGCAGGACGATGAAAGCTCAGAAGAGGTAGAAGAAGAAGAAGAAGAAGAAGAAAAATAAAATAGAACCCTAAACCCTAAAAATGAAAAATCGTCTGTTTAGGTACGGCTTAAAACTCGATAGTAACTGTCTCTTATGTCTGCAAAGACGCATTATTTTTTTCCTATTAATTTGACCTACAGTAAAAATGTTCGATTTTGAATAAGTAAAGCTCTATTTTTTGAAGCAAAATGGTTTAAATTCCTGCTTGTAACACAATAACCCAAATAAATGATTTGAACGAGGTTACATAATATGTATTTGATTTAACATTTGCTTTTGTTGTGTCGTTTTAATTAAAATTAAACAATTAGTCGAGTAGTCGTTCAACTCGACTAATTGTTTAATTTATAACATAATATGTATGTCTAACATAAGAAGTATTTCTGAAAGTGTAGTCCTGTGAAGTGATTTAGGGCTATCTAGGTCGAGTTGTTTTTCATGACAAAATTAGAAAACTCGAATTTGTCCAAAATGAGACGCTGTCGTCGTCACAAATGATTAACTCCTACCAGAAACTGTTATTCCAAACTACAAAAAAATTGTGAGATTTTCGAATCCGATGTCAGAAGTCGACAAGCTTCGCGTTGAACCGACAAAGTTGCTAATTTATTGAGAAAAACGAGGTTCCTATGCCTTAAAAACGCCTGAAAAATCGTAATAAATGAATGTTGTATACTCAAATAAAAAAAAAAAGTACCAAAATCAGGCCTACTTTCACCTTTTTTATGTTTTGCAGTTATTCTGAAATATCCTGTAGGCACCTGCAGTGCATAATTATGTCTAGGTCTAATTCAATCAATCAATTAATTAATAACCTAGGCAAAATAATAAATAAATGCGGTGATATATTGAAACTAATTTCTGGAGTGCGTAAGCTGAGAAGGAGTTCGAGTGACCCCTCCCGTACACACCACCATGACTACACTGGCCTTGGAGCGGCTATTCACTTTGATGTCGCATTTTTCTCTGTTGGACGATGTTTCTGGACCAAAATAAAAAGCAAAATACATTTCGTATTCAAGATTTTACGCTGCTTCGTGGCATAATCCAGTTTTCTCCAAATCTTCATTTTATCAAATTTTGAATTTGAAATTTTACGGGCTAGAGTCATTTTAAAAAACAGCGACCCAATTTCCTCACTTATGTCACCATTAGACGGCATCGCAGATGTCTACTAATATTCCATTCAGACAAATGGTAACAACTAGCACCCAGACCTTATTCTCCTCTCTTGGTTGTTAAGTGTGTCGAATGACGGCTGAAGCAAACCATCTTTGGTGAGCATAGCGTCTAAACACTGTCAACGCCTTGAGGGAAGTAAGGCTGGGGGCCTATTCTGTAAAGTTAACAACAGTTGAAAACAACACTTGATAGCAACAGTCAGTGGTGATGACGTCACCTTGAGATGTTCTGTAAGAAAACAACACTACTTGAAATGTCGTTATATTATACGTCATGAGTTAAGATTTGGTGTAGGTATCAAAACAGCACCTCGGGGGAGTTGTTAACGACACCGGCAGTTGATAAGAAGTTGAAGGATTGTTCAATCTGTGTACTTTTTTGAGTTCATTTCTTGAATTAAGTGTTGACTTTGTTTTCCATCATTGTCATTTGATGCCGCTAGCTCAAACAGATGATAGCATTTTGTTTTGTCGAGGGTGGACGTGGAAAAGTGCCCCTAAACTCAGACGTCACCGCCTCCCCCAACTTTTTCGTAACCGCTGTGGATTGAGTGCCGATAGTGACACATTCGCGAATTTTCGTGATATTATTGGAAAATTCTCGTACTGTGACAAACAAGAGACGTAAATGGCTGATGGCAAGGGAAACTCGTGATCTAAGTGCGAGGCATTTCCAACGTGTTACCATTTTTTCACAATTTTTAAACTTTGCAGAAACGAAATGAAAAGTGATCTTATCGATATCACACAATGGGGTGCCATGAATAAATGGTGTTTGGCTCTTCAGAGTGACATCGCTCTTCTGGGAGTCCACTGTAACAGGTGTCGAGCTCAGTCAAAGTGGGACAGAACAGATTGAAAGAACTTGAAACGAAAAGGCCGAAGCCAAGAAAAAATTGAGCTCACTGTGCGAACAAAAAGAACTGATGAGGAGGAATTCAAGGAAAGGTTACCTGGCTTATGCGTTGAGTTAGTCATCAGAGGGCGTGAGATTGATAAAGTATACGTTCTTCTTTCAGCTTTAGAATCAAGTGCAAATTATTGCAAGAAATATTCCGAATTGAATGAAAAGCATCTGCAAAAGTCGAAGGAATGTGCCGAAGCTTATGTTAAAATAGAAAAATTAGGTAGATATTCTTGAAAGTCATTAGAAAAGCATTTTTTTTTTTTTTTTTTTCAGGCTTCGACGGCCATGCCTTTTCATTAGCCTTCTTCACTTTATTTTATGGTATTACATAATGGTTTGCAATGAAAATATCACATTTCATTAATTTACATCACAGTTGTTTTGATTCGCAGCTGTATTATCACAGAAAGTGGAATATCTCAACGCTTTGGAGAAAGTTCACAGTTCAGTAAATATTTTAAATCGGGTAGCTCATTTTTCCTCAATATATCTTTTAATTTGTTATTTTCTAGGTGTCGACCCCTCTCGTCTGCGAAGATAGGATAAACGTCGATTGCATGCTCCAGAGACGCTGGGAGGCCCGCAGTTCGCGCAGTCTGGCATCATCCTCCGGGTATAGTAGTATGCCTGAGTTATTCTCATCTGGTCTAAAAATTCTAATTTCGCCTGTAATTCGTCGTAACAGTTGCAATAAATGATATTAACCATTTGTCGGCTTAATTACAACCGCGTAAATTAGGTAGAGTGAACTCACAAATTAAAATTTCAAGTGAATTCTTTAAGAGTGAACAAGGAGTATAAAATACATTGTGACAAACTGAAGAGAAGGTCGTGAGAAGGTAGCCAGTTCGAAGCATGATATATGAGATAACCGACCGGGTGATCTCTCTTTAGAGACTGCGGCGATCAAGTAATGAGAGTCATCGATATTATTACATGTATTTCGAATAGTGGTGACTCACCAACCCTCGATGAAGTTGGACTTCATCGACTTTTCAAGACCGGGAACTTTCCCAGGAAATTGACGCACTACGGAATGAAGCTTCTATTAAGCCCGGTGCACACGGTGCCTATTTTCCTGCCCCGCTTGATGCATGTTTCATAAAATGGTAGAGCGCATGCCCTCGTGCATGAAAGTGACGTTACTCGGAGGGAGCTGTGCCTGTTTCTCAAGATAGGATTTTACCAAATACCAACAGCCAATCAGAGGGCTCGACGGAGTCGCTCGACTCTGAAAGTTTCTGTATCCAGTAAGGCTATACCTGTACAACCTTAAGGAACTGTTTAAACAATACGTTTAAACGTTACGTTTCCCTAGTAGTAAGGCTCTTTACTACCGAGTAAAACCGCCCGCCATCTTGAGATTATTGTGATTGTAGATTACAAGGCGTTTCTACGGAGATTGTTGCTTTTTTGCGGTGTTTTATTGTTTCAAACCGGATATTATTTGATTTGTGCTTCTGTTTGTGTTGCAAAGTGACTATTGACTATTTGTGTTGCCAGTTGAATACCAAAATTCAAGAGATTACCACTTCTGATCCGATATAACGGAAGGTATGTAATCGTTTCTTCTCTCTCTTCAGGGATGAGATTATATTCATAATTTGCCAGATTCCTGCCCAGTTCAATTACTAATTCGTATGTCAAAGTGACTATTTATCAATAATGTGTAATTTTATGAGCGCAAATACCGACTTGCTTAGTGTGAAAATTAAATAGACCTCGTACTTCCCATAAGACTTCATGAGCGGATTCGTCCTTCGTCTGATAGGGATGATTTTTGTCTTTTAGGAATGAGTTGGTGTTCGGCTGTCAACTGCAAAAACAGCTCCAAAAAGGGTTTTCGGGTGTTCCGATTTCCGAGGGATCCCGTTCGGAGGAAAATATGGGTGCAACATACTCGTCGGGACAAATGGTTGCCAACAATGCATTCAGTACTTTGTGAGGTAAACGTTTATTTTATTTGTTCATTTCTCTGTATAAACCATACTTAAGGTATTCACTTCAATGAATAATTTAGCCCAGTAAGGGCCCCGGTGGGGGAGTTAGGGATAATTGAAAAATGAAACACATGTCAGACAGACGAGATGAGATTGACACTAATGAGTTATGAAGGGTGATTCAGGAGGAGATGCATATACATGTGTGGAGATGCATGTATGTTGTAGTACTATGTATTTTCTACCAAAATCGCTCATGATCATAGTGCCGCAAATTCTTTCCTTCTGAGATACACGTTCGGATGTGGATTTTTAATAGACTCTGTGCACTCCAGAGAACGAAAACTGATCCTACCTCCGCTGAAGAAACAACTATTTCTGAATTTAGCCAGACCGAGTGCTGTTATTCAAATTCCATTGAGGTTTGTTCATTTAGTGCCTGTTTTACTGAGTTTATTTTTGTAACATGTCTACTTCACTGCTTTATTCACATGCTTTAGGAAGCAGCAAAGGGGAGCGATCAGGCATCTACTCGACCTGTTCCTGAGGAAGAATGTGCTTGCTCTTGTTCTTGTAAATCAGTGATGGTTATTTTAAAGATTTCGTGTTGTCACAAATTAAACAGTTTATCACGATTCTTTTCGATGTATAGGATGATTTAACGGCCCGTGGTCGCCTTCAGAATCTCTTGAAAGTGAGTTGAGCTGTGTGGCTTTCAAGCACCTCGCATATTTTCAATGAGCAGTAGTAGAATCGTTAAACTTGCGTTTTTTTTTTCTTCAGAAAGCTACGGATTTGTTGGAGGCTACGAGGAAAGAGTACGCTGAAAAAGTGTGCAGCGTCCAAAAAGAAATTCATAATATGAATGAAGTAATGGGCAAGTTTCTCAATGAGGAACAAATTTCATCGCTATCGAAAGTGAGAATGAGGTCATGGTCGAACGAAACTGTAATCAAAGCACTTGAATTCCGTTTCACGTTAGGTAAGTGCACCTGAGTCAACGATGAACAGTTGGACAGAGGCTCTATTTATTATTGTAAGCTCTATTGAATACCACCACCAATCGACTTTTCTATTCCAGGTGTACATCGTTATACGTACCTTTATAAGTCTGGCTACCCGCTACCCTCGTATACCACCCTGAATAGAAGGGTGTCCAACTTCTCCGTATCTCCTGGAATCCTACAGGATCTTCTGCAGCCACTGATGCATAAAGTCCAATGCATGGAACCAGAGGACCGCTTCTGTTCCTTAAGCATTGACGAAATGCAGATAAAGTCAAGCGAAGATTTTCAAGTCCACCAGAAGAAATTTGTTGACTACGTGTCACTGGGCGAGACGAAAGGGACAGAAATCGGCACCCTCTTGCTGCTAATTTTAGCAAGAGGGTTGCGAACCAACTGGAAGCAAAGTGCTGCATGCCACATAACTTCATCAAAGACTAAAAAGCAACACGAGGCCGCTTTTCTGCATGAAACCATAAAATACGTGGAAGAATGTGGCCTACGGGTTGTGGCGTTATCGTCCGATATGGGGCACATGAACACTGGCGTGTGGAACTACTTGAACGTATACGCAAAAAAGAATGATGCCTCTAGAAATAGTTTTTATTTCAATGACCATAATATTTTCGTGTTACCTGATGTCTGCCACCTGATCAAAAATTTGAAAAATGCCGTCTTGAGCCAAGACATTAAATTGTCCTGACATTGTCGACAGCGAGCAGTTGCCAACTGATTTGATTTCTGGTTCCCATGTGACAGGTCTTTGGCAGTTGGAGCTGGAGTCTGACCGAGCTATCCGATTGCTGCACCATCTGAAAAGAGAAGATTTGTAGTTTGTACCCATCCAATTTTGAGAAAATGCACGTCGTAAGATTTTTTTTCCTCGAAAACTGCCGCGGCTCTCCGCATGGCAGTCAATTTAAAATTAGCGCCCCCTGAGGCAGTAACAACTGCCTGGTTTATCGAACAAGTTTTTTTTGGTTCGAAATGACATCGGCTAGGCAGCGAAAACTAACCATTACCAAAAGAAATAAGGCCGAAAAACTTCAATTTCTGGTCAGGTTTGTGGATTTGTTCAGGGGGCTTGTTATTGGCAACTCTTGGAAGCCAGTGAACTCGGGCGTTATTTTGGCCACTACATCAATATGCGATGTAAGTGAAATTCTTCTCGGGTTCGATGGCTTCCAATTCACATTGACTCATCGATTCAATCAAGATGCACTGGAAAATTGTTTTTCCCAAATACGGAGAAGAGCGGGAGCCACACCTACGGCCAGCCAGTGTTTCGCAGCCATTAAAACTATAACGCTTTCACAATTTGTGGCAGATGTCCAAAAAACGAATTATAATAGTGACTCGGATGTATTTTTGTTAGATTATTTAGCCAATAAGGAAGCCCAAATTGAAAAACCATTGCCAGTGTTCTCGTGTTCATATGCAACTCCTGATTTTGAATCCAAATTTCCATTTACAATTGTAAATTTCGAAGCTATAAATGTTACAATACTTAACGAATATGATCTGAATTTATTATTTTATTTAAGCGGTTGCTGCCTCAGAGCTCTTTTAAAGTCAAATTTGTGCACTCTGTGTATTTCATTTTTGACTACTAGAAGTCAAGTCAATAAGTATAGTTTGTACGTCCAATCACTCGACAAAGGAGGATTGCTAATGCCTAGGCAAGAAATTTTTAACCCTCCTCTGCTACGGTTGGGTCAGACCCGACCCATGCAGTTATTTCTCTGTGCATAGTGAAGCCCCCACTCCTCTTTCCGGTTCAAGGCTTCAAGTACCCTTCTGGTCAGTCGTGAGTAGATGGTTAATGGGGTTGCAGAGGGATCACCCTTTGGGAGGAGGAGGTTGTGCGCATGTGCGAGATGAGACACCCTTTGGGAGGAGGAGGTTGTGGGCATGTGCGAGATGAGCCACCCTTTGGGAGGAGGGCTACCCTTAAGGTACGTGTCCACTTGAGACTAAACTACTCTCGAGACTGGTCTCGAGAGTTAGTCACAAGTGTAAATGGTACTGAGAGCAGTATCCGAGAGCTCGTGAGTCTCAAGTGGACAAAGGTCGTACTAACTCTCGGAGACTAGTCTCGGGTTTCGAACTCAGTTGGAAATTAGTCTGAAGTCTCGAGACTCGAGCGCAGTATCGTGGAGTGGAACGACGAAGTTGTTATGCGTTTAATCGCGATTTATGAAGAAAATGAGTTCCTTTGGAACGTTCGACACAAAGACTACCGAAATCGAATTTAAAAAAATGAAAAGTTTTGTGAAATAGCAAGAGTTTTCGGCTGCGATTCCGCCGAAATTCAGAGGAAAATTCACAACTTACGGAATCAGGTATGTATGCTTTTTCCAAACTTGTATTTTAACATTAAGCTAATTAATAACTGAGAACAGATGTCACACGAAATTCAAAAAATGAGAAAGAAAAAGAGCGGCTCCGGAACTGAAGAGCTTTACGTATCAACCTGGAAGTTTTTCTGTGCACTCAAGTTCATCATGCCTGTTTTCACACCTAATGCTACCGCAACGAATTTTGTAAGTAAAAAAATTACCTTTTCGGTACAATTACTAATTACTGTATTCAACTATTCCGATAAGTAAATATTATTTGATTGACATTACACATTGATAAACCAAACGCATTTATATGAATACAATGTAGTGGAAGGGAACAAAGTTCAAACGATAAATTTGTATTGCCAGTCTACTTCTCCAGCAGGGGTCATGAAATATTCTTTAAATTCGTCCCTTACCGCTTTCTGGGACGTTGAAAAGTTATGGAGGTTTCCCATTCGTAGTGGGAAAAATGTTTTATATAGTTGCTCTTCCCGCCATCTCCTTCAACATGTTCATGCGTATCCGCATTCTCATAATCAATTGATCCGGGGTACAAATAATGAGATTTCCACTCATTGGTAGAAATTAAAAAATTATGTAACACGGAGATAGCAAGAACAGCTTTTGTTACTTTCTGGGGAGACAAATTCATGGGCTTACGGAGGATTCTAAATTTACTCGACATTATGCCGAAAACATTCTCTATTATTCGTCTTGCCCGACTAAGACGATAATTGAAAATTCTGTTGGGAGCTGGCTGGTTTCGAAATGGATAAGGTTTCAAAATGTATTGCTTCATAGCGAAGGCGTCGTCAGCCACAAATACGTATGGTACTGGCATAGTTCTTTGAGGTAAAGGCTTAGGCTGAGGTATTGACAACTGCTGATTTTCTAAAGCCGTGTATAGAGAGGAATTGTTGAATACTCCACCATCAGAAACTCTACCGTTGCACCCCACATCAATATAAATCAATTTGTAATTAGCGTCAGCCACAGCCAATAGGACAATGCTGTGAGAGTTTTTGTAGTTGAAGTATTAGCTTCCACTATTATTTGGTGCCTGCATCACAATATGTTTCCCATCAATTGCCCCTATGCAATGAGGGAAATTCCATTTGCGTTCGAACTGATCAGCACAATCCTCCCATTCCTCAGCATTGCTTGGAAACTGAAATGCAAGAATGTACAGAAATGGAATTAGTACGTTTCACTATTTGGTCATTTAGCAATAAGGGAAACATAGTTTGATACAAATTTATTGAAATTGAAGAAACCAACTACACATAAAATTGAGTCAAAAGTTTCAACATTTTTCAGGTGCAAGCTGGCGAAAATGAAGTACCAACCCTGAACGTAAACAAAGAGGTCGAGACGGACGAAATTTCAATAGAAACTCAGAGAAAAAAAAATGTAAAAAAAAGAAAGGCGCCATTGGATGACAGCGACAATGTCTTGAGAGAGGCCATTGACATCATGAAGAAGCCAAAGGATGATTTCGAGCGTTTAGGGGAATATGTGGCGCTGGAGCTCCGATCAATGAAATCTGATTATTTGCGGGGAAAATTAAAAAGTGAAATTCGGAGGGCAATTGCTGGCATCAGCGACGAAGACGAGCATAATAATTATTGGTCATCCTCAATGTCTTCGACATCGACTAGCTCAACCCCCTTGCCTTCTCCAAGCGATCTAAATTTTAATCAATTCTTTGATTGAAGTTTCTTTTTGCTTACTTACGTATACTATACTATTTTCTATTACAATTTCTTTTTTCACATTTTATCTTATATACTTATGGTAATTAAATTATCACCTACCTTTAAATATATGTCCTTCAAATGTTCGAAAATGGCTTCCACCACTTGTTCGAATATTCGTCCAGTAGTGCAAGGAGGAATACGGAAGAGGTATTGCAGACTGGAAAATGAGTCGCCTAAACAAAATGAAATTGATGAAACTTTCGTAGGAAAAATTAAAGCACTAATTTTCATCAAAATAATCGCTTACCTGAAACTAGAAAACGAAGTGCAACCATCAATCTATCGTGCGCGGGGATGGTATCTCTCATTTTTGTGTCCTGCTTTGTAATTGAAGGTCCAATGTAATTCAAAATCGTTTCGAACTGCACCGATGACATAGCAATGAAATGTCGGAACTGCCGGGCATCTTCAAATTTCAGTTCATTCGCTAGCCTTGAACAGGCTCCTAGCTCCTGTCTACGATCCACCCATTGCCTCACCCAACACTGCCTTTTTTAAATATTTTTTCTCTTTTCTTTTAGTAACTTGCTAATAACAATTAAACTAAGAGCCCGGCGGTCATCCATCTCCGAAGTCTCTGGCACAAATGTCGCGATTCAGCTCTCACGTGGACACAGGGCTGAGAGCGATTTCCCGAGACTAGGTCTCAAGTGTCCCGGGTGGCTGGTCTCAAGTGTACAAGATTCGGAGAGAAGTCTCGAGAATTTCTCTCAAGTGGACACGCACCTTTAGGGAGGGCTTGAGTGAGGTCAGGAAGTAATTATTGTGCAAGGTCAGGGAGGAGGTTTTGGTACCACGACACACCCAGCCCCACCCCACCATGCCACGTCACGCTCTCAGGTGGCATGAAAAAATTTTTTGACGACGAGTAGGATCGATCCCGTTGCCTTGAGGTCGGGAGACGACAGCTTTCTTTTTTTTTTCTTTTTACAATTCATTTATTGACATTAGTTGTTGTACATGGATTAATTTTACATGAACATTTTGTGATTTGAAAATAGTCCCTGCTCTCATAAGAGCTCTACCTATTGTTATTTGAGCGTATAATATGGGCATGCTGCCCTCATGTGATGGTTATTGGTTCATTTGCGGTACTCAGGTGTTCTGTGGTATACATAGGAAAATTCGGACAAAAACCTATTAGCAATAATTGATTTTATAATGCTGTATTATATGAATGATATCAGGGACGTGGACCATGCTAGGTTATTCATAAAAGACACGTAGGTTCTGGTAAGGCAGTTTGTGTTTGACTGTAAACGGTGTGTTGTGGGATCTGTAAGATGTGAGGTGCTTGGTGAGCCTGTTGGAGTCTAGTTGGGTGGTGTAAAAGGTTTCAGATATCTGGGTGATGTACTCAGATATGGTTTGTATTTGTGTGTCCTGGTGGAGTTGTGATACCTTGGAGTATCGATTTCCATTGGTGATTAGCCTGAGGCATTTGTTTTGGTACCTTTGCAAGGGAATTAGGTTGGTAGGGGCAATGTTGTGCCATATGGGGCAGCCGTATATGAGGGAGGGTCGTATTATCATGGTGTATATAAGTTTTTTGTTGCGCTGGCTCAGAGCCGAATTTTTCACCATTAGTGAGTATACGCTGCGTAGGGTGCGGTATGCCTTTTCTAGTAGTTTTGTGATATGGTTTCTGTAAGTTAGTTTTCTGTCAAGATAAATGCCTAGGTATTTGACTGTTGTATGAATTGTGATCGGGTCTCCATAGATCTTGATTGGTTGTGTGATGCGTGAATCATTCAGTTTACGAGTAAAAACAATGCATTCGGTTTTGTCAGTGTTTAACTTAATTTTCCAAAGTTTGTAGAATTTTTCGAGTTTGTATATGTGTAGTTGAATTTGTTTTGCTGCTATAATGGCACTGAATGAATGTGCATAGATGGCAGTGTCATCTGCAAAGAGAGCAAGGGTTGTTTTGGAGAATTTTGGGATATCATTCAGGTAGATATTGATTAGGAATGGTCCTTGAACCGAGCCTTGGACTATTCCCGCTTTGATGAGTTTTAGATCGGAAGTGGTTCCGTTCACCGTGACTTGGAGCAGTCGATTGCGGAGGTATGAATTTAATTAGAGTATAAGTGGGAGTGGAAATTTGGACAATATAAGTTTGTATATCAGCCCGTCGATCCAGACTTTATCAAATGCCTTTTCGATGTCTAGAAGGAGCATTGCGGTGACCTTATTCTTGTTGTAATTGATGGTAATGTCGTTGACAATTCGGGCAGTTTGCTGTACTGTGTTGTGTGTGTGGGATCTGTAAGATGTGAGGTGCTTGGTGAGCCTGTTGGAGTCTAGTTGGGTGGTGTAAAAGGTTTCAGATATCTGGGTGATGTACTCAGATATGGTTTGTATTTGTGTGTCCTGGTGGAGTTGTGATACCTTGGAGTATCGATTTCCATTGGTGATTAGCCTGAGGCATTTGTTTTGGTACCTTTGCAAGGGAATTAGGTTGGTAGGGGCAATGTTGTGCCATATGGGGCAGCCGTATATGAGGGAGGGTCGTATTATCATGGTGTATATAAGTTTTTTGTTGCGCTGGCTCAGAGCCGAATTTTTCACCATTAGTGAGTATACGCTGCGTAGGGTGCGGTATGCCTTTTCTAGTAGTTTTGTGATATGGTTTCTGTAAGTTAGTTTTCTGTCAAGATAAATGCCTAGGTATTTGACTGTTGTATGAATTGTGATCGGGTCTCCATAGATCTTGATTGGTTGTGTGATGCGTGAATCATTCAGTTTACGAGTAAAAACAATGCATTCGGTTTTGTCAGTGTTTAACTTAATTTTCCAAAGTTTGTAGAATTTTTCGAGTTTGTATATGTGTAGTTGAATTTGTTTTGCTGCTATAATGGCACTGAATGAATGTGCATAGATGGCAGTGTCATCTGCAAAGAGAGCAAGGGTTGTTTTGGAGAATTTTGGGATATCATTCAGGTAGATATTGATTAGGAATGGTCCTTGAACCGAGCCTTGGACTATTCCCGCTTTGATGAGTTTTAGATCGGAAGTGGTTCCGTTCACCGTGACTTGGAGCAGTCGATTGCGGAGGTATGAATTTAATTAGAGTATAAGTGGGAGTGGAAATTTGGACAATATAAGTTTGTATATCAGCCCGTCGATCCAGACTTTATCAAATGCCTTTTCGATGTCTAGAAGGAGCATTGCGGTGACCTTATTCTTGTTGAAATTGATGGTAATGTCGTTGACAATTCGGGCAGTTTGCTGTACTGTGTTGTGCTTTCGTCTAAAACCAAATTGTTCATCTATGAGTAGTTTGAGCTTTTTCTCGGTTTTACGACACCGGGTCAGGATAATTTTTTCAGCCACTTTGCTGATAGCAGGGAGTTAGGCTATTGGGCGGTAGCTAGCTGCACACGTACTTTTTTTGCCTGGTTTTAGGATGGGTACAATGTTCGCTGTTTTCCATTGTGTGGGGAAATATGATAGTCGAAGGATAGCGTTTACGATATACATAATTGTACAACAGCTTTTCGTGATAAATTTTTCAGTACGATATTTTGGATGTTATCGACGCCTGGCGCTTTGAGGTTTGGTAGGTTTTGTAAGATCTCTTTGATCTCCTTGGGATTTGACAATGGGGTGGGCTGGTGTGGGCTATTGGGGTGTTTTTTGTTGAGGTATTCGTCTACCACCCGCTTGATTTCTGTTTGCTCGGGTGTCAGAGTTAGGTCGATGTCATGGACTGCCTCGAAGTGCTGGGCTAGGAGTTCAGCTTTTTGTTTATTTGTGATGGCAGAGTTGTTTAACGTTGGGATAGGTTGGTATTTTTTTGTGAGCATTTTCGTCATTTTCCACAGGGAGTTGTCAGATGTGTGAAGCTTGTTCAGCTTTTCAGCCCAAGTGTGATTTCTGTGTTGGAAGATGAGCCTCCTTATCGCCTGAGTGAGACCATCGGTCATTTTTTTATCGCGAGAGTCATGGGATCTTTGCCATATTTTTCTTTAGTGATTCTTTTCCTGATCAAGTCTAGTATTTCTTGGGGCAGGCGCTCCTGTTTAGGGGTGGTATATTTTTCTTTAATGCTAGATTTAATTGCAGGTTGCCAGGGCACAGCCTTAGGGCTATCTGGCATGGCTAATATTAAATGAATTAGTTGTATCGACTTTGTATTTATAAATAAATTTCAAATTTCAAATCTACCCGGAAGAGGCGGACTACCCACGGGAGGATATCCGAACGTGCGCAATAACCGAAAGAACAACAAATAAAGATCATAAAATATGACCCTAGTCTCCCCTTTTAATAGATCTCTATACGGACTCGACCAATAGTAATAGTTTCCATTTTGAAACTATTTCTATAGGTATGATGGAACGAACATGAAGGCGGGCTTGATGAGAGAGCCATCTGGCCAATTTGAGAATTTCAGCAGAATGTCCTCCTGTGATTTCGAGTACTTCCGAGAAAGACCGTGCCTCCAAGAAGGATACAAAATGGAGGAAAGTGATTTCACCGATACATAGTGCGTTTGGCCATCACGCTCCGTTTTCTAGAACCGGAGACAGCTATGAGAGCCTTCATTACGTGTTCAAAGTTTCATCTTTGCTCATTTCTCTCATTGTCCCTTAAGTCTACACAGCTATCGTCCAAGTGCTTCAAGGCTGTTTGAAGTAATTATTTAATATTAATTCTAAATAAGTATTAGTGTGCAACAAAACTTGTTAATAGGAATAAAATTAAAATAAAAATTGTATATTCTCATTCTCTGGCAAAATATTGTGAAAAGAAAAGTTCCGCACCGTTTTCTGATTCATTAATAGATTGTGAAGAAGTTGCCGGTACGGGATCATTGTTGGGGGCGTCTTGTGAAGATGTGCACTGTTTGAATCGTGGATTTCTCATGTCAAATAAATTATCAGTATGGATTTTTTCAGTCAATTCGGTGACTGCGTCGTCTATGTCTTTAGTTGTGTGCAGCTTGTTGTTGATGACGATAGTCGAGTCGAGGTGGGATCTGAAGTGTGGCCAGTTTGCTAGGTTATATGCAAGGGTTTTGGTCTTGATTGTTTTGGGGTTGTGTGTTTCTAGGCTGATTTCAACTGGGAGATGATCGGAGTCTATACTGCGTTCATCGTAAGAGTGAACGCTGTTGGCGCAGGTGGGTGGTTCCCCACGGTTTAGGAGGGAAATTTTACGCGAAAGACGGGCTTGGGTCTACTGCAAGCCAAAAAGATGACAACTATGTTGGGAACTCTCTACGCTCTCTACTCCTACAGCTCCTCGAGCTCTCTACTTTTACAGCCCCTTGAGCTTTCAGTTTTTCACTTTTAGAACCAACAAACTTTGTGTTCACACCCGTGCATTCTTTGATTGAGTTGCTTATAGGTCGGATACAAAAATTACAGCAAAGAGTCAATTTATTCACGAGAATGTCTTCATTTTTTTCACATATATTATGTTTTTCTGATACGCTTATTTTTTTTTTTATAGTTATCGCCGCTAGGCGTTACAACGTCGTAATAAAACACGCAAACATTAATTATAAAAGTAGGCAACATTCATCCAAAATTAAGGAACATTGATGACTAGAAGTTTTTTATTTTATTTTTATTTAATATTTTAGTTAGTCGTCGTCACTTTTTGAACTTTCGCCAGCACTGTCATCTCTTATAATTAGCCGCGGTAAGTCGTCAGTCAATTCGTCCAAGATATCGTCAGTCTCCCATAATTTGTTTTTTTCCACGATGACATGTTTGACGAAGTTCCGCCAGTTTTCTGCTGTGACCCTCTCAATGCCTTCTTCGAGAAGCTTCTTCACATCATACAATTTGAAAGAAGTATTATTATTCTTGACGTGTCCCTTGACCATTGCCCATGCCAGCTCTATTGGGTTTAGCTCGCAACGGTATGGTGGAAGTCTTAGGACAGTCTTGTCTTGTTGTTCTGCAACCTCGTCGACAATATACCTCTCGTAGTCCCCTTTCAGCTGTTTGGTGAGTTCTGGCTTCAACATAGTAGCATCTGCTTCTTGACCCTTGCTTGTAATCCATTCCATGATTGCTGCTTTTTTCCACGATGAGTTTGGTATTTTCTCAGCTTTCATTGAGTGATAAGGAGCGTTGTCCATGACAATCACGGCGTTGTTCTCCAGCAGAGGAAGAGTTGTTGTAAACCATTCCAGAAAGTTATCGCAATTCATTTCGTTGTGGTAGTCAGACAATTTTTTTTTTAAAGACAATTTCGTCTTCGTACGAAAACACCGTCCATTGTCAAATAGAGTCTATGCAACTTGATTCCGAATGTGCTAATTGCGTAAAGGATGCAGGAAAAACGAGAAAAATTTCCGAGGTAAGTAGGAAAAACGAGACGGAATTGACAGGTCGGGATAATCGGAGAAAATAAAAACGAAAAAATGACAAGGAAAAGTTAGACAAGCTAACAGAGGGAGCGTCCTGAAAAGGACGTTTGAAATAATCAGGAAAGTCAGGAAGTCAGAAATAATAAAAAAGGAAATCACACAAACGCACCAGAACACAGCTTAATAGCAAGTGAAACAAAGAAAAGACTTCATAAGTCCTCCTCAAGTTAGTTTCTAGATTAGTTGTGCACAGACCGAGAGGTCCGGTTACAATGAAGAGGGAAAAAAAGTAGGAGGAGCCTGCGTGAAAATAACGAAAATGGGTTCGTGGAGTACAGTGAGGTCTGAGATATGGGTCACGTTTTTAATGACGGCGAGGTCAATTGTCGAAGGTGTGGAGCCGTTCGGAGGGTAATGGGTAGGTTCTAGGGGGAATAAGACATTGCTGTTTGTTTTCAAGGTAAAATCATAGAGCGTGGTCCCATTTTTGTTGCATCGGTTGTTTCCCCATGTTGTATGTTTGGCGTTTAAGTCACCTAAGATTAGTACTTTATTTGCAATATGAGTGAGGTTATGTAAGTCTGTGGCAGTAAAGTGATTGAATGGGGGGTTGTAGGTTGCTATTATATGTGGATTATTTTGCAGTTTGATACACAAATGTTCGATTGAGGAGCGGATGGTTGGGACGACGGTGTAGGGTAGGGAATCACGGATTAGCATGGCCACGCCACCTGCTCCATTTTCTCTGTTGTTAGTGAGGCAATGATAGTTGCGGACTTTGAGGGTTTCGGTGCCCTTTAATTTTGTTTCATTAATACAAAGAATATCAACGTTTTCTCATTGAAGGAATTCAATGACTTCGCCTAGTTTTCCTCGGATACTGTTAGCGTTCAAGGTGATGATTTTTACGCTACTCATGGTCATTATCAAGTGTTTTGCAAAATTCTGTGAATATTTGGAATTTTTCCATTTGGGTTTCACATGTTTTGAGGTTGTGATTTAGGGTTTTTACTGCTCTGAGCATCCTGTAATACTGATTTGAGCAGTAAGGGTCTGTATTTCTTTGACTAGAGAGAGGAAATTTTTGAAGCCTTGTGCGTCACTGGCAGTTTTGGGACTTACGTCTATTGTGGGGATGATGGCCGGTCGGTCCCAGGGGTTGGTCCATGGCGTAGTTCTAGAAGGGTCGCATGTTGGTTGAGGTGGGAGCTGCTGGAGCGAAGGAAACTGTTGGTGATCTTGCAGTCTGGAAGCGAGGGTGTGTGCCTTGTTTCTCTGGGGTTTTTGGCTGGTGGTGGAGGCGATGGCTTCGACCTTCTTGACGTAAACACGGCATATCAGGGCGTTCGCAGGGTGGTCGCCGAGGCAATTGCAGCATGTGGCCGGCTCCTCTTTGGGTTTTTTGCAGTCCCTCGTGATGTGACCTTGCCCGCACTTAAGGCAAGCAGGTTCGGCCCAGCAGTTGCTTGTAGCGTGGCCCCATTTTTGACAACGGTGACACTGCGTCAGTTTTCTTTTAGAGAGATAAACTTCCCACGTTACTTTTGTGGGACAGATGAGTTGGGCTGTTCTCTTCAAGACTTGAAGGTTCACGTTGCCCTTGAGCGATACTACTACAATGTGCGTGATCGTTCCTCTCATTGAGGAGATACTTAGTACTTATAGTCCTAGGTATTCTAACTCAGCTTTGACCTCATCTAGGTTGAGATCGGGATGGAGCCCTTTCATTACAAACGTTCTCCGTTTGTCGCTTTTTTCTGTATAGGTGTGAAAGGTTACCTTGTCGTCTATCCAGCGGCGTTTGAGGGCGGTGAAATCTTCGGGATCCTTGACGTGGACCTCCGTCGTTTCATTGAAATATTTCACGTGAAAGTCACCTTTTACAACAGTTTTGATGAGTCGAAGGAAGTCTGGTAATTTAGCGACTTTCCCGTGGTAAATAAGAGGTGGTGGTTTCGGGGCCCTCGTCTCCTTCTTATTCGTGAGTTCCTCCGGGGGTGCCTCGTGCGTTGAAACACCCGTGTCCATTGTTTCAGTCAGGACCGAATATCGGTTAGAGGTGGTGATTGAAGCAGTTGTAGAAGGTCGTCCCCTTTTGACGCTGTCCATTTCTGACGGACTTTCGTTCGGTGGAAGTGGTCTCTTGTTTGGAGACGACAGCGCTAGCCACTCGGCTACCGTCGACGAGTGAGAGCTAGGGGAATACATGGGGTAGATGAGTGTTGAGCGTTCAGTGGCGGCTGGCTACCCTTAGGGAGGAGGAGGTCGTGCGCATGTGCTGGATGAGTGACCCTTTGGGAGGAGGGTGCTAACCTTAGGGAGGGCTTGTGTGAGGTCAGGAAGGAATTATTGTGTAAGGTCGGGGAGGAGGTTTTGTGCGAGATGAGCCATCCTTAGTGTGATGGGAGGAGAGGGGTGTGATATCAATTATCGAAGAGATTTTTTACTTGGACTTATTTTATTTTTGAAAATTACAATTCAGTTAATGATATTGAATTAATACAAAGGAGAAAAAAAGTATGAATTTGCATTTTTTACTCGTTTTTAGTATTATCATAAAATGTGAATAAATTTTGTTTTCCTCGTTTCCCTAGGAAAGAGAGTGATAAGGAATCTACCTGATATTTTCCATCAGTGAAGTATTTAAAAATATCCGACTCATTGGAAAATCGTGATGGAAGATAAACGCGATATTTACGTTTGTTTATTTCTCCTCTCCCTCCTTCTCCCCCGTCAGCATTCTCGTAGAAGTCGTCAGAATGTATGAGGAGTAGTGTTAATTTTTCTCCGAACTTGGTGTTCGATCGTTCGACGCGATGCACAACGAATAAGGCCTCCTTCTCGAGCTCCGATATGGGTCGAGGCGAGCTGGTTGAGTGTGCTGAGTATTTCATTTTTGGAATGATCCATTTTCTGTGAAGAGAGAGAAAAAAATTAATTAAAGTGACTATGTCATTAAAGTCTAAGATGAAAAATAAATATTTACCGTTTGCGTGGAAGATGTGAAGAGGAAGAAGTGTGTGTGTGAAAAGTCCTGATTGAAGGAAGACGCTCAACGTTCTTTACTGCTTGGTTCTTAGCTCTGAACTGTAACGGTATGATTAATGTGAGAAGTAATAGTATATTTTCTCCTCACTCTCGTACTTAGTTACCGCCCTTATTTTTACTCCCACCACCATATCATTGCGTTCATACTGACAGAAGATTGGACGGATAACAGGAGTGGGGTGAGGGCGGAGCGCGCCTCGATGGTGTAATGGATACAATGCTCGCTTCGTAACCCAGCGGGCCTGACTTTTAAACGTTTTCCGAAAAATAAGTCTTCCACGCCAAAGGAAGAGCTTGATCGTTGTGTGAGAACATTTTGAATGCAGGCAATATGCTTGCAAAATGTCTCCCAGTCGGAACTCGTTATGTAGAGCAGGCATTTAGTTATTAGTTGTCGATGTCGACTAGTTTTCATGGTTTTGGCAATCATGAGAAGAGGTGTATCCATATTAGCAAGTCCGATCACTAATTGTTTTGTCTCTTTCTTGTTGAGAGAATACGAAGAAAAGGGATGATGAGTCTGCGGTAGATGGAGAAGAGCTCATTTTGTTTCGTGTTGTACTGATGACGAAGAAAGGGGAAGAAGAATCACAGTTGAATGCTGCTGTTGCGACGGACAACCAAACTAGCACAATTGGTCGCATCTAGGTTCATTTGCGACATGCGACCTATTCTGTAATACTTCCGACGTCGGATTCTGGTAGTTTGGGTGGCTTAACTACATCTTGCCGCCTTCGACGTTGCCATATCGTCTGAACGACGGAATGTCGTTGTATTACAAATTTCCGACGTAAATTAGACATCAGAAAAGTATAGCAGTATATTCTGACGTCGTAGCGCTGTCAAATATTTGTACTACATGGTTAACATAAAATTATGCCGTTGCTGCGATGTCGGGAATGTGTAGTACAGTTTTCCGACGTTATGTTTTCGTCATAACCTTGTACTACAAGTTTATGACGTCGCTTTGAGGTCGCATCATTATATCATAAACGTAATTAAGAATAGAGAGGTCGAAGCGTCGCACAGTGGGGCAAAGGTGGAAAAAACTATATTTTTGAAAGTGAGAATTTCGTTCGTTCAAAATGGGGAACTTGCACATTTTTCAAAAGTTGGTGTTGCTTAAAGAGGGCTCTTCCACAAGTCTATTGCTCACATTAAACTTTGAAATCAGTCAAGGATGCTTTTTTAGGGAATTTTTAAAAATTTTGAGTGGGGGTTCGATGTCGTAAAAACTTACTTATTGAAATGGATGATGCGGGGAAGAGGGGGTTAGACGAGTTTAATGGGGGGACATTTTTCATGTTATTTGTAAACAAACAATTTTAGAGTTCCCTCAAATGCTTCACAAGTAAGTATTTACGTCATTTCCCCTCGCACCATCCATCCTCTTCTGAAGAACTTTGAACCTTTTTTAAAAATCTTAAAACGCACCAATCGGGTTGCAACTTCCGTTGTTATCCTTCAGTTCACGGGTCAAATCACCGGTATGCTTTTCTACCCAATCTGAGATTCATGCAAGTTCCCCATTCGTTTCCCATAGTATATGGCATGCAGAATCAAGATATGATATTCGTTTTTCAATTAAATGGTAAAATTATGAGTCAATTGGGCTTCAAAGTTGAAAGTCGACAAAATGAACAAAATAGGATTGATTCAAATTATTTTCCGCAGGTTTCCGTTTTTGTTGAAATGGAATTAATTGGTTGTTAATGTGACCGTACGCCTCTTAAGAGTAACATGAGTGCGTCAATCAAGTGAAACAGGCGGGTGAAACTCGTGTCCTAAGGCCAAGAACTATTGGGTGATTATGTCCTCTAGTAGTTCACATACAAAAAAAGCTCCGCCTTCCTCCGGCATGAATGCTTAATTTTTGTTATCTAGATGCATTTGAGGTTGTGCTGTACAATTTTCATCTGCATCCAGCTACAACTCTGGTATCTACAACCACTTTCATGCAAGAATAGCCAAATGTGTGTTTTTTGTTGTTTTTCGTTTTAATAATGAAACGTTAACTATATACCTTAGAGGTTAACTATCGTAAATGCATTTTCATAAATTTTAAAATTTGAAATTAAAAAATTTAAATTAATACCTAAAATTTCTTCTAACCCTCCATGATTAGGCAAACTGTGTGTGTAAAAGTATGATGATTGATGGGCAATAAAATAATCTACTGATGGAGGCAAAAAGAAGAGAAGAGAGAAATACTTTCTATAGAGAATAAAGTCCAAATCAGATTCTATAAATATTTATCAAATTTAAAATATTTCATTTTATAAGAATACTTTGATCAGTGCCAGAAATATTTTCCTTTGTTTTTCCATTCGGGATACGTACTTGCTGTGAAACGTCTGAAAATTATAATGGAAACAGCTAATATTCGATACCGGGACTTGTGTGAAGTGCTCTTGAGTAGGAGGACCATTGAAGAGTACATTTCCAGTATTTTCCCTGATTTGTCCGAGGAAAAAACGAAGATACTTTGCGAACAACTGCGCAAACGTTTTATTCCCCACTTTAACCAAAAGTTTAATGCCGTTAATCGCAATAAAGTTAAGTTCTTAAAGAAATATGAGACTTGGATGGAAGGTAACTTCTCGAAAACAAAAATCAATAAGAATCAATTTTAAAATATAAAACCAAATTAATAATTAGGTGAGTTCTCCGCTTATTTTGGTAACACCAACAACGATAGTTCATTCCACCGAGAGGGGGACGACCAGAAAAAAGTTTTGAAGACTGTGGAAAATGAAGTCAAAAAAATAAAATTCGCGAGCTACGATCGTTGCACTCACAGGGTTTGATTAATGCTGCATCAACGTCAGAACCTCAGTTCACCCGTTTTAGTAAAGATTTCGCGTTGTCACTTTTCACTCAAGCCAAATTGACCAAGTACCAATACGAGGTAATCAGGAAGGCAACGAAAAGTATTGGATGCGACATTTTTCCTAGCTACAAGAAAATCACCGAATCTAAAAAAGAGTGCTACCCTGAAAATCTACAGATCACCGAGACTTCGGCTCAGGTTCCCCTGCAAGACCTTCTAAACCACACATGCAATGAAAGAGGCCGAGAAAAAAAGCATCCAGGATGAATTCTTGGACTAATTGGGGATTCGAGTGGATTTTGTGAAACAAGGATACGGATCATCTAATACCGGAAATACTGCCCGGAGGTTTTTCGCCAACCCAGATTCAACTTCAGAAGTCACAAAAATCGATAAACACTTGATTGAACGACTAGGTACCATCTTAAATGTGATCAACAGCAACCACGACATTGATGCCGTTAAATTTGGGGTCTACGCGAAAGAAACCGCTGAGATAGCCATTCAACTTTACCCATGGTACTACATGCCCTCAACAGTACACAAATTGCTGGTTCACGGCTCAGAAATTATTACAGCTGCAGCTCTTCCCGTGGGAATGCTATCTGAAGAAGCGCAAGAAAGTCGCAACAAAGACTACAAAATCTTCAGATTGAATCACGCGAGGAAGCACTCTCGCACAGTTACAAACGAGGACATTTTTCATAAGATTCTGGAGACCTCAGACCCACTTATTACGAGTTTGAGGCCGGAACCCAAAAAGAAGCACTTGCCAGTGAGTGAGGACATACGGGAGTTGTTGCTTTGAAAAAGGTTTTTTTATTTTATTGTGTTTCACTACCCAAATTTCATTTTATTTTGTGCATAATTTTTGCAATAAGAAGCTGAATTGTATTTCTTTGGTTTTAAGTTATTTTTTTATTAGTGAGAAGTTTTTTCTATTATTTCTGTAGCAAGAAGTTTTAAAGCGTTTTTAGAAAACATATAACGTGGGGGTTTCACCAATCTTTCTTTTAATTTCGTATTTTTCTATTATTATTGAGTTTTCGTGAATAGCGTATTCGCTCATGGCTCATTTCACGCTATAGATCGTATGAAATATGTTTGAAAATGTTTTAAACCAAATTTTTTGGTGGGGTTTATCTATAAAACCCTAAATTTTGACTTATTATTTCTCAATAATAAGTCCTTGTAATCGTATCGCAAAAAAAAATTTTTGACCCCCCCTCAAAATTTGTAGTTTTACGTTTCAAAGTGCGTAGAATCCAAATCTGCAATAAAAAAAAATGTCCGTCCGCCGTCCGGGCCATATAGAAAGTATTTGGGGCTAGTTTGTGTCCGCCAGCAAGTCACGATGAAGCGGTTCAAGTCTTCCTCGCCGTACTACCGACGACTGAAGAAATACACTAAGAGAGACGATTCTGGAAGTAGTCGTGCTGAAAGTTTGATCGAAGATGTAGGATCTGAAGTTGTGAATAATTCCAGTTTAGTCGATATTTCTCCATCAATACGATCAATCAACTGCGATCAACAGCCCTCAGCAGTACTCTCATGCTCCAGTAACTGTGGCGATGCAGATGCCGATGCCGTCCGTGACCTAGCCGATGTGCAATCGTCGACGCCAGCTCGAAGTCAGATATATCTTTGGCCTTCACGATACAGTCGTATGTGAGCCAAGTCTTTGCAGGTCCACTATTCGAGTCTTTTTGAAGAAGTCTAACGTCATGCTTGGTTACTGCCCATTTCAATTTGTTGCCTGTAACCCATTTACAGGGTACGAAGCACAGCACCGGCACTCCAAAGTCAATGCAATCACTACACCGACTCTTTCTTACCTCTCACTCACCGGTGGCTTTGGCGCCAAAACTATTATTTGTTTTCCTACTTCATCCGACCAGTTGTCGTGTTTCGTACAGACTTTTATAACTCACATACAAACTTGGTCTACTTCTCGACCTCTTGTCGAGAGTTGTACAGAATTGTGTTCCAAATCATAACCTGTGGTCGTGAATATTACAACTTCGTTACAAATAAATAACTTGAGGTCGTATCATATACACAGTTATTAACCAAATGCAACTCATGGTCGGGAGTATTATGTTTTTCGTACAAATATCCGACAACGCCATTTTAAAGGATTTTCTATTTATTTATTTTTTTGGCAAATGACTCATTTGGACGTAATTATGATTTTCAAGTATCAAATTCTGCTTTAAATAGTAATCTATCACAAAACAGGTAGGTATTTGACTAACCAGCGCAAGAAACTATATTTTTCAAGCACTTTTAAATTTCTCACCACTCATAAATTTGAATAATGAATTAATCTCACGGTGTTGTTTCAAGGGGGAACTCATTTCTAAGAGTTAAAATAAAATATCAGTCGATGAAATGATACTCGTTTGTGTTTTTGACGGAAAAGAATTGGACTGATAGCCCCAGATATAACGTCGTGTATTTGGAATAAAGAAGGCCGTCCATGAGCATCATGTTGAGAGGCACCCCGCTCTTCGAGTGGCTTTCGTTGACCGCACAACAACAGTGTAATTATTTATAACACTTTGCTACTTGTAGTAGAAATATTGAACATCATACTGTAGTCAAGGCGACATTTGGTCTTAGGAGCTATAATCTTGTGTAATATCAGTTAGATTTTGAACAGAAAATAGTAGAAGTGTTGTAATACAGAAATCTGTTGTACAAATATACTACAGCATCTTGTAGTATGGCTGTATTACGGATATAGCAACTTCGTGCAACCAGTAGTCGCTGGGTGACGTCTTCATAACTGAAATGTATACCACCGCTTTGGTCGTATTTTGGTAGTGCCGAAGTCGATGTGAAGTCGCCTGATGACGTCGGGTCATGTTTCCCGACGTCGAGACGACTAAATTGTGCTAGTTGGGAAGGTGACTGTAGGTCTTCTAAACTGATACTGCGTAGAGATGCAACATGGAATTTACCAAACTCCGTTCAACCTACAACTTCATACCCTTCTTTTGTCATCCTCCTCCCCACTTCAACGCCGTTTTCTTTCTCCCACTCTCGTTGTTCATCGTTCTCCACTTGTTGTCGCCAAAGACCGTTACCACCAATTTTCCGAGCTTCCTCATCCTGCTTAGCCATGATATCTTCCAAAAGTTCTTCTTCGCAGGTTTTTCTGATCCATTTCATGTTGATAATTGCGTTAATGGCTGATGAGTCATTCCATGGTATATTATCAGTTTCAAAGCCTCCTCCTCCTCGTTGAGCAAAGTGACATCCCGGTGACCATCTTATATGTTCTAACATGACAAAATGCACATATAACAAGATCATGAGTGGACCTCTTTTTGTCAATTGCGCCGCAGCCTCCTCCTCCTCCTCCTCCTGTTCCACCGGGAATTTTATCGCCAACATAAATAAAATCCAGCCTTAGCCATTCTCAGTGGATGAAGAAAATGTACTCTCCACTTATAGAGGAAAGTTTTAAACCGCTCCTCCTCCTTTTGTATGCCAAGGGAATAAGCCCGTCCTGTGGAAACATTATAATGCAGTAAACTGAAACCTCTCTACCTGCTGTTGTACCTGCTGTTGAAGACTGTGAGTGTAAAGGCACTGTCGTTACATTTTTGAAGTTTAAAAAGGAAGGTGGAGCTAACTCAGTTGACCTGTTCTTCTTCTTTCAAATGGAAGATGAAGGAACCCATGAGTCATGCGTACTGTCAAAGCCGAGCCAACGAACAAGGGATTGACTTCCTGGTTTTCTTATCACCTTTTCAATTAAACATTCATCAGGAACGCGAGTTCGTATCATTTCCTCCTCGTAAACTTTGCCAAATATATCCTGATTGCGATAGTCTGTAATGCTGTACACCTGATTGCGATAGTCTGTAATGCTGTACAGAGGAACATCTCGATCATGCACTTCCTTAATAGTGAACTGTTCATTCGTATAATTCGGCAGGTAACCTTTATCGAATAAATGCTTGTAACGACTTAGCCTGACTCGGTCACCTACACGAAATCGAGGTTGACGGCGGCTTTTCCTCATTCCCAATTGATTTAAGCGTTTGATAATTAATTCTTCATCGATCTTTGTAACATCATTAGGTTTCATGCCTATGCTGCGGTGATACCTGTTATTATACTGATCAACAAGCATTGGAAGGATGCTTACCCACTTGTAATGTCCCTGCAAACTAAATTGTTTCCACATAAGACTTTTCAAGGAACGGTTGTACCATTCTATTATATTACCTTTCACTACACTTCCCGTTGAATAATGATTTATATTTCGCTCTTTCATCAATTTCTGGAAATGATGATTGTAAAACTCTTTTCCATTATCGGTCTGTAAATGACGTGGAAGCATGAAACTCGAGTTTTCATCGAGAATTTTCCTCATAGCCTTGGTAACTTCAGTGCCTGTTTTAGTTTTTAGAGGCTCGCAAAAAGCCCTTTTTGAACCGCAATCAATGACGCACAGAATGTAGTTATAACCACGATCGGAAAAATTCCTCATCTCTACGAAGTCTGCCTGGTAAAGATCTGTAAAAACACGTTTAACAATAACACGTGAGCGAGGAAAATTTCTTCTCGCCGGCCGATGAAGCTCGTCAATAATTATCTGTTTGCTCATTACAAACGTTTAGAACATGAATGAGGATCAGTATATGACATCAGCTTCTTTTAACTCTTCTATAATTGATTCTATTTCATTATTGTGTCCGTTATGGCCGGCCTCACGGGATGCAACTAGAAGACGAAGCCTGTCAATGAGTTCATTTGCATTATCCCTATACTCATAAATTGGATATTTTAAATTATTGAAACCCGATCCCACGACACTTTTTTTTTTACCACCGCCTCTATTGAGGTATCCTCTCAGAGAGAAGAGCATACGAAATTTTTTCGAATTTGTTACATAGGGCCTTTCGGAGTCGTAGCCTGCTCGAAAAAGATTGGTTCTTTCCGTCATCTCACGATAATTATTCAGATCACGTTCATCATAGGCAAGAGGCGTTTTCAGAAACATTAAACTGTAGAGTCCTGGTGTACTTGCCCTTGCTTTTATGAGTTTCTCTTTAAGTCGTTTATCGCTTGACTCCATTTTGCTTACTGGCACTTGTATCGGATGTTTTTTCTATTTTAATGAAAACGTCAAACCCACACCGACAACGGCCTTTATTTAGCTCGGCCTCTTTATCAATTACGAAAAAGCCCCTAGGTTTCTCGTTCCAAAAGAAGTTTCCAAGAAAAGTTTCAAAATCCATATCGCCTTCAACGTGATCTCGATGAATTTTTTGCAAGTTCAAATGATCCATTTTAAATAAGATCAAGAGATTGCTGTTATCGCGAATTAAATGTTTCGGTAGCTTTGCGTATGACTGACACAGATAAATAGAATCGACATTTTTGTGACGACCCATTGCAAAATATTCCCTCATTTTGTCCTGTGAACCTGACATTACGTCATCGAATACAAATACGGAATTTTATTTTACTTCCGACACAGGTATCACGTCTTCAGACGTACCAAATGGATAGAAACCAATCATCTTTTTCATAGATTCAAGCAGCATAGAAAGGAATTTGTACTTGGGCTGGTAAAGGCTTTTTGAATAAATATAGAGATTTTCAAATCGAAGACCATTCGGTTCGATGAGCAGAGAAAGTAGTGCTACTGTCTTACCCGATGAACTGGGACCTATAATTAAAGCCAGGATGTGATTTCCAAACAATGGTCCATGTCGCCTAATGTGATTACTTTTCTCACCATCGGGAATGTCATATTCATTGTTGACTGCGAGTCGTTCTCTTTGAGGTTGAAACGCCATAACTGATGAATTATTTCTTTTGGTTTGCATTTTAAGGAAAAGGATTTGAAGAGAAGGAATAAGAAGAAGAAGAAGAAAGTGTGTTTACAATAAATTGATAGTTTATTTATTTTTTAAAATAAAACTGACAATTTTTTTGAATATACTCCATTTTTATTTTTATACAGTTAAAAAAATTAGAACACTTACAAGTTTTTTTTTGTTTCTTTTAGTCCCAATATTGTTCAGTATCACCGTTTGTTGACGTTTGCACATTTGTCGTTATCCATTCAGCGAGTCTTATCGCTTGTTCTTTCGCACATCGAAAATCGGTGAAAACGTCACGCATACAGTTATGAGAGTAATAACCGTTCCAGTGTTCTTTCCTTTGCAGTGATGGACATCCCAATTCGTCCAGAGAAATAATTTTTGCAGGAATGTCGTGGCCGATCCGGTTGAGAAGAAAGCGCTATTTGTCAAGTCCTTTGACGTATACTGTATCGTAGCTCTGTAGCGATGAACGAAGAATTTGGTTCAGTTCTGCATAGCATACCCATCCTTCGCTCCAGTCAATTCCTTTTTTTACTCCTTCCTTCACACCTTGTAAAGAGAGAAAAAAAAAGAGGGAGGGAGAGGGTTTGGAGATTGATCAAACATAATGTTATTAATAAAAGGAAAGAACGATGTAGTGGACTTGAGTATCGAATCAGGCAATTCAAAGGATGTGTCCGTCCACAGATTTTTTATTTAATTATGCGAGACCGCGGTTTCGATTTACATCATCATCGGTCGCTACAACCAACAGAGAACCAACCAACCAATACATAAGTTAATAAAATTAAAAATAAATTAAAATAAACCACTACAACAAACAATATGAGGGTCTTACCTCAGTCGTCGTCAGCACCTAACTGACCTGTATGTACCTTCTCCTTCCCCGCTTCTTTCTCCATGAACCGGGAGATACAATTCAAAATCGGAGGAAGATCAAAGGTCTTATGATTGTTAATGCAGGTAACACTTAGGTCATTGCTGCACTTCCTGATTTCAAATCTCTCCATCCAATCCAAAAGTCTACCCTTTCCTAAGGAGTGGAGCAACTTAACACCCCCCTGCGCATCAAAGAGATGGCCCGAACATCGAAGATGATCCTTGAACTCCGAATTGCTTTTTGTGGAATGAGGGAGATGCTCCGATACCCGAGTGGCCAATTTCCTTCCGGTTTGTCCAATATAAACCTTCCGACAGCTACACTCGAGACGGTATACCCCACTCATATCCGATTTCGGTACTACATCCTTCGGAACCGACAGCAGATTGGCTAATGAACCGCTATTCCTGTATGCCACGGAGAATCCCTCTTTTTTGAGAATACTGGCTATTTTAGTCGACAAGCCCGCCACGAAAGGCAATACAGAGAAAGTGGGAGCAACGTCTGATGTTCCGAACGATAAATCCTTGGCGTATTGATGCATCGGAGACTTGAAACGTTTCTTGTGAAGAAGCTTGTCAATGAGTTCGTCGTCATACCCGTTCCTGGCTGCCAGATACTTGATCGTCATTAATTCTTTTTCGTAGGCCGTAGGAGATAAAGGGATTTTTTCCAGCCTGCCAATTTATGTTGCCATGGATGGTAAGAATCTATCGGAATCATCGTATCCGTAGCGGTAGGCTTACGGAAAATTTCGAAATGCACGGAGCCATCTCTAAGAATCACAGTGAGATCCAGGAAAGTTCAAGGCCCGATCTTTCATCACCTCCATGGTAAAACGAATTGTACCTCTAAGAGAATTTAGATAATCCAACAACTTATACAACTCACTCTCCCGACCGTTGAAAACACAAAAAACATCATCAACGTAACGTCTCCACATGCCTATTTTCTTAACTAAGGAAAAATTGGAGGCAAACAATTGCTTCTCTAAAGCATCCATGTACACCTCTGCACACAGGGGAGACAAAGGAGAGCCCATGGGTAAACCATCCATTTTATAAAAAACATTATTGAATTTAAAATAATTATTCTCTAAACAGGTACTTAACAAGGTAACTAATTCATTGGATATCGCAGGATCACAGCCATTATTTAACAATAAATTATCTATAAGATTTACGCAATCAACTCCAGGTACATTGGTGAATAGATTTGAAACATCAAATGAGACTAGAATGGAGGTATCACATATCGTTGCAGAGTTCAAGCTATGACGTCCCGTTATCATGCGTTTTTACGTTTCAAAGTTGAGCTGATTTTGAACCGCACTCTTCTTCACTCCTTTAGATTTTTTGATGTCGTTAGCTCCTTCAATTTTCATGGCGTACATTTTGGAGCGCAGGCCGACAAACTCGAGAAGTTTCTTCCCGTTCAGCTCATCTTTGAATTTTTCAAGAACTTTTTTGTTCGAGGAAAAATGGTATGGATGATCTGCAGGCAAATCGCTGAAGTCAAACTCTCTTTTCAGCCTCTCGGTTTCGAAAACCTCTTTCCTCCAGTCCTCGCCGCCTAAAAGTTGTGGGGGGGGGAGGGGGGAAATAAGTACATAAACGAAAAAAAAAATTTACGTCATCACCTGTTTTGACGCTGTAAACAAAACTGTCCGTGTCCGTGTGCAATAATTCCAACCGTTATGGACCATAGTGCGCTCGCATTACATCATAGTGAAAGTGGTTCATGTGGAGTTTGGCCAGTTCCAATATCGTGAATCCTGCAAATATTGGCTTCATAAAAGTGATATGTTCCTTTGACATGTGAACCAGAGCACTATTTGGAGTGAGAATTGTATGACGCAAGAAATGCGGCTTAGCAATTAACTTTTCGAGTCGTGATGCTTCCGTTACTAAGTGCATATTCATACGCGTTCTTACATTCTCGATTGTCTTGCCAAAATTTGCGTTGTTCAACAATTTCCACAGTTCCTTTTCGAACGGTGTCGTGGCCTTTTTCCTTTTCTCCGTGTTGATTTCGATGAATTTTTTCAGCCACGGACTTTCTCAGCGGTGGACTTTCTCCAAAATGAGTCCATGATTAACGGCGAATTGAAGGGTACGGTAATGAAGAACGTAGCGTTTCTTATCCTTCAAATTTCCCACCAATTTCCAGTAATTGGAGTTTTCCATTTTTTCCTTTTCTGGCAGGAGAGGATATTCGTTGAAGTAGTCGTGTTTACTCTCCGGAATTTTTAGGTCAACTTCGGCAAAGTATCCCACGGGCGAATTGTCCGCGACTGACAGTAAATCCACACTTTCCGGATTTTCAACGAATTCGAAATTATTTTGCGCTATAAATTCCTCACTCCCTTTTGAATATAAATTGTTTGCATCGCAAAAAATTAATTGCGATTGCTCGTTTGATTCGCCGTGTCGCTTCATTACGTCCACGAAACCGCCGCGAATACCACTTTCTATCATTTGGAGCATATCATAGTCGGTGATAAGCTCCAACTCCACGCCCGTAATTTTCAACATACCGTCCCACGATAGTCCAGGAAGACCGTAATAAAATACGGGATCCAAACCGTATTCGGGCGCGAGGAATTGACCGCGGAAATTTTCGAAAATTTCGCGGAGGAGTAGAGTGTCTGTTTTCAGATATAAATCTGAATATTCTCCCAAAGATTGAATACCGAAGAGGTCCCACACTTTTCGCGCGCATTTATAGTCTTCATCTGAGACATTCGCAGTATTCAATTTATGTATTATAAAAATGCCGTTGTTCAGGCAAACTAGTCTCATCAAGTCTAAAAAAGTCAGAGAGAGAGAAAAAAAGTAAAATTGTTAGTGAATTCGCAATCTGCAGATGAAACTAAAACAAGACATACTTTGACCAGTCAGTTACGTAATCGTAACAAAAAATTCCCTTTTTCATGACTAGAGAAAGTTTTTCGCCTGTGAAGAGCTTCGGTAAAATGGTGAACTGTTCAGCTGTCATTGTAACGGCAATTTTTTCGAGACTCGAAGGGAGAAATCTGCATGAGTCTAGGAACCGTAGCCATATAAAATCATTGTTGTCGTCCTGCTCATCATCTTCTCTAATTTTCACAGAGAAGGAAATAAATTTTTCTTCTGTATGAGGAATAACAGTGACTTCTTTTGATATTTGTTCCAAATATCTTATTAGGAACTTGAAGTCGTATCCCCCGCCTCCGTGCATGAAGGCTGGCGTGCCTTCAAGTTGCACTGTTCGTGTGCGGCTCCTCGAAATTTCCCGGTCATATGATCGTGATCGAGAACTTTATCATTTGCAAGAGCTTTTTTACATATGTGACATGACAGCATTTTTAAAATCATATTTTTCTTGAGATGACATATCAACGACACTATCAGCATGTCGTTGCAAGGCACGCTTGCCTTTTAGAGCTAGCTCCTTCAGAGTTCTCATGAGGTGAGACTCGGCTTCGGACCCACGATATAATAGGAACGTTGAAAGACTCGTCAATGTCCTCTTGAACGCACTCAACGTATAAACAGTACCTCATCATGACATGCTTTTGATACTTTTCAACGTATGAGGAGCTTGGAGGCGGTTCTGCGGAATCAATAGGCTGTAAAATTGCCTTCGTGTCGCAATATATTGCAAAAGGATGTTTGAGCTAGTTATAAAATAAATAAAATTACTGAAATGTTCACATGTGAGTCTCTGAAATATATATATACGTATATTCACCGTGTTTTGATAATTTCTGAAACTTATTAATTTTTTATTTTCACTTGGCATGACAACACGCGTGGCCAAACCAGTTGTTGAACACATTCGTTTGTGTTCCAGCAATCTTCGATGACCGTCATTCTCAACGGTGTAGTGTGTAAAACAGCGTTTGCGGGATACTATAGGCGTTCTGTGCTGCGTCTTCTGTCTGTCAATTAGCCTATTAAAATCAAATATCGCGACATAGTGAGTTGGATGTTGAATTGATCCAATCATCAAAATGTCACGATGGTCGCCCTTTTCTTCGCCAACAACCTTTTATTAAAAAAAATAAAATAAAATAAAAATAAAAAATAAAAATGAGTAATGTGAAGAGCGTTTCCTAACTAAAATTGAATGAATTTTATCAAATTTACCTTTAACGGGTAAATATTCCTACTTGCACCGTCTTCAATGCTGAATACATTAATTGACATGTCATTTCACTCGAACGTTTTTATATTGTTCAAGCTAGCTGGAAAATCTATATCCGCATAGGTATACACTTTCCCTTCGAATGGCGGTCTGCGACCTGCTTCGATTGCACGAGCAAAGCAATCAACGCCCGAGTAGACATTATGGTCACAAGCATTCTTTTTTTTTATCCAAGTTGGAAGGGGAACGTTACAACCACCTCTAAGCGGCTTGTAGCGGCTCATTTGTAAAAGGAGCCCGTCAATTGACTCCAAGGTGTAACCTGCAATTGGGAGAGTTGCTTGTAATTCTTCTTACAAACTTGTCAACACTTTTGAACAACTAGAGGATCATACCTGAACCCTTTTTTTGATAGTTCTCTACCTCTTGGAGTAGGATAGCATAAAAATCTCCAATCATTTCTTCCAAATCAGTGCTTTGGTACACTTCTTTGCTTGCTGTTCTGAAGCATTTGTTAAACTATGACCATTCAAATGGTAGAAAGGATAAAAATTTATTGTGAGATGCGGAAAGAAAGAAAGAAAAAAAAAACTAAAATACCTTGACATCATATTTAGGGTCTGTGTATGTGGTCTCTAATGCTAGGGAAATTTTCAGCGCAGACCATTTATTTAGATAATTATTAACTTTATCCATCACTTTATCTACGGCCGAATAAAGGAACAGGCCAATGGATTCAGCTGACATAACATTTTTAAGGAAAAGTGTTGCTAGCCGATCCTCGAATGCCGTAGCAACGGGTACAAATCCCTCTTCATCAGTAGGAGCGTACATCCTCACGGATTTTAACCGTGCCTCTCTTCCAGCATTTATGTTGGATAAGAAGCCACATGCTCTTTCATGTCTGAGCTTGTGATATTTTCTTTCAAAAGTTTCTCCACATTTATAGCATTCATAACGCCTAATGAAAAAAAAAAAAAAAAAAAAAAATGATGGAGACAATATAGAGATTAATAATACTATTTCAATCCATTGTACCTATTTGACTTATTACCCTGTTGTAGAGACTTTATGTTTGAAACGTCGGTGCTTTTCAAGCCGACTCACGGTCAAAAACTCCTTATCACAAATATCACACTTTTTTTGTCTATATTTTAAAAAATGATGGCATTAGTTAATTTTTACTGACATCTTTCCCACCCGTGAAAATATTCAACGTACGCGCTTCCTACTGGTGTACACTTTCCACGACTAATATGTCGCTTTAAGTTATCGATTCTTGAGAAAGAAGCTCTACAGTCGGAGCATCTGTTATTGTTCACAAACAAAACGCGAACGCTTGTCATTAGAGCTAATTCCAACCTTCTCAATCGTTCTTCATTTTTTTTTTTTTTTTTTTTTTTTATACGATTGCCGGGGAAATGATAAATTTTATAGAAACTTAGGTATAAGCACATGCCTTTGAAAGTTATTAAGGAGACTTTCTTCTCCTGACGATCCGCTCGTTGAAGGTCTTGAAGTTTCTTGAACCTCTCTCGCTGCTGATGGTTCAGGGTTGTAACTTGTTGACGGCTGCGGATTTTCCTGAGTCGTCGTCGATGGGACGGGGTCATAGACCGTCGATGTCGTCTCAACGTCAGCACTTGCACCAACACCATCACCAACACCATCACCATCACTATCACCAACACCATCACCACCGCCGTCCGAAGCCGAACCATGCTCACAATCGTCATCATCGGAAATGACGATGATTTCCTGGCTATTTCTAGCGGAAGGAACATAACAAATTAAGCTCCTACGAGAAGAGCTATTAAGCCCTCCGCCGTTCACGCCCTCTCCGCTAGAAATAGCATCGGACGAGTTGTCATCATCGATGATGATGACTTCTTCAGCAACTCTACTGGAATTGGCGGAAAAACGAATTACACTCCTACGAGAATGCATTTTTTTTTTTTTTTTTGGTAAATTAAAGATTAAAATTAAAGATTTAAGATAAATTAAATTAAAGAAAAAAATGTTTTTTGGTGAAATGAACTGCTTGAGAGCTAATGTTTCACGTTGAAACAGTTTTCTTTTTAAAAGAAAAAATTAAATTAAATTTTTCCAATTAAAAAAAAAAATGAAAAAAAAAATGGTCAACGGGAAACACGATTGAAAACAGTACACAACACAAGGTTTCAATGCAAGATTGAAGTGGAGAAATGTCCGGTCCGCAAGCCCTTTTTAAAGGCACTTGTCAACGCTAATTGCCTGCCCTCCCCTCCCCACTACTATTTTTCCAAAAATGTTGGTAGCTCAACCTACTCCTATACAACCGACTACCTGACTACTGTTCCCCTCCCCACCCACCATCCTGAATGAAATAATAGAAGAGGAGAGGAAGGATAAGTGAATATCATGAACGAATGAATCTGATTTGAAAAACAAAAGTTTATTTCAAAAATGTTAGACGAGGAGAGGAAGGATAAGTGGGTTTCATAAACGAATGAATCTGATTTGAAGAAAAAAAAAAATTAAATTTCCTACTCTGTTCTTTATTATTTTTTACATGTTAAAAGAAGAAAAATGAATCGGCTACATCCACCAATATAGTAGCCTGTTGCAATCTCTACAGCGCTGCAGGTTCTCTGGTGGCGGCTCCGATATCAACTCGTCAATTGCTGCATAATACTGCGCGTGGTAATTGCTTGTACAGTCCCAACAAGTTGCAAAATCTTTATACAGGTAACACTCGTGAATGTATACCCCAACGTCGAAAAACATAGCTTCGATTTCTTCTCTCTGTAATTTAAAAATAAAAAAATTAATAAATGGAAAATAATAAATAAAAGGTCCGTTCCATTGTTTTGCTAGAGTTACACTAGTGTAGAAAACCATGTGATTTCATGAACTTATTCTGTGAATGAAATCAGATAATTTTCTTCAAAAGTGTAGGAGATATGATCGAGAGAACATGCAATTTGTAATTGACGAATGGATATTTACTTACGCTCATATGTGCGTCAATCTTCTTCTCGCTTACGGAATTCATTTTTATTTTATTTTATTTTTATTTTTTAGTTTCAAGTGAACTGTCCCGCCTACTCAATTCGGATTCCGTGAGATGCACTCCTGTCCCCAGCAGCTGCACAGAGTAATCGAAGAAATATTAGAAACATATGAGGAACAAAAGGTATGCCTGGGAGCGTTCTTTGATACCGAAAAGGCGTTCGATAAGGTATGGCATCCGGGCCTCCTATCAAAAGTGAAACCCCATCTGCCCGACACATATTACAGAATCCTGCTGTCATACCTATCCGGCCGAACTTTCTCTGTGAGATGTCGGGGAGCCGTATCTAGCTCGGCGCTCATAGAATCCTCCGTTCCTCAAGGTAGCATCTTAGGACCACTTTTGTATTTACTCTATACGAGCGACTTCCCCACCTCCGATCGACTCACAATAGCACACTATGCGGATGATGTGGCGGCATTATGCAAAGCGGACGATCACGTACAAGCGGTGGAAACTGTTCAAGACTTCGCACGGTTAATAGAAAACTGGTGTCGCAAATGGAGAGTGGTAATGAATACCAGCAAGTCTGCCTTAATCAACTTCACGCTCCGACGCAGACAAAGTGCTCCCGCTCTAATCATGTTAAACAAAGAACCTATCCCGACTGAAGAGACTGTGCGATATCTAGGACTGACTATGGATAGGAAATTGACCTGGAAAGACCATGTAGAGCAGCTTGTTCGGAGGATACGGTATAGAATAAAACAGCTCAAAAGCCTACTCGGAAGCAAATCCTCACTAAGCCTAAACACCAAAAGACTAATCCTAAATGAAATAATAGAAGAGGAGAGGAAGGATAAGTGAATATCATGAACGAATGAATCTGATTTGAAAAACAAAAGTTTATTTCAAAAATGTTAGACGAGGAGAGGAAGGATAAGTGGGTTTCATAAACGAATGAATCTGATTTGAAGAAAAAAAAAAATTAAATTTCCTACTCTGTTCTTTATTATTTTTTACATGTTAAAAGAAGAAAAATGAATCGGCTACATCCACCAATATAGTAGCCTGTTGCAATCTCTACAGCGCTGCAGGTTCTCTGGTGGCGGCTCCGATATCAACTCGTCAATTGCTGCATAATACTGCGCGTGGTAATTGCTTGTACAGTCCCAACAAGTTGCAAAATCTTTATACAGGTAACACTCGTGAATGTATACCCCAACGTCGAAAAACATAGCTTCGATTTCTTCTCTCTGTAATTTAAAAATAAAAAAATTAATAAATGGAAAATAATAAATAAAAGGTCCGTTCCATTGTTTTGCTAGAGTTACACTAGTGTAGAAAACCATGTGATTTCATGAACTTATTCTGTGAATGAAATCAGATAATTTTCTTCAAAAGTGTAGGAGATATGATCGAGAGAACATGCAATTTGTAATTGACGAATGGATATTTACTTACGCTCATATGTGCGTCAATCTTCTTCTCGCTTACGGAATTCATTTTTATTTTATTTTATTTTTATTTTTTAGTTTCAAGTGAACTGTCCCGCCTACTCAATTCGGATTCCGTGAGATGCACTCCTGTCCCCAGCAGCTGCACAGAGTAATCGAAGAAATATTAGAAACATATGAGGAACAAAAGGTATGCCTGGGAGCGTTCTTTGATACCGAAAAGGCGTTCGATAAGGTATGGCATCCGGGCCTCCTATCAAAAGTGAAACCCCATCTGCCCGACACATATTACAGAATCCTGCTGTCATACCTATCCGGCCGAACTTTCTCTGTGAGATGTCGGGGAGCCGTATCTAGCTCGGCGCTCATAGAATCCTCCGTTCCTCAAGGTAGCATCTTAGGACCACTTTTGTATTTACTCTATACGAGCGACTTCCCCACCTCCGATCGACTCACAATAGCACACTATGCGGATGATGTGGCGGCATTATGCAAAGCGGACGATCACGTACAAGCGGTGGAAACTGTTCAAGACTTCGCACGGTTAATAGAAAACTGGTGTCGCAAATGGAGAGTGGTAATGAATACCAGCAAGTCTGCCTTAATCAACTTCACGCTCCGACGCAGACAAAGTGCTCCCGCTCTAATCATGTTAAACAAAGAACCTATCCCGACTGAAGAGACTGTGCGATATCTAGGACTGACTATGGATAGGAAATTGACCTGGAAAGACCATGTAGAGCAGCTTGTTCGGAGGATACGGTATAGAATAAAACAGCTCAAAAGCCTACTCGGAAGCAAATCCTCACTAAGCCTAAACACCAAAAGACTAATATACCTTTCTCTAATCCGCCCCATTTGGACGTACTCGTGTGGAATATGGGGCTCCGCTGCAAATTCTCATTTGAAACGTATCCAAACCACACAAAACAGAGTACTACGAATCATCACGGACGCACCTTGGTACGTACGTAATTCTACCTTACATGCTGATTTGGACATCCCAGAAATAGATTCCGTCTTAAAAACCACGTACTCGAATCTCCACTCATCAATGAGACAACACTCAAATACACTTCTCGTGGATCTCTGCAACAACGGCCCTCCTCCCCAAAATCATCGTCGTTTAAAACGTAAAAGACCTCAAGACTTTCTGTGACGACAATAAATCTGTTAATGTCATAGTTAATTAATTAATTTATGTATACGCGTTACTTACCACAATGTTAATTTTGCAACAAGGGAGGACAATCACTGGATTACAACCTCCAATCATGCTTCATGTTAATTAGGATATTTATGTACCTACTATATTTCATATATTGGTGGCACAACTGCAATGTAAAAATCATTTTGCAATAAAGTTTGTATTATTTAAAAAAAAAAAAAAAAAAAAAAAGTGAACTGTAGCTTCTTCACAAGCTTCTAGAGCAATGCTTATGATTTGCACAAACAACTCAGTCCTCTCTCTCCCCCCCACCACTTTAGTTCTCCTTTAAATTTTACAATTTCAAGATGTACCATGTGATAAGATTCAGACAAAACCAGATGAAAATACAATAGAAGAAGAAGAATCCAGGTAAGTTGAGGTTTTCTTCAACAAAAAAATCCTACCGAACTCCTATTTCTTGGAAATTGACCCATTGAAAGAAAGAAAAATAGTTAGTGAATGAAACTGGAAAAAAAAGCTTTTAGGACTTAAAGGCAGGTCATAGAACCTGAAAAAGCTTTTAGGCAGGTCTCTATCCTTGGAATTCAGTTCAAAGCATACTGCCTTTGACAGAAGGCATATCGTACCTGACGTAGGTATATGCTTTGTGTTAATTACCTCTTTAAAGGCAGGTCATAGAACCTGAAAAAAAAAAAAGCTTTTAGGACATAAAGGCAGGTCTTCTTTTCATCTCAATCCTCGAAATTCAGTTCAAAGCATACTGCCTTTGACAGAAGGCATATCGTACCTGCTGTAGGTTTACGCTTTGTGTTAATTGGCTCTTTTTAGATATTTTCAATATTAAATTTGTTATTTTCCATAAAAAAAGATAGAAATAAGTTAATACATCATACAATTACCAGACACCGAGGAAGTAACATACTCTTCTTATAAGATACAGCGCTCAAAATGCATCCTGAACAATATTTATTGGAGGGCTTTGGAAAACTAGCTGTAGGACCTCCATGCGACTTGCTATTGAAAATGTGGCGTAATAGTTCATTTCCATGCTTCATGGAAAAGTCTTCCTCGCAGATTCAGACGTTCACTACCATTTGTATAGATGGAACCTTTATAATTGTAGGTCTCTTAGCATTGACTATAGCATTTGCAGTCTTATATTATAAAGTGTACAAACAAAACTCAAATCAGTATGAATCGAGCACGCGAGTTGATCAACTCGACAATTAATAAAATTCCTTTCGAACTTCATTTGCCTGGTGGATATCAATATTGCGGACCCGGAACTGATTTGGAAACGCGATTAAAACGTCAAGACCCTGGAATTAATCGTTTAGACCGGGCCTGCAAAGCCCACGACATTTTCTACGATCAGAATAAGGACAGCACGTCGAGAGCTAAAGCTGACAAGCGTCTTGCATCCATCGCGAGAGAGAGAACGAAAGCTTCAGACGCTTCCATTTTTGAAAAATTATCTTCGTGGACCGTTCTTGGAGCAATGAAATTAAAGGGGAAAATTGGTGGAAGGCTCAGTAAGAAAACATTTAGACGAATGCGTCAAAAACCAAACGTACTCAAAACAAAGCGAAACAGACGGAGGAAACTGAACATGAGAAAGAAGAAAGCGTTTAAAAAAAAAAAAAGTTTAAACCTAACGCTTCGACAGGGAATTACTATGGCGAAAAAGGCCATTAAGAGTCTTCCCAGCTCGGCAAGTGTTTACGATAAAGCATCGGTGGCAATACGTACGATAAAAAACAGTATCAAAAGTAAAAATGGTAAATCATCCTGTCCACGTATTATACCAGTACCCAAGCGCGGCGGCTTTCTTCCCTTCCTAATGGGCGCTCTTCCTGCAATTGCTGCATTAGGAAGTTTGGCAGGTGGTGCAGCAACAGTTGCGAGAACAATTAATGAAGCTAAATCAATGAGCAAGCAACTGGATGAAATGAAACGTCATAACAGACAAATCGAAGCCGTGCAAATAGGAAAAGGTTTATACCTTAAGCCTCTTCCCAGAAGGGGCGGCCTTGGATTAGTCATTGCTTCAAAAAACTAATGATTGGCCTTCCCGACAGGCCACTTTCAGATATAGATATTGCTAAAGTAGCAAATTTTTTGAAAATACCTCATTTCAGGGGAATTTTCTCCCGAGATGAATTGCCTAAAAAACGTTGGAGTGAAGAGTGTGCAATCATAAACCTCGATAGAGTTGATGGAGTCGGTACACACTGGGTTTGCTATCATGTAAAACGTAATGTTGCTCTTTATTTCGATAGCTTTGGTAATTTAAAGCCATTTAAAGAACTTGTCGACTACTTGCAAGACTGTGAAATTCACTACAATCGAGAAAGAGTTCAAGAATTCAATTCTCATGTGTGCGGACACTTGGCCATACTGTTTTTAATAGCTGTCACAGACACATAAAGTTTCAGTTATGTCTATCGCCTTGTCCTTTACGGGTCAATCCAGTGTTTTAACTTCGAATTTTTTCCCTCCAATTCAGCTCCGACAACAACTTGGACGTCGAGGAGAAGGTGAAACTTACAGTAAATGGTGCGCAGGACTTCTTTCTTTCGAATCGTACAATTCAATTCCGAACGTAAATGATAGTAATAATACTCTTCACGTAGTTGAAAGTATCTATGGAAATGGTAAGGATTATAAATTTAATAATCTGAACGAACTTTTTGAAGGTTATATGGGCCTTTTTTCTTTTCAATTGCAAGAAACAGATGGAGGAGGGGTTCTTTGTTCCATAACAATAAAAGACAGGGTACTTTATTGCAGCAGTTCTAAGTCGCTTTTCTCTTTTATGGGATTTTCTCACCCGAGCATATTTTTACCAGGACAAACTTATACCTCTTTGAATGCAATTACTCCTGACGAGGTCTCAACAATAAACCTTCCTGACTTTCACCTGAGATCAGTAGCGTAGCGTGGGTCCAATTGTTGGTTTACCGCAACCCCCCCCCCCCCAACGATGATTTGTGCTTTTAAGTACAACTTGGAAGAATGTGAATGGGAAAGCTCCAAATTTAGTCGTAAGCAAATAGTTGTTGAAACTGTTTAACGTGGACAAGTTGTTGACTGATCATGTATCTCCCAGCGGATACAAAAATGTTAAAAAAATTTGAAACTTCAAAAATCCGGCTTGCATGCTCAACACGTTTTGAGGGCAATTCCTGTTCCTGTTTGGCCAAGTAGCATATTATAGCGGCAATGAGCCGAACGATCACTTCCCTATTTTTTTAAAGTTTTCATTATGTAATGAAATCGAGTGGGCTTTTTGTTGGTCCAGCAAGATTTATTCTGGACGTTTTGCCGAATTGGAAGAGGTCAAATGACGACTTAACGTGGGCCTGACAAAATTTTGGTGGTTTTGGGCAGAGTGAGTGAGGGTGAGGGCTAGTGAATTTGAAAACCCAAGGGACGGGGAAGACGGCGAAAAGGAGGCACGGAAAACAAAATATGTAGTTCCCCCTTGGAACGGCACCTTGACAACCATTTGTAACGGTCGTAATTTTCCCTTTTAAAATGCCTGGTGTACTCACGGTTTCGCTCTTTCACGGATGTAGTCAGAGTCGGAAGCTCAGATTCGGAACGACCGCTGGACTCAACTACCCATTTTCTTCGAAAGTACGCGTGAAAAAACTTTTGCGATAAATACAAAAAGTGACAATGGCACTCCATTGCCTTTCAAAAAATAGATGACACGAACACAAAAATAGTTTTAAATACAAAAATATTAATTTATTTGTACTGGTGTAAACTACAGGCCGGCTGAATCAGAAGGATAAACTGACAAACGGGAAGGTAACGGGGATCACGTGGTTTGGAGCGAAGCTGAGAAGGGAATAGCCCAACGGAAGGCAAGGGAAGTTGCAAGTTGACCGCAGAAATCCAGCGCTATCCTTTACGCATGTGAACCTGGCACAACACATGTCAGGAAATTTAACGAAAAATGAATCAATCGTTTGTTTACCGTTTGTTTACGTTTGTTTTGCCAAAGTTTTCGTTTGTTTAGCATTCGGAATATGATTTTTTTTTAAAAACAGCATGTGTCGGGCTAAGTTCACGCAACCCGACACATGGGCGGAATCGTTTGTTTCGCGACATATTCCGTCTCATTATCGTTTGTTTATGTTTGTTTAGCCGAAATTTTCGTTTGTTTACCATTTCATGTATGAATTTTTCGAAAAACAGTATGTGTCGGGCTAAGTTCACGCAACCCGACACATGGGCGGAATCGTTTGTTTAGTGGCATATTCCGTCTCATTATCGTTTGTTTACGTTTGTTTAGCCTAAATTTTCGTTTGTTTAGCGTTTTGAATTTATATTTTCTTAAAAAATCAGCCTGTGTCGGGCTAAGTTCACACAACCCGACACATAGGCCGCAACGTTTGTTTTACCGCGTTTTATCCTTGCGATCCAATTTTTTAGGCATGTACCATCGTGTGAGGCCATGTTCACTCTACCTTATTAACGGGCTAATTAAGTGTTTAAGGGTCACTATAGAACATTTTTTTTGTTAAACGGATTTATTCATGTTTGTGAAGATGTGTAAAACAGCAAGTGAGGAAGCACATCCTGTGAACCTTGCACGTTTTTAACTACTTTTTTTGCTAAGCCGTCGTGCAAATCCCAGGAGGTAGGCTTGCGGCAGTAGATCACGTAATGCCCTGGTCTGTAGGCAATTACACCTGTGAGCGAATAACTCTTCCCGCCTAAGTTTATATTCGTAGGAATTTCATCAAGTTGATGGCGCCTATTGTAAGGAAGATCGCCGATCACGGGGTGATGTGTGCCGATGTAGTCGACATCAACAATCACATGTTCACCCGCTTGAATGGAAATGGTGGAGGAACCATCGCAGGCTGAGGAGCATTTTATTTTTGAAAAATTTCCGTCTGGACTTCTGTCAGCTCCACTTCCGACGACGCAGTCTAAAATGGATTGCTCCAGTGAAGAGAAGCCTCTGGAACAAATCTCCACCATATTTGTGGGAACAACCTCATATTCCTTGCGGTTGCGTATCGCATGTTCACACGTGTCTCTAGTACAAGTTGTAGTTGTTGCTATGCTCACAACTCCGGCGATGAATTCTTGAGCCATGGTAGTTACGTTACCCCAGGCATTCAAAGTCATTGGTATTGATGTCTTGGTTCTTATTTTTATGGCTAAACAAACGTAAACAAACGTAAACAAACGATAATGAGACGGAATATGCCGCGAAACAAACGATTCCGCCCATGTGTCGGGTTGCGTGAACTTAGCCCGACACATGCTGTTTTTTTAAAAAAATCATATTCCGAATGCTAAACAAACGAAAATTTCGGCTAAACAAACGTAAACAAACGATAATGAGACGGAATATGCCGCGAAACAAACGATTCCGCCCATGTGTCGGGTTGCGTGAACTTAGCCCGACACACGCTGATTTTTTAAGAAAATATAAATTCAAAATGCTAAACAAACGAAAATTTAGGCTAAACAAACGTAAACAAACGATAATGAGACGGAATATGCCACGAAACAAACGATTCCGCCCATGTGTCGGGTTGCGTGAACTTAGCCCGACACATACTGTTTTTCGAAAAATTCATACATGAAATGGTAAACAAACGAAAATTTCGGCTAAACAAACGTAAACAAACGATAATGAGACGGAATATGTCGCGAAACAAACGATTCCGCCCATGTGTCGGGTTGCGTGAACTTAGCCCGACACATGCTGTTTTTTAAAAAAAAATCATATTCCGAATGCTAAACAAACGAAAATTTTGGCAAAACAAACGTAAACAAACGATTGATTCATTTTTCGTTAAATTTTCTGACATGTGTTGTGCCAGGTTCACATGCGTCTATCCTTTCACATAAACCAACGCGCCTCTCCGACCTTCACATCCTTCATCCCCTCGACCCTCCAGTCCATCTGAAAAAACTGGCAATTCCCCTGCGCTCAACCCCCTCACTCACGCTACATCAAACAGTTCCCCGCCCGCCACAGGCTCATGCCCATCATTGGGGTACATTATGTAGCTAAGTTGAGAGTAGAAATAGTAAAATATCATTTCTACAGGCAATTCCAGCTCAAAAACGAAAAAAATTCAAAAAACCGTTGTTATTTAAACATTTTATGAAGGATAAAACACAATTCTCCGACTATGAAATAAAAATTAAAATTCTTCAAAATCGTTGGTATAGCGGCGCTCAACCCGCTATACCAGAGAATACGCCCCTGCCTGAGATCTATTGCAGAGGCTGGTTATTTAGTTAAAATTGAGAATGGTACACACGAAATATCTCGATTGCTCAAAAAAAAGCTAAAGGACCTGAACAATGAATTTGACCTGACAGTTAATACAAATACAAAAAAGACCAGGGTTCGTTGTTCTTTGAAATAGGCAATGGGCTTGGAAAAATCCATAGCAAGCATATTTGGTTTTATTGAACAGAGGACATTGCTTGAAAATGTGGAACATGATTCAGACTCGATAGTGAATGTATTTAATGTGAATGCAATCTGCATTGAATGCAGTGCTATTAGCGGATCGTACAGGAACGGTACGCCAAGTCATATACTACATGAGTTTTATACGACCGTTCCATCGGGCTATAAAATTTACGAAGTACCAAATACTGTTATTTATCTTCCACTGATTGCTCATCAGCTACACAGCATCACCCTGAGAGTGTTGGATGAGAGAGGAAAATTGATCGATTTCTCCGGAGAAACCATTACTATACGAATTCACTTGAAGCGTGAATAGAATGCTTGACTTTAGCAGTAGATATCAAAACAGTAGCGGGCTGAGAGGAGGAGAGCAAAATATAAGAAGCGTCAGTGAAAAGTTTCAGTTCAGTCGCTTTAAGAACATTCGTGAAGATCGTCGTCAACTAAAACCGTCACGAAAGAAGAAAAAAATCACAAGTTCTAATTACAAGTTTCTAAAAAGTATCGGTTTGAAAATTAAAGGGTAAAAAAATTGATACACTCGACATAACGTCGTCACCAGTCTTCGATTCCTCGATAACAAATGTGGAATATCATACTCATCTACCATTTTCTTCAAACACATTTGGTAATACTGATGAGATTAGAATTCCATTTCAGCAATCGTCAATTCCCGTGTTGCTAAACAAATCATTTCTCTACTTGGAGGGAAATATACCAATTTCAACAAACCTTACTATTACAAATAATGGGCTCCTCCACGCGTTTGAAGAAATAAGGCTGGAAGCAAACGGTTCAGTCTTGGATCAATGCAAGTTTCCCGGAATAAGCAGTACTTTGAAAGGGTATACATGCTTCGATCGATCAAAAATTATGAGCTTACAATCTGCTGGCTGGATGGTACCAAGTGTCACTAGAAGTGAAAATCCGATCGTAGATCCAACTAGTGGTTATTTCAATTGTTGTATTCCACTTTCTTCAATAATGGGCCTATGCGAAGATCATTATAAAATTTTAACTGGTGTTCAACTTCAACTAGTTCTACTCAGATCAAATACTGATTTGAATGTTTTCAAACTGAAAAGAGAAGGGAATGAAGGCGGCGATGAAGTAATGACTGAATTTCACAAAAATTGCATGGAAAATTCCCTACATTTCACGTAGTGACAAAGAGAAATTGCGACTTATTTCTCGCATAAGCAAAAAGGACAGCTTTGACTTGTTCTTCAGGAGCTGGGATCTTAACGTTTACCCGTGCCTTCCTAGCAGCGGCAATCGACTCATCACACATATCAACTCATCGCATCAACGCACCCTCAGCAATCCCATAATATCAGCATATCAAGTCATCACACATTTTTCTTATGTATCTATGTAGGTATTCAGTTAACGGCAGGTAAAACAACTATAATAGCGATATGGTAAAATCATGACGAAAAAATATGGTAAAATCATGACGAAAAAATATGGTAAAATCATGACGAAATTTTAACTGAAGTATATTGGCTCACCTATGGTTTATCCACGTTAACCGCTTCGTCATGATGCGCTGCCACAATTCAAAGTACGAGGGTAGTTGGTCTCGTTATTTGGCCAATTTCCGTTGTCAGCTTAGTCATCGAAATAGTACGATTATAGTATTGAACACATAGAGCCGCAAACCGCTTGTTCATCGTCTGCTGCTTTGGTATTTACTTTTTTCCTTTGAGTAGAATAAGCAAGTATTTTTAAACGGGTTTCTACTTGAATTTCCTTCAACACTTCGAGTACTTTCCATGGGCATGGATGGTGCGCATAAAACTGCGCATTGTAGTGTGCGTGGAAAGACTCTGGCCCGTTAGTTGTGCGTGGATCTCCATTGTCCTTACATGCCCACATAGTTGGGGGGAAATTAGCTTCTTCCGAAACATAATTATTTAAAATGTAGTCAGAAAACTCCAGTATGTCAAGGGATGGTGCATTGCTAATGAAGTCAGCGAATACATCCTCAACATCATGTGGTTCGATGTAAGAAAGGCCAAAGAATCCTCTCAGCCAGGTACCACATTCGTTTGATTTTTTGAATTCGGTTCTCAAATGTTGTATACCGTGAAGCCGACGATACCAAGACTGCCCCAAGTGAAATCGGCAACCACGAATTCTACAGTTCGGTAAAACACGTCGAATAGCGTTATGCGCAGCCAGCACGAAGTCAAGTGTAATAGTTGACGGATTAAAAAGCAACCCGTGATCTAAACATAATTTTCTGAGGAAGGTGAGCAAGGCAGTATAATGATTTTCGGTTTTCCCTTCCATGAAAAAGTATACCAGCGGAAGGTACTGCTCACTACGAAAGCCGTGGAATGTGTACATTTGGTAAAAAAACTTTGGCGCATATTTGAAGGTGCCGTCGGCGAATAGTGGTATTGAAGGATCACACAGTACTTCCATATTTAATTTACATGTTACACAAACTATCCGCTCGTGAATAAATAGAAACCTTTCCTGTCTTAACGTCATAACAGATTCTTGTTTTCGAGTTAACACTTCAATTGCGTCATCGGGGTTTGTAGGGGAACTCTCCATCACTGCCCGCCTTGATCGATAAATCATTTGCCGAAAGTTATCAATATGTTTATGTTCAATGGCATCACTTACGGCTATGCTTCGTCGTATTATTTTGTTAGGCCGAGAAGTGATATCGTCAAGGGCTTTTCTTTTCACCGCTGTCCGCACTTCCAAAATTTCGATGTCGTCAGCATTTAGAGGTGGGTGCACGTGCTCTCCTTTTATTTGAAGAACCGAAGTCTTGCTACTGTCCGTTGTAACGTAAACACCACACTTGGGAAATGTACACCGCCACACAACACTTCCCGATTTTAATACCCGCATTCTACAAAATCTGTAATTTTCAACGATAATCGCCGAAGAACGTTGGGAGGCTACAATCTTTATCGCGGACATGGCTTGACTGCCTGAGAGAAGAAAACCGGTGAGCGATCAGTTGATGTACATTGACCGGCTAATCAACTAGAAGGACGCCGCAGGTAAATATTTACCATTCCAACCACACATGCGATGAGACGATAGATATATTTTGACCCTACTTACAATAGACTGCGATGAGTCGATTGGTGCCCATGAGAGCGTTTGGCTAAAAAAGTAAAAAAAAGCTCTGAACTCTGGCTGTGACTCTGAAACGAAGCGTTTGCGACCCTAAGTTCATATGGTAATTTTGGTTCGTCCTAGTTAGTACTACTGCTGGTTAAATTCCTGATCATTAGCTCTGAAACACCCTGAATACTTACCCAATGTACCGATGCACCCATGAAACTCCTATGTTTGGTAGACCAAACGTCCGCAGTCGTGCAAACTTATTTTATTTTAAATATTTCATCCTTCAATTTCATCTTCTCGGAAAAATAATCCTCTTCAAGCTTACGGCCAAGAGTTCGCCGAGACATAACATGAACTTCGGGATGTAAATCTGGACAACGCATGTGCATATCCAAACCTGAATAAATTTGTCTACGTGAAATGTAAAATGTAAAAATTACATACCAGTAATTATTTTAACGAAATGAGGCTCTTCAACGGTTTTCAGAGGCCGCATGCTGTTAATAATGTAATTTTTTATATTCTGATCAAGCGTTTTCTGTAGCTGAGCGTTGCAAAACTGAACGATCTTTGACTGCGCCGTCTTGGGAAGAGGGGCCGCTCCTGCTTCTTTGTCAGCATGCCTCCTCCTCCTTTTGGTCGAATTTGAAGCAAAGATTTCGTATTCAGAAGGGTGTTTATTCTGTAAATATAATATGGGCCCCCCCCCCTCTAACGATAAGTCGACAGAGAAAATCTTTACCCGCGTACACTCACACAACACCTTGATAATTTGATATCATACAACTTCATTTTCATACCCCAAACCCTGTCTTCCTGTGGCGTGGCGCACATGAAAACCGGAATTCAGCTATGGGTTTCCTCGTCCCCTTCCCAGCCAGTCCTTGCCTAAATTTCGCCCCTATAAAGGGCAGTCGGTTTTGAGTAGCAAAAAAAATTGAGTCAATAGTAAACCAAAAATGGGATAAGAAGTCCCTTTCGGATAGTGGCCATCTCTTTTTGTTTTTGAGCGATGATTTTTTTTAGTGTTTTTAAGGAATATTCAAATTCTACAGTGACGACGTTAGATCTTAATTTTCCAAATTTCGTCCCTGAAATAACCCTGAAACACAATCGAATTCAAAAGTGTTTTTCCAACAAGATCCAACCTCACTGTAGAACTTCCTGAAGATTAAAATGTGACTTTGATAGATATCGGTGCAGAAATAGAGCCAAAATTTAAGAGCGAAGTTATGGCGAGGGACTGGGAAGGGGTCGAGGAAACCCAACTGAAACGCCACCTTAAGAACTGAAATGAAAAATAGTTGTACTCGTACTCACCTTAAGATGCTTGATAAAATTGCTGGTAATATTCACTTGACCAGAAATTGTAGCAGGCTTTGATTTACACGTAACACATTTTGCTTCAATTTTCTCAGCGCTTCTTTTTACGATCTCAAAAAACTGGCCGTTTAAAATTGACGGCAACTCCACCGTTTCGGTACCAGACTCAACAAAACTCGAAAACAAGTAATAACTCTACGCCCGCGAACCTACAATCCAAAGTTTAAATAAATAATAAAGATAAATAGCGTGGTGTTTACGCGGTGCAACAGTCAACAGCATCGCCCGCCCTTGCCGCATCCCTTCTTTATTACTTCTTCCTTCCTTTCCCATACTTAAGTTGTTTTTTGTATACTCTCCCATTCAGGTGTTTGCGCTTATTAGCTCAGCTCTTACCCACTGCCAAGCTGACGCACCCCAACCCGCTACCCCTTGAAAATTGAAAAGGAATTGAGAAAATAATTAAATAATGAATTATAATTACTCCAATTAAGGAATTAATTACAATGTACAATTACTTTTGAATTATGTACAGGGAATTAAGTACTTCTACATTTAATTACGTAATTATAAATACAAGTACTTAATTAATGCCCAAGCCTGATTAAACAGAGTCTAGTATCAAGTTTTGCTTGAGACACATATCTGGTTTCTTGAGAATGGGGAGCTTCCCCGAAACTAGTCGGAAAAAAAAAATAATAATAAAAATTTGTTGTGACTACTCGACTAATTGTTTAATTTATAATTAAAACGACACAACAAAAGCAAATGTTAAATCAGTTATCTAGGGATATGGCAGAATCTTTGATGAGATCAATTGGTTCCCCTGAATAGTCGAAGACAAGGCATTTTTTGAGTTTTACTTGGCTCCAACAGCTCAACTCGGCACTTCGTTGCTTCTCTTCGGTAATCGGGAGGTTGTTTTGGATCTCTCGGGAGAAGGGAAATGCTGTCGGATATGACAACCGGATACGAGCGGTGTTTTTGCCAATATTCTATGCAAAAGGATTGTTTGAAGGAATTTCAGGTTAAGTTCGCCACGTCCCTGTCAGTCGATGCTTCTTTACCCGCTATACTCCTCACCTTCTCGAGGCCCCCCTTGATGTCCAGAAAAGGATGTCCGAAGCTCTTTGTTAAACCCAGCAGCTCAAGGTTCATTGCCATTAGGTCATGGTCCTCCTCATCACAAAGATGGAAGCAGAGAGTGTTTACCACCCGGTCGGCTTGGTGTGGCCAAGACCTTCAATCCCCCTCCTTGTATTCTCAAATAACGTTTGGAAACCTAAGTCGTGTTTTTCACTCTTAATTATATACTACCAACCACAAGTGGATCCCAAAGTGCAAGGATATCAAAGAATTTGTCCGATCTGATTCGATTCCTGAGTTCCGTTAACTCCTGAACAATAAATAGTCCACGGTCGAACAACGATGTTCTGTACTTCTTTAACATATCGGCGAGTGCCCAATAATAGAGAAGGTGAAAACGAGATTGTTCCAAGTCCAGGTAGCATAATAGCATGCTAGTTGGCATCATTATTGTAGTTTGGTGACGATTACACCGGAAAAATGTCAGGTTAGAGTCTGCTTTTAAGAGGTCATTATACTTGAGGAGGCTCCCTCTCATTATTTGTTTCTGGCAAATTTTATCTTTAATTCATTCTGCTGTAAGCTTGTTCTGATAATGGATTTCTAGGGTAGGAAAGCGGGACTCTGGGATTCCTAGTTCAGTTATGTTACCGCTTTCTCCAAAGAAGTCTCGATGGATGTCACAATTTGTCATTGCAATTTGGTGGATGTCACGTAAATTGGAGGAGTGAGTCGACTCTCCTAGTTGCTCGAGGCAGTGCCAAGCATAACACGCTGACTTATGGTGGGGAACCGCCTTATTAAGTGTAATATATTCTTTTAGCAGTCGGTGACGTTGGCAATAGAACTCTACATTATCATTAAGGAACTCAATTTCGGTATTAGTAATTGCTGAATTTAAATGATTAGGAATATGGTCTATTTGGCTTGTTAGATCTGTTGGTTGCAGAACACATTCGTCTTGTGGGGTTGTATACTCAGTGGTGACCCCAACCTCTTGGAGGTCCTGCTCGCTTTCCACATAATCTAGATACTCGAGATCAAACTCATCCATTTTACGCGGTGACCATCAACCGACGGACCAGAGGACACCGACGACACCAGCCCCCATACAACCCCTCTCTCTCTGCGGAACTCCTTAAGATGTGGCCAGTACCTAGACCTTTTTGCAGGCCTTTACCTGGCCTGTACCCCATCTTTGGCCCGGATACCGCAACAGAGTCGGTCCCATCGCTCAGCTCAACCCGTTAGCCACGGCTGCTGGCCAGCCAGCCGTGCCCGAGAGAGACCACGCGGAGGTGGGTCTTTTGAGCTGAGGATGCTGGCTTCCGCCATGGACCGAAACCGGACAGGGAAGAGAACCCTGCCCGGGTTGCCCGAGTAGGGAACCCTACTCAAGCATGGCCGGTCCCAGCCCTCTTCGCTCCAGCCAGGAGCGGGAGAAGGCCAGGAGGCGGCCATACGCCCGCCGGTCTCGGACAAGAGCCGCGTCTCCCGGCGGGCCTCCACTCCCCCATGTCGCCCGCCGCAGATCCCCGTGGAGGCTGCAGCGACGAAGCACATGGTCGGCGGTCTCCTCCTCGACACCACAAGGGCATGTTGGAGAGTCCCGCCGCCGGAAGAACCACAACTTGGCGTTAAACGAGCCGTGTCCAGTCAGGATTTGCATGGCAGCGTGCTCAAGGGTGAACCACTTGGCCGCTGCCAGTCTCGTCCGAACGTCGGGCACGAACCCGAATGTACGCCTACCCGTTGAACTGTAAGTCCAACGCGCCTGCCAAGCCTCAACGACTAGGTCGTCAAGGAGGCGGAGGCCCCATGCGGCCCCCCACTCCTCGGCCAAGAGACCGAGGCGCTCTGCCCAATCTTCACGGCACCGTACCCGGTCCAAGTTTCCCTGAACCAGGCGGCGCCCGTGAACCCATGCGTCGAGCAGGAGGTCCGCAGGAGGTATCCCCGCCAGCACCTGAAGCGAGTCGGAACTGACAGTCCGGTACGCCATGGTCACCCTTACCAAGGCCTGCCGCTGCAAGCTGAGGACCTTCGCCCTCTGAGCTTTCGTGGGCCGGTGCCACCACCACGTTGCACCGTACAGCAGGGTAGGTATGAATACCGCCCTGAAGTAACGAGCTCGGCAGTGGAAGTTCGTGCCCCATACGTTGCCCCCCACCGACCTAAAGAGGGCAAAGGTCCTCTCCAGCTTCCCCGCAACCGCCTCTAGCTGCGGGGTCGCTGTCCTCGACCCCCCGCTCAACCAGACTAAGACAGAAACACAGGGTCAATTACAAACAGCTGGCCGGTCTCAATTAGTCAATTCTAAATATAAAAACCACCCCAACTATTCCACTGAACGCTACCCTTTATAAGCCCCCTCCCCTTAGTAGCACCCTAATAACAACACAAACCCTATTTATAACATATAACTAATCAAAAAACCCGATAAAAAAATGTCCCCCCCCCCACCGCCAGAATATGTTTGTTGCAGTTATCGTAAGGGCAACCCTAATTGTCACGATGACCCACTTAGCGGCAGCCGTCACACCCACCTTCGAAGGAATGACGCCAGAGGAGCACACTGGACCATCGTGCTACACATGGACGTCGATAGTCCCCGATCCGAGGCATCGACACTTCAGCATGCCTGGTCGGTGCTGAACTTAACAATCGGTGCCTCGTCAGAATTAAACGAGGAGTGGCCTAACGTCCAACAGCGGATGAACGACCTCAACCACTCAATCACGGAATATGGAAACACCGTCGCCACCCTCGCAGACCTCATACCACACCGTCGAGTCGAGCGGGGCCTCGACGTGGGCAGCCCTCAATTTCCTTTTCGGAACGCCTGACTCTGAGGACCCCGACAACATAACGAGCGCCTCGCTACGGTCAGTGAACTCGATGGTGCCCTCCACGGTGCTCGGGCACAGCAATCCTGGCCAATCTTGAGGACCAGGTGGAGCAAACAGCCGGTGCGCTACGACAACTGATGAGCACAGTGGATTCTCACCTTCACGAAATCACCTAGGCCTTCAACTCCGTGCGAAGGGACGTGGACGCTCTCTGACACTACCTTCGCCTGGAGGCGGTCGTAACGCACCTAGAAAGGCTGACAGAGGAGGCTCTTGAGGAACTCCGGCAATACAGCACCGCTCTTTCAAACGTGGCCAGCGGGCGTTTGAGCCCTACCATATTGCCGTCGGCAGCGTTCCTCACGGCTCTCCTAGAAATCAAAGACAAGCTCCCGGAAGGGACCACATTCGTTACCCCACCGAGCCAGGAAACGATGCCCTCGTTTTATGAATCCGCGGGTGTGTGGCCGCCGCAGCAACCACCTCGCGTATTCTGATCTACGCAAAAATTCCGTTCGGTGGGCCATCAACGAGGTTCACGCACTACGTCCTCCACACGCTCCCGACGTACGGGTCAGCTGGAAGGTCCCCGAAGCACATCTGCTCCTCTCACAAGACCAACACACGGCCACAATGAGCGAGCAGACGTGGAAGGAGTGCCACGCAATGGGCGAGCAGGCCTACTGCCCATTCACCCTCGTTACCTACGCCATTGACCAACCCACGTGCGTAGCCAGCCTGTGGCAAGGGAACATGGCGGGATGCGAGTCCACCTTGACCCACCAAATACCCTCACCACAGCTTCCTTCCAGCTAACTCTGCGATGCCTCGGCGACAAAGGTCGACCGAACGTCACAACCATCACCATCAGAGGAATGGGACACCTCCGGGAAGTGGCGTCCTGTGAATTGATTGAAAAGGGCGTATACATTGGAGCTAGAGTGGAGGGAGTCACACACCTTCACCGAGGAATAGGCCGTCTCGTCAGCCCAAACGTCACGTTGGCCCTAAGGGATGACCACATGGAGCTCCTAAGAAATGCCGACATTCTGGAGCTACAGAACCTCCTTCCGAACGGGACCATAGCGACAAGGGAGGCTATACACTACCTCCAGCTAAGCAACCATCGACGCCACCTCGTCGCTGCCACCGTGGCCGGAGGCATAACACCTCTGGCCATCGCCGTCGCTCTTGGTGCTGGCGGGTTTTGGCTGTGGCGCCTGGGTAAACGCACAGATGGCACAGCTACCCTGGCTAACGTCTTGAGCTTGCCAATTCGGCTAGCAGAAGTAGAACCTCAACTTGCCACCCCAGGACGCTACCCCCCCCCCTCACGTACGTTAAACAGTGACTAAGTGAGTGAAGTGTGACAGACAATAGAAAGGTAATAAACAACCCAACAAAAACTATCACAATCATGTAAACTAACCCCCCCCCCCCATGGTAAAGTGACAGTGCCAAAAAACCCCAACCAACTATTAAACTAATTCCCCCCCCCCCACCTTTTGGTAATGTAATCTATACCTAAGGCAGAACGTCAAAGCATAGCCTAAGTTTTTACCAATAAGAAACCTAGCCATACAGCAAACCCCCCCCCCCCGTTGTTGTAAACGAATAAATTACCCCTAGAATAGGGGTACTAGCTTGTAAGAAATTAGAAATGAGTGAAATCAAAGGACGGACACTAATCTTAAGCAGAATTCCCTAGTATAGGACTATAAAGCACCACTAGCTGTAAATGTAAATAAAAACAAACAACCCCTCACCAAAACCTCCCCCACTGCTAATCAAACACTCACCCTAACATTTGTAGTACATTTGTAACTCTATTGTTCATAATTGAAACTGACCATTTCGAAATTTAGTTAGAAGGCCAGCCGCTCATGAACCTAGCGCTTAGAAACCCTCGTCGGTCAGAGCCTTTCAGTGAGCTCTGTGCCTCGTGCTTGGTTAGTTGTTTTGGTTCCTTTGTTCAAATCCTTGTTTTTCCTTTTTCTCTTTCATTCCTGCCTTTTTTCCTGTCTATATTTCAACCGTTCTTTTCAGAACGACTCCCTCGCCTTGATTTTTTTTTCTTTTCCAGAACGCATTCCTTTTTTTACTTTTCAAGCGTTCTAAGAACGAACCTGTACGGAGTAACCGACCGGTCCGTCTCACTATTCAACAAAATTTCGTCACGGATAGAGAAACCAGTTCTCTACATCTATAATCTTAGTGCTGACCGACTCACGAAAAAAAAAAATTCACTTCAAGAGTAACATATCGATGTAAGGCACCACTTTTTACGAGAAAAGGTAGCGGAAGGTGAACTGATGGTAGAGCACATAGATGGGGAGATCCACGTGGCCGATATACTCAAGAGCACTGCACACACAGAGAATGAAATATCATAACACAAGTCATAACATCTTGGAGCAAGATGTTGTATGCCATTTCTGTCAAGGTACTTGTGTTCACACGAGGACATTTATGTCAAGACATGGTAACCTGTTTGTAACCTCTGAGCTCTTGTGTGTGTTGGCGTTTGCTTTGTTTATATCTGCCTTCACTACTTCACTCATTTATGTCTCCAAACGCTTGTAATTTTAACCGTTCTTTTCAGATGACATTCCCAAGATTATTTCCTTGCGTTCGGAATCAAAGTGCGAACCAATTCTTTTCTGAACATTTTCCGCTCCACGTGCTCCAACGTTCAATAGCATTGGTGAAATAGTCTACAAAACGCGTGTTTTCTATAAAGACAGTATTGATCATTCCACTTTATTTGGTGTAATTTCGGTGGTCATGAAGCCAGTGGTGAAAGCGGTAGCTGCAGTGGCGGCAGCAGTTTCTGCTCTTCACACAATAAAGACTGTCCAAAATAAAAGAAAAAGGTGGACAAATAGACGGTAAGATCAGCTTTTTCATAAAATTCTTAATTCAATTTCATGCAATAGATCTAGCTGTTTTATTCCAACAGCTGGTGGACGAGAACTCAATTCTCGCGACGTTTTCGGCCTCCTAATTCGGGAGCTCCAGTTTGAGGGTCAAGAATCCTTTGAGAAGTTCTTGAGGATGAACGAAACCTCATTCCATAAGCTGTTGGACCTGGTCAAGGACAGTATTCGTCGAAAAAATACGGTGATGAGGGAAAGCATCTCTCCTCAATTGAGGTACTGGTCAAAGCTAACAGTTTCATTTCCTCGCAAATGGGCCAAAGAGTACGAACATCTATCCAATTTTTCAGGCTGGCCATTACTTTACGTTTTCTAGATTCGGGCGACAGCTACAGAAGCTTATCTTTCAGTTTCCGCATCCCACCGAGCACTCCCGGATACGTCCCAAGCATTATGTAACGCCCTCCTTCCGGAATACTTGAAGGTGCGTGTAGGTACCACATTTTGCTTTTATACAAACAGTACCACAACAGTGTACTTTCAGATGCCCGACACGGAAGTTGAGTGGCTGAAACTATCGGAGGTTTTCAATAAACTGTGGAACTACCCGAACTGCGTTGGAGCGTTGGACGGTAAACACGTCCAATTTCAACCTCCCAAAAGTATCGGTTCCCATTTTTTTAATTATAAAGGGTTCCACAGCATCGTTCTACTGGCCGTGGTTGATGCAAACCTAAAATTCGTGTACGTGGTCGTGGGCTGTAATGGCAGGATCAGCGATGGAGGTGTATTCAAAAATAGCCGCCTCCAAGAGCTTGTCGGAACGAACTCGGTGAACCTGCCCCAAGCCGTCCTTTGCCCGGCGGTCACATCAACGTCCCGTTCCATCTTGTGGCGGACGACACGTTCCCTCTGACCTCGAGGGCTATGAAACCTTTCGAAGGACGTGCTTTGGAGAGAGCAGAAACAATTTTCAACTACAGGCTCAGTAGAGCCAGAAGGACCGTCAAAAATGCTTTCGGCGTCCTATCAAATAGGTTTCGTCTTCTCCAATAAAAAATTGAGCTTAGTGCCGAGAAGACTGAGCTGGTGGTGATGACAGCGTGTGCTCTGCACAACTTTTTAGCCGTTGAGGATCCTGTTTCCTAATTCGGCGCGTCGGAAAGCCTAGAGAACCTGATGACAGGAGTTGATGCTAAACGACAAACAAGACCTAGAGATGACGCCAAAGGAATAAGAGAATGTTTGAAATATTATTTCAATAATGATGGTGCCGTGCCCTGGCAAGACCAAGCTATCGAAAGGTTCAACTTTTAAGTTATTGTTTACTTTATTTAATTATTGTTTAGTTGTTAAATTGTGCTATTCAACAATTATTGAAACTTTTTTCATTACTTCTAAAACTACCTGCTCTTGTTACTACTTTTAATACTTACTTTACTAAATAATATATTATACTTATGATGGACTTCACCACCTCGGCATAAAGTTAAGTCGGACTTAAGGGGGAAAATGCATTGAATTTTATGTAAACTAGGCTCGGCTTAAGCCAAGGTGGTGAAATCCACCATTACTAACTTATTGCCTATAAAAGGCTTAATGGCCCGTGACCCCCCCCCCCATTTTCTAGGACATATTCTGCGGAAAACGCCCGTAGTATTCTATTGCGCGTTTTCGATTAAAATCGCAAGCCCTTTACAAACGCTGAACCCGCTCTAAACGCTATCACGTAGGACCTCATATTCCCATGACCGGGAAATAAGCTTCAACTCACTTAAAAATTCGTAAAGACACGATGTTTTAAAATCAGAAAAACGAAAATTATTCAAATTTGGATTATTAAAGTGAAATCAAATGGAATCAGGCGGCGAATGAGCTTTTTGAATCGCGGCCGTTAACGCGGATGCCAACTTATCATAAGGCTCTCTACTCTCGAGATTGCAGTTATCGTCAACGACCGACTCAGCCTGTATTTTCTGCTTCTCACTCTCAAGAACCGCTACTCTCTCCTCTAAACGTTGACACTGCATAGACTGCTCTCGTACCGCTTGCTCGAGACTAGCTGTAGCGCGTTCTACTGCCCGCGTGACTCTCCATCGTTTCCGAATACGACGTGATGGACGTCATCATCTAATTCTTGAAAGCTAACAGAACCTGATCAAGATTTGCCAGCGCCGGCACCTCACCCATCCGATTAACCCGCGACTCCAGAGCTTCGTATTTGTCTGAACAGTCTTCCACCAGACCACGTATGACGCCCAAATCATTTTTTATCCTATCCGAATTACTAACGTGATCCGCCACCATACCCTTTACCTCCCCCAGCGCATCATTTATCTTTTGTAAATGAGCATCCAGCAGCACCTGAAGAGATTGCTCCGTGAGAGGCTCAGTCGAAACCGCCCCCTGTTGCAAAATACTCGATATTGACGATACACCAGAACTCCCAGGCGACGACTCGGTCGCCCGACCTGCGACTGAGAGGAGAAACGGATACTCGCGTCAAACTGTTCGATTTGTCCCGTCAGGAAGTCGGGCACCGCTGACCCCTCAACATGCACTTCTTCGCCCTCAGCCGTGTGCCTACCCCTACCTGGAACTACCCTTCCGTTCTCAAATGCATACCCGCCAAAACGGGAGGATCCGCTGGTGGACGAGCACCACCAGAAACCACAGAACAAAGAGGAGAAGTCGACACTGGCTTATCAGGCATGGTAATATGAGGCTGGGGCAAAGGCTGCTCGGAATACGACTCGAAAACTAAGAATCACCGCTCAAAACGGAAAAACCATAGCAAACAACGACAAGCCGGGCGATGGCAACAGATGCAAGGCAGAACAAAACTGCACAAACCACCCACAAGCGTAAAAACAAGGTATCAAGAGGCAAATGTCGCCCCATCGACCTACGGACCAAAAAATTCACAACGTCTCTTACCCCCAGGCAGCCCCAACAACAGGGAAACTCAAGCGCCGTTTTCAAACGGCGGAAAAGCCGACGTAACGGGAAGCAAAAAGAGGCAAAAGCACCAGCAGCGGCTCGCTATCAAGCGGAAAATGCCCCGACAGCGGAATCACCAAGACAAAAGCAGAACGGCGCGCCGACGGCAAATTGGCAATACACCAGGAGAAGTTGTTAGTCACAGAATCACGCTTATACAGTAGTGTTAGCACTCTAAACCTAGAGAACTAGAGGATTTCCATGGGCCACCAATTGTAATATTACTTTTTCCTCCCTCTTTATTTTATGATCGTTTATGAAAGGTTTCGGGTTGTTTTTAAGGGAAGGTTCTAGAGTTGTTACCTAAGTTATGTGGAAAGGTTATAACACAACAGTTTATTCAACGAATTAATTAATATAATAAAGATAAACAACCTAGGAATTGAATTTAAATGCGTGCACGCCTGCAATATTATATTAAAGTGCGTATTTTTTAAGCTCTAATATACTGTATGTTTTAACCCGAGATCTTTTAAATTAATGAAAACATTCAAGTTTATGAAACGGAAAAACGCGAAGGTTTCATGATCGTTCTAAGCGTGATGCGAATAGCAAAGTTCTGATAACCCGCGGTCCACAGAAACCGCAAGAAGAAAATCCGTTGTGGCGAAATCGGAGGCAATTATAACCGAGCGCCTTAAATCTAAAATTGTACGACCCACCTCGGTGATTGTGAAGCGTCGTACTTTGAAGACGGTTTACCGATCATGAAGCAATTGTGTTTGTGTGGTCACCTCAGCGACCAAGACTGAACGAAAAGACAGAAGTCCACCGTGTACCAATGCGTCGATTCTTCGCAGGATACGGAATACGTAAAATACGTTGGTCGAGCTCTTTAAAAGAAGGCTGTCCGCAAAGTATAGGCGGTAAGTATTGGTTTTTCTGTGTCTTTGCATAAATCTTTTCGACAAACGCTTACCCTTGTGAAAACGCCTTCTTAGTTAGTATCCTGGCTATATTATCTTATTTGTTAATTACAGGGTGTTACATAATCTGGATCGACGGACAACACACCCTCCAAGCTCCATCCCGAGGACACCGCCCGAGCATTACCGCCATCAGCTCACCACCACTGCACCCCGCCACAATTCGCCCACCGTAACGTAGCCCATACCATTTCGATGGACAATATATATTACAATGTCTCTGCGAACATTAAATCTGCCCATAGCAACTTTTCTTTTAAAAGTGTTTTTGAAAACCATTAGACGAGCAAGGTTAACATCTGAACACTTTTTCACACCGTACAGCGAGGAAACGAACTTTTCAACCAATTTCGTCTCACTAGGGCTCAATAAGTTTTTTGATCCCATTGTGGTGAACACCTGGACGTATTCCGAATTATTTTTGAGAAAGTTCAAAGGTTTTATCTTCCCCTTGCCGAAAAAAGCTGACGTCAAGTCGGAACCTGTGAAGCAGTGAAAAGCAGGAAGTGCATCGCAAAGTTGCGAACCCAATTTGTCCCGTAAGTGGTTGATGTTGATTACCCGCAAGTTTGAGGCTACTCCTGTTTCCATCCATAGCTCACAATAATTAGAAATATGCTTTACATTAAACAAAGAAATGATCAAAACATCAGTGTCATTCTATTTAATTTTGATGAGTTTTGTCCTTCGCTTAGCTTCCCATGCAGCGTGTAGAATCATTCGAGTATCCGATTCTTCATGGTTATTCCTCAGTTCCTCGACATTGCAGCATTAGAAGACTTAAATTCGTAGCAGAGCTCACCGACGGAAAGAAACAGTTGCTTTTCTCCAAGATGAACTGGTGTCAGCGTTTTTTCCCAATAATTCTTCAAAAAGGCTACAATTGAAGTTTTAAAATTATCATTTCTGAGAGCATTCATGAAATTCGTGGGCATAGCTTGCCGGTCACCTATTATTGAAAAAGGGGTGTTCCTGTCTTCGCTTCCGACTTTTAAGTCTCTTTCGATATCCTTTATAGATGTCGACCGTATAGAGTCAAAAACTAGGTGAATTTTTATTGAAGATGACGCCATTATTTTGAAGAACAAATTATCGGCAAACCGATCGTACGTCCGAGCACTTCCTCCCAGAAGATGTGATATGTAAAAGCCATCTATGATTTCACAATCAAATGCTGTCGGTGGTGTATCGTTTGAGTCCTTCAACAGATAATTCTGAAGAACAGCTTTGCAAGTTTTATGGATTGAACCATCAATGTTGCATAATGATGACGGGAGAGGTGTGAGAGGGTAGGTAAGAACTTTTCCCATGTCGGGGTGTCGGGGGACTATGCGTACCTAATTGACCATTAATAAATAATTCAATTAATTCTTTCGGCATGATCGTCCGTTCTAAGCGACGTAAAACCCCCATAAGCCCAGTTGCAATCATGCACCTCCTTGGTGAATTTTAATTTGAATAATTAAATAAATTACTTATAACGTTATATCTTAGATGCACCTCGGGTGTGCAAAACTATTCATCCCATGCTAGTAAGACATAACACGAGATTTTATAGCTCTCAATCAACCACCACATTAATGATAGTGGTTGCGCATATAAACGGTTAATTAAAGAGTTCACCTAACAGTTACGCCATGTAAGCCGCGTCTTGCAGCTCGCAAACGATTTTTCCTGTGTTTGTGACGTAAAACCCCAAATTTTAAGCCAAGTTGCAATCGTGCACCTTGTGGGTGAATTTTGGTCGTAATATTAATTATGTACCTTTCAATTAATTATTTCGGCATGTTCGCCGCGTCTTGCAGCTCGCAGACAATTTTTCCTGTGTTTGTAACATAAAACCCCAAATTTTAAGCCAAGTTTCAATCGTGCACCTTATGGGTGAAATTTGGGCGTAAAATTAATTACTTGAATTAATTATTTCGGCATGTTCGCCGCGTCTTGCAGCTCGCAGACGATTTTTCCTGCGTTTGTGACCTAAAACCCTAAATTTTAAGCCAAGTTGCAGTCGTGCACCTTATGGGTGAATTTTGGTCGTATATTTAATTACTTTGATTAATTATTACGCCATGTTCGACGAGTATTAAAAATCGCAGACGCGCAGTTTCACGTTCGGGGGGTTGAAATCTATCGATTAAGAGCATTGGTAGAAATACCTCTTATGGGTGAGAAAATCGACCCCGGGATCCTAGACTATACACATTCATCTCAAATTTAGAATAGTAGTTTCAACAGCTTCATTCCGGTCGTGTTTTTTGCTGTTATTTGAGCGCCGATATTGCCCCTCTACTCCTATCCACATGGAATTAAAATTTAAAAAAATAAAAGCACCGCACACCTGTTATAGTGCATTTCAGTTTTGTTCCGTATGCGCGGAGAGTCTACTCGGCTTGGGAAACACTATTCTGCTAGTGAAAACAAGTCCAAGATCCAAAGAAAACGAGCGAATGTTTGCATTTTGCAATGACAGTAAATGGGTTAAGCGACGGAGTATTACTCAAAAATTATTAAAAATACATTATTTTAATCAGACATTTGATTTCAATCTTCCTCTTCGCTTAATTCAGCCTCCATTACAATTTTTAAGATTTCGAGTCGGGCCTTTAAGGGGGTACGCGACCAGCGCGACTTTCATTTCCGAGATATCTCCTCGAATTTTGGATATATATTTTTCAAATTTTGTGTTTGTTCATTTCAGACCATTTGAATTGTCTGTATGGTTTTATTTTTTCGAAATAAATTTTTTAAAACGTAGTTTACTCCTTAGCCGCACTCGTTTTTCGCTATTTTCACGGATACGGTTGAATTTAAGAAGTGGTATTATTTTTTTCTGTTGTCCTTGCACCATTTAAATTGTCTCTATGGTTCATTTTTCAACATTTTCTGATTTTTTTATTGTTTTTAATGTTGAAAAATATGAAACGGATGATTTTTAAATTAATATTTTCCGCTAACAATTGCGAAATCTTATGAACAAATAACATTACTTCTGTAACAGAAATATTAGTGGTGATTAATAATTATTTGAAGCATTTTTGTGCATAATTTCACGTTAATGTTAAGGCTTCCAGCCTATGGCGTTCCCAAACGGCAGAAGAAGGTCTTAGTTCTCACTCGTCTACCCTCTCCTGATGCGGTGGGTGCTGGAGCAGAAGCCAACCCCGCCTTTCCGCCCCAAAATATTAATTTACGTATTATTGAGAAGAGATGCGTTTTTCCTAATTACCTATTTGACACAAAAATAGTTAATTCTTCTTTCTTTCTTTCTTCCTTTCTTGTGTTATAGTGGTCGTCCAATAGACAATTAGTTAATTCTGTATTTCGAATGAATGAAAGAAATTATAATTTAATTATAGTGCCCTTTACTAATCATATACGTCGTTACAATTTCTTCCCTAGAAGGACCTTATTGTTGGATAAATATCCAATTTTACACAGTCTCATTCCCACCTCAGTTATACATATTATATATGTCGTATCCATGTCGAGTAATTTTCCATTTCACGAAATGGATGTCCATTTCACGAAGTGGCTCCACTTGCCGTAACTTCAAAAAATTACGATATCTGGACAAAAAAATTGTCCATTTCTTGAAAAGGAAATCGTGTTTGTCCAGTTGCTGAAATAAAGCTTCCATACTACAAGTGGATGCAACAACATTATCCATTTCGTGAAATGGGTGAGTGAGGATCTCAGGTGCTGAAACATTTTTTATTTATTTAAAAAGGTTATTTTACTGAGCACTCAAAAACCCGCTAAAAAATGACGTTGTGCATCCACTTGCAGTGAGAAAGCTTAATTTCAATAACAGAACTGGACAAAGGCGATTTCCTTTTCAAGAAATGAACATTTTTTTTGTCCAGATGACGGAATTTTTTGAAATTACGGAAAGTGGAGCCACTTCGTGAAACGGACATCCATTCATGAAATGGACAATTTCGCCAGTGGATGCGACATATATAAAAGTTTTATTCATTTAATATTTCTGCTTGCTCAGCAGTCATTCTCCAGCGTAGCGGTTCCTCTGCCGAGCGTGTGTGCATCGGCTCGGCATGGGGGGGAAATTCACAGTCAGCTTGCTCGACCATCTTTTATAACGCTCTTTTGTTTTCGTTCAAAGTGTATTCAAAACTACGGTTAAATTGATTAGTTGCTTCGAATTTGAGATCAGCACGATCAGAACGTGATTAGACCATGGGGAAAGTTGACAAACGCGGCAAGACTTACTTGAGTTTGAGTTCTGCAAGATCCAAACGGGCCAGGAACAAAGCTGGGAAATTTGCACCAAAATTGACGTAAATTTTTTTCATAATACTAAATTTGAACACCGCTGTGAAGCCGGTTTTAGAACGTTTAAAGTAATAGACCGAGAGCTGGTAACAGTCCCATTCAACCGGAAATACATAGTTTTGAAAGGTGTATAAAGTGAAATTTTTAGGACCCCCTATTTACAAGTCCAAGATTCTGCCGTCCTGTATCTGGGGGCCTATGGATTTTTAATTAAGGTAATTAATGTTGGACATTAATTTAACCGAAAGAACACAGTCCTGAAACTGTCCTCATTCGACAGGTTGTAGCTGAAAACTAATTTGAGCGTCTGCCTTTGAAATTCCGACTTTTTTGGGATTTGGGATTTTTAGGGGGCCCCCTCAAGCAATTTTTGAAGGACACGTGTCTAATATTTTTCGATGTAGAACACACAAAAATTCGGCGGTCAAATCGGCGTCGGATTAGTACATTACTGACACTCCCCTTCAGTAAGCACGCCAAACTCCCTTTGGGAACACGATTTAATCGGAAGAACTTATACATTTTACTAGTCTTATTAAATAGGTGTTAATGTCCCAAAAGGTAGTTTGACTCGCCACTGAGGGCAGATGCCCTCTGCAGACACTCATATTCGTATTAAGCTACATAAAACCTTTCGAACGAGACCAGTTTCAGGACTATGTTCTTTCGGTTAAATTAATGTCCAAAATTAATTACCTTAATTAGCTATAGGCTATAGGTAAAATCCGTAGGCCCCCTGATACAGGGCTAATTCATGCACACGCTGTACAGTAGGCCAGTCATCTAACATAACACATGAAATCTACATCGCCAAAAGAACTGCTTTTTCATTTTGTTCAATAAAAAAGATATTCTTCTGCGCAATCGGTACTACCAACGAAATGCTTTTACTTTCATATTATTTTTCTTCGTGCAGCTTAAAATTAACGCCATCAACAGAACCTTCTGCACAAATAGATTTTCAGCAGGTCTCTGATCAAGGAAAGGAAGAAGGAAGAAAAGAAGTCGATGGCAAAGCAAAGTATAAACCCTCAACTTTACCGACTATCACCTTTAGTTCTACGCTATGGCTATATTCTTTGTTTAGATTGCAAGGGCGAAGAATAGTGGATATAGAAGACGTTTTCGACCAGCTCACTAGAACAAGTGACCATGAGGCCCCTTTCCAGTGCTCCCTGAAAGACATGGTGTTTCAGAAGGATGTTGGAGTAGGATTTCAATCCGATTCCACATGCTATGCACTATGTGTGGCGTCGTTAAGACTGTTCATACTCAATTGAAAACACCAACAAAATTCGATTTAAACACCGCGGCTGTGATGGGTACACTCACCATTGGCTGTGGGTTTAGCCAACTCGAGGAGCTCAGCAGTGTCATGGAAATTCCATGCATGTCCATGACACTTTCGAGAAAATAGAATCATCTCTCGACGACCCTTTACAGACCGCATTGAACTCGATGAGACTAAGCTGCCCTCGAGGAAGCTGAACTAGCAACAGCTATAGGGGACGTTGACAAGGATGGGACACCCTTGATTCCAGTCGTTGCAGACGTTTGCTGGGCCAAATCCTGTAAAACCAAATAGAATTCTCTTTCGGGTGCAGTAAGTTGAAAGATCTAGAATTTAAAATTTTCAAGGCACTAATGTAATTTTTGCATTTCAATATTCCAGACTGCTATAGTAGGCTATAGAACAAAAAAAAAAAATCTTTATGGGATTACGAAACAAATTTCGTTCCGTTTGCCTAAAAGATAAGAAAAGAGAATCGGATCCAGAATATTCACGAACCAAACACCAAAAAATTGGAATGGGTCCTCTTCATCGATGGAGAGCGACATCATAATCGAAGGGTTTCAAAGGAGCGAGGAAATGTATGGTGTCCGGTATGTTGGGGGGATGAGCGGTTTGGCTTAAGAGGAGGAGAGCGAGGGGAGTACCAGAGAGGGGACACACTTGAAGTAGCTCGAATTACCGAAATACCTTGTATGCTGCGGTGGCGTCGATCACCCGGCCGGGGAGACGAAGAACAATCCAAGTGGCTATTCGAAGAAGATTGACTATAATTGTTATTTGAAGCGGACGATTCGGGAGTATTCGATGCTTTAGACACTCGATGCAGTAGTGAATGATGAGAGGAGCTTTGACAAAATTTACAAGTTGATTTCGAAGTACATCGGCGAGAGAAATGAGAACCCAAACAATTAAAACATCTTTTGTGCAATATGAGCATTTCGAGGCGGGATTCCACTGAGGCTGATTGAAACTGAGGACAGGAATAAATTAAATGTGCATTTCCTGCAGGACATAAAAAAACATTCATTTTTATTTCCTTTTGACGAGGACTGATTCGAGATCGGATGCTTTGAGGTTGACGCGTCTTGAGTACATGCAGAAAATGAGGAATCAGCGAGAGGTGAGGTTGCTCCGTGGCATTATTTACGAGAGCCTTTCGATTAGGGACGAAAGGTGGTTTTTGTACGAGAAATGATGATTCGGAAACAGAACTCAAAATGTTCACTCGCTTATAAATAAATTGATTCAAAGATGCATAAGTGCGGGATTCCGATGCATGGGTTTCTTCAAAGGCTTGTCTTGTTTGATGAGGAAGAAGGCGAAAGGCTAGCGAGAAAGGTATCAACTGTGCGAGATTCTCAACTTCAAGGGAAATTAGTCCTTGAATGGCACAATTGAATTTGTCCAAGAAAGTGTTTAAACCGGCGATTGATTCATTTTTTATAGGAGTAAAAGTGAAAATGTCCACGAGATAACAATTAAAGAGCTGATCAGTTGATCCGTATCGTTCTTCTAGCAACTCTAAAGCACGAGCGTACGACTCATCTTTGAAGGGGAGAGCGTTAACTATGTTAAACGCTTGGCCGGTCAGCGCACCTCTAAGATAAGAAAATTTCTGAAGATCTGAGACTTGCTCAATTTTGCCGACTAATTCAGTGAACACGGCAATAAATTGTGGATAAGACTTTCTGTCACCATTGAAAGACGGAATTTCAATTTTAGGGAGTCTAACGCTGAAATTTGTGGTGTTCAAGGTATTATTGAGAGACTGATTTGTAGGTTGATCTATAATTCTTTCAACTTCACGTAACATACCAAGAACTTCGAAGTATCGAGATTCAATACTTAAATTTTCCTGATTGAACACCTCGATGGCATCCGGGGTATCATAAAAGAGTGACAGCTCATCGACGTCTTTTAAAAATTGGGAATAAAAATCATGAAGGGTGTAGGGAACGCGAGTTCCCTAGCAACGAGTGTGAGTGGAGGCGTCTTGTGAGAGATATAAAAGAGAGAGTTTTCGTTTTTGCTAAAATACAGAACTTGATTTTGGTTTATTAAAATGACTTGAGTACCTTACATTTGGCGCTGCGGACAATTTTTTTAAATTTTTTTTATTTTTTTTCGCGCTTGTGGCTGTAATGCCATATAAATCTAAAAGCAAAAGTGCACGAAGAAAGGACAGACATGACGAAGACGGGGACTCAACACCAAACGTCCAACGGAAGCAGACTTCAGACGATGAAGTAGACAGTGGTGAAGACAGGCGAGGAAAAGAAACATATCCAGCAGGTAACATGTCTTTTTTACGAAGCTTTAAATTCCCTAGTTTCGACGAGGAATCAGAGGAATGGCCTTATTACATGAGTCGGTTTGAAATAGAGCTTGAAAGACACTTGCTGGGTAACACAGTGACAGACGATGTCAAAGCGATTCTTTTCCTTTCTTCAGTGGGTCCCACGTCGTTCAAAATTCTGGTCGACCATTTCCGACCGAAAGAGATTAGGACGGTACCGTACACGGATTTGAAACGGGTCCTAAACGGTTATTACGTCAAATCAACTTGTATTTTTTCCGAACGTCGCACCTTCGCATCCAGGTTTAGGAACGAAGGCGAAACAATTCCGAAATTTGTCAATGGTTTGAGGGTGTTAGCAGGTACTTGTGATTTTGGCGAGTCATTGAGCGAACGATTGCGGGATCAGTTGGTAATTGGGATCAATCAGGCGCGCTGGCAAGAGGAACTGATTCGTTTACATCCGTCCAATGCCACAACTTTTTCCGAGGTAGAAGCAACTGCACTGGCGTTGGAGAGGGCTTCATCACAAAGGGCGGTACTCTCCACATTTACCACCATTAATCCTGAAGTAAACCGGATTGGAGGGAAGGCCAGCAACAAGTCTGTAGGAAACACACGGGATTTTCCTGGGAAACCGCGTCCACGGAAGTTATCACGTTCCACAGACTGTTTGCAGTGCGGTTTTCCAAAGCACGGAGTGGGACGAAAATGCCCTGCTTCAGGCTCCAAATGCAATGCGTGTGGTAAAGAAAACCATTTCGCAAGGGTGTGTGTTAAAACTCATCGCGCCATAATCGTTGACGCTGGGGCGTCAAATCAAAACATCAGAGCACGACAGTTAGGAGGGTCTGGAAGTACTAGTGCCAGTTCCCTTTGCAGTCAAGACGCCGTGAACAACATTAACGGATGTGGGACGAAGCTTATGGTACCTGTAGAACTTAATGGAGTTAGATTGGAAATGTTGTATGATCCAGGAGCTGCTAAGTCAGTCATAAGTAAACGTGTATGGAAAAAACTAGGATCTCCTCCATTGGCTCCGACGGACAACCTTCTTGCGTACACGGGATTCCCAGTGGAAACGATAGGGAAGTTAAATCTTCAGGTGTCGGCGTTTGGGAAGCGCAAAAGATTGGAGGTCGTTGTTGTTAAACGAAATGATTTACCTTTATTCGGCCTAGACTGGGCTTTAATTTTCAAGTTGCCCATGCCTGAAGGTGCTCGTTTGTGTTTCGTAGGTGATCAGAAAACAAACTCCTCGAAATCCACTAGTGAAATCGGTCAGAATAACCTCAATTCATTGCTCTCAAAATTCAAGAACGTTTTCGAAGGCTCGGGTAAAATATTGGGCTACAAGGCTAAAATTCACATGAAAGAAGGAACTTTTCCCAGAGTTTTTCGCCCTCGACCGGTCCCTTTTGCCCTACGCTCTCAAGTGGAGGATGAGATAGAGAGATTGGTAAAGGCTGAAGTTTTAGAGCCTGTGGACGCCACGTCTAGTCCTCTCACGTGGGCTTCCCCTGTGGTAATTGTAATGAAATCAAACGGGGCTGTCCGCCTTTGCGGGGATTTCAGGGTTACAATAAACCCACACATTCTCACTGATTTTCATCCTTTACCGACTTTCGACGAAATAACTTCAAAACTCAGTGGGGGCAGATTTTTCTCTGTACTCGATTTGAAGGATGCTTATCTACAACTGGAAGTGGAAGAGGAGTCCCAACATTTTCTCGTGATTTCAACTCACAAAGGTTTTTTTAAATACAAGAGACTTCCATTTGGCGTTTGCTTTGCTCCAAATTTTTTTCAAAAGGTAATGGACACTATTCTTTCGGGAATCAAGAACGTCGCATGCTACCTAGATGATATTCTGATCAGTGGAGTCACGATTGAAGATCATTTAACTGCAGTCGAAGAGGTCTTGACTCGTCTTTCAGCTTCAGGAATAAAGACTCAGGTCTCAAAATGCAAATGGCTTCAAAAGAGTGTTCAGTACTTAGGTCACGTCTTAGACGAAGATGGTATTCGCCCTTTGCCTGATCACTTGGATGCGATAAATAAAATGCCCACTCCGTCGAACGTGCAAGAACTCAAATCATTTCTTGGATCAATAAATTATTATAGTCGTTTTGTTGACAACTTGCAGGGAATTTGCGCGCCCTTGCACAGGTTGACGAAGAAGGATGTCAAGTGGGTCTGGAATGATGAGTGCACTTCGGTGTTCAATCGACTTAAAACATTGATGACGTCCACAAGCTCTCTTACGCACTATTCTTTGGAACTACCTCTGATTGTCTCGGCTGATGCAAGCGTAAAAGGAATCGGGGCAGTCATGTTCCATAAAATGCCTAATGGGACGGAGCGACCTGTGGCTTTTGCCTCTAGGCTCCTCAAACCAGCAGAACAACGCTATTCAGCTATAGACAGAGAAGCTCTGGCTTTAATTTTCTCGCTCAAGCGTTTCGATCAGTACCTTCGAGGCAGAAAGTTCATTTTGAGAACTGATCATAAACCACTTATTCAAATTCTAGGCAACGACCGTGAGATACCCAAGATGGCAGCGAATCGTTTAACAAGATGGGCGCTGATTCTTCGCAGCTACGACTACACTATAGAGTACGTTCAAGGTAAAAACAACACTGTCGCGGATTCGTTGTCGAGATTGCCAATGACAGATGTTCATCCGAGTAGCCTGGAGGAAATGGGAAAGGCCAGTCGTTGTCATCTTCTTCGCTTACATTTACAGGACATGCCTGTGACTTCATCACATTTTAGAAGATTGACGGCCGGGGATAGAGTATTGCAGAGAATTATCGGATATTTGGAAAGGGGATGGCCGGATAAGAAGGACTTGGATGTGAAAATCCATCCATTTTTCGAGAAGAAAAGCGAGCTGTCATACGAAGAAGGCATTCTCATGTGGAATGGTAGACTTTTAGTGCCCCTCGAACTCCAGAAGAACTTTCTCCAGATGATTCATAAGGGTCATCCTGGGATTCGAGCCATGCGAGATATTGCTCGTTTACATTTCTGGTGGCCTGGTGTTGACAGAGAAATTGAAAAATACGCAAAACTGTGCAATCCATGTCAGCAATCCAGACCAAAAGCAGAGGAAATGCCAATTTATTCGTGGAATGTCCCATCTCAACCTTGGACAAGACTTCACCTCGATTTTGCGGGTCCATTCGTGGGATCTTACTGGTTGGTTTTGGTGGATGCAACCTCGAAATGGATGGACGTCATCCCGATGCGGACTACCACGACGGCAGCAACGATCGAGGCTCTGAAAAACATATTCGCTCAGCACGGGCTTCCAGTCTCGATGGTCACCGACAATGGTCCTCAATTCATTTCATTAGAATTTCGTCAATTTTGCAAAACAAACTGCATCACTCACATTAAGGTCACCCCGTATCATCCTAGAAGCAATGGATTAGCAGAAAGGGCAGTTCGAACATTCAAAACTCGAATGACAGCCGCAAATAAATCAAAAGGGACGATTATGGACAAGCTCAGAGAATTTTTAATTTCGTATAGGAACACGCCTCACTCTACCACGGGAAGAACTCCAAGCGAACTGCTAATGGGTCGTCGGTTACGATCAATTTTCGATTTACTGAAGCCCTGCGTTTCTGAAAAAATTGATGTCGCCCTGACAAAACAAAGGCTTTACTGAGACTCTCGAACAAGGTTCAGATCGTTCGTCGAGGGGGAGGAAGTCTGGGTGTCTAACAAGCTGACGAAAGGCTGGACCCCAGGAATAATATTAAGAAGAACAGGCGACATCTCATATCACGTTCTTGTGGACGGGAAGTGTGAACGCAAGCATGCCGACCAAATTCGTAGAAAAGAAGATCGTCCGAGAAAGGGGAAGGAAGATGTAGGGAACGCGAGTTCCCTAGCAACGAGTGTGAGTGGAGGCGTCTTGTGAGAGATATAAAAGAGAGAGTTTTCGTTTTTGCTAAAATACAGAACTTGATTTTGGTTTATTAAAATGACTTGAGTACCTTACAAAGGGGTTCACAACGCGCACGAAATCCTTTTAGTACGGTTGTGTCATTCAATTTAGTACTCATTTCGATTAACGTGTCTAAACGTTTCACAAACAAAGAACGACGATTTATCGCCACCCTAACTACATTAGGGCGCGGAGCCGCAGGCTGAGAAACACCATCATTTGGCATTGTCAAATGATATTGAAATTATCGTAATAATTGTTTGAAATTAGGGGCGAGGGGAAACAATGACCAAGAAATGAAAATAAATAACTTGAAGAGGCGGGTGTGACAGAGTCCAAACGAGATGAGACAAGAAAGAAAGTAAAAGTGTTTCTTTCTCAAGAATTGAGATAAGCTATACTATTCAGGATTTATTTTCTAATTGAAGTAATGAAGCCTTTATTTTCTTTTGACAGGATCGGAGGGGAAGAGGGTTTTCTACGGAGAGTTCTTCTACAATTTTGAGAAAAATAAAAGAATCGAATTTCCTCCCACGGTGTCACCAAATTATGTTGGGGGGATGAGCGGTTTGACTTATGAGGAGGAGAGCGAGGGGAGTACCAGAGAGGGGACACACTTGAAGTAGCTCGAATTACCGAAATACCTTGTATGCTGCGGTGGCCTACCTGGCCGGGGGGTAGGGGAGACGCGGTCGACGTAAAAATCACAGATCGCGGACGAGGCGGCACACTTTTATTGTGAGTTACTAGTTAAGTTACTTCAGTGTGGTACTTGGATTTGAGGTTTCAGCGGAGAGTGGGTTCGGTAGCGGTGAGGCTTGCGAGGACGAGATAGTACTGAATGAAGAGGAAAGGGACGAGCTGGGGAAAAACAACACCAGAAATAAAGGGTTCATCAAGGGGCAATCGACGGGACGAAAAGAACATGTTTGACTGCCCGCTAATTGATTCTTCAACACGGTACAACAAGCTTATCGCCGATGGCGACAGTAGCGTGTACCACAAGCTTGTTAACGCTCGCCCTTACAAATCCACTCCTGTAGAAAAAGTGGAGTGTAAAAATCATGTGCTTCGCAATTTATGCAACAAATTAAGAGATATTACGAAGGACAAAAGAGCTGGCCCTCTTCACCTGAGAAAAGCTCAAGAGTGTTGAGTCTGATGAAAAACTCGGTGAGTTGGTTCGAACCGTATTCCTCAACGTTGCTCGTCACAGCAAAAGCTTAATACAGGACCTGACCAGTAACTGCGCTGAATCTTTCAATGCAATAGTTTGCAAGACGATTGGCGGAAAGAGGATAAACTTCACCAAGAGGGGATCGTACCAGCGTCGATGCCTTACGTCAGCGATTTCGTTCAATTCTCCGTCGATGCATACAAAGGTCCAACGAGAAATTACAAAATGCAGCCCTGGAGCCAGAACAGTAGCATTGGTTCTGAAAAGAAGGGGCGTGCTTCAAAGGCGTAAAGCTAGAACGGCAAGTGGACGGGAAAGAGGAATTCCAAAGGTGAAGTTGTTCGATGACTCGGAGGGTCCCAAGGGAGACTACGGACCACTCGCCTCGAGGCCGGACATGTCCTCGGAAGAATTCAAGGAGGAGTCGGCACTATTTCTCCAAGAATTGGATCTTGATACAAACAAAAGATCCCAATTGGAACGAATGATCAGAGAGTGCTCCGACCTTAGGAAGGAAGAAAGAAGAAAGCGCGTGACAGCATCAAATTTTGGTGCAATTTGTAAATTACGACCCACGACTAATGGGTCGTGCAAAAACTGCTGTACTCAGAGTTTTCCTCCGTTGCCACGCAATATGGAATCCTGAACGAGGCTAAGGCGTTGATGGAAGTCGAAAAACAACTCAACGTGAAAATCGTTCCGTGTGGTCTGTTTGTAGATGGTGAAGCACCGTACTTGGCTGCCACGCCAGACGGAATGAGTCATGACCTCGAGTTCCTGGTCGAAGTAAAATATCCATACTCATGCAGAGAAATTTCATGCTGAGATGCATGAAGAGAGATTGCATGCTGGAGATGTTTGTCCTTAACTCAAAAAGTATTGTTACTAGCGATCTCGACTATAGCTCATTCAATTCAGCTCAAAAAACTGCGTAAGACGAGAGAAAATGGTCAGTCCTGCCTAAATCATGATAAAATTTTTTTAGGGCACATTAACCATAGAAAAAATCGTGTTTTTTCGGGTATTTTCGTTCGTAATTCAAATAATACTGATTTCAGAGAATCGAGCTACCACGGATTTGATTCACCACCAAAAACAACTTCAGAAACGGCATATGAAACGACTTCATCACTGAATGTAGGGCATGTGGATTTTAATAAACTTATCAAGCCAAAAACAACGTTTTTTCGTACAAATTATGCTATAACTCGAGAAGTAATCAGCCCACGGACTTTGGGCTGGTTTTATCGACTCAGCACACACAACTGCATAAGATTAGTCATCTCGTTTGGGCAATTTTTTTCATCCCTCATAGATGTGAGTTGGCCAACGTCTAACCGCCCTTAAAAATAGGTTCGCCACCTTGTATCGCTGCGGACTCTTCGAATCTTCAAAGTATACATCAAAAGGAATTTTTCGAGCCACATTCGAAATAGGACCGAATTTTGCCGCTATTCTGGCTTTATTTCCTGTACTATCTGTTCAATTTTTAAAATTAGTAAAATGAGATCACATGGTTAATATTTTGTTTTTGGGGGGTTTGGACTGTTCTTGTTTCTTCTACTTCTACTTTTTCTGTGCTTTCGACTTCTTGTGCTGAAGGTATCGGAGTAGAATGCATTCTACGGCGTATTCTATTTATTCCCCGTGCGTGAGTTATACGTGTGAATCGGCCTTTAACCACCTGCCTTTAACCTTTGTGTACGGTGTAGGGGTTGTTTTTCCTTTTGTCGTTTCCTGCAAATATTATTTTGTTCTCGGGGTTTAAACTCCAACGCGATAAAATATGCTCGAAAACTAGGTCGTTTTGGAAAAGGCTATAAGGTTTGCATTGCAGTCCCTACTTGAGTTAAAATTATCCCAAGTAAAAATCAAATCAGTTTTTGCTGGGGAAAAAGTCATCTGTTTGGACGTCCACTTGGGATAATGTAAGGTTATAAGAAATGTCTATGAATGGGCCTAAGTCTCTTAGGCTTTTCGTTCAGTAAAATAATGCCCGTATTTATGAACATTCCTTGAACTCAAGGAATCCTTGAAATAAATTAAATCAGATGTTTCCATTTTAGTAAAAACTGTTCCCAACATTTCCTTAGCTCAAGGAAGCTTCGAGGAACGTGCATAAATACGGGCCTAAGCCGAGGCGAGGATGATAAACAAGGAAGCCTTGTGATTTTATGTCACAAATGCGTCAAAAAATTATTCTTGATTCTAGTGCGATTTCTAATAGTTTCCAAGATATTTCGTCCAGTTTTAGCTCTAAAAAGGGGGGCCAGTTTGCAATAATTGATTAAAAAGTGTGACGTCACCGTGGCCAGTTTCCAAAAAATGAGGAAATTTCATAGGTCAGAACTTATTCATACATCTATTTTAACGTTTATTTACACTGAAATAGAGCATAAATCGGGATCCGTTCGTAAAAGTACCCAACGTTGATAAATGCACGATTTTTGAAGTTTTAGGTAATTCCAAACACGCTAGCAGCATGTTAGCGTCATAAACGCCTTCAGAAAAAAAAAAATTCATCTGTAACGTTGCTGTCGAAGAGCGGTTTGTTGTGTTTGTTTGCCTTATTTTCCACTAGAGCATAATGTACAAACAATTTTTATTCTGTAAACATCTGGAAACAAAATATTGCACAATAATATTGTAAGTGTATGAACACCTTTAGAAAATGGGTGATGTAACGTCATCACTTTTCCAGTCAATTAAGGTAGATAATTTGTTTGTTTCATGTCGTCTGGGGTGGTGTACCTGTAATAGGTATATGACGTGTTTAAATTTTTGACCTAAAAAAATCTCGGGATCGTCCTTGAATTCCAGAAAAACGGCTAAATTTTTTGTTTTTGGCACTCTCTCGATAAACTTACTAATATCATGCAAGTCCTTGAGATCTAGGCTGAACGTTCCAACAAAGAGAACAGGACGGTAACTGTCGCCCAAGAAGCTTTGTAATGACATTATTCATAATTTATTGTTGATAGATGTAGTACATAATTAGATTAGCATGGCACAGCGCAAAAATGCCAAAAACCGGGAAAGGTCCATAAATAGCGACGTTTATCCAGCATTCAAGGATGATCCCACACGAGCACGCGATACCTTCTCCACCCCAGACAACATAAAACCAAAAAATCATTCACCCTAATTATTACAACATGACCCCCTTTTTAGTGCTAAAACTGGACTATAATACCTCGGAAACTATATGGATTAGGAATCGTACATCGGAATAGGGTCAATTTGTGCGGGTCAGGGGGGGGGGACATTAATCTACCTGCGAGTTATGGTTACTCCCATTCCGTATACCCTATCTAATGAGGAAGTTTCACATTTTTCAAAAGTATTTTTTTCTGGTCGAACACATGGATATATGAATATGAAAACGTGTAAAAAAAATTAAATCGCGCTAGAAACATTTTTTTTTACTCAATAAAAACAGGAAATTGGATTCCCGCGTGACGTCACGTATGCGTACTCTGTCCTTGTCTTACTACATTTTGTGTCAATCGACATGAGGCACAGTTACCTGCCTCACTTCATTGGGCGGTGCAACATGATTATTAGTCAAGCTAGTTTATCATTAAAAACAAAAAAAAGTTTGATTTTTTTCTTAGTCCATTCCTCAATTTTTCAATTTGATTAAAGTTGGAGGTTCTCTTCGTTCGCTCTTATCTTCTCACGTCAAAAGTTTTATGTATTAGGTATTCTACTTAAAAACGTAAACAGAGGTCGAATGACTTAGGCCCGTATTTATGAACGTTCCTTCAACAGTTCCTCGACTTGAAGTCAAGGCGTCCTCGAGAAAGGTTTCCTTTGCTGAAAAGGACGCCTTGACCATTTTTCGTATTTAGAAACGTTCCTTCACTTGGCTCAAGGCTTCCTTTACCAAGGTCGCCTTCAAGGCACTAAAAAGGAACGATTTACTACCGAGTTTTCCCTAGAGGCCGATTCAACCTATAAAAAGCGCCGTTTCATTTAGTGCGCCAGCGCAGTAGTGAAATAAATCATCTGGTTTGAATATGAATATCGTTTAAACTCATTTTATGACTGAAAAAATTTCACTGAAAGGTGCCCAGCAAAAGAGGGAGGGTCCCACCATCTACGTGCCGACTTCCTGCTCGAATGTGTTACCAGCGAAATCCAGGGAGCTGTCGACAATGATACAGCAGCCATGGCCGAGGCTATGAATTTCATTCTCCGAGATGACGGAGTACTTGTCCTGACGGAAAGTGAGAGTGAGGCAGGGCCCGTTGAAGCAATCTGCCCACTTCTTCATCCCTCTTACGACGGTTCGTATTGTTGTTTTGCCGGACCTTCTGAGAGTTTCCAGCCCAAGACGGCCAATCGACCGCCAGTTACTGCCGTGCACCCTAACAATAATAAATTTACTTTGTGAAGCAAATATTCGATGAGGTCATCATTTCCGAAGAGTTATTTGATGAGGTCATTAGTATGTTAACGGAGAGTAATAATTTATGTCTCAAAGACCTCTGTACGGTTTATACGTTCATTCTTGCTGACGGTTTCGCCCCTCCGGGCGTGTTCATAGCTACAAATGCAACCATATTGGAAACACAAACTCAGTACAAAATCAACTGCATACGCACCGAAAAAGTAGTCAAAAGATGAAAACAGGGACTAATATTTAAACGTTGAACAATCAACGGTAGTCAAAAAGGACCAACCAAGGTCAACCTTCGCATCAAGATCAAGTGCAAGTGGTCGGAGTCCTTGTACGGCAATCCCCAAATGAGCGCGTGATCAGATCCACAATCAGGTGTGGTCAGTCTTACGTGGGCCATACAGGACAAACGCTCGGTACGAGATGTCAGCAACCTTGCGCCGACATTCGGAATAGTAAAGGAAATACGGCCCTCAGTAAGCACGCCGTCTCCCTGAAGCACGCAGTCAATTTCGACGAGCTAAAGATTTTAGACAGAGAGTCCAGCCGCCCACGTAGGGCATTTTTAGAAGCACTCTGCATATCAAAATTGTCTGGCCAAGTAGTTAATCAAAAGAATGAAGGCCTTCATTTGGGGCCAATTTACAGTGAAATTATTCATAAGACCCATTTTAAAAGTATTTAAGATGTCGGGCGCGGGTGTGACGTACGGTGTTCGGTTCCATACCGTGGTGCATGTGGCAGGTTGACGTAGGGTGTTAATAAGTAAGGTTGAGTGTGTGTTCCAGCTGGGACGTGGGGGAAGTCTCACTTCCTTTCCTTTTCTGTGTTAAATTTCGATTTTCGTTCTATGGTAAGATATACATAATATGAAATAGATTCGCGAAATGCTAATGAAATATTGTATTTAGGGAATTGACACTGGTGGTTCATGGATGACTGGTGTTAGGCGAATGAGCTTGCTCTCAACCGGAATAAAACTAAGACTTTAATGATATCTGCGGACAGGAGACGGATTGGCGATGCAGACCCAGTGTGATTCCTCGGTCTGACGATAGATGCTCGGTTGAATTGGGCTGATCATGTGGATCGCCTGTGTGCTGATTTGTCGAGTCGGCTTTATGCTCTCCGTAAGCTCGCGCGTTGTGCGTCAAAGGAAGTGTTAAGGGAGGCATACTTGGGACTCTTCCACAGCAGGATCTCGTATGGCACGATACTCTGGGGAAACGCAAGTTCTGCGCTCAGAGTCTTTGTAATGCAGAAGCGGGCGATTCGGGTAATTGAAAATGTTTCGGTTCGCCAGTCATGTCGAAAGCTTTTTGCCAGCTTGGATATTCTCACTTTGCCCTCGATATGCATCCTGCAATGCCTTCTGTACGTGAAAGAGAGTTTGGAGGTAAGGTAGACTGGTAATTCGCTGCATGCATACTCCACGAGACGGGCGGGCGACCTTGCCAGGGGTTTCCGTCGACTTAAGCTGACGGATTAGGGTTTCCCATCGCTTTCAGTGGCAGTGTTTAATAATCAACCCCAAAAAATACGAGAGTTAGAGGTAAAAGCTTTTAAAAATGTGGTAAAAAAGTCTCTAGTTAAACTGAGTTTCTACGCTATAAAAGAATATATGGACTATAGCTTTAAAGTCTCTTCTAGTCACACAGGGCAATTGTATATGGGTTAAGTGTATGTCTGTGAGTGTTATGTATTTTCGTTCATTTATTTTTTATCGTTTATTTGTCATAATTTTAAACAGTCAGCTGTGGGCGAGTCAGCTTATGTTGGTAACGTGTTGTGACGATTGTAAACCTAAGCAGGTCGTGCAATAAAAGTATAATTACACGCCACCATCTGTCTGTGATATTCTTACTAGTCAAGGTTAAAGGAGTTGAGCCTCCGTACCGTTGTCTTGGGCTGAGACTTGGGACGTTATACCCTTTTCACGAAAATGTCAGACTGTTCCTTAGCAATGTAAGTAGTAATTGATTGCGGACCTGATCACGCGCTCATTTGGGGATTGCCGTACAGGACTCCGACCACTTGCATCTGTGATGCGAAGGTTGACCTTGGTTGGTCCTTTTTGACTACCGTTGATTGTTCAACGTTTAAATTTTAGTCCCTGTTTTCATCTTTTGACTACTTTTTCGGTGCGTATGCAGTTGATTTTGTACTGAGTTTGTGTTTGCAATATGGTTGCATTTGTAGCTGGTGTACAGCCCCGGAGGGGCGAAACGTCAGGGAGAATAAACGTATAAACCGTACAGAGGTCTTTGGGACATAAATTATTACTCTCCGTCATCATTTCCTTCCACAGTTTTTTTTATTTATTATTATTTCCACACCGAAATGCGATAACACATTGAGATAACAGATGTGGCTGGTCGTCAACTGGAAGCGTTTTCGAGCGGCGCTATACAACGCGTGTACATCCAAAAAGGCTTATATTGAATTCTCTTTAGCTAAGCCTGCAGTGGACGATGTCACATTCAATTTGAGCCTTTGAGATGTACGCTCGTTGTCGCGCCGCTCGAAAAGGCTTCCAGTGAACGACCGACCTAATGGAGTGAAGGAAGCCTCAAGGCAGATCACAAGCTACCTTGGTTCAAGGAACGATTTTTACCCAGGCTTCCTTGAAGTCAAGGTAGCCTTCAACTCGAGGAAGTTTCATAAATACGAAAAGTTGTCAAGGAAGGCTTCTCAAGGGCGCCTTGACTCAAGGAAGCTTCAAGGAACGTTCATAAATACGGGGGGTGCTAATTTTCATTCAAACGTAACATGATTGGCCGAACGCAAGGACGTGTTGCAGGCAATGTTGTACTGCGTTTGGTTCTTGTCTATGCCTACTGTGAAGCGTCCAGCGACGGCGTCCTAGCGAGCTACGATGACGGGGCAACGATGGGGATGATTGATATCACCGGAGAGAATAGACAAAAATCAAGGTGTGGGAATTATTCGGAAGATATGGGCCAAGAAAAGGATAAAACATAAATGTTTAACCACAGCAAACATTAGGATCTAAACAAAGGAATGGCATCGGCTAACCGAGAAAAACTGATAGTTGAAAAATAATTCAAAAATTGAAATTGTGAGTGAAAGGTTTCCTTCCAAAAATGAACAACGTGGCGCTCAAACGATAAGCCGCAGAAGTTCCATTTCAAAAGGGTTACTGTTAAAGAAATACATGTTTAAGACGTGATTTACCTTGAATCCACGTTTTTTATTTTATTTTAAAAGTCTTACTTTTTTCCCCTTGAGTCTTATAATATGTCCCGGGTCAATAAAATAAACTGAAGATAATGGAAATACGTAATTGCAACCGAGCCGCCTTCAGGGTGGTGAAGTGGGGAGCAGCATTGATGACGTAGTTTACGGGCGAGGGGGCCGGGGGAGCAGCCTCGACCTATACCGAACTTCAGCGAGGTGTCAGCGTGTTCAGATATCCCTGTGGTGTTGAAGAATTCGTCAATTTTGACGACGATGTTCTGATATGTGAAGAGCTGACTGACAACGAAATTGTGGACAACGTAACTGGCGATGAACATGAAGGCGGAACGAGTGGGGGCAATGATGACGAGGAAGAAGACGTTTTTGGTGAACCCCCAACTGCATAACAAGCATATCACGCCTGCCAGATCCTTCGCGCATATGTCATGACACAGGATACAACGACTTCGACCACTGCCTTGAATTCTCTCTTCACCTCTGTTGAGAGACAGTTTCAAAGGGAGGTCGTCGAAACGAAGAAGCAGAAACTAATCACCGAGTTTTTGGCTAATTAATAACATTACCTTTGTTCATAGAGCGCAGAATGACTCGACCCAATTTGTAAATAAAACAACCATGCATTTTCTACACCGTTCTTTTTTTTTCCATTAAAAAAACAAGCTTTGTGGGTGATGTCACCAGTAACAGACTGTCTGCTGCAAGCGATGTAGTATCGTTTATAGCAGACTGTCTGCTATATGCGATGTGGTATCGTTTATAGCAGACTGTCTGCTACATGCGATACACCGGTTATAATGGAAATCGTTTATAACAGACAAAAGTTCCTGGTCCCTTGAAGTCCGTTATAAACGATTTCCACTGTAGTTCTGACTCTTACAACCATCATCGCTCATGTAGAATTTCGTTCCTTCTTTCTCATTGGCTGAAAATCTCTATGGTGGGGTCCACCCTCCGGTCGCCATCACCACTCGGGAACTCGCCACTCGCCAGTCTTCAGTCTTCACTTACGAAAAGACGAAAGATAATTTTTTCTGAATTCCACCAAGCTCGGCCTGAAAATGCCACCAAGACGCCAAGCAAGAAGAGGCGACAAACAAGACAAAAGGTCATCTTCAAGAAGGGAAGATGATCATCGTCGCAATGAGCGGAGGACTTCAGAAAACATGACACCTAGACAATGGTAAGTTCAGCCACCCATTAACACTTAAGGAAATGAAAAATTAATAGTGCTTCCTTTAATTACTTAGCGAGTTGGAAGGATTGATATTGGTAATGAATGGAATTCTCCGAATATTACCAATACCGAGAATTTATGAAGTACTAAACGCAGTTCGTGAAGTAAGTTGAAATGTAGCTTCATATGCAAAGTATTGTTCTCATTCACATTGATGTTTTTAATAGGCAAAGCGTCAGGAGGATGATCAACGGGCGGCGGGGCAAGTCGACCCCTTCAGATTGTCGCCCGAAGAAATCCAAATGATCTTGAATAGACGCCAACAACAACAAGAAGGAGGGCAACAACAACAGCAAAACAACCACCAAGCACCACCAAGAATGGAGCAGGGGTAAAAAACTAAGCAGTACCTAACGAAGTCTTATTGTATTCTTATTTCTTTATTGTTTCTTGTATAATTAAAAAATAATGTGTGATTAAAATGTTTTTGCCCTATGTTTTGAAATTTTTTTTCAAGCCCGAGTTACAGAGAGAGTGGAGAGATTCTTACACCAACTATAATTTGCGGCGGACAATTTTGCGAAAGATCCCCCCCCCCCTTCAAACTTTCATCTATTTGCGTTAAAAAATTCCATTGGTGAGAACTATGTCCGAATGATGCAGTGCAGTTTCGTTGAGGTCACCCAAATAAGTTTATGCAGATAAACCAACACAACCTACAAAATTAGTAAATTTCATAGCTAGAAACTGTCGCCCGAAAAGACCTATTTTCAAACATTAGGGGTACTCAAGTAAGCCAGCAAACCTGTAAAGGAGTATTTCTCTGTAATGAAGTAAAATTCCACTTCCCTTACCTATTTGTCTAAAGAAACGAGATTTAAGGCCCGTTCACAAGCTTTGTGCTATGCTATGCGTCTTTGGATTCTATGCAACCAAACAGATTAGTTTCAAAGATAAATGAAGCATTTTCAAAGGTTACATTGACTCCACCGACGCATGACTAGAGCTTGTTAACTTGTTGATATGTATACTGGTTTAGTAACCCTGCTTACACTCGGATAAACGAGTAAAAAGTGGCGATATTTTCAAATGTCATGCCATATTACCCCCACCCCTCACCTTCAAATTTTTCTAGAGACCCCCCACCAATACTTTCACTCCAGATCCACCCTTGCTTGAGACTCGATATCTCGTGTTTGAATGTGGGCAGGAGTTGATTTGTTTTACGCCTTTCTGACGCTATGAAATGGAAAGAGTTTTCCTGACCGAACTTCGTCATACCACTACTACAACAACAACAACAACTCAACCATAGCTGGAAATGTATAGGCAATTCTTGAAATGTGATTTCTTCAAGCTAGTTTACCTATCATAAATGTCACCTGTTCAATGACAATATATGCCACGAGCCATGCCACTACAACTTTCACGCCATCGTGAATCCAGATCTAAAAATTAGCCAACGGGACTGACCCCGGGAGACGGTTGGAGACCCTGTTTATGGCACGTAAAATCCCAGGGAGTTAGTTGATCAAACTGATCATATGTTAGGACCAACTAGATCCAAAATGGAGTCTAATCTGTTTGGTTGCATAGAATCCAAAGACGCATAGCATAGCACAAAGCTTGTGAACGGGCCTTGAATCTCGTTTCTTTAGACAAATAGGTAAGGGAAGTGGAATTTTACTTCATTACAGAGAAATACTCCTTTACAGGTTTGCTGGCTTACTTGAGTACCCCTAATGTTTGAAAATAGGTCTTTTCGGGCGACAGTTTCTAGCTATGAAATTTACTAATTTTGTAGGTTGTGTTGGTTTATCTGCATAAACTTATTCGGGTGACCTCAACAAAACTGCACTGCATCATTCGGGTGATGTTGTATAGGGTATGAAAGCTACACTCAGCTGAGACGCTGATGATGTCGACGGTTTCACCGGAAGAGTACTCCCTGTTGCGCGCTTACAATTGTTGTGTCTTAATAAATGAGATAATAAGTATATAAGACGTACCCCCTTTTTGTGAATCGTAACTCATTAAAGCATTACAAGTCTTACACTGAACGTATCCACATAAAATACCGTTTTGGTCCTTAATTCCGTTAAACTTCGACCACACTTCACTTTTCCCGGTTTTCGCCGAAGGTGAAGACCTGTCAAACACAGTATATTCACGACTGAAAATTTTTTTCATCACAATGTCCTTTCTATCACTCATTTTAATTATTTTTTCCAAAACGCATTCTTCCCTTCAAGACAGCAGAGTTGTCACTGAAAGATTAGCCTCTCCCCCTTTTAGCGAAAAGGATGAAAAAATAAAAAATGACCGTACTCCAAACCTTTCCTAGGTTTACCAACCCGCACTATTTTGACAGATCAGCGACTTTAATTTTTCGTTTCTCAAAAAATAGAAGCCGGCTCTCCTTTGTAGTTTGAACTCGCAACTCGCAAGTACGCAAGGGAGAGCTGAGTAGACAGAACTTACAGAGGGCTCCAGGGGAGGAAGGCGTGAAGAGAAGCTTCCTAGTCCCTTATCCCTTCTCTTTCTGATTATTATTACTACACGTACTTATGACGGCTTGAATGTTTATTTATATTTTTTCCCTTCTTTCGCACTAACGGAAATTACTTTATTACATTTAATTTTAAATTATTCTATTTAACTTAATTTTATTTTTTCAACTTATTAATTATTTTGTCCGTCTCTGCAAACTCGCTTGCCAAGCATAAAGTCTGTGCTCCCTCCCACTATCTTTTAGAAAAAATGATAGCGTTTTTTATTTGCATGTAAAGCTATCCCTGAATAGTCCATTTCTACTCACCTCTACATTTGAACATTTATGGTTAGAAAGAGGCGGTGAAAAAATTGCTTGATATTTTGCTTTTGTTGCAATATTGGGTAATTATTATTGTACGATATTTTTTGTAACGGGCCGGGCTTTACGATCTCCTCAGGCCCGGCCCGGCCCGTAATATCCCAATATCCCAGGCCAAAGCCCGGCCCCTGCAGGTCTCTAATGTAGACGTTTCCTTATAAACATCTTACAAACGTCTAAGGCCTATGACATACTGGGCGGTTTGCCGCGAGCGGGAAACCGCGCGCTGTTTTCTCCCGCGCCGCTCAGTATGTCATCTAGCTGCGGTTGCCGCGAAGTAGTGAGGAGAGAGAGGAATGACCTAGGGAGAAAATTATTTCTCCACGAGTCCTCGTAGGTTCATTGGTGTTTAAAGCATCTCAATGATGGACAACTTAACAAAGGTTGCGGTAGCATGCGCTTGTGAGGCTGAAGGTCTATTAGGTTCCACGAAAAAAACGAAAAAAAAAAAAAAAAAAAAAAAAAAAAAATCGGAGGTATTTTGTCCACTCGTACAAAATACAAAAATGAATAAATGCCAGAGACAACCACCGTTAAAAAATCACAACTTTAAACATCACAACAATAAATGTTAAAAATCACAACTTTTCCTCGAAGAATTAACAGAAAAAAGAACCCAGACAATAAAACCGCGTGCGGGAAGCCGCGCCAGTATGTCATTGCTCATAGACGGGCCCTTGCTCTCCTCTAGAAAAAGCACCGCTCGACCGCCGCGGGAAGAAAAAACCCGCTGGCATGTCGCGGGAGAAAAAAAACCGCGGCGCGGCAAAAAACCGCAGCTAGGCGCGGTTTCTTCAGTATGTCATCTCTCACCGTAACTCCACTGTTTGCGGGAAACCGCCCAGTATGTCATAGGCCTAACTGAAGTACTGCAAAAACATCTATTAGACATTAAAGCATAGACATATTGTGGACGTCAATTAGAAGTAATGTTCATACAGATAATATAGACGTATAAGCATATACGTCTAATGAAGGTCTAATAGATGTCTCGTCTATATGTGAAGTGTGAAGTAGACATCAGCAAAAAAACGTGGTATAAACGTCTAATAGTCGTAAGATCAAAACAAAAAAAAACACATAGACCAACAATAGACATTAGACCTTAATTAGTCGCGAAATTGACGTCTGATAGATGTCAACAATTTCTGAATGTTTACTGGGGACGCCTAACCATTCTCGTTCTCGGTCTTCTTGTCGGTCCAGTTCCAGTTACAATTGGAATAGCTCCACTATTCACGCAAATCCTTATTAGTTCCAGCTCCTGCCCCACTGAAAAAATAAATACTGCTTGAATTCAATCCCCTCGACTGTCCTGAACCTGACAGTTTAATACTGATTTCTCGGAAATATTAATAGGTACCTAAAACAGTCGGTATTTCTTTCATTGTTTTCATCAAGTATTTGTACGTCCAATTTTCATATTTCTTCCTTGTTCCCGTAGAGAAAGGACGTATTTTATAAAGTCGGGGACTTTTCGAAAAGAAACGATTATTTTATGATACATGAGCTAGCTGGGAGAATTTTCTCAAATTTACTTTTACGTTAATTACGTTTACTGCTTCCTGAATTTGAATTGAGTAAAATACAATTGAGGAACTCGCCCGAGCAGGTGTTCAACTGTGACACTGGATTTATTTGTATGATATGAATAAAAACTGCTTTGTTAAGAAATTAGAGATGGTACTTTTGAACAATAAGAGAGGAATCCTCTTTCCAACCAAAAACTATAGACAGTGGTAGCGAACGAAAAAAAAAAAAACCCACCCACCACCTCACTGATATTTCGCTTGGAACAGTGACTCCCCACTATTCTTGTTTCAAAGTTCAAACTGTTCCAGTTCCAGTCTTCCTCTTCCTCTCGCATCTCGGTATCGGCTGTTTTCGGTAGTCGTACTCGGTCCTCTCGTCGGTCCACCCACCACCCACTAGTTACAAACTGTTCCAGTGGACCGACAAGAAATATAATTTGGAACTGTTCCATACCGGTACGCCCTCTGTACCGGTACCCGTAACAGCTCCACGGACTACAGATACCGTCACACCCCTAGTGTGGACAGGCTTTAGCCTGCCACCCAAGAGCGCTTGTCATCTCTAGTTACTCCTATACTCGTTGGTTCCCATTCCATTCGCACATTCATCATTCATTTCATTTTGCTTACGGCTTTCGTACGCTGAGGAGGCACTGTGTTTACTGTTGTAGCGTTGTCTTTCTTGGACGATGGAGTTAAGGGAAACTGTGCAAGCAGGGGTTTGCGATAAAATCAAATTTGAAGCGACACTTTTCTTTAAAACATAGCGCTAGGAAATTAATTTGTGCCCATTGCTCAAAAGAATTTCCAATTAGAAGTTACTTGAGCCGCCACGTAAGTAAGAGACATTCTTCTTCCCCCCGTGTGAAGTGAAACTTTTGTGAAAAATCCTTCTCTTATAAGGCGAACCTAATAAGACATAAACGAAACGACCACGAAGGCTCTCGTGCACTATTTATTTTTGAACACTGTTCTCGTCAGTTTTCTCGAAAATCGCATCTAGTGAGGCACATGAAAATTCATGTTTTACTCACAGTAAAGAGAAAATAACCCCAAAGCACTTTAGAATTTGAGTGTGTTTTAAGGTAATTTCAGGGATGAAATTTGGAAAAGCAAGATCTAACGTCACTGTAGAACTTTCTGAAGATTAAAATTGGACTTTGAAATCGAATATTGATGCAGAAATGGAGCCAAAATTTATGTGCGAAGTTTAGGCGAGGGTTTACTGGGAAGGGGTCGAGGAAACCCGTCTGAAACCCCCCCTAATGGGACGAATTTTACATTTTTTTCGATGAACGGTAGCTTCCCTCAGAACTGGAATAGTATTTTACTTATACCCGTAGCTTTGCATAATATGCATAGTAGCTTTCCACACAACTGAGATAGTATTTAGCTAACCAGTAGAATTTTATATGTATGGTAGCTTTCCCCTGATCTGAAATAGTATTTTGCCTTCCCGTAGCATTTCCCATTGAAATTCTACGGTAGCTTCATAAACGGTAGCTTTCCTCAAAACTGAAATAGAATTTCATTCATTGCTGTAGCATTTCATATGTATGGTAGCTTTCCCCAGATCGTGAATAGTATTTTGCTCATTCCCGTAGCATTTCATATGTATAGTAGCTTTCCCCAGAACTGGAATAATTTCCGTACCATTTCATATGTATGGTTGCTGGACAAGAAAAATGTATGTGAGATCGGCGATAGTATAAATATTCTGGAGGCAGCAATCAAAGCATTGGACAAGTAAAATGTATCGGAAATCCGCTGTGGTATAAATATTCTGGGGGCAGCAATCAGAACATTGGATCTTATCGTATCTTTTATATACTTATATTCTTATATACTTACTAATCTTATATACTTACTAAAATCTTATCTTATATACTTACTAAAGCGTATACTTACTAAAATGCAAGCTCTTCCTCTCACTCGCACCCACGTTAAGTTTGATGCCCCTCGGGCGGGGGCATTTTCATACTTTTTCCCACTTTTTAATTATTTCCTTCGACAAATTCAACTTTTCCCCCGAAGTCAATGAACGACCCCCATCAATTCCCCACCAAAGTCTCGAACGGAACCATCACCTCCGGTCAACCCCTGACCCCCCACCCACCGGTACGCACCACCCGCCGGCGTATTTTTACCCCTCCGCGCAAAATCTATCTCCTCCCACAATTTTCATCCGATTTTCGTTCGTAATGGCTTAAAATCTTCGCAACAAAATTGCGCAAAAATTTGCTCGCCCTTTTCTCAAATTTCAACCTCAAACCCGAGTTATAGCAATTTTTTTGAATTTTACAATTTAAAAAACGAAAAATTTCTAAAAAAATTCCCTCTTCCCCCACCCCCTTCCCTACCAATCGATTTTTACATCGAAACAAAGTAGACTCACCACCAGACGAACATAAGCAGAGAAGAATTAAATTTAACGTAGCTGCAACAGAGTTACAACATCCAATAGAATCTTCATTGACACTGGCAATGTTCAAATCATTTCTACAGTACACGGAAACTCCTTTAGCAATATTTACAGAAGATTTAGACCGCAAATCTAAGGGAGCCATCATTAATACGAGATTAGTAAGTAATAGAGATGAAACACTGCAAACCCTGATTCTAACTTCACTCTAAATTCACCCTGGTTGCGTTTTAGGCTTCTGATGTTTCAACAAATCACAACACAAATTCAATAGTTTCCTCAAACTCATTTAATTTAACAGAACATTTTGATATTTTTCTCAGTATTTTTTAAAATGCATCTTGCACGACCGAAAAACCTTGGGATTTAGTTCAGCCGGCAAGTTGCGCTCTGGGTTTTCCTGGGAATCCTCGTACTCACTGTCAGAGCTCGTAGAGGGGGGATTTTCACCCTTGAACGTGCTACAATTCTACGTCTCCTTTCCCTTTCCAATTTTCTTGTAATTGTCCACCAGTACTCGTCGGATGAAATGTTCCATTGCATTCAACAAAACTCGGAGTTTTTTTTTAGGGGAAACTACCTCGCCACGGGGCTGTAGTCAATTTCGATAAAATGTTTATTTGACAGCAGACAGAGAACAGAAGTCCACTACACTACATCGGTACTGTCCACTACACACCCGAACCCCAAGAAGTGAAGGTTGTCTAAGGCGAACACAAGAGCGCTATCGGACATTATTTGACAACAAGGGGTGCTAAAGCCAGCGCAAGGAAGCGGTAACCACGCGGTAAGCCGGGATTTTCCAAGCGCCCGGCACACGGCTCTAACCCATCAACCTGTGCCCGACGCATAGCGCTCAGAAACACTCACCGCAAGCGGTCGAGTGGACGCTCTCGAGGAAGGATTTCTGTGTTACGAACACTTTGGCCTGAAACGTCCTTGTTCAACTCTTCCATATCACGTTTTAGTTTGACTCGTCGATTTTGAAACTACGTGAGTACCTGTGCATTGCTAATACCCAATTGAGCGGCGATTTATCACCATCGGCGTACGAGAGGTATTTCTCGTGGAGGAACCGTTTTTCTAATTTGAAAATTTGATTATTCAAATTTGACACTTCTTTTTTGGTTGGGTGTTCGATTCGAGAACATGTTCATATGACTGCCTTGGCCTTCTCGAACCAAACCCAACCGATTTTATTCACTCATGTCCAGGGATCGGATTTGTATGGTCTAAACAACTACAAAATATGCCCTTAAAATTGAGAAAATATGCGCGGGGCAATTAAAGAATCACTCTACCCCTTACGTTTAAAGATTCACTAAACTTAGGTCCTTGATTCTTCAAGTGTACTTGACGGCTTTCACGAGAGCTGAATGATGGCCAGCTACGTGGGCTATGTCTCTCTTCAGAGCGGGGCTCCAGATGTTTTTTAGTACTTTGATGGACGCCGAATCTGACTCATCGAAATCCCCCACCCACCATGATGGCTTTAATTTTATCGTAGTGGGCTGCATAGTATTCAACTGCTTCCAACCATGTTTCTCATCGGAGCTGGTTGGTAAAGGCGTATGGGGGAACAATTCCTTGAATTTTGCGATGCTCTTACGATGCTTTCAGAAGTGTTTCGTTTTCATTCGACACTAATTTGTCCACTTCCGAAAAATTACCCCTCACGGCCTCGGCGACGTGATGAAAAGACCGTTTGCTAGGCAAGTTACGTTAGAAAACCTTAACTACCAGGTGAACTCACAGCCATTTTGGGGTAGATAAACTGTCTTGTTTACAAATAACTTCCTGGGAAACCCAGCTGACTCGCTTGCTTAGCGACTGCCTTTCGACCAATAGAAATCAGTCGAGGTGTAACGCACTAGAAAATATTTGGGCTCGCCTCAAAAGCCTCGTGGGTCACTCCATAGTATTTCCACTTCCATACACCCCTCCTACCAACAAAATTCTAACTTTATCTACGTCAATATGGAGGACGAGTTCACTCGGTTGTGAAGTTACCTTAGCCCTCCATATCCCATTAATGCTCAACATTTTTTTTTCTCGAAATCTATGATTTTTCTTAGCTAAACAAGTTTCATACGTCATTCTCATGATCTTTGATCAATATTTTGCCCTTTTCGTTTCATATGTTCCAAAATGGCGGCTGTAGCGATAACGCAACACCAGGCAGCTGGATTATCTATTTTCATTCTTTCTTTCTTTCTTTCTTTCTTTGAGTTCAGGTTTTACTTCTACAAGTATCACGAATCCTTAATACTCCCATGCCACTATCCCCCCCTCAATCCTGTTTCAGTGAAAATTATCGTTTTGGCCATCTCCCCTCCTCTCCCATCGGTTTACTTTTTATTCATTTTCTCCTAATGCAAGGGCGAAAAAGATGTCTCAAGCATTCCATATACAACGTACTCGTACGTGCATCAGTCTCGATCCAGAACTAAACTTGTGAAATTGGGGGCTTTCAATACGTAGAAGAAATAATTTCAAAACACAAATTTTATTTTTCGAAGAATGTAAAAGAAGACAATTACTTATTGGAACTATGAAATTCCACGAAGCAATTGAAATTGCACAACGCGCATCTCTTGCTTTTTTCTTGGGGGGTCAAATAGTGACCAGCTCCATCGAATCTCGTGCCGCGGGGTGTCCGACTACTAACAGAGGATGCAACGAATCCTGTTCTTTGCCTGGGTCGGGCGTTCTGGTGCACGAGTTCTCTTGCAATAGCTCGCCGAAATTCCAAAAGATCCATGCGGGGATTGTTCGTAATTCCGTAGGACTCGCGGTATAAGAGCCAGGCGTTTTGCACTGTTACATCAACGGTCCACAAAAAAAGCGGCCACCACCACTTCTTTGATCTGATGCCTGCGCGGTAACTGGCCACGTTCTGGTCCATTCTGTCCGTACATGTACAGGACCGGGGGGGGGGGGTCCGGATGTATGTTCTGTCTGGTACATGTTCTGTCCGTGTATATTGATGTTGTACTGGGTGACTACGTTAGGCATTTTTATTGCCACTCTTTTCCGATCAGCAGCAAAATACCTATTGGCTGATGCCAAAGGCGCTGTTCCGTTGCAATTGTCGTTCCAACAGCATAATAATGACTCCCCGCCTTCGTCATAGCTCCCCCTACTTTCTTTTTTTACTTCGGTGACGTCTTTCAAAATGCAAGGTGGGGTGCGGTCTTCACTAATAGTTACGGTTAGGCCGATTTTTCGGCGTGAAAACTCCTTCGCTACATTACATGACGTAAAAAAATTGTCCGCAAATAAATGATGAGGTCGAAAATCATGTTCTCCGTTTTATGGCAATTTGTCAGAAAAATGAAGAAGCATGCCTCCTCAAAGGCCGAACTCTTCCTTATATTTATTCACAGGCCCCCTTTTTTTTGTTTTGTTTTTTTTTTCTCCTTTTGCTCTTTGATAAATTTCAAATTGAACAAGGTAGCCGTACTAGAAATTGTGCGACTACGCCTTGTATCCGAAACGAACTGGCTTTCCTCGGATGAATTGTTTCATCCTGGCGTCCGTAGTACGGGATCATGGCTTCGTCAACACTTGACTCCTTCTCCCAAACTGAAAATGTGTGAAATTGCTCATTTAAATGATCAAGCAGAGAACGAAGCTTTGACAATCTATCCTCCTTGTCCAGTCTCGTATTGTCATTGAAATAGAGGTTTCTCATTATTTCTTCGAAACGGGATCGTCGCAGGGTGCTCGAAATTGACGCATTGTGAAAATCTGGGGCCTCCTACCAGTACATACGTCTTCGTGGAATGCAGTTGTAGCCACTGACGAGAAGTATTCCCAAAAAAGCTTTCAATTCAGAAACCGAGAATTGGAAATTCGTCCTTCCCTTCTGCACAGCGTACGTAACTGATTGTTTGACAATCAATTCCAAAAAGCTATCAGTAAAAAAAAATTGAAACAAGTCTATTGGGGTTAGAGGCCGCTGAACGTGATTCGGCTTGTAAATAACATCGTTCGAAGACAAATAGTCGTTGTTTTGTTGGACTTTGTGAAAGGAGCACCACTTTTTTTGCGCTTCTTAGGTGGCTGTCTGATTCGAAAGGTTGTCGGAAGAACGGAGGGCTCTTCAGAAAAGTCGAATACTCGCAACACGTCATCGTTTTGCTTCGACAATACTAGTTCGGCATTTGCCAGGAGCTAATGAGCGTTCAAATTGTTGAATGTCCCACCTGTGTCCTCATCTGCGCAATCTTCGTCGGTCACACAGTCGTCTGATTCTAGAGGTGCGAGATAAATGTCAACTGTGTCAGCTATTTCAAGCGCACTCGACTCTTCATGCTCAAGTTCTTCGAGCATTGACAGAAGCTCGTCAGCAGTCCGGTGTTTCCTATAAATAGAATGCAGAGGTGGATTGATATTCCTTGTGGCTGGTGTTGGGTTTACGCAACATCGTAATTCACAGAGTGTTTCATATAGGAAACCGCATTGAGAAGAAATTTTTAAAGGTGACATGCAATAACATGATCCCCAGAGAAACATATTTTCGATCGAAATTATTTTATTTAGCTAACTCATAAGAAATACGTACCGTTTTCCGCTCAAGTTGGCACGTTCTTTATATGACGGTGAAGAAGAAAAATTTTGAATGCACAAAACGCCAAATGAAACACTTGGAACCGCGGGAATGTAAGTTATCATGTAAGAACGAACTCTAGAGCTCACAACAAGTCGATTAGCATGACTATGGGCAGAGCAGAAAGAGAAGCTATGCACAGTTTAAAAAAAAATAGGTGTTGCGATTCGCAGCACTAGGCATTAATGGGATATGTAAGGTCGGATCTAGCGGGACCCCACACGTTTTCTTTTACTCGCGTATCCGTGAATAATTGATGCAATTTAACCATCTCGCGTAGCCTCTCCTTCAGTTGTCTTCTAGCAGTAGCCTAAACGTCGAAATCGTATCAAATTAGTGTCCCGTGTTGAACTTCAAAGATCACAACTTGCCCTTGGGGTTTCGTGAGACCCCACCTTACCAAATCCGCTGCATTTTAGTTATCGAATTTCTTGATCGTTTCATTGTCATGTATGCGTAATTTTAGGCGTCCATGCATGTTCATCTCGCTCTTTTTTATGGTTTCATATAGTAATGACCGCTAGTCCAAGGTACAGTACTTCAGAAGCCATTCGATTGGAGCTTGAGGGAAGAGACGAAGTAAGAGAAGAATACGAAAATATCCTGGTTGAAGATTCATTCTCGCATTTTTACTTCTCTTAATAGGTACCGACCCCTATAGCGACCCATTTCGCCGGATTCAGCATACGTCCTGGTTACCTAGTAAAATTATCAGCCAAATCGACTCGTAGATGTTTGCCACACGCTATTTGCTGGCTGGCTGAGCTATTGTTTGAAGATTGGCCTTCGACAACTCTTTCAAAGTCAAAAAGTATGGCTTGCCAGCATGCCAGCTTGCTCTTTTTTCATGACACCGACTACAACAGCAGCCATAAAGAGCCGTTCAGAGTCAGTTGTTTCATCGATTGATAACCAGATGACGTGAAGTCATCGTTTTCGTTGATCTCACATTTAATTTGACGGGTCACGTCATCGTAAACCAGGCTGAGGTAGTTTTTCCTTAGAGTTGATTCATCTGGACTTGGGTGCTTAGTATACTTTTCGATAAACTTCGTGAAATTTTGGTCGTTGAGACGGCTGAAAGGGATGTTATTTGCAACCATGAACCGGCAAAGATCGTATTGGAATGATGATTCACCTGATGTTGACGCCGAGGTTCCTGTAACTGCAAGAAAAACTCTGTTTTGAGGCGTCGTTGAGTTTACTTGCTAAAGAGATTCGTTCTTTCGGCATTTAACACTAGAAGGACGGCATGAGTCATTTTGACTCATTTCGCTCTTTGTTCTGCAATTACTTTTTTGCTGTTCATCGGACAATATTTCACCCTCGTGACTTTTAATATAATCTTAAATGAAGTCCGAAAAATAATTATTCAATTTTTTAGTTTGATTATTTTTGAGTGGGGTGCTTGAAGGGCGGATAGGAGTCATTTTGACTCAACGCCTTTTTTCCTGACTCCCGTCCCATCATTCACAATAATTTATTGGACAAAATACTTCATGAAAGTCGACAATCATCGGCTCGAGCACAGGAACGTAGAAATCAATAAAAAAAGAGAAAAAATTGTCAAAATGCTCCGACACCCCGAGGAGCAGTTGTGATACCAGCCAGCAATACACGTGCGTCGAATGCTCCAAAAATAAGAAAATCTGCCATAATTGATGTTCCTAAATTTCAATTATGTTTGAGTTCCTTTTGCTTCGTAATACGAAAATATAATTTTATAGGAAAATTGAGTGTTTCCGCCACAAAACAATGAATTAATCCATGAGTCATTTTTGACTCATAAATACGGGCACAAGTGTTTCAAGAATTACGTTTTAATTATAAAAATTCAACACGACTCAATTTCACTGCTATGCAACAATTTCCGTCGCATATAGTCAATAGACGAACTACGCTTTATCAAACCTTTATAAGATCGTTTTACAAAGAATGTAAAATAAATATGGAAATGTGAACAAAAAGTACTCATGACTCGTAGCCGTCCTTCTAGGCAGAAAAATTTCCCGTTTTCCTAGTGTTAACACAACGAACTTACATAGAATTGAAAGGCGCTTGAGACAGTCGGCAAGATGAGCGCAATCCTTGACCTTTCTTAAGCCGGCTCCACACTCACGCCGTGAACGAACGTGAAGAGCTCGAATGTGAGTGTAGGGTCTTCGCGGTCTTTCACGGGTGTTCACGCTCTTCACCCGTTTTGAGGCGGTATTTTTCCCCGCTTCAAAGGGTGCGCCGCCCGTGAATGGAGAAGACCCTCCACATTCGCGTTTCGCACCACCGTCAGTTTTTTATTTTTACTATAATTTCTTCTCTTTTATTGGCACTTCAGCAATAATGCCATTTAGTGCCTTGTAGTTGTCAGTTATAAATTAGAACTGAACCTTTGTCTTCACGTCATTTGTACTATAATGTGTCTCGTGGTCTTTTCCTCGTCGACGAGATGTGAAGAGTTAAGTTCTTTCGAGAATTATCAATATGAGCCGATATTATGCGACCCCAAGCACCCATGTCACAAGAATAAAACGCAGGTGAGCGATGCTTGGGGTAGACTAAGCGTCCAATTGGACGTTCCTGGTCCTAATTTGAGGTTCTTCTGCACTTCTATTTGAAATCGATAGTATATTTCCATTCCATTCCAGAACGACACTCACTCTGTACTGTTGAAAACGTGAGGAGGTAGCGTCACGGTCGCATTATTCACGCCGTGAATTCACGGGGTGAGTGTGTAGGAGGCGTCACGGTCGCTGTATTCACACCGTGAATTCACGGGGTGAGTGTGGAGCCGGCTTTAAACGAAAAAAGAGGGGCGTAACTTTGTTTTTTCACTGGGCCGCTCGCTGAGCCCACAAACCCGCAATAGGGGTTTCTCGCTGAAGCAGTTTTCAACCGGGATTGCATTTGGCTGTTATTTTAACTCTGTCCCACGCCGCGCCGCACTGTCCACCGTTCAATAATTTTGTTGTTCTAGGATATTTTTTGTGCGTCAATAGTAAAAAATGAACGCGTTTATCGCACTATTTTTTAATTGTGGACGCAACAGTTTTTCCCAATTTAAGCTGTGAATCGTCCCTTTTTTAAAATCAATTTTGCGGGGAATTAATTGTGAGTTATACGGTCGTAGGTGTCGATTTAGTAAAAAGAAGAATTCGTATTGTAAAGGCTTAAGAGCAATGACTGAAACAAGTGACACAAATGAAACAATGGCTGAAATTTCATATAGAAAGTATTTAGGGCTAACGATAAGAATAAGGTAAATTAAATTGTATATTGACCTCTTTTTTTTTCTTTTGAAAGGGGTCCTTTTCTTCTTTGATTATAGTAGTAGTTGTAGTAGTTGTAGTAGTAGTAGTATTGCTTTCGCTTTCGACGTGAAAAGAACAGTTTTTTTTTGTTTTTTTTTTATTCCGATATTTTACACAAAGTTGGTTTTCGCTGTATTAAATTTACGGATAACTGAACCTTGTAAACGTGATCATTTTTCAAGGTATGCCGAGGCATACCACTGCCTGATCAGACTACCGATACAATTGCCCAAGCCTTAAAACTCCACGGTGTACCTGAAAAGATCCTCACAGATCGGTCGGAAACTCCGTACTCCCCTGGAAGTTGCCCTAAAAATCCCCAAGACAAACGAGGAGAGTCAAATACTATCCAACTGCCAATCAAGTATGTAACCTTCCGTGGTCAGCGCGGAGGGAACGATAAACCCTTATAATCTGAGGCCTACACATTGGTCGAATTTGAGAGTCCTACATTCAACGGGACAGTGCGGCCTATTATAAAGATCGTGACTAGAACGTACAAGGGGAACTCACGACATACAACCTCCACATCGGACGTCAAGTTCCCACCTCAACTTCATTCCCTCGGAACGAATCCTATCAATCACTATCCCCTCAGTCGCTATTCTTTTGGGGTTGCATCAAATATTCTTTGAGATCGTGACCGTCATGTGTAGTACTACTCCATCTATGTCGTACACGGTAGATGCCGTAAACCTCGCAACGCTGCTGATCGCGGACCTCGAACGAGGCAACACTTTACTGCACTCATTGGAGCTACACTCCAAGGGAAAGCGTATGTTGGAACTTTTGACCACTGAACTACGTATTTGGCTAATCTTCATGTGGGCATAGCCTTTATTCTACTTCGAAAATAAAAGGCCACACACTCCATGCTGAAGAACTCACTCCCTGCCAAAATCACGTTCTCAACCTTTATCTATTCATGGCCAACAAAGTGCAGTCTATCAGAAACGTATTTGGAACTATTCACGACATTTTGGGCTTCTTTAAAGCCTATTCCGAGCGAGCCAGGGACGGTATTCTTCCCACCTACTAGCAAGTTGTGTGAAAAAACGGCGCAAAATTTGCAAAACATGCCCTGTAATTTCTTCAAATAAACTAGCCAAGGGTACTGCTTAATATGTAGCCTTCATTTGGTCGGCGTTTTTCTTCTGTGCATCGTGTTTGAAATGAAGAGAATAAGGATATTGAAATCCTGGTGACTTCCAGTTATACTTTAATGATGTATTCAAAAGGAAATCATTGATATCGTGCATTGCACCGATGTATGCACCCACTCGTGGATGACGTTGACGGAGTAGAAGAATAATTAGTGGGTTCTGCTTCTGACGTTAATTAATTGAATGGGGTTACCCTAAACGTTCGGTTAAGTCGGAGGAAAGCGAATCAGTGCGTACAATCGCACGAGCTGAAAACTCCTGAGAGCTCTTGAGAAGATTCCAAGTTTAATAGTTCAACAGATTCACCATAGTTGCATATACAGCCAAGTGCTGAAGGTCGGAGAGAGATCCCGTCAGATTCCTTCGCTAACACGTCTATTTTAGTATAGCAGTCGATGATTCCTAGCGTTTCATTTTATGATTTTGTTATTCCACAAACTAAACACCCAATTCAACAAATAAACGGAAATCAATACAGCTTATATAATTATGGCTGTCCAAATGAACAATATTGACGTTTATATTGCTGCATGGGACCCAAATTTTTTAGCTCCAACCAGAGGGAAGGTGACTTTGGACCCTTAATAACCAATTTTATTGTAAATAATAACACGAGGGGTCAATGCCCCAGAACTACTGACATCAGCGACTTTCGCGATGTGACTCACGAGGAGCTGAATCAATTCTATTACTTTACGACGGAGGATATATTTCCTGAAATCCCCATGACAGGCACTGCAGAGGCAGCAAGCCCTGCAACTTCACGTAAGAATGCAGGAACTTGACTTTCGTATTTTTTCTGCGAATGTTCGGAGCCTCGAGAATAAGATTGACCATATTGACCTCTGCCTGGGTTTGATGTTCTTTGCTTCGGCGAGCACTGGCTTACAAAGGAAGCGATTGCATTGTATGTACCACGAGGTTATCGCTGGGCGTCGTACGATTGTCGCACAGCAACGAGTCAAGGAGGCGTATCAATTTATGTATTGTGACGGAAGCCTTCTAAGAAAAACGTCTTCCTACGCCACCTACCTTTTTCCACGCTCCGACTCTGCTCAGCAGCCCTTCGGAGAGGCGTGGTTCGATGAAGAGAGAGAGAGAGAGAGAGAGAAAAAAAAGAAATAATGAACAAATGGGCTATTCAGTCTAACAGTCTCTAGTCACAAATTACTGAAGGGTGGGGGGAGGAGCAACAGCCTCGCACCACGCATCACTACAAAAAAAAAAGCAGAACAGTTGATGCGATGAGATTTTTCCTTAACTATATACAGGGTGTTTGAGGTTTGTGTGGCAATACTGAACCACGTGATGAATTAGGTCATTTAGTATCGATTTCACGAAATACACTACTATCGATAGTCAATTTGTTTTCGTGATATCGAATGAAAACTGATGTTTTCATGATTAGCTCTTTTTTTTCAATTTTGACTTGCTGTGTCACCGCACGAGGTTAATTTGAACAAAGTGAATAGTGCGTTGGAAACAGAACAAAATTGCCTACAAAATGAGCCCAAAAGAATTGGTGATTGTCCAATTTTGATTGGCATATCAGTCGATCAAAGTCTTCCAAAATGCTTTTTGCGTTTTTCTCCTGCCTACTCTTCCGCTTCTGAATTTTCTAACCTCAGTGGCATCAAACGTCATCAAACGTCATCAAACGTTCAGATAAATGGAAAAACATCTGAAATTTGTCAGCTTTCCAACGATGTGCTACAATTGCCATCTACTGCTTTTAGTTCCACAGAAATCTGCAAGCAATCTGAAAAACATCGGGAGCCTAGGTTAAACTTCCATATTAATTATCTAACATTTTTTGCTCTTTCTGTATCATTTGTGTTAATAATACCACTTTTTATCAATAGGGGATTACAAATTTCCGACGTAAATTATTAGACATCGGAAAAGTAGCAGTATATTCTGACATCGTAGCGCTGTCAAATATTTGTACTACATGGTTAACATAAAATTATGCCGTTGCTGCGATGTCGGGAATGTGTAGTACAGTTTTCCGACATTATGTTTTCGTCATAACCTTGTACTACAAGTTAATGACGTCGCTTTGAGGTCGCATCATTATATCATAAACATAATCAAGAATAGAGAGGACGAAGCGTCGTCGTGAGAATGTACTACAGAATTCTGACAATTTTTCTACCATAGGGTAAATCATTATAATTGAAGCGACCCGGACGACGTTTCTCTGCCGTCGCATTCTTATGCGTGAAGTGGTTGACGTTCCCCAGACGTCATAATAACGATATATTTTCAGTCTAAGCAAGGAACTGAATAACGTTTTTACGAAGTCGGGGAATTAAAATTTTTGAAGACGTTTTTGGTTTTTATCAGTAAGTAGTTTGTGTCCGCCAGCAAGTCACGATGAAGCGGTTCAAGTCTTCCTCGCCGTACTACCGACGACTGAAGAAATACACGAAGAGGGACGATTCTGGAAATAGTCGTGCTGAAAGTTTGATCGAAGATGTAGGATCTGAAGTTGTGAATAATTCCAGTTTAGTCGATATTTCTCCATCAATACGATCAATCAACTGCGATCAACAGCCCTCAGCAGTACTCTCATGCTCCAGTAACTGTGGCGATGCAGATGCCGATGCCGTCCGTGACCTAGCCGATGTGCAATCGTCGACGCCAGCTCGAAGTCAGATATATCTTTGGCCTTCACGATACAGTCGTATGTGAGCCAAGTCTTTGCAGGTCCACTATTCGAGTCTTTTTGAAGAAGTCTAACGTCATGCTTGGTTACTGGCCATTTCAATTTGTTGCCTGTAACCCATTTAAGGGTACGAAACACAGCACCGGCACACCAAAGTCAATGCAATCACTACACCGACTATTTCTTATCTCTCACTCACCGGTGGCTTGGGCGCCAAAACTATTACTTGTTTTCCTACTTTATCCGACCAGTTGTCGTGTTTCGTACAGACTTTTATAACTCACATACAAACTTGGTCTACTTCTCGACCTCTTGTCGAGAGTTGTACGAAATTGTGTTCCAAATCATAACCTGTGGTCGTAAATATTACAACTTTGTTACAAATAAATAACTTGAGGTCGTATCATATACACAGTTATTAACCAATTGCAACTCATTGTCGGGAGTATTATGTTTTTCGTACAAATATCCGACAACGCCATTTTTTCCCCGCCATTTTTCTATTTATTTATTTTTTTGGTAAATGACTCATTTGGACGTAATTATGATTTTCAAGTACCAAAGTCTGCTTTAAATAGTTATCACAAAACAGATAGGTACTTGACTAACCAGTGCAAGAAACTATATTTTTCAAGCACTTTTAAATTTCTCACCACTCATAAATTTGAATAATGAATTAATCTCACAGTGTTGCTCAAGGGGGAACTCATTTCTAAGAGTTAAAATAAAACATCAGTCGATGAAATGATACTCGTTTGTGTTTTTGACGGAAGAGAATTGGACTGACAGCTCCAGAAATAACGTCGTGTATCTGGAATAAAGAAGGCCGTCTATGAGCATCATGTTGAGAGGCACCCCGCTCTTCGAGTGGCTTTCGTTGACCGCCACACCAACAGTGTAATTATTTGTAACACTTTGCGACTCGTAGTAGAAATATTGAACATCATACTGTAGTCCAGGCGACATTTGTTCTGAGGAGCTATAATCTTGTGTGATATCAGTTAGATTTTGAACAGAAAATCGTAGCAGTGTTGTAACACAGAATTCTGTTGTACAAATATACTACAGCATTTTGTAGTATGACTGTATCACGGATATAGCAACTTCGTGCAACCAGTAGTGGGTGACGTCGTCACGACTCAAATGTATACCACTGCTTTGGTCGTATTTTGGTAGTGGCGAAGTCGATGTGATGTCGCCTGATGACGTCGGGTCATGTTTCCCGTCGAGACGACTAAATTGTGCTAGTTGGGTTTCAGATCAATTAATTGTATTAATTCCGTAAAGTTCAAGTCGTTATTGAGAACCATCTTCACGTTGCGAGCGGCAGTCAAGGTAAGTTGGAGTTTCTGTTTTAATGAAACGTCAGGTCGAACACGTTCGTGTGAATGAGTACACTTGCGCAAATCTCTATCGTTGAACTTTCCATGAAGATTTGCTCGCATTGTTGTCTGCTTGATGCTACTGTTAACTGAGAGAAATATTTATCTTTGAAGAAGACAATGTCCCTGTTATAGATCCTTACAATGCAGAATGCAAGTAAACCTATCACATATAAACCTATCATTAACCGTACGAGCTGTACCTACTGCTATTGGAGACGAGCAGGGTGACGTCCTTTCGTACCTTCGTCTTGGTTATTCAGATATTCTATTGAAAGTAAGTGTTCTGATTGCAATTATTCCTGTTTTATTTTGTTATTTTGCATGTGTCTATCTGTTTCTGCAGTTTTAATTATTTGCCCTTGTCCGCGGCAAGAACTGAGTTCTTAAGCTCCCTGACACGAGGCTGCAGAAACCTTTGGAAAGATGAGTGCATGGGTGAGACTAGTCCTGGGGTCCTTTACTATATTGACATGGCTTGGTCGCAGGAAATGCTCAAAATAAGCGAAATTTTTCGCTTCTGCGAATGTACACCGGGTTCCCGCAATTTTAATGAGGCTGAACTCCTTAATTTAAAGGAAAATTGAGCCACCCTGCGAAATCGTGCATTTTCGCTGTTTATGTCAAACTCCCGTCTCCAATGTTATTTCTATTGCAATCCCCCGTACTGTAATGTTGTACAATATTAGAAATAATATCTTATGATCAAATTTTTATAGGATGGGCCCGAGATATTGTGCAGTTTATGGCTGCAGTTCAAAAGGTACTGGAGAGATTAGTCTGCACACATTTCCTAGGCCTTCTTATTTTATTACGGTCAACGAAGGATTGTCGAAGCGGAAAGTAAACAGAAGGAAATTGTGGGAGCATACCCTGAGAATGGGAAAGCGAACCCCAAAGTTCGCAGTGGTATGTTCAATCCATTTCCGTCCCGAAGACTTCTATAGGCATCGCTTGGGAAGGGGTATGTACCCTTTTTCGTTATTTTGTTTCCCTTGTACTTATATCATCTTTCAAGGAAAAAAAAAAACTGAAGCCACAAGCTGTGCCGTCATTAAATCTACCAAAATCTTCGGTTCATAAGAGTCCTCAGAAGAGCAGTCGAAAAAGCCCTTCGAAACGAAGAATGGAAATGACTCAAGAGTTCCATAATGTGTACGTTATTTAGAATTATATTTGAAGTCCTCTCTATCGGGCGTTAATGATGCGGATTTTTCAGGCTTGGATTTCTCGACAGCGAAAGAGAAGAACTAGTATCGACCAAACAAGTAGAGCAAGAAGCACAAAACGGGTAATGTGTTATTAAATTTAAAATAAATCTAGGTATATTTTTAAATTACTAACCTTTTTTCCAGGAATAATCTTTGGATGCTTCTAAAAGGTAAGCTCCAGGCTTGCCCGCCTTGTATTTCTAAAACATGGACTTCAATCATTTTTTGTTTGTTATTCTTAGCGGCGGAGTTTATCGATTCTACGGAAAACGACCGAAAGCCTTATACATCTACCGGAAAAGTTCAGGGTATATTTTTGTGTGTGCATCATGGGTGTCATGTGAATTTTCAAAGCCTTACGAATATTATAGTTTTTTTCCATGTATTCGACTGCATGTCAGCTCGCGCTGGTCGCTACTATGCTGAGAGTCCGAAAAATGTGATTCTTGGGCTCGTATGATAAGTCGGTCCTCAACCTCCTGACTCACAAACTCGAAAAATCATTAAATAACCTGTAACTATTGCTTATGATTGAGGTTGAAGTTGGGTAATGCCCAAGGAACGACTTAGCGTATGGGTCTTGGGATCTAACGTGGAACGCTGGACGCTGTTACCACCACGAAATGGTAATTTGACGTAATGTTCCCCAGAGTCTTTTTGGGAAATATTTTCTATCGGTTTTTCGTCATTGCCCTGTCTAAAATGAATTTTTCATTTTTTATCAGTTCAAAATGATTCGAAAGCCACGCAGTCCTGCGCTTCATTTTCATTCGAACACTCTATCACAAACGAAAAGCAGCTGCGGAGACCAACTGGAATTCCTTCTTTCCACGCTCTCTTGGACGCTCTGTCCGAGCAAATGGAGAAGGACATAACGGCATCTTCGCTTCTCTCCACTAGACAAAAAATTATTTTAACAATGTTAGTCATAAAATTAGGATTACATTTTAGTGAAGTAGCTTCTTTATTTAATGTCACAAGTAGGTTTAGTGTAGCTCGTTATTTTAAAGAAACTGTTGACAATTTGTCAGAACAATTGTGTGCCTGCGTCCCCTGGCCTACTAGGGAAGAAATATTTAGTAATTTGCCTTGTTCATTCAGGGATTCAGGATTGTACCGAAATTGAGGTCGAGAAACCACGTAGTCTGGACTCTCGAACAAGAATGTTTAGTAACTACAAGGGGAGATACACTATAAAATTACTTATAGGTGTTTCTCCAGGTGGTCTAATAACATACGTGTCCCCGTTTTATGAGGGTCGAGCATCTGATTCTGCTATATTCAATTAAAGTAAACTGTTTGACCTTCTCGAGCGCGGAGACTCCGTCATGGTGGACAAGGGTTTTAGAATTACACCTTTATGTGGTGCTAAAGGCATCGGGGTTATTCAGCCACCATTTATAAGACACAACACAAATTTAACAGCCACGGAGACAAGGCTCACACGAAAAATAGCAAGTGCACGAGTCCACATTGAAAGAGTAATTCAACGAATAAAAACATTTAAATTGTTTCCTCACAAACTTACTATTGCAAGACTGCCAAAAATTAATAAAATAATGCACATCGTTTGTTCTCTGGTGAACTTATCCCCTCCCATATAGCATCTGATAAATTCTTGTCTGCATAATTTTAAGAATTGTGATTAAGTCATGAGTGATATTCAGTACGTGTAAGCTTACTTTTCCACATTCAAACGCCTATTTCCAGGGCCCATTTTACCATGACTGCAAGAACTATTTCAAATTTAATGAATAAGATACGCTTGTACAAAAAATGAGATTAGTACAATAAATATTAAAACTTAGTTCATTTTGTAAACTAAGCGTAATGCCATTTTTCACATCCACAAAATAAAGGTAACAATTTCGTTAAAATCGGCGTCTTTTTCCACGCTTATCTCCAAATTGGCATCGTCGAATGATGAATAGATCAAAAGTAAAGCTCGGGGCAAATCGCATATAGCCAATTGCAACTGTATCTGGCCGTAGTATGCGTGGTTACGCTTTAGTACGAACTCATTTCCTTTTTTTTCCAAATACCTGGAAAAACGCTACATTAATATAATTCTTGGGATCAATAATCACGTGACAAACTCACTTTACTTGTGGCAGCAATGATTCTAGACCGTATTTCTTCCCCAACAGAGGACACTTTATCTCAAGCACCATAACCGGTTGTCCATTCCGAAAAATTGTCCCATCTGGGGTGCACCCATACCAAGGGCTATTGTGAGGAACGATCAGTCCGGCTGACACGACCTTGAGCTGCCAATTTTTCCTCTCGAAAGCTTTACGTGATTTACATTCTGACACTATTCCATATTGCAGGGCTGGAATTTCAATATTTGCAGGTGAAGCAATATTCTCTGCTTTTTTTTCCAGTCCGATAGATGTGAACACCCTTTACCTTTACTGTAGGTGTACAGCACGTAGCATTGGCTTGCTGTAATGAGAAACGAAACTGCAATGCATAATGAAACATAATGAAACCGCAATTGGTACTTACCAGTTATGCGCCTTTTTCTAACTCCATGCCAAAATTCACGCGAAATTAGAGATCGTTTACAGATGGAGAACGTGTCCCATCTTTCCCACTCAGTAACTAATTTTAGACAGCATTGCCTGGCCGAAAATGTTACTGGAGACTGCCACAATGGGTTGTCGTTAACAAGTTGGCAAATAAGCTTGAGAGCTTCTTCGTCTGGTGGTGAACGTCGGCCTGAAATTTAGTTCAAGATTAACGCCGACATGAATGCTGCAGGGATCCATATTTGAACTTACCTTCTATATGTTTTGCAAACGCTGAATGTGGAAGAAGTTTGGCAAAATTTATCCCCTGGGGCTCCACGGTTCCGGAGCAATCTTCCACAACTGCGTTTGGGAAAGTGTGCAGAGGAGCGGCCGAGTATTCATTTTTGCCGCCTTCATCCGCCAACAAGCGACGTCAGTGGAAGAAATCTCCTCCAAACCATCAAAAGAATGTAACCTTGAAGAATAGTAATGTCACGAACAGGGTACAAACGGAACTTCACAGGAAAGTACTTACTTGCTAATAACTAATAAGGTGGCAACAACGTGCCCGAGCTCCCGGCCTTACAAGAGCACTCCATGACTCTTACCGACACTGATTTCTCAGGGTGACTCAATTTTCCTTTAACTTCATACTTGAGCCTATTTGGGGACGACGCACTTTTTACGATGCTAGCCACTTCTGTCTCGGAAGCCGAGCCCATCAGCTTGCCAACTAGCAAAACGTGCCCGGCCTAAATAAGGAGCTCAGCCTCATTAAAATTGCGGGAACCCGGTGTACATTCGCAAAAGCGAAAAATTTCGCTTATTTTGAGCATTTCCTGCGACCAAGCCATGTCAATATAGTAAAGGACCCCAGGACTAGTCTCACCCATGCACTCACCTTTCTAAAGGTTTCTGCAGCCTCGTGTCAGGGAGCTTAAGAACTCAGTTCTTGCCGCGGACAAGGCCAAATAATTAAAACGGCGGAAACAGATAGACACATGCAAAATAACAAAAAAAAATAGGAATAATTGCAATCAGAACACTTACTTTCAATAGAATATCTGAATAACCAAGACAAAGGTACTGTGATTCGTCACAGTCCAGTTTGGCAGGTCCAGTTGGGGCAGGGTCCAGTTTGGGGGTACAAGTTTTGGCTGAAATTACACCTAAAATGGAAAATGAGTAAGAAAAAAAAACATGTTTGGATAATGGCCTATCATGCTTTGCTTACGAGTTACAATTTTTTAAAGAGTTGTTTTTGAGAAAGCGTAGTTTTATCCTAAAAAACGTTTTTTTTGTTCTATAGGAGATATGAATGGATTAATTTCATCTGTTCGGTCTGTCCGAGAAACTGTGAACACCTGGAGAGAAAACGACGTTGGTGCTGTGTTCCCAGAAGTCAATATCGGGGCCGTAGATAAAGGATATATACTATTGGGGAAGAGCAGGAGACAAGTACGACATTAGCGAAAACTATTCCAAGCAGCACACAAAGTATCAAACTCGCGAGGTTAAAAAATCCATTTGTTGATGTGTATTTAGGTCGTTTCGCCTTTCACTAGGCATGTTCTCGGCTAACGATCTATAACAAGATCTGCAACGTTACATGTACACCCCAAACAACAAACCATTCAGACCTACAACGCCGTCACCAGCGGCCTTATTACACAGAGAAAACGACCTCCGGGGACAAGGGTACCCCACCGTCAAACATGATTGTGATAGCAATCTCGTCAAGCTAAGCAATAAACAAGGTCTTTTACGAATATCACAATTAAATGCCCCCCCCCCCCCAACTCACTTTAAAACAACACATCTACCAGGTCCTCACGCTCTCAGCCATGCCGTTCAGACTACGGCAGGACACATATACGTTCACAATGACTAGAATTCGTTGCGGTGATATCACATACAAAAGACACGCTCGCCTATCCAGCCAGCTCGAGTACAGGTGTCCACTAAACTCTATTAAAAACTGCAATTAAAGCTAACATTACATGTTTGAACCTGCAGAATGTTAGACAAGTCTTCCGGGCCCACAACGTCCGCCGGCAACGAACCAATTGTCCGCGACGACGAGGGATATAGAATTAACTCCAGTGACTAGTTATATTGCGAGAAACACGCAAAACGTCAAATTAATCCCTAGGCCAAATTAAGCCATGTGTATGACCGAGAACCCCAAAGTACAAAGAGAGAGAAGGTTCACCGGGTAAACAATTTGAAACCTCAGGTCTCCCCAGAGCGAGGGCAACGCGCCCCTGCGCCCAAACGCAACACCTCACGCTGTCTTGCCTCATTGATTTGCCTCATCTACCAAAAACATCATGAATCTATTTGTTTTCAAATGGGACTGCAAGTTTCACATTTAATTATCATTTTTTAAGTGAGTGCGATACAGATTTTTGTGAGAAGCCCACTCAATGCAGCGTATACGGCAGTTTGAAAGCAAACGATGGGGTGAGCCTTCAACTTTTTCTCAAACCAACCGAATTCTTATTGTTCGGAGAGGGTTTCGAAAAGCGTAAAGTAAATCGGAAAAAACTGTGGGAAGTGAAGCTGCGAATGGGGAAGAGAACGCCTAAAAATGCCGTGGTTTGCTCCAACCATTTCAAGCCGTATGATTTTTCCCCTGTCACTTCCACGCGATCTCAGGGTCCACGTAAGTTATTTTTCCTTAATTCCGTTGTGTGACAGGGGGCTTGTTCTATAAAATTAACAACTGTTGATATCAACAGTCAATCACCTAATTTCATTTGATTTTGTTAATTTAATGTTCGAAAGCATTATGATAATTTATGGTGTCGTTGTGTACTGTTGTTCGAATTATAGAACAGGCCCCTTGTACAAATTATTTTGGAGAGTAGGCATATTATTTATAACACATGCACTCATTTCGGGGAGAAATCGCCTTAAAAAAACCGCGGTGCCAAGTAACTATTTGCCGAAATCGTCCGTTTACCGCAGTCCTCACTAGGGTCCCACAGAAAGAGCCCGGTGAAAAGGCGGTCTGGAAGCATCGTCAACGTAACAAGGCGCTGTCGTAATTTGTAAATTTTTTGCTAGCAGTTATTTTAACAGACCGTATTTTGATTGACCGAGTCAATTTCAGAATTCAACGTCTCGAAAGCGATGCGGACACGTCCTATCTTGAACCACAAATCTCTCCCGAAGTAATTGACAGGTAGTGTGCACCAATTGAAATAGCAATGGGAAAATATTGTTTATAAGTATTGACTGATCTCACAGGAATCTGGTAACTCCCTTGCTAGCTCCTTGACTAAATTATGTTCTTCATTCTCTACATTAATTAATAATTACGTTTCTCCCCCTTAACGGCTGAGGTCCTAGAGGCAGATGTGCCCCTAACGAAACAGACACGTTTCAAGACATTCTAGACATTTGAATTACCGAGGAAGATTTCAGTGTGTACACGTATTTTTCGCTCTTTTTGTGCTTCGGTGGATGATACTTCAGCCCGCGCTAGTCGCTACTGTGCTGAGAGGAAAATAAGATAATTTTCCCTTGCACTATAATTATGTATTGTGGAGAGCTGGACGCAAATACCACCACAAGATTAGTAACCTTTTTAATTCTAAAGTAAAAAATTACACTTTGGTCTCGTTGTAAAACTATAAAACGATTAATTGCGATAAATCCTTCCCTTTCATTTTACACGTGTTGAGAACAAAACCTCATCAAGTGCCGACCAAGTGCTGAGCAATTTTTTGAGTTTTACGATGGGGCCAATGTTGTAAGAGCGTTAAATATTTCAAAAAATTCACGTTTTCATTTTTTTTGTTTTTGTTGCACATACTAATGAATGGTGTTTCACACAGCTCGCGCTGGTCGCTACTATGATGAGTGAGAAAGGAGGACTATGGTGTTCCACACAGCTCGCGCTGGTCGCTACTATGCTGAGTGAGAAAGGAGGACTATTAGCCTTGCAATTCATTGTGGAGCGCTGGACGCTTTCACTGTCCCAAAATTGGTAACGTTCTTGACTTTTCCAGGGTCCGGCCAAGGAAACTTACTCTTAATTCTTGTTGTTCGGAAATATTTCAACATTGATTTCCTATTTTACAGTATACGGCAACCCAGACTTCGGACAGCATCTCAATTCCTCGTGGTGAAGGCTTTTGGAGACTAACAGGACTATCTTTCCCCTTGCTCGAAGCTCTGGATTTATTTATGGACGGAGAAAAACCTTTGAAGTTACCTTTTTCCAGCAAGCAGAGAATTATCATGGTGATGTTCGTCATTAAGCTCGGATTTCATCGTTCTACCACAAATGTTAGCCGACACGCAGTGAGCCGGTGCTACAACGAGTCTATAGATATTCTGTTAGAGGCCCTATCCGATTGTGTGAGTTGGGTACCGAGGGAGGAAATCTTCTGCAATCTCCCTTATTGCTTCGAAGGTTTTGAGAGCAATCGTACAGTTCTTGACTGCGCGGAGTTTGAAGTGGAGAAGCTTCGCACGATTGGAGAATCAGGACGTTTAGCCACTATAAAGGGAGATACACCTTTAAAATATTGCTTGGTGTATCACCCGGTGGCTTAATAACATACTTGCCTCCGTTCTACGGAGGCCGAGCCTCCGATTCTTTTTTTTTTCCAACAGCGAACTCTTAGAGAAGGGTGACGCTATTATGGTCGATAAGGGATTCCGAATTACCGCAATATGCAACTCAAGAGGGATCAAGGTAATTCAGCCACCTTTCATCAAACACGGCCACAACCTGTCCGCGAGAGAAACAAAGGTTACGAGGAAATTCGCCCAAGCTCGAGTCCATGGTGAAAGGGTGATTCCGCGCGGATCAAAACTTTCAAATTTTTTAGGCATAGAATTCCTGTCAACAAACTTCAAAAAGTGAATAAAATAATAAGAATTGTATGTGGCCTTGTCAATTTGTCGGTTCCTATATTGTCTGACGATAAATTTACAGAATAATTCGAATAATTATGTGCAATAGTAATAATAAATAGTAAAGTAGCAATGTAAAAATATTTGTGATGAAACCATCGACTCTTAACACGTCTATTTCACTCACGTCGTCGTCGAAAGATGAGTATCAAGGTTTCATTTGAAATTGGATGTTGGTGGTAGTTTTCTAGTTTATTGTTTGCGAAGAACCAATTTTTACACTTGCCAGCCGTTTTCAAGCAGCCCAAAGGTGTATTTGCCAATACCTAGCTCTGTTGTGAGCCCTTGTCCCACGGAAAAATTCTGGCGATCTCAGAAGTGTCATCTCCTAGACCTCCATACGCAGGTGACAGACACGATCAATAATGACCCTGATTTTTCATACTGTGGGCTCCCGCTGTATTCAGATTGATTCTAGACTAGACAAGCTATAAACTGACCCAGACGCGGAGGTTTCGGTTTGAATGAAGTTGGCGCTCTGTTCAACTTTATGTTCAACAGACAAAAACTGGGTGTTTGTATGCCCATTTATAGTGCAACTTTTCCCGTGATTCAGATTACTTTGGCATTGGGTATTTTTTTCAGGCTCTGGGTAGGGGGTTAACACCCAAACCCCCCCGTTCGGTGCGCCACTGGTTAATAAGCGTAATGTAACGTCACGCCCCTTTGCTCTTTTGATTTTTCGACACGTAGTGTCTAGTCTTCTCCTTCTTGAGTTCTTGGGTCCCGTTCACCCGTTGCGCTAGTCACATAGGAAGTGGTTTCCACGTGGAGGTAGGAACAAGTGGATGGAGTGAAACGCATTTTTAATGAAGCCGGTCGCCATTACTACACACCTGTTATCAGGCCTCACCCAACAAAAACATTGACAATTTGATACTTGATCAGTGAAAAAATGATAAATTCCCCTCCCGTCCTATCTAGGTGAATAATAACAGTGGGTGTGTAATGAAGGAAAATCCGCCTACACATGTTTCTACATTAAGGGGGAGTTGTACATGTGTTTCCTCGACCCACCTCGCCTACTCCGCGTTACGGAAATTACCGCCGTATTTCTGCACCTATCGTGGACTTCAAGGGCTCATTTAAATCTTCAGGAAATTCCGTACAAGCGTACGATCTTGCTTTCCTAAATAAGTCGTCGAAAGAGTGTGAATTTTCAAGGTAAAAGTTTGTGTGCGTTTTACAGTTATTTTAGGGATGAAATATGAAAAAGGAAGATCGTACGCTTGTGTGGAATTTCCTGAAGATTTAAATGAGCCCTTGAAGTCCACGATTGGTGCAGAAATACGGCGGTAATTTCCGTAACGCGGAGTCGGCGAGGTATGATTGGAGGGGGGTCGAGGAATCACATGTACAACTCCCCCTTAAAAAAGCCTTTCTCTCTCTCCACTTGTTCCTACCTCCATGGGTTTCCTATCCACCCACTCGGGTGGCTCAACGGGTTGACTGGTGGGTGGTTCCCTTTCCGACTTTCCCCCACTTAAAAAAAAAGTAGTCGGCACCCCGGACCGACTTCTTTTTTTCTGTAGGGATCATTTAATTTTTTGTCTTGGGTTGGTGACTATGCCCCCTTCACACGAGGCGATAGTTGATTCAACTGAGTTGACCGGGCAGACGGTAAACTAGTTGACTGCCCTGTGAACGGCCAGGCGGATTTGCGGACTTGACTAGTTGAGTTGGGTATACTTTTTTCTCCATTGGTGGGAAAAAATATTGGAGGGTATTATTTTATTTTATTCAGTTGAATGATGGAACTCGAAGAAGTTCGAGCGCTTACTTGTGCTAGCACTTGTTAAAAATTAATAAATAAATTGAGACTCGTAAAAGAAAAATATGGGTCCATCCTTTGATAAGAAATGGGGAAGCAGGTGCTTTTTCCCAGCCTTTTCCTCTATTGTTGAGCCATGAGGATCCCAAATTGACGGCCGATTACGTATTTCTTCTATGGAAGTCTCAACATTGAAGGAACTGAGCGGATCCGTCGTTGAAACTTTGAATTGAAAGAGACTCAACTAGTTGACTGATGTGAAGGGACCCATGGAGGCAACACCCTTTTAGTTGTGTCAACTAGGGGGGAGGGGGATGAGAACGTGAGCGGCACATGTACCCGCCTGGGCGAACGAGTTCACTGTGAGTGAATGGTTAGAGGCGATTCTTATTCGAAATGCATAGTCGGTGTTGGTCGGATGCTTGACACCCGCCTAGTAAACTAGTAGAATCAAATGATCGCCTCGTGTGAAGGGGGCCCTTTGATGGGGGAGGGGGGGCTGCCGTCGGGGATGAATGAATGAATTTATTTTATAAAGCGAATACGATAAAATTGTAATACACTTTTAAGGGTTCTTAACCATAGGGAGACTGTACGGTTAAGAGGAGTTGAACAAGCTAATGTTTATCTTAAACGAAACATTATTATTATTACGAACTGATTAACGAATGAGAAAAAATAAATCTGCTCTGCACGACGTCCTTCCAGAGCGAACAGTGTCGCAAGGGGTCTAGAATATGAGCCTTCGAGAATATGATTTGTGGGGAGAGCGGCTGTCTGAACCGGATCCGAATTTGTTTATCTCTCCACAAGGTTGTCGTCCGAGAGGATTTTGACTCTGAGCCGAGGGGTTGCCGGGCTAGGACTCGCCAACGGACAATTGATTATACGTTATTATGGTATAATATAAAAAGACGCAATAGCCGAGAAAGATTGGAGCAGAGGTTTGTGTTCCAAGCACGCACTGTCCAAGACTGTCCGGAGAGTTTTCACCCTTTTTTATAGTGGCGGACTCCCCCTTGATCCCTTGCTCACACTTCAATAAAAACCTTTTTTTTTATTCCATTAGTGAAGTGTCACTTTTGCCTGAAGTGAGGTATCACAACACACTTCCCCTCCCCATGCGATACTCAGAGGGGGGAAGTATGGCCTTACCAGCCCGGCCTAATTTGATGGGGGCCTGCCGCCATCGACAGTCTATGTCCGGTGGTGGTCGACAATTGCTGTTTCAAGCAATTGCCTCCTGTTTGTCCGCGCGCCGCTATGACGCTTGTCTTATCATGTATCGCAGGCACACGCAGTACTTGCAGATATATAGTGTTGCGATTATTGTCCCATGCATCAGGGACAGCGGAATCATAACATGCCCAAGGTCTGTGTGTGTCGCCATCACTAGTGAAACTGTTTTTAATTATGCGGTAGCCGCAAACGCATAATTATAAAACAGTAAACAATTATAAAACATGGTTGTCTCCGCTGGCTATAACTTACGCAATGTACATACGTCAACGTTGCATACGTGCACGTTGCAGTACGGTCCAGTTTCGAAAATTGTTATCCAAGTGGGAAAATCGGAGAAAAAAAAATGCAGCCTATTCTCGTCAAGAATGTGCGGTGTACAATGCATTATTGGGGTTGTCGTGTAGGTGACCTTACAACTTAAGTGAATGTAAAATGGTATCCCTCCAAATGGTATTCTTTTGACTGGGCTAACTGGCGTCTATAGGATGCAATGCGGTTCGTGTGAGCAGGCAACACACGTGGGCAGTACGACACGCAGGTTCGAGGTTCTAACACGCCCTCTATGAAAACCGTTTTAAACTTCACTCTCACACACTCAACCACGACACTGATTCAGATAAAACTGTGAAGAGTGCATTGCCGTTTACTCGGCCAACTTCAATGAGGAAAATGACTAAAACTGCGAAGTTCACAAGGTACATAATCCACATCAGCCAACACTCTCTATTTAAGGTCAATATTTTGGTGCAGGAAAATCTGCTTGCTTAGTTTTCGCCCCATAAAGACGATTCCGACGGTCTGAGAAAATCTGGCCAGTCTTGAAAAAAATCCTCTCGCAGGGGACTCAGGTCCCCCGTCGTACTCAAGTGTTTTTTTTACAACTTTCTAAATAACTGAATATTTCGACTGTTTTCCTCTCTACCAGGAAAATACATCCGTTTTCCTAGGGAGTGCGTCGTCGTCGAGATACCTATTGAGGATTGACCTCAACAATCGCCCTTGAAGTCGTAGTTCCTTTTTTTGGGGGGGACGGCTGACATTGGTGTGGCGAAGGAATGCCACGAGGACATATCGTCTTCATCAGCTTCTTACTCGACAGTAGAAGTAGATTCTTCGATTTCGCTCGAAGTGAGCGGCACTCGACGAAGCTCAGCGTCTTCGGAAGCGACAGGCTGAATCAATTCTCGAAAAAGCGTGATGTTTGAAGCGAGGATCCAGGATTGTACTGAGTGATAAGGTGTTACTGCACTTGATATCTCCAAATCTATCCTTCAGGCCGTCCATCAGCGTAGAATGACCCATCCCGCAGTCCGGATGCTGGTCTTTGGCTTGCAAACGCGAACAAACGTCCAAGAGACCTCGACTAAGAGGGATTAAGAGTGAAGTTGAGCAGTGCTTTTCACCGCTTACGCTTTTTGTTAAAGATTCGAACGTCTTTAGAATTGGACCATCCAATTCGTTTGGACAGGCAGTCCAAACGAGCATTCAGGACGGTGACTGTCGCACTGACGGAGTCTCTCAACGCCACTAACCGCTCCAACATAAAGAACGTACTATTCCAGCGAGTTGCTACGTCTATTGTCAACTTAAGTGGCTTAGAACAACCCTCCAGCCACTTGGAAGTTTCTGAGCTTCTCGATCGCCGTCGAGCTGCGTTTGAAGTGACCGACAATACAGCGTATCTTTTTCAGAACGGCAGATACTCTTTCGTTGTCCAAGCCTTTGTGTACTGCTAGATTAATCCTGTGGGCGTAACAGCCCCGATGGTGCAGCTTTAAAAAGTTCTGGACGGCGCCTTTAAGGTTGCTGGGTTAATGTCCTTGCTTAGCAGTGCCCATTCCTCAATGACTTCTTTCACCGCTGACGCCAGGTGTGTTCACTCGTGTGGCTGCCAGAGAGCGGCGAACAGCTGAGAAGCACAGACCGTTAACAAAGTGGCACGTTACGGCTAGATACAATTCCATGTTAAGGAAAGACCACGTGTCAAGAATGAGACAGACTTTTCCTGGTCTTGGCTATTGGAGAGTGAGGCCTGCAATCCTGGAGAACAGATTGGCAGATTGGCGATTGGGGTTTCATCTTCTCCTCTTCCTGATTCTTCTGCTGCTGCCATTTCTTCTTCACGCTGTGATCGTTCTTCATTATTGTCATGACCTTCATCACTTATCGATATTTCCATGAGCAAGAATTTGATGAGGTCATGGTATAGATATAGGAGGTGTAAAGATGTCCAATCACACCTCGTAATGAATTTAGTTATTAAACAAGCCGACGTGGCATCTTTCACGGCAACTCTCTGAAAGTTCAACAATATAACATCAGAAACAGATAAGACATAATAAATAACGCCTATCTGGCACAACACTCACTCTTGTTACATTCTAATTAACAGATAAATTATGTCTAAAAGGTTCCAGGGACGGATCACAGTCGGTTACAACACACCAACTTGAGTCAGTTTTAAGCTACAAAGAATAGGATAGTGCATAATACTGTATTGTATTCGGGGAACACACAATTCAAATTGCAACAAAAGGGGGGAGGCAAGCCTTACTTATTATTAAGAGAAGTGAGAAGCAAAATTACCGTCACATCCACCGAGCAGGACCTTCAAGAAGTCAACTCTTACAGGAACGACGAACAAAGGCAGCGAATAACTCTTCAGCATTCTAGACATCACAACTTGTTATTTCATTTGATAAATCAGTAAAATTTAACTTAAAAAGTGGCTCCTCAGTCCACGTGTCCCTTGAACGGAATTGGGAAAAACCAAACGACGAATTTTTATCAATTATCATGAACATAAACATAACCAATGATTAACCTCGCTACGTAAAATCGAGTACGTTGGATAATTTCCCCGTACACTGGACATAATCCCAGTTGGGATTGAACATCATTTACAGGGCCGGGCAACTTTTTAAGGGACGACTTTCGAACCATTCTTTTGCCATTATTCTCAATTGTGACTGCCGTTCCTTGAATATCGAAAACATTGTATTGTGATGGTTCAAATGTCGGAATGTATTTATTTCTGTTGTTTTGCTTCACAAGTACCTTGTCCCCAAATGCGATTTGATAGTGCCGCGTGTCTTCTCTCGGCGTATTCCTCCATCCTTTTTTTATTTTATTCTGTCTCTTGTAATTAGGTCGTCAAAATCCTCTTATTGATCAAAACTTTGAAATTCTAGCATAAACGTCCTCGGGGCACCCGTAGTAAAACTTTAGCCGGAGTCTCTCAAACGGACGACTTATTTTTAAACACGAACGATCTAATTGACCAACTTGATTGTTGATGGCCTCTTCTTGCACTGCTATTGTGAAATTTCCTGTAATGTCATCCATGAATTTCTCAATATTTTCCGTTTGACTTCATCCGAACTACAGTACCAGGCAGAATTTGAGCTTTAACTTCTTTTTCTGCATTTTCAAACTCGCATTTGCCACTGAGCTGCCGTAAACGTATGTAGAAACTCTTTAGTTGTGGTACGATAGTACCCACCGGATTCTTTTGGGAACCCCAGAAGAGGAAGTGGTGGTGAAAATAATAAACCCGTAGTTTGGATGTCCTAACGAAAACCGAACGAACTTCCATTGAACAACAAAATTGTTTTTTACTCAAAAAAAATAAAAAGGAGGGTTTAGGAACTGTAATGTAAGAGGGTAGGCCTCACCGTCTGGAGGGATTTCACGACGTGTAGAGAGAGGTCACAGCGTGGAGTTGTGAAGAGCTGTGAAATCACGGTGCCTGGTGTGGAAATAAGGTAATCGTTCTTCACTGCGACTTCCCAGACTGACGTTATGTTGGTGGGTGGGTGTAGCTCCGTCTACACTCGGAGGAAGGGGTGCTGGTCCTTCTACACGAAGACTTCCGACTGACGTTGCGGCGGTGGAAGAGTGAAGAATCACGGACGGCGACTGGTGTAGATTTGTCTACACTCGGTGAATGGAGTATAGGTCCTTTTACACGCCGACTTCTGACTGACTTTGTGACGGAACTTTATGGTGGAAGCACGGACGGGTTCACGGGATTTTCGGTTGACAAATTACGGCTCGAGCTCTCGCTAACCGGCCCACTCTGAGTGTAGATCTGAGTGTACACTGGTCTCACCAACATCATTACGTCGCAAATCATACAACATTCAATGGCACTTAGGAAACGTCCTAGAGTAACAGAAATGTAGATTTTTTTGACCAGTTGCGGTTGTAGTTACGGGTTGTAGAACTTTAACCCCTTGTTAGATTGATATAATGAACCCCCCTTTAACCCCTTGTTTCCCACTTTCAGAGAAGTATCGATTTGTATCTGCTATTGCAGTGGTGAATGTAGTACGACAATGAATCTGCTCTATCTATCGCACTACCTTCCCCTTTGAATCCAGATAATCGAATCGAGTCGAAGGAGTGCTGTTACCCGTTCGTCGGACGTAGCCCCGCCTGAAATAGCACACAAAGAATTGTAGTATCTTCCTTACGAAACTTGAAAAATAAACTCTCCAGTTGCTGCAGTCACAATGAAGTCTATTGCGCGTTGAATTATTTTGTCACGTTTGATGACTTAAGAGACTTCTTTTAACAACGCATCACTGTGATCTTCAACTGTGGAGAACAGCGTTTTTGTCGAAATTGTCTCTCCTCGTGATTCACACACAATCTTAGAGTCAACTGAAAGTCACGATTAATTAATAAAATGGAAAATGTTCCCCCCAAGTAGGTACTCTGGGGTGAGACGCATAGACTTTGATTAACGGGTGTCCGGAGTTTTGAGGTCACTAAGAAAATGAAGGATAATCCTACACCTGCAAAGGGTAGCAGAGAGAAATGCCTCGGATAACTGCAGACTTATGTCTTTCAACCTTATAGGTCCCCTTACCTTCTGTACAATCGTTCCACTATACCATTTAAACACACAGCTTTGAAATCGATGAGATGAGCTTGGTAGGTCGAGCTGAACTTTTAGGGGCCACTCAGGGATGCTACAGCTATACTATTAAAGTTTCAGTCCGTGAATAGACAATTTCACGGTCGGTGATACCCGAAGTTTTCCGAGCGTTTCCGAGGTCAGCCGTTATCGCATTATCTTTGTCGAACCATTTCTGTCGTTTAGTGCATTGTTTACAGTGGTGATTTCTCAGTTTTTTCAATTTTTCTCCGGAATAATGATGACAGGAGTGGTCAAATATTGTAATTTTATTATTTTATTGTCAAACATTGTAAAGTAAATATGACATCAACACTTCTGAACTGTACTCGAGCTGCCATCTCCTATGTTTAGACACACGGACGATTGACGGGTTTGTTGCTAAGGAGATCGAAGTATCAAACATTGTTCATTCATTCCATTCGTGTCATATTTCAAGGGCCCCGTACACAATCAATCCAGAAGTCAACTTAGTTTACAAAATTGCGAGTTGACAACTAAGTTGACTGTCTTGTGGGGGGTTGCCAACACAAGGGCGACTTACAAAAGTGGAACTTTTCTAGGTTTGGAGGGCCGCCCAAAAAGAGCGAAAAGAATTTGTAAACTAAAGTGGCCCGTACACGATCAACCTGGTTGTCAACTTATATCACATTCGTGTTGACAACCAAGTTAACTGTTTGTGGGGAAGTTGATGGTAGAAATTTTGAATTCACTTGCCCACAAACAGTCAATTGATGGCAGAAATTTTGAATTCACTTGCCCACAAACAGTCAACGCTGTAAACGCAATGTTGCAAAAAAGGTTGACAAGCCATGTTGATCGGGTATGGCCCATTTTCACCAGCAAAATAGATCGCGGTTAAAATTGATAGACATTGGTTTCCAATAGCGACCAATATGAATTCTGATAAAATTGTTTACGTTGCAATCATGATTAGTTGTTGACCGTGGTTAAAAAAGTTGTTGAAGACGGCCCCAAGTTGACAACTAGGTTGATCGTGTATTTGCCCCACTCATTCATTCGAAACTTGATTTGCCTTGTAAAAACACTCTACTACGAAACTACTAAGTCTACAGAGGTTGGCATGTACAACTTAATTAATTACGGAACGAAAATGACGAAAATATTAGCGAACTTCCGAAATAGTTTATACGTTCCATAACGAATGTGGTTCAACACTTTTGGTATCACCTCTTATCATAGCTGGTCAGCTGTCGCGCGCATGTGCGAACTTCGGCCTTGAAATCGTCTATAGGAAGGAATGAAAAGGGACAAGGGAATGACATGTTTAGTCACATCCTGCATATTGAGGAACGTTCCTCTTGGACTGAAAGAACCAGACCACACAGTGATCTGAGGCTATGAAAATAATTTTGATGAATTAGGCTGTTAAGTGTTAATATTGACCTTAATATCTTTTATGCAACTCAGCGAGCTTTGGCCCTACTTAGTTCCGTATTCAAGCAGATCCCCATCACTCTTTCCCCAGGCTTTGGACTTGCAAAACTACCGTCTTCGCGAGTTTAAAAATCTGCTGTGTGCTGCATGAAAGTGTTCGGAGACAGCGTCCAATGCCCCCAGACTCTTCATACTTTTGCAGCGTTGCTGAAATTCGTTGATCCAGCTGGAAGTACATATTTTTTCTTTTCTTCCCCACCATGTTTAGAACCAGTCGAGCAATTGTATTCGAAGCCTATTCTGCCTCCTTCTTCAAGCATTCAACAAGACGACTGAAACTTTATATGTGGAATCTCAATTGGCATTGATCTTGCGAAGGCCATCCTTCCAATGCGTTGGTCGTCCGATGCCTTTTCTCGTGACAATTTCACATTGGCTTAGGAATATCGATGTTGTCCAGTAATCGTACAATGATTAGAGTTTCAACGATTCTGGAGACTCCGAATAGATTATTAGCCATCCCTCGTTCACGTCCTCAGGCTTGAGTGAAGTGAGTGAGGCACACATTTTAATGCTCGTTCGAATCGGCTCATTTTCTTTATAATGAGCCGTCAAGCTCCTGCATTTTTCTCCAGAGGAGTTGCCCCAGGTAGAAGAGACAACCACTGACGTCGGCAAAAGGGAAGACGTCTTGAAGCGCCGAAGCTTCAAAATCTATATTTATTGTTACTCGCCTCCATTCGAGAACTTCTCTCAAAATAAAATGCAACAGGCGGACATACGTTGCCTTACTTTTATCAGGGCGGAGCGCAAAGACGACTGGAACGACTTTTGTTTCGTCGGTACGGCCTCCGAGGTCGGCGTGGATCGTGTACAATTGGATAAATTGCTAGCAGCAACTCCGAAACGTCCCATCCATATAATATTCCACAGACGAACTCAAAACGTCCCTTCCTCTTGACGAGCAGAAAGTTATAATGCGGTCCTCGCCGTCGTCAGATGGGAGAAAATTGGTCCCGTCGCTCCAATTGATGTTGTCTCTTTCAAGGTTGATTTCACGCCTCCTCGTCGGCTCCATTTGTGCCCCGCGAGCGTTACTCCGTTGACAGCGTCGGTTGCTGCTGTCTGGGGGCTCTTGGTGGCTTGATTTTGAGGGGAGAAAGAAGTAGTTGGAACTGTAAGAGTCCTCGGTGGCTCAGGCGCTCCATTTATTGTGATTAGCGAAATCGATGGTTCAGGTGCTCCGTTTAGTGTGGTAATTGGTGAAGAAGAATCTTGTTGTGTCACTGGGGCTGGATTTTCCAGTGCGCTCTCACAAGGTAAATCTGTAACTCCTGTGAGAAAAAATAAAGCATTTCAGGTACGCGCAGTCATGGAAGTTTTATAGTTACTACAAGTTGCACCTGCACATGAATCAAATAAATGTTCTAAACCCTCCTCCTCTGGGTCGCAAACATCAAATAAAGTCGAGATCTGCTGATCAATGTGGTCGTCAGTCAATGCTTCTCGCTCATCATCACCATCCTCATCCTCAGACAGTGCTCCGGGTCGAGGAACAAGTGACATGATCAGGTCACTTCTCCTGCTGAACAGCTGTAGGGTATTCATTATCTACTGCTATTTTCATGTATGACACAGTAGATCTGTTCATTTGCAAATCGTAAGAGAGCAGAAAGCAGCAAGAGTCACTCTAAAATGCCATCATTTTTCAAATACATACAATTTACTTACAACAACAAAAAAGGTTTAAAAAGTTCGAGTGACTCGGATCCGCAAATGAACAGACTCTATGTTTGGTCCACACAAAAATAATTTACTTTGGGAACAGGGAAATGAAACTTACTGAACCTCATACAGTAGCACCAGTGCTACTTTCGAATTATTTACTTCATTTCGAGTAATAATGAATGATCACGCTATTCAGATACTTTACTGTATCTTCAGGATATACGATACGGGAGGAGTATTTTTGTGAGGCCACAGATTCAGTCAAAACACACAAAAAAAATATAATAACTTACCGGTTTCTGCCTCGACGCCATTTCGTGCGGGCTCCAAAATCTTCACTGCTTCAACTCAAGAAACTAGCCTTATCGTTATTTCTCACCCCTTATCAAGCAAGCCAACCAGAAGAGAAGACTTTCAGAATGAACAGGAACTCATCAGCGCCATCTCTGCGCTGTTCCCGAACGTATTAAAAAATTCCAAACTCATGGTAGCACGCATGCTACCCCATGACATTAAGGGTTAAGCATTCGGCCATATAGCATAACTTGCCTCCTGCATAGCTCGCCGTTAACGGGTGAAGATGGTTAGCCTCCGTTCGCGTTCGACAGACTGATATCTCATTCATGGAGTTATCAAGTTTGAAAAGAAGTAGTTAGGTACCCGCTCATAAGTTTGCAACGCCTTAAAACGGTTCTTTGATATGAGTTCTGAGTGCAATCTGTGATAAGTTATGCGACCATTTTTTTGATCCGGCAACGCTTGAAATTCGTAAACCTGTAACGGTCGGGTAACTAGTTCTGCTGTGTTGTTTCTCGTCACGCGTAAGAATTGAAGTTTTTATCAGTAAGTTTCCAGTTTCCATTGGCCTCGTACGTAATTCTTCATGAAAAAATAAATAAATTGATATAATTAATATTGTAGAATATGAAAAAACGGGTCCAACGCACATTGGACTTTTATTCAAAGAAGTTCAAAGAAGAAGTAGATCGTGATCCTCACCTATCCCCTAATAACAACGAAGAATCAGCGACGTTACCAACTCCTTCACTTTCGGATTCAACCGATGATTCGACGACAGGTAAGACTTGAATCTCAGAAGCTAGTTTTGGTCACGCTGACAAATAGACATTGTTGATTCTTGATTCGGACAAGGGGATTTTTTCAAGTGTAATTTGATCACACATCGTGGCTGAAAATCGAATATATTAATGGGTACAAGATCAAACTTGTGGGTAATCCTAATCATGTGCAACGCAGGCGCAGGCTGTTCTGGGACTATCGCTGACACCAATGAAACAACGCATCTGCGACCCTCGGCCTTTTCTGATTTCCACGATCTCGGACTTGCCATCGATAAGTTGTCGGACGTCGATAAAAGAGTTATATTGTCGAAGCCAATGCCACTTCCTCCCAATTTGGAGTATCCCTTCTCCTTGCATCCCAAAAAAGACTGAGTTGTGAAATGCTACCTACGATCCAGCCATTTTCAGCAGTTTCCATGGTTGATTTATTCGCCGTCAACCAAAGGTGTTTTGTGCAAGTATTGCAGAATTTTCGCCCCAACAAGTGTAGGAGTTAGTCGATGTAGTTGCGAAGCTGGGTATTTAGTCAAATCTCCTCTGACAAAATTCTCCAAGCTGCTTGGAAAAGACGGGGCACTTTCGAAGCATGACAACGCCCAATATCATAAAGAATCCTTGCAGGCTGCAAAAGATTTTTTAAAAACGTTTAACCAGCTTCGTCCCATAGTCGACACTGTTATTACCTTGGGGAAGCAGCACATTGCCTTCCGAGGGCATAGGGACGACGGGGCCGTTGTAGATAATCCTGAAGGGGAAAGCATATCAAATGAGGGTAACTTTAGAGAAATTCTAAAATTAAGAATCCGGGCTGGTGACACGGTTTTACAAAATCATTTGCAGTCTGAAGGACAGAGAGCCACGTACATTTCAAAAACGACACAAAACGAACTGATAAGTGTTTGTGGTGACTTCGAAAAAATTATCGATCGGATAGAAAACAATGTGTTCTCCGTCATGTTTGACGAAACCACGGACATGGGACACAAATCCCAGTTATCAGTAGTTTTAAGATACGTTTACGAAAACCGTATTAGGGAAGATTTTGTTTGTTTTATTGACGTCCATGACTCCTTATTTGAACTTGAAAATACTGATACCTCGGAACCTAAAGTAACAGGTGAAGTTTTAGGTAACGCGGTCGTACAAATACTTTTGAAATTCAATTTGAATTTAAACCATTGCGTGGGTATCTGCACTGATACGTGTAATCTCATGGTTGGAGAAATGAAGGACGCAGTGCAAGAAATTTTGAAACACGTTCAAAACGCTATCCAAGGCCGATGCCAAAGTCATTCCCTTAACCTTTCACTGTCTCGCTCTGTCAATGTACAGGCTCTCCGCAATTGTTTCGGCTCCATTAAAGAGATTGTTCCATTTTTTCATTCTTCAGCAAAACGAAATTTCGTGCTGAAGCGTAGACTGAATTCACAACTCCACTCTCTGTGTGAAACAAGAAGGGTGGAAAGGCATGAAGCCCTTTTGGTTTTTGACCGAAACTTGGATGTTATCGCATCGGCCTTGGAAGAAGTCTCATTGTGGGAAGACGTAACATCCTCCAGTAAAGCGAATTGCCTATTGAATACGTTAGTGAGCAGTAGTTTCGTAGTGGCTCTCAAGTGTCTAACCTATTTATTTTCAATGACTTACAGCTTGAGTAAATATCTCCAGGGAGAGTCAATGCAATCTTGTAAAGCTGTCGAATTAATCAGCAATGTTAAAAGTAATTTGAAGAGCAAAAGAGAAAACACTGAGAGCCAATTCGATGCTATATGGTCGTCTGTAGAATCTTTCTTGGTGAAACAGGGTTCGAGTCCCTCAGTTCCTCGAACTGTGCAAAGGCAGACGAATAGAGCGAATCCGCCATCGTGCGCTTCTTCCCCTAAAGACTATTTCAGAGTAAGTTTTTTCGTCCCGATGTTGGATTTCGTTTTGAACGATTTCGAGGACAGATTCACTAACACTCCTTTGGAGTGCGCATTGTTTTCCCTACTACCGAAAAATGTAAAAAATAGAGAATTTAATGTTAGTGAAGCAGCGGAGATTTTATGGGCCAAATATAGCACATTGTTGCAAACATTTTCGCCAAAAGGTCACTTTTTGGACAGCAATGTTTTTTTTAACGAAATCGAGCTCTGGCGTTTGAAATGGGCTAATACTTTAGATCTAGGATCAATGGACGCTTTGCGTACTCTTGAGGTTTGCGAGAAAGACATTTATCCCAATGTCAACACGTTATTGAGAGTCCCATGCACATTGCCGGTTACGACGGCTTCAGCCGAGAGATCTTTTTCAACCCTCAAGAGATTGAAAACGTGGCTGCGTTGTACTATGTCCCAGCAAAGACTAACAGGGTTGGCATTGTTAAACTGCCACACCGATATTAAAATAACTCCAGATGAAGTTATTGATCGATTTTCCAAATTAAAAAAACGAAATTTAAATTTTATTGTGTAATTTTCATTTTTATTACGTTCAGTAGGTATACCTACTCAATTCGTTGTATTTAAAACTTATATGTGACCCCGAACCCGATAAGTACAATATTTTCGCCTACGAGGCCCAGAGTATAGCTTCATAACTCTCTTTATTTATTTATATATCTCTTATTCTGTATCTCTATTTATTTGAAAAGCTGCTCCTATAAATGAGCTTTAAATTTTGTAGTTATGAACGTTTTCCCCTCTCAATAACAGTCTGCCGTCGATTTCTAGTTTTTTCTTTTCATCATTATTACGTACCTATATTATGTTACCATTCACCCTTATATTCCTAGTCCTTTATAACATTGTACTTTATTGCTAGTCCATAGATTCTTGTTAAGCTAGTGGTTTCTTGGTCCCAAATGTTTATTTCTAGAAATTAGTATTATTTTGAATTTTTTTAATTTTTGTATTATTATGCTCCAAGTTCCGGGTTTAGCCCCTTTGTTTCCGGCTACTAGGCATCGAGATGTGTTTTTGGGTGTCCTTATCATATTTAAGAGGCTTGGTTTTAGAGGTTGGTGACGAATGTGAATTTATGTCATCGAGGACTCTAAAGCGATTCGAGAAGCATCAAACTTGGGAGCGTTTTAGTCGGCGTGATTTTCTTCCATTCTCTAAATGTAGAAATGTTGAGTTTGCTTGAGATGAGGTGGACTAACATTGCGTCCCATGAATCCGTTGGCTATCCGAGAGCCTTCAAAGATCGAATGTGCTTCTGGGCACTGTCGAGAAGGCTGCGAAGTGCAGAGGATGACTCCTTTTCAATTTTGGGGAGGTCAAATAGACTAGCTATGTGTTTCTGCACGCCTCGAATCGGGTTGTCATATCTTTCCTTCAGGAGGTTCAATGCGATGGAATAGTTTTACGACGTCAGATCGAACGACTCCACAAGGCTGTAGGCTTTTCCACGTAATGAACTTTTTAGGTATTTCAATTTAGTCGCGTCATGGTAGTTGTTGTCATGGACGATGTCTTTAAAAATGTTAAAGAACGAGTTCCACTCGTCGAAGGCCATGGAAAAGACCGGAATTTGGATCGGTGGTAGGCCAAGGTCATTGTCGGGTGTGCTGCGAGGTGCGTCTCTATTTCCGGCATTGACTTTAGTGGTATTTTCAAGTATGTCCTCAGCCGTACCTATGGCTTGAAAATATCTCTCTTCGAACGAGTCTCTCACGCCGAGTTCGGCGCCAAGTTCTACGAAGGCATCATCAATGCCTTCAATTAGCAATTCGTTCGATTCGAATTCGCCCCAAATGTCTTTGGCTTTAGAGAGGCGAGTTTTAAGTACTCCTAATTGTAGCTTGGTTAAATCTACGTCAGCAAGATACTGCTCAAACCTACTTGAACGCTCAAGAATTGATAATCTTTTCTTTAAAAGGATTTCGACTTCTTTATTAATATTTTTTAGGGGCATGGTAAGCATGTATAAACAAGAAAATATGTAGAAAAAGGCGCTTAATGGCTATAATGGTGCTACCCAACGAAAAGGTGTTTGATTTCAATAAAATCGAACGAAAGGAAAACGCGATGAAGGAGATGAAAAAGGGAGTGTATTTACCATCGGCGACGATTTGAAAGTGAGACGATTGAGATTTCTGATGTTCAGGCCACGAAGTATGCGGCACGGTGGACCAAATTTGTTGGGTCCTGAGGTGGTTGACTGTATTTAATTTTTCAACGAAAATTGTTGTATTACTCAAAGGTGTTTTACATAAACGAATTATCCGAAAGCGTTACGAGATAAGATGAGAAAAAAATGGATTCCGTTTTTCTCGTTTTCCCGTTAGTCAAGGGCGGCTGGCGTCACCAATATGTGATACATGGTCGTTTTAGCACAGGAACACACTATAATTGATAGATGTTATTTGTCATGTATTCCGTAAGAGGTCGAATCTAAGTAAAATAAAAACACATAAATATTTAAAATAAATAAAATAATGAGTAATAAAACAAAGGCAATGACAATATAAATAAAAAAGGACAAATCAAATAATAATGATACACAATAAGGTCATTGAGGGGCGAAGGTTGGGGTAACGCGGCGAGGGCTGAGTGTAAGTAGGCACGGAGCTTCCTCAGCTTTAGCGATGAACCCTGGAAGTATAGGGCCCGGCCCCCTTGTCCGGGTATTAGTCCGCCGTCGCAATCCCCAACTAGCCGACTGCCATGAACTCGGGCCCCCTCTCGGTGCCGCGCACAGCGGGCCTGGAGGCCTCCTCGTGGTGCCCCCTGGGTGGTGGTCGACTTTGTCGGCCACTAGCGAAATGACAGAGGCAGGAAAGGGCCGTGATTCAGGGACACCTCCCCTGTTGAGCTCCTTCCTAGAGACTAACTCGTCTGACCTAAGTGACGCCCTATCGGACAAAACGTTTATCACTGTCACGAAAAAGAAAAAAGGCTGGCCGCGAGGAAAGCCTCGGAAGCAACAAGACCCGTAACATACAGTAAAGGACATACCTTCACAATCCCCCGTACCCCCCAAACCACCAGACGCGGCACCAACCACGCCAGGTGTCCAACCGGACCGACCTCCAACTTGAGTTAAATCTTATATACTTACTTCTAAATACTAAATCTCTCATCACACGCCCCCTTGAATTATACATCAATAATGACTTCGACAACAATTCCAACTAATACATATAAGATTATCCAGTGGAACCTACGAGGGATAAATAGACAACGGGATGATCTATATGTATAACCTCATAACCGATTACAACCCCTTCATAATTGCATTACAAGAAACCCACCTTGATCCGTCCTATACACCTGTTCTTTCAGGCTACACAACATTCGTCAAATCCCTACAAGTTTTACCAGGTGGACGTCGCCATGGAGGCGTCTCAATTAGTGCCCAATCTGCTACAAATCCTTCCCCAATCACTTTAAATACCTATCTTCAAGCAATAGCCCTTAGAATAACCCTTCCATTACCATTAACAATCTGTAGCCTATACTTACCTAATTCCCAATGGACCTCCCAGGAGCTAACACAACTTATAAATCAATTGCCCAGCCCATATCTCATTCTAGGAGATTTCAATGCACACCACAGTGCGTGGGGCTCAACCCACGACTCAGTCCAGTCGAGGGCGAAAGAGTTCTGACGGCGTGTGAAGATCACAATTTGGTCATCCTAAACCAACCAATTCCTACCCGACTAGACTCAGGCACAGGACATTTTAGCAATATTGATATCAGTCTATCTTCCCCCAGAATTGCTCACCTGTTCGAATGGACAGTGCTGAACAACAAAAATCATGGCTCAGATCATTTTCCCGTTTTACTCCAATACCTACGTACCAGACCAAAAATTAACTCCCGCAAAAAATGGAACTTACACCAAGCTGACTGGTCTCTTTTTCAAAATAGCATACGTTTAAAACCTACATCCGACTGCCCGCTCACGGACATCCAAAATTTTACTTCAGAAATTATGAATTCTGCAACAAAATCTATTCCTACCACTAATTCTGTAACTCGACGTTCCCCTGTTTCCTGGTGGACTGCGGAGTGCAAACAAACTCATAACTATACTACTAAAGCCTTCAAAAAATTTATGCGAAATCCGACAAACGATAATTTAATTAACTTCAAAAGATGTCGCGCCGTCGAAAAGAAAGTTCGCAACACAGCGAAACGACAAAGCTGGGCTACATGTGAGCACTATAAGCAGTAGTACCCCTTCTAAGGAAGTCTGGAACAAATTAAAGACGCTAACAGGACGAACCACCAATAACAATTTACCTATCCTACAAACCGATACTCGGGTGGGTCATCGACGACCCTGCCGAAACTGTCGAAATCTTCGCGGACCACTACAAAAAAATATATACACTTCCCCAACAAGTTTTTCCGTCTCCAACATCATCAAATCAAAACGCTACCCATTCCAATTCTACAGAATACTACAATGTCCCATCCACAATGCCTGAACTTCTCAGGGCCCTTAAAAACTGCACCTCATAAACTCCAGGACCGGATAATATGCCATACTCCCTTATCCGTCAGTTAACAATTGAACAAAAAAACCATCTACTTTCAATATACAACAACCTGTGGAGAACAGGGCAATACCCAGCGAATTGGAAGGAAGTTTACATAATCCCTTTACCAAAACCCAATAAAGATCACAGCAGGCCAGAAAGCTACAGACCAATCTCACTCTCAAACTGTTTGGTTAAAGTGTATGAAATCATGATAAACTACAGATTGAAATGGCTCCTTGAAGAACGTAACTTCTTCAGCCCCAACCAGGCCGGCTTTCGCCGAGGGTACCGAACAACAGACCAACTAACGCGGATTGAAAACCATATCCAAAATGCATTCCTTCAAAGACAGCACGTCAACGCTATATTCTTTGATATCCAACGAGCATTCGATACAGCTAACAGGCAAGCAATCGTTGACGAATTAATAAATATGAATGTCACAGGAAACCTTCTACAGACAATCGTGAACTTCCTGGAGGACAGGACATTCTGCGTCCAGCTGTTCAACTACATTTCCGATAAACGCGATCAAACATCTGGTCATCCTCAAGGAGAAGTACTCAGCACCACGCTATTTTTAGTAGCTGTCAACAAAATCGTTTTGCATATACCTTCGAACCTAAGTGTGTCACTATTTGTAGATGACTTAGCTCTCTACTACACTCATGACAAACACTCTGACCCGCGAGAAACACTCCAACCTGTCCTAAACCAATTAATAAACACAGCACAACAACAACAACGCTCACCTTCTCTGCTGAAAAAACCGTCGTGGTTCACTTCTGCCGCCTCCACCAACATCCGTTACCGGCACTGTTCCTCGGCAACAAAAGGATAGAGTACCAACATAGCACAAAATTTCTGGGCCTCGTATTGGACAGCCAATTACGATGGAAAGAACATATCGCACACGTTACTACCAAATGCACCCCGGCAATATCATTACTGAAACTGCTAGCTCACCAAACTTGGGGATCGGACACCAAGATGCTACTGCAGATCTTCACCTCCCTGATCAAATCAAAAATTGGCTATGGTTTACCCGTATACTCATCCGCTCGGAAAACCTGGATGCATAAAATTGAGAAAATCTACAACCTCGGTCTCAGAATAGCGCTTTGTGCCTTTAGAACCAGTCCTCAAAACAGTCTTTACATTTTGGCAGGACAATTGCCACCTAAATTGAATCAAGAACTTCAAGTTATACTGTACTCCGCTTCGATAAAAACCAAACCCGACCATGTACTCTACCCCTATTTGCTGGGGGAACACGACCATGAAGCTTATCAGTTCCAATTTCACGTACCAGGCCACTAACTATTCGATACCAAGAAATCCTATCGAAATACCGGATCACCATAAACTCTTTGCTGCCAGAAACTAGTCTAAACATTCCCCCGTGGTTACTACGAAAACCTACAATAGATTTTTCTTTAATTAAATATTCTCAAAAGCCTTATTAATGTTATCAGTTTTTAAGCCATAATACTTGATAAATGTTATATTTTTAGGGTTTTGGCTTTTTTCTTCTTCTACTTCTTCGTAGATTAAGTAGAATCTAATTTAAGAATAATCGCTTAAAAACTGATAATATTAATAACGTTTTTCCTTATAGGGAGGAAGTTATCAAGAACCCTGAAGGAAACGAAGAAGTAGAAGAAGAAAAAAGCCAAAACCCTAAAAATATAACATTTCTCAAAAGCCCATTTCACACATTGAATTAAAACAAGCATTCCGTGAACTTCTACATTCACTTCCATACTATAACACATATACTATACCGATGGTTCAAAATCGCCCCAAGGAGTTGGCGCAGGTGTCTACTCTCCCAATTCAGGTGAATACGAGTGGAACTTACCACCTGAGACGAGTGTCTAAACTGCGGAGCTCATGGCAATACAAAAAGCACTGGAAATTAGCAAAACCAGTCCAGCCTCAACCATCGTTGTCAGTAGTGGCTCTCAATCCTCACTCAAAGCATTGGACGACACCTTCTCCACATCACCTTCAGTAAAAATATGCCTACAGTTAATCGACGAAGGCACCAGAAACGGGAAAACTTACCGATTTATTTGGACACCAGGCCACTGTGGCATTCAAGGAAATGAAATGGCAGATTCCATCGCGAAACGCGCAGCCGCCCGAGGAGACTCCCCACCTATAGCATTACTCTACGATGACGTCAAAAGAACCATCTAATCACAATTCAATAGTCTGTGGACCGAGAAATGGCAACACAGTGGATGCTCTATGATGAGCTACATATCTCAAACTGTTAAACCAGATGTACTTTTCCCAAATGATCTGACTAAAAAAGAAACAGTCGTCCTTACTCGACTATACATAGGACACACAAGATTAACTCACTCACACTACTTCATACGACAATCTCGTCCATTGTGCGAACGATGTGAAACATCTCTCTCCGTAGCTCGTATTTTGTTTGAATGCCCCAAATACAGCGGGGTTCGACGCCGGTTTGAACTCCCAATAGATATGAAACAATGCATACGCAATAGAAAACAATCAAATATAATTCAATTTATTAAAGCCATAAATTTGTACAATAAAATCTAAATACATACCAAACAACAACGCACTTCATCATTGAAACACGACGGCTATAAGCCTCCGCCACCGTATACTCAAACCTGTATGTAACACAAAACCACCGAAAAACTGAAAAACCGCAGAAGTGACGAATAACCTTGGTAGTTGAAGTCACGTTCAACTAGTATCGTTTCACGCTTTGAAACGATACTAATTTTGCAGAACAATTAATGGACATAAATTTACTTAACAACAACAGCAAACCGTTACTATTTTATCAATTGCAGGAATATTGCCCTCTTTTCTTTTCAACATATGAACATAAGGGTGGTAGACAATATTTTAAATTTATTTTTAATTTGAGCAATTACTCCTCCGCGTGGATTCTACAATTTGTCATTTTTCTAGCCTTTTCGACGTCAATTGGGCTTAATTGTTTTTACCTCTTAGTGAAAGGAGGTATATAAACTTCAGCCATGTGACTGTTGACCTGATCATGTCCATCATAGCCAACTGACCATGTCCAGCAGCAAGTCTCCCGGTTTTATATTTTCAAGGATGCCGCAATTTTCAGTGATAAAGTCACAGGAACGGCCTCCGTTTGCTTCACAGATGAACATTACGGATCCTTGAGGAGAAATTCCTGAAAGGAATTTAACCGTCATTACTTGTTTACAATTGGAAAAATGTTGAGAGGAGGCTACCTTGTTGGAGGGATTTTGGCAAAAAACTTCAAAGCAATCGAGTACTATGGTCACATTTTTACCGGTGAAATTTGTAACAAAACAAGACGGAATATTTCGCCTCAAATTGTCTCTGTCCGGCCAAATTATAAGCCTTTTTAGGCGAGCGCACAGAATGCCGATAATCCTATAAAACGCCCGGCTTGCCGTTCTCCTACTGACGGCAAACCGGTGCTTTAGATCCGTGAATTGAAGCGCTAATCCTGATTTCATCAGCGTGAGGAGGAGCGGTTGAAATTGGTCCAAGGCTGTGGAATAGAGTCAACATAATGTGAATATCGTCTCTACGAGTCTATAAGTCAAGCCAGTGTTATACAGGCAGAACTCCTCGTCTTCTTCGCACTGGCGACAGCCTCCTCTATAGCTCCTTCGTGGACGGTGTTCGCTGGCTTGTCGAATTTTCAACGTTGACGTTTCAACGTTGTTGACGTTGACGAATTTTCTCGTGTTGGGGGGGGGGGGATTTCAGGCCTTGGACTAGTATCCTTGGTAACGACGTCTAACACCTGAACGTTATCGTCAGTTGCCAACGAATTTTCTATGTTGAAAGGGTTAGCTGGGGGAAGGGAGGGCTGGGGAAGGGAAGGAATTACAACATTTGAAGTTGTTGTGGGGCTTGGAGCAGGAAGAGAAACCGGGATAACGACGTAATGGGTTTATCTTTCACTATAATTTATTATAACGTATTATTTTTTACGTTTCTATTACTTTTTTGTACAGCCCACTTCGTCTACAGTTGAGATAATCCAACTGTTGACACACACTAGTCTAGTAGTAGAAAAAAAGAACACACTTGTCTGTTCGTTTGCCAGTTCTGGACTGCACCAAACAGCTAATCTTCACGATGCGTAATGTTAAGTAACACTAAGAACTAATGAAAGATTAGAATACATATAGTGAGCAGGTAGTGAAGGCAAACGAACAGATATCACTTCAGTGGACTTTATTTTTTCATCTTAATCAAATAGCTGTTCTGGGACAATGAATTTCTTAATTGGATGGTAAGAAATCAACTTATTTCACAGGTTTTTCCTGCAGGCGCAAGGTCCATATGAACAAGATAATATTGAATGATATTGCTCAACGTCCAAGTGAGATCCCTCCAAAGATCAAGAAGCCTAAAGGTCTTTCCACGAAATAAAATACTAATGCCTGTAATAACACAATCACAGCTTAATTTCGTGCCAAGTTACTTTAGTTATCAATGTGTAAACAGACTTCACAAAAATTTTGCTCCAACACAAGGTACTTGTTGTGAAAAGTATTTTTTGAAATTTTAATTGTCTCCCGGCACACGAGAGGCGCACTCGAGCCTTAATCATTTTTCTATCTGGCGCGTCTTACAACCCTATTTTTTCTCTTGTTTTTTTGTTGGTTGCCAAATTATTATGTGTACGGGTTAGAGTTGAGAAATATAACGTGTTCCTTTTAAAGAGAATTAAATTACTATTTTATTTTAAACCTACAAATAACAACAGTACTTATACGACAGAGGTATGAATTCCGCTTAAAGACATCATGAGTTTCCAAGTCCAAGTTCAGCCTTAAGGGGACCCGAGCTCTACCATTTCCTCTCCGCAAAAAAGTTGAAGCGGAACTCAGTGACATGGTGGAGAAGGGGGGAGTGATCGAACCCGGAGACCATACGACGGACTGGTGCTCACCGATGGTTGTAGTGAACAAAAAGAACGGCGGAATCCGCATTTTCGTAGACTTATTGTTGTGTTTTAACAATAAAAATGAGTATAGTAAGATAAGGATTACGTGGGAGTTCAGCACGTGGGGATTCCGTACCATACCTGGACAACCCTTTTACAACCCTAATCCCACAATAAACGCTCTACCCTGAAAGAGTTCTCCTTCCATTGCCTCTTCCTTTCTTTCTTGCCTTCCTTCTTCTTGCCAGGTGGTAAAGTAGGAATAAAATCTAGCCTGAATGGGAAAGCCCAAAAAACGAATTTTTAAAAATTAATTAAGCAAGGCGATTGGTACCTAATTGTATAAACAAAAAAAAATTTCGCTCCGGCAGCTGGCGGTCGGAAAGAGTGCATTTCATTTTGTATACGGATACCCTAAGCCGTCCCAGAAGTAGTAATGTTGAGACCATGATTTGTTTCGTTTATGTTTGACCCTCCCTCGTACTGTTTGCTGCCGGGTTTGTTTAAGCTGAACTTAATGGGAATCAAAGGCTATTTCAAAATGGAATCATCATACCGAATATAATGCTTCTGGAATCAACTGGTGATTTGTAGTGATTTTTTTACCATTTCAACCCCTATTTTCCCCCCTCCACCTTGACCGATTTGGCCCAAATGCAATACCGACCGGGGCCTTATGACTACTGATTTTTGTGCCAAAGCTCGTTCCGCTAAATTAATTTCTACGATAGTTATCGTGCTAACAAGGCCTCACACTTACTTCCACCCCGGGGACATCGCCCCCTCCCCCTCGACTTTTTCAAAAAATTAAAATGGGAATCAAAGGCTAGTCTAACATGGAGTATACGTACCGAATATCATGCTTCTAGAATCAACTGGTGACTTGTAGTGATTTTTTGATCATTTCAAGCCGTATTTCCCCCCCCCCCCACCATGACCGATTTTGCCCAAATGCAATACCGACCGGTGTCTTATGAATACTGATTTTTTTAGATAAAGCGTGTTCCGCTAAATTAATTTCTACGAGAGTTATCGTGCTAACAAGACCACACACTTACTTCCACCCCGGGGGCACCACCCACTCCCCCTCGACTTTTTCAAAATATTAAAATGGGAATCAAAGGCTAGTCTAACATGGAGTATACGTACCGAATATCATGCTTCTAGAATCAACTGGTGATTTTTTGTGATTTTTTGACGTCTTCAAGCCCTATTTTCCCCCCCACCACCTTGACCGATTTGGCCCAAATGCAATACCGACCGGGGTCTTATGACTACTGACTTTTTTGCCAAAGCGCGTTCCGCTAAATTAATTTGTACGAAAGTTATCGTGCTAACGTGACCACACACTTATTTCCACTCTGGGGGCAACACCCCCTCCCCTTCGACTTTTTCAAAAAATTAAAATGGGAATCAAAGGCTACTCTAACATGGAGTATACGTACCGAATATGATGCTTCTAGAATGAAGTGGTGATTTATAGTGATTTTTTTACCATTTCAACCCCTATTTCCCCCCCCTCCACCTTGACCGATTTGGCCCAAATGCAATACCGACCGGGGTCTTATGACTACTGACTTTTTTGCCAAAGCGCGTTCCGCTAAATTAATTTGTACGAAAGTTATCGTGCTAACGTGACCACACACTTATTTCCACTCTGGGGGCAACACCCCCTCCCCTTCGACTTTTTCAAAAAATTAAAATGGGAATCAAAGGCTAGTCTAACATGGAGTATACGTACCGAATATCATGCTTCTAGAATCAACTGGTGACTTGTAGTGATTTTTTGATCATTTCAAGCCGTATTTCCCCCCCCCCCACCATGACCGATTTTGCCCAAATGCAATACCGACCGGTGTCTTATGAATACTGATTTTTTTAGATAAAGCGTGTTCCGCTAAATTAATTTCTACGAGAGTTATCGTGCTAACAAGACCACACACTTACTTCCACCCCGGGGGCACCACCCACTCCCCCTCGACTTTTTCAAAATATTAAAATGGGAATCAAAGGCTAGTCTAACATGGAGTATACGTACCGAATATCATGCTTCTAGAATCAACTGGTGATTTTTTGTGATTTTTTGACGTCTTCAAGCCCTATTTTCCCCCCCCACCACCTACGTGACCACACACTTATTTCCACTCTGGGGGCAACACCCCCTCCCCTTCGACTTTTTCAAAAAATTAAAATGGGAATCAAAGGCTACTCTAACATGGAGTATACGTACCGAATATGATGCTTCTAGAATGAAGTGGTGATTTATAGTGATTTTTTTACCATTTCAACCCCTATTTCCCCCCCCTCCACCTTGACCGATTTGGCCCAAATGCAATACCGACCGGGATCTTATGACTACTGATTTTTTATATAAAGCGCGTTCTGCTAAATTAATTTCTACGAGAGTTATCGTGCTAATAAGACCACACACTTACTTCCACCCTGGGGCACCACCCCCTCCCCCTTGACTTTTTCAAAAAATTAAAATGGGAATCAAAGGCTAGTCTAACATGGAGTGTACGTACCGAATATGATGCTTCTAGAATCAACTGGTGATTTTTAGTGATTTTTTGACGACTTCAAGCCCGATTTTCCCCCCCTCCACCTTGACCGATTTGGCCCAAATGCAATACCGACCGGGGTCTTATGACTACTGATTTTTGTGCCAAAGCGCGTTCCGCTAAATTAACTTCTACGAGAGTTATCGTGCTAACAAGAAAACGGCCATAAAGATATATATAAACCAATATATAAAGATATATATATATGAATTCCGGAAACCACTAAATTCGTGTTCTAGAGGTTCTGAAACATGAAAAAAACATGCCATGACCCATGTTTGCCACCATCACGACGAGACCAATAGTGCATTTTTCAGAATGAAATGCACTAAAATGAGGAGAAAACATATACGTTCCCGAAAAGATCTCTGTTTTTAAAGAAAAGCGATAAGCAAACTAAAGGATTTGTCCTTTGTTCTCTCAATTTGAGTATGAAGAGAGCCGACCAGAATCAAGGAGAACGGCTGGAACCCTGTGAACGTTAAAGTGGACTTTGAAATTGCGGTAATCCAGGCTCTCAAGGACGTTTTCACAACAGTTGATGTTTCAGGGTGCAGTTATCTGTTGGAATATCAAATCCTCCTGTTTATTATGTAGTGGAAATCATTTGTAAAATATAACTGTTCGTTTTCTGTTGTCCTAAATAAAAGACTTCTCTCTTTTTCAAAAGATTATGAGACTTAACGCTCAGAACTGTGAAGAACACTTTTCAAGATAAGAATTCACATTGAAAGTAGAAAATGAGTTTATCGCTCAGAATTGAGAGTCTTCGAAAAGACAACTTCGAATCGTGGAAATTACAAGCTGAAGCTCTGCTAATTAAAGCTGAGCTAAGCTGATTGATGCTTGGGAGTATGTTACTGGATCAAAGCGACGTCCTGAAAATGCAGAAGAAGCAGTAGCTTGGGACTTAGCTGACCGAACAGCAAGAGCTGACTTGATCTTGTCTATCAGTGCCGGAGAAGTTTCTCAAGTTAAGAACTGTCGAACATCCAAAGAGGTCTGGGACAAGTTACATTCGATTTACCAATCGAAGGGACCAGCTCGAAAAGCTTCGCTGTTAAAACGGATCATGCTCCATAAAATGAAATCCGGAGAAGACATCCGAATTCACGTCAACAATTTCTTTGATATTGTCAATCAGCTACATGAAATGGCAGTCGACATAAACGACGATCTCTTGTCAATCATGCTACTGAACAGCCTCCCTGACGAATTCGAAAATTGTCGGTGTGCTATCGAATCGCGAGACTCCCTTCCCAGTCCCGAAGCACTCAAAATAAAAATACTCGAAGAAAGTGACGCTCGTCATGAAAAACATGAAAGTCAACCCGATGCTCTCATCGCGAAAACCAAGAAATTCTGTCTGAAGAAGCGGCCTGACGAAATAAAGTTTAAATTCAGGTGTAACCGATGTGGAGAAATTGGTCACAAAGCTATAAATTGTCCGCACAATGCCTCCAAAGTCGCCAACATAGAAGAGAAGCAGGAAAGTTTCCACACGATTCTCTCAGTCACAGATCAAATTGATCGAAACGGAACCGAAATTTGGTGTCTCGACAGCGGGTGCACGTCCCACATGTGCCAAGATAAAAATAAATTTGAAAGTCTTGAAAGTCTCAGCAATCATAGATTGAACTTAGCCAACAACTCGACGTTGGAAGTGACTGCAAAAGGACTCGTCAAATTAAAAATTCAAACTGGTCAAGAACAAAAATCGATTGATTTGAACGAAACCATCCTTGTACCCGATCTTCGGCAACATCTTTTATCCGTCGGGAAAATAACAGATCATGGCTACGACGTAATTTTCAAGAAAGACAAAGCTATCGTTCGAAACGCCAAAGGAGATACGGTACTGACTGCTTATAGAAAAGAAGGTCTCTACATAGTGAAAAGTCGTAGTGAACAAGCGTTTGGCGTTACAAACGAGTCATCTGATCTTGAAGCATGGCACAGGAAATTCGGCCATCTGAATGTGAATGATCTGAAAAGCCTAATCTCAAGAAAACTCGTCGCTGGTCTGAAACTCAAGAGAGAAGCCACGTCAATAACTTGTCGAACCTGTTTAAAAGGGAAAATGTCACGTTTACCGTTTCCAAAAACTGATCCTCAATCGTCAAGAACGTCTGATTTATTGCAAATAGTGTACTCGGATATTTGTGGACCGATGAGGACAGAATCAAATGGTGGAAATCGTTACTTCATGACATTCATTGACGACTATTCTCGATTTTGCGTAGTTTATTTTCTAAAACGGAAAAGTGACGCATTGAACACGTTCAAGAAATACAAGGAGATGGTAGAAAATCAAACCGGCAAAAGAATCAAGGCGCTGCAGACAGACAATGGTAGTGAATACCGGAACGCCAATTTCGAGGAATTTCTTGCCGAGAAGGGGATTCGAAGAAGACTATCGACAGTCTTTACTCCAGAACAACAAAGAGTAGCTGAAAGGATGAACAGAACACTCCAAGATATGGCTCGATGTTTTCTTGAAGAATCAAAGCAACCTTACCCATTATGGGGAGAAGCGATTCACACAGCTTGCTACGTGAGAAATCGGTGTCCATCAAGAGCGCTAGGCGGAAAACTACCGTATACCATCTGGCACAAGAAAAAGCCAACTGTTTCATATTTTAAAATGTTTGGAACAGAAGCCTTTCTCCTGGACAAGAAACCAAACAAAGATAAATTTCAACCTCGATCAAAACCCTGCGTACTCGTTGGTTACTCTGAAGAATCCAAAGCCTACAGACTGTAGGACCCAGTCGACAAGAAAATCTTTATTTCACGAGACGTGAAATGTTAAAGTGGAACGTTAAAGTGGACCTGTGAACGTTAAAGTGGACTTTGAAATTGCGGTAATCCAGGCTCTCAAGGACGTTTTCACAACAGTTGATGTTTCAGGGTGCAGTTATCTGTTGGAATATCAAATCCTCCTGTTTATTATGTAGTGGAAATCATATGAAAAATATAACTGTTCGTTTTCTGTTGTCCTAAATAAAAGACTTCTCTCTTTTTCAAAATTATCGCTTCAATCAAAGCATTTGGCGGAAGATCCAGCAAGTAGGACTAGTTGAAATTTATAAGAACAACGAGGAAATAAGGAAGATTTGTCGGATGTGTTCCTCCCTCTCACTAGTCCCACCAGAAAAAGTTGAAGAAGGTTGGATGAAAATTATGGAGATGGCACCAGACCACCCTAAGTTGACAGAGTTCCTGGACTACTTCGTGGAGCAATGGACGGACAGTGAGAACTTACCCATAAAAACATGGAACGTTTTTGGACAGCGGCACCGCACCAATAACCCGGTTGAAGGATGGAATTGCAAGTTGAATTCACTAGTCGGCCGGAACACCCCTCACATATTCGTTCTCATTAAAGTTTTGAAAGATGGCGCGGAAGAGGCAGCTAGAAGAGTGTTTTCAGTGGAGTTGGAGCTTCGTAGAAGGCGGGGCGCGACCACCGGTATCCACAGTGGGTGTGAGTAAGGACAGGGGTGTAGTTCCCGCTAGATCGAGTGACGAGTCGGGGTTGGTGTGTTATTCGTGTCGTAAAACGGGGCACATAGCCAAAGACTGTCCGACGAAGAAAGATCCGCGGTGTTTCAAGTGTGGACAGCCGGGACATTACGCGCGGGCTTGTACAACAGAACCTACGGTGGCTTGTATTCAAGGAAGTAAAGAGACTGTGGGAGAGGGCGCCAAGATGGATCCTTATAGGAAGAAAGTGTCTGTTGGCGACCGGCCGGACAAGCTGGTTGGCCAAATTGACAGCGGAAGCACTGTGTGCACCCTCAAGGCATCTACCGCCATTAGACTGGGGCTGAAAATAGAGCCCGATGACACAGAACTAACCGCGTTTGGGGCGACTAGTGTACGAGCAGTCGGAAAAGTGGATGACTGGCTTGAGATAGACGGAGTGAGGGGGCGTGTACGCTTATATATCGTGTCCGATGTAGTCCAGCCGGACGATTTGCTCGTGGGTCGATCCTGGGTGGATCAACCGCACATATACTATGAGAAGAGTGGAGTTAACCTCACTTTCCACCAAGTGACGGGGGTGGGAGTTGCTACCGTAGTAGCCACAAAAACAATCTTTCCAAGATACAACGAAAGCCCTCTACCGGGTGTCAGTGAAAAAACCTACAAGTGCCGGGTGAAGACCCCAGAAAAACTCGTGACGTAACCACTTCCTCACCCACAGTGCACCTATGAGGGAAAACCGGTACTATTTCAAACTTGTTTTATTTAACATTAATAACTTGTGTAATATACTTGTTTAGCGGATAAGCCCTCCGGGGAATTAGGTTAAGAATTAATATTTCTAATGTTTTTTTTAAAAACACAAACCTTTGTAAATAATAAAACGCGAATTATCACATCGAGTATCTTAAAGGGGCTACTCCCCAAATCGAGTCGTCATGACAATAATGACCTGACCCAAATCGGCAACTAATGTTCAATTCGCCATCAATAAGACTGTACAACTCAAGGCAATAAACGGTTAAAACCATTTGAGTTTGTCTTATCAATTTTTTGTCATCCCGACCTCTCTCCTCCTACCAAAATCGATCCCTACCTTCCTGCACTCCCTGAGGCCAAGACCTCGGGAGCGGTCTAACCTCGCACCATCGCCTGGGACAATAACCCGGATAGCTATCCTCTCTCAGCCTCAGAAATTTATAGGTAGGTCTCCCCCCCCCCATTTTCCTGACCACAAACAAGCAATCCCTGCACTCCCTGAGGCCAAGCACTCGGGAGTGGTCTGATAACCCACCGTCGCCTGGGACAATAACCCGGACGGTTCTCCCCTTACCCATAAAATTTGAAATATAATAAAAAATTGCTAGGATCCAAAGGCTAACGAAACCCCCCCCCCCTTAATTTTCTTATCGTAGATGGTCCAGAACGAATTCCTCCCCCTTCGTCCGGATAAGCTGGTCCGAAGACGGGACCGCCCCCATCTCGCCGAACAAAGTCTCCTGTTTCATCGTCTCGGCACCCGAGAAGTAATAATCGGATCCCGGGGAATCGCAAACAAGAATTTAGAACGCCTCCACCCTATATTCTTTCTTCCTCCCGGTGGGACCCCTTTCTCCTCCGCCATCGCCACAGGGAACTCCGGAACTTTCTATTTCTCGCAACTAAATTCCCCTCCCTTTGGCCTTAAGACTGGGATCGTAGGAGCCGACATCTCCGCCTTCCGAACCATCTCAGCTCAGCGCTAGAGGCCTGTTATTTCGACCTGGTGGATCATCGGGGCAAACTAGTACAAGGGGCCGCCCTCCAATTCCCCTTCGAACTCCAACCGTCTCGCCTCCAAAGATGTACCAATTGCTCCCAGATCTCCCGCGTCGGTGCATGTGATTGCCTCATCCCCAACTTTAAACGCTACCGGACTTCCAAACTTCCCCCTGCTCCCAAATTTCCTCCCCCACCCATCTCATCCTGTCCCCAGCCCTCCCTACAGCCCCTAGAACGAGCCTGCTGCGCTGGAAACGACCCGAGACGGCGGAGCTACGCCCCGGCCTCTGATTCGACTGATCTCGAGAGCCCTTCGGACCACAGCATCCCCGTAGAACCACACCACTTCTCATCATCTCTGGCGCCCTCTCTCAGCGCTTCCTCCAGATCTTCGAGCGCAATCAGTCTAGATGCCCCATCCTTGTAAATACCCCCCTCCATATTTTTTTATTTATTTTTTCTTACTTTTTACTTCTTTCTATTTTATAAACCCTAACCACCCATACCAAAGACAAATAAACTAACTATGATTGAAACGTATTACCGTTCAATACTAAACCCCCCCCAAATAATTAATTCCTTTCCCCCGTCACGGTATCAGAGTGCCTAAGAGTTTCCCGGAACCTGAACTAAAACGTATACAAATGGTTACAACCCGAGTAAAGGACATCGTGAGTCCCAGGGAGCCGGTCGACATTACGGATATTCGCGTCGGAGAAAATGTCTCAGAGGCCGAAAAGAGGGATCTTGTGGACCTATTGAATAATCACCGCGTTGCGATAGCAAAGACTGCCGAGGAAATAGGGTGTACTGAGGTGATCACAGCCGAGATCCAGGAAATACCGGGGAGCCAGCCGGTGCGATCGAAACCTTATCGTGCTACTCGCGAAGAACGGGACGCTATAAAAAGAATTGTTTCAGAATGGAAGCGGCAGGGGATCGTGACTGAAACCACGTCACCGTACGCAAGCCCTGTAATTCTGGTTGCCAAGGCGAATGGAGACAGGAGGCTGGTAGTGGACTACAGAAAACTAAATCAGCAAACAGTGGGTAATCCCCATCCCCTCCTTCTAATTGATGACATTCTAGAGAGTCTAGGAGACGCATAGATGTGGACCACACTAGATCTAGCTCAAGGCTATTTGCAGGTGCCTCTGACCCCGGAAAGTCAAGCGAAGACGGCCTTTGCCACTCCACGCCAGACGACACGGGACACTTTACTAGACTGATTTTTGGGCTCAAAAATGGGCCAGCGATCTTTCAGAAATTAATGAATGTGTTACTTGGTCCCTTGAAGGATAAAATAGCTTTTGTTTATTTAGACAATATCCTAATTCCGGCGAAGGGTTGGTCAGAAATGATGGAACGAGTGGATACTGTTTTCGAGGCGCTGACTAGAGCGAACTTAACCGTCAATCTAACCAAGTGTAAGTTCGGGAGTGAGACGATTAACTATCTTGGTTACAGACTCGCGGAGGATCGATTGCGCCGGGAGAGGGCAAAACGCGGGCGATCCAAGAGTTCCCCAAACCAAAATCTGTGAGAGACGTGCGACGGTTCATAGGGTTGACTTCTTATTTTAAGAGATTTGTTCCCAATTATGCTAACATCGCAAGCCCTTTGACCGAAATTTTGAAAAAGAATTGTCAGTTTCAGTGGACCAGGACGGAAGAAGAGGCATTCGAGGAGTTGAAGAGGCAACTTAGTAGATCGCCAGTGCTGCGGTTATTCAATGCCCGAGTAGCCCAAAACTGAAGTACACACAGACGCTAGTGGAAAGGGTTTAGGCGCGATCCTACTGCAGTCGGATGATGAGGGACGTATGCACCCAGTGTATTACCTTAGTAAAAAGCTTAATGCCGTTGAAATGAATTATCATTCCAGCAAACAGGAACTTATGGCTGTAGTATGGGCCATGCGACGTTTGAGACCGTTTTTAGCCGGTGTACCGGTTACCTTGTTTACTGATTGTCAGGCAATAGCTTACTTGCATCTACAGAAAGCCAGAAGTCGCTGAAAGAACCCGAGGAAGAGAGGTCGCCAGTGGAAAGAGACTTTTGCGATACTTTTATCTTGAAGCACGGACTTTTGTTTAAAAGACTGGAAGAGCGGGAAGTCTTCGTGGTGCCAGTGCAGTGGCGGAAGAGTGTGGTCATTAGATTTCATGACATGGTGGGGCATCCGTGCTCAACATTCTCCCGGTCGGAGAGCATCTGTTTGCCGCCACACACGTGGATTTTGTGGGGCCGTTTCTTACGACTCCTCGGGATAATAAGTATGTTCTTGTTTTTATCGACAATTTAACAAGATTTGTCGGATTGTTCGCAGCCAGGGGAGCGACGGCCAGTGAGGCAGTGAGATGTACGAGAGAACTAATAGCGATTCACGGTGTACCCCGCAGGTTAGTCTCTGACAGAGGCACTGCGTTTAAGAGTGCCTTGTTTGAAGATTTCTGTAAAGCCATGGGCATCCAACATATTCTAACGAGTACGCAGCGACCACAATCGAATGGAATGGTGGAGCGGGTTAACCGCAACTTGGTGCCTATTATGATGTCGAAACTGGAAGGGAATGACGATGACGAGTGGGATCAGCTGATTCCCGAAATAAATGTGAATCTGAATGACCTATTTAATAGAAATACCGGTAGAACACCCTTTCAACTACTTTATGGTTATAGATCAAGACACCAGGACGCCGCCCTGAGAGACATCACCGATTTGGCCGAGGAGAAGCAGGCAGAGTACCGAGACCCGAGCGAGTTACAAGAGGAGGCACGAAAGAGACTTGTAGAGACCAGAAGCAAGGAGAAGGCCTACTATGATCGACACCGAGCGCTTGCAGCTAAGTATGAGGAAGGAGACGTGGTTTTCATGAAATATGCACCCACAGGAACTGGAGACGGACTGGGGACGCTTAAATGTAAGCCCAAATGGCGGGGACCGTTGGTTGTCATCGAAGTTCTTCAATCCGATACTTACCGAGTGGCGGACCTCGACACGACGAAGACGAGAAGATTCGCAACTACGGCACACGCCAGTCAACTACGCATCTGGAAGCCCGGAAATGACGACGTTGAGGGACTGGACTATCAATCCGGAGTTGAGGAGGAGGACGAAGGAGCGACCGACGACGGACTCTCCCCGAGGGAGAACGATGAAGAGGACGACCCTCCGGTCGAGGAGAATCCGACGCCTGAGGACAACTCTCCACGCAGACGACGGCGCAGACCACCTGCCTGGATGGATGATTTTATCTGTGAATGACTAAAACTAAAAAGGACGAAGTGATTACTCACAAAAAAAAAAAAAAAAAAAAAATGAATTACATAAAATGTGGCTAACCAGACCGTTAGAAATGTTGATTATATATTTATATATATTGTTAATGGTAATAGTTCTGCTGTTTTAGTATTTGTTGTTTGTTTAATTTCTAAATTCTTATCTTGCAAAATTGAGGACAATTTAAATTCAAGGATGGCCGAGTGAAGAAAAATTGGCGGCTTTAATTAGTTAAAGGGGTGGCCACCAGGGGTCGGAGGGTGGTTGATCTGAGAGGAGGGAGTCAGTGTAATAAAAGAGTTAGTTCGAAAAGAGAAACGAGAGACGAACGATATATGTACCCGGTCTGGTTGGAAATTAAGAAATTAAAACAAAGAGATTCGTGAAAGGAAACGGTGTTCGAACTCGGTCAGTTGATTTCCTACAGTTGTAAGAAATGCTTGACAAGCATCGGATACTTTGACCTGTAACTATGCATAAATATGTATACGCGTTTTTCCGGTTCAATCGACTAAAGTACTTACACTTTTGAAACAAATCATCACGTTTAACAACGTCCATGCCTTGGACTGTTTTAGTGCATTTCATTCTGAAAATGCACTATTGGTCTCGTCGTGATGGTGGCAAACATGGGCCATGTCATGTTTTATTCACGTTTCAGAATCTCTAGAACACGAATTCAGTGGTCTCCAGAATTTATATATATATATATAGTCGTTTTCTTGTTAGCACGATAACTCTCGAAGAAATTAATTTAGCGGAACGCGCTTTGGCACAAAAATCAGTAGTCATGAGACCCCGGTCGGTATTGCATTTGGGCCAAATCGGTCAAGGTGGAGGGGAAAATAGGGGTTGAAATAGTAAAAAAATCACTATAAATCACCAGTTGATTCTAGAAGCATCATATTCGGTACGTATACTCCATGTTAGAGTAGCCTTTGATTCCCCTTTTAATTTTTCGAAAAAGTCAAGGTGGTGGGGGTAGTCCTCCCGGTGTGGAACAGTAAAAATAGCGTTGGACTTCACTAGTTCATCTTAGCGCTCTAAAATTCGACCCAATAATTTAATGTAACAAAAGCCCTGGGTTCCATTGAGATTTAACGAAAACTTTGTTGAAGGGGTTGGGTGGGGGTGAAAAGGGGAATGAAATTTCAAAAAAATTGCTTAAATTCACACGTTTTTTATGAAATACGGCACAAAAATTTAATATAACAAAGCCCTTGGAAAACTACCGAAACTTTTCGACATTTTTGAAGAGAGGGTGGTGAAAATAAAGGAAGAAGTTCGGCTTAATGAAACAAATTATGGTATCAAAATTATTACTTCTGGGACGGCTTAGGGTATTCGTATATGGAATGAAATGCACTCTTTCCGACCGCCAGCTGCCGGAGCGAAATTTTTTCTTAGCTTTTTACTGCTTGTTCGAAGGTGGGATTAGACTCTCCATGAAGCGACGGACCATTCATCCGATAGACCTACAATTAAACGGTATCGAAGAGCTTGGTCGTGGGACTCGCCGTAGTTACCTACGGGTTGTCGCCAATTGCTTGAGCAGTAAAAACCGTCTTTGAATCACATTCATACATACTTTCATGTCATCAATGTACTTGAATCAAAGTCCACATTTAACAGAGTGAGATTTATTCCCAGTATACTGAAGCTAATCAACCTAAGCCTACATTACAGAGGCGATTTCTTCCTCAAACAAACATTTCATTTCTATCAAGTTTTTTTAAGGACATTCCTGTAGCAAGAAACGTTCTACCTTTCTCATCTTCCTTAACAAAGACCTTACCTTGCTTAACCCATACAAACTCAATATCACATTCCTTAGCCACAATTTTTGTTACCCAGAGAAGGCGCCTGTGAGCCGCTCGTTGAAAAAAATTCGATGATCGTCGTCCGACTTAGGATACACGTACTTGACTTTCAGGCCTTTTGTCTTGCCGGCTTCTAACCATTTCCTCCTTTCTTCAGTACTCCCAAGACGGACAACAACAATGTTCTTTTTCTTTTCACCCTTGCCGCCCACTCGAAATGCTGACAGAGATTCCTTTTTCTCGAGGTTGACATCAAGAGTCTTGCCGACCTCTAGACTCAGCTCTTTCACGTCTTCGTTTGTAGTAAAAGGAAGACAATGGATTTCCAAGCCGCGTTCAATAGAATTTTTCTCACGACCAGTAATGAAAGTACAGCTTTCCGAACCCAAAACCTCTCATGAAAGAAGAATATATCATACGCGTATGTTAGTAGCGTGCGATATACAGGGCCGTAGTCAGCATTCACGGGCCCCGGGTAAAATTCTTGGGCGGGCCCCTAGTAACCCCCCTCTCCCTCACACCCAGAAGAACATCAGAAACAACAAAAAACATGAAATTTATTAAGGTAAACTTAAAAATGTAATTATTATAGAAAACTCGGCAAAATCACAGAAAATCATCCCAACGACTTATTCTTTGTTCAGATCAGTTCAGATGAGCCTGCGTGAAAAAATAATTTTAATTAATCGGTCGCGGTAGGCTACCTTACAATTCTAGAATCTAGAACTCTTACTCTTTTTCAGATAGTAGCGTGTGTGACGATTCGCCTCCTTGCCTTCCTTGTAGCGAAATCGTTGATAGCAGCATCCATATTTATCGTACGTGCCAGTTGAGACTCAACAGCTAGAATGCCAAGACTGGAGATTCTCTGTTGGCCCATTGTTGATCGTAGTACGTTCTTGACCCTCTTAAGCGTTGAAAAAGATCTTTCCGCGCTAGCAACAGTTGCAGGGATCGTCAAGAAAACCAGCAATGCGATGCACACGTTTGGGAATAAGTTCGACAGATTTGTGTTGTGAAGTTGATTCAGCAATGCGATGGGTTGCAACATCTTATTTCCGAAGTTAGCAATATAGACTTGTTTGAGGTTTTCAAGTTCATCTGCCAACTCATCTTGTAAATCGACATTATATTTTGCAACCAGGATTGTGCCTTCTTCCCGCCTTGAAAGGCACATGACCAGGATTAAGCCTGTGAAATGACGGCCGGGAAGTGACCCGGCACGTGCAAGTCCTGGTTATCCTCGCTCCGCTCCCCGTCAGCCGCACCACCTGGTCAAGGCTGGTGCGTTACCGGTGTGGACCGCTTGGCGGTGGGGAGTTTTACAGGTGGTAAAGTTGGGCGAGGAGAGATACCCGTGAAATGAGCGCATAGTGCTACCGGCGAGCTGTTCTTTGTTGGTAATGTTGGAGAGAGCGTCGGTCGATGTGGTTGTTCGCGGGGATTCAGTCGTCGGTAGACTGGGTATCCAGTTGCGCTTGATTAGTGCCGATGTTCGGGCCTGTTCCGCACCGACTGCACCACGCGTTGGCTACATTTTGCAACCAGAGCAGAAGCCTTTGACTTTATCTCTTCCTCTGTCATACGTCTGAATTCCCAAAGGACTGAGAAAAAATTAACGATTTCATTCATCGACTCGAACCTCTCACCAAGATCTGCGATGACTGCATCCAAAATCACACAATAAACATTTCTTTTAAATACAACTTTTGCGTCGACTGTTTCCGAATCTTCTCCGTTGACATGATGCAGCCTGTTCCCCACAAAGATTTAGAGAATGGGACGCACAAGCACTGTAAACAGCAAGGGCGTTATCACAGAGAATTATTGCTTGCACGCCTCTGTACTGCCCTTTCATGTTACTCGCATTGTCATAGCCCTGACCCCTACAATCAGTCAGAGGGATGTGGAGATCTGAAAGTGTCTTCTTTACCTTTAGATAGCTTCACCTGTTTTTTTTTGAGCAGTCGACGAATGCCAAAAAACGCTCTTGGATTTCATATTGTCCAATCGTCTCGTATTCATGATTGGCACTGTCCCCTTTTTCGTAGGTGCGGTGAACGTATCTGATTAGGAATGCAGTTTGTTCAATGTGAGCTGAGTCTGGAGTGGCATCGACTATCAGTGAAAAGTATTTAGCCTCTTCACGTTCTCTGAGGATATAACGTTGTACCATAGATCCACAAATTTCAATTAACTCATTTTGGATATCCGGTGACAAGTAAGATACTTGAAGTTTCTGAACAGTTTCTTGAGATTGTCTCACATTTTTCAAGTGTTCATCGAGAAGCGGATCATACTTCGCAATTAGTTCAAGAATTCCAAGAAAGTTGCCGTTTGATTGAACAATGACCAATGTTGTTGTCACCGCGGAAAGCTAACCCTCTTTCCGCAAGAAACAAAGTTACGTCGAGAAACCGTCGAAGCAGGCTGCGCCACTTCTGTTGTTCTCGTTTTATAGCTTTGCACAACGTGTCACTCAAAGTTTTTTCTTTTTTGTGTTTAACCTGCTCAGTTTTTCACTGCACGTAGCACAACTTATGATTAACACTTCTTTCATGTTCTGGAACTCGTTAGCGCAATTTACGCCAGCCACGGTCGGCAGGCCAACCATCGTTTGAGGCTAGAACAGGCATCTTACCTGTAGGTAAATTAAACATTTTACAGGGTAGACAAAATAAAGCTGACTTAGCTTTACTCCACACAAGCCAGTCTCTTTCAACGCTCTCTCCTTTTGCCAAACTTTTTTTAAAAATTATTTTCGGCATTAGGATCCCTTGGGAGTCTTTCGGGAACGTTGCAGGAAGTTTTTCGTGAGATTTATTTATGTCTATAGAAATATTAAATTCGGATGATCCAACGTCAAAATCATTGTAACTGTCAGGGCCAAGTGACGCAGAGACATTATTGGAGAGAGGTGGTGTGGCTGCGGTAGGGGAGGAAGTCACAAGCTCAGAAACCACAGAAATATCTTTTTCGACCGCGGTACAAGCAGTTTCGGTTTCAGTCAAAGATACCACATCACATTGGGCTGAAGTTGAAGGTTCGGAACAGGGTAACTCTACAGTCTCCCGCAGACTTTCTGTCGCATAAAGAGAATGATTTGTATCTGGCAGAGAGGGATTTTTCGTACTATAACTAATGTCATCAGAAGTAGAAGATTTAATGAACCTGTTGAGAGTGGTTTGCCCTTTGGATGTCTCCAACTCACGCATATCTCTTTCTTTCCTCTTCTGAAAGCCAGATTTGTGCTTGTAACTCATGACGGATGACGGCAAGCTACGCTCTACACTGAAATTCACTAAAGCAAAATTCACTCCGACCAAGTGCTATCGAGAATGCTTTAAACTTCACTACATTCACAACACATTGAGACTAATGCAAGGATCGACAGTTGAAGTTGGTGTAAACAAAACGTATGCATAAGAATAACGATCTTACAATGAGGGGCCCTATAGAGATGAAAATGGCTATTCCGAAAAAAGGAAAAAGAATTGCGCTGACTTCGCGGTAGCGTAAAGGGACCGAGCCCGGTTGTCTCCTTTTTTCTTTCGCCGCCTAGAGCTTCCCAAGTTCCCATCTCTTTCTCTTTTTCCTTCTGTCACTAATTGTAAGAGGGAAAAAACAAAAATGTGTTCTGGTGGTTTAAGGAAAATAATTATTAGATTCTTCAGCGATTTATTGTATGGGGAAAGTTTGATTTGTTTTTTATGTTTATTTACTCATTAGTCATTCATGCAGGTGAAGACGAATCAAGCCAACCATACTCTCCCCGCGATAAATCGCTGAAATCTCGAAAATGTTCCTATGCAAATGAATTTGAGATCTGGGGTGAGGGTCATCCCAATATTTCTTAAAGTAGCTGTAGTAACGGAGAAATTGGGTGGTAAACGTTACGTGAACCACCCTGTACATGTAGGTACCTATATTTATCCAAATTACACTACATAACTACATCCTCGGACATGAATGTGTGATTAGCACATTTTCTAATGTTATGTGGTCACCTAAATTACCATGCTGGGTGTCGATTTTAAACTATAGACTTTCATTAAAAAACGTGAGTTTAAAATTTTTATTATTTATCCTGATTGATCATTGATCAGGATCCTTCAGATCCGGTTAAACCTTCTTTTTGTGCCTAAAAGAACACCGATCCCCCACATCAAATATTGAGGCAAGGGCCCGGGTTAAAATACCCGGAAAACCCCTCCTGACTACGGCCCTGGCGATATAATATCGCACGCTGCTTCATGTCTTCTCGAAGGTGACGACTCGATGAGCGGTAGTTTACATTTTTTTTATTAACGGATTTATTTTTTAGAAGCTGTCGAACGGAGCGATTTATTTTTTGAATAGACATGAACGAAAACAGGTTTTAGCTTACAGTAACAGTTATTAGTTACGTAGGTCCGTAATTTTGGTTTATTATACATTCTGAATAATACACTTATGTTTTCGGCCAGAAATAGTATATTACGTTACGAGGGCGGTATAATACTCAATACGGTCGAGAGCGACAGGTAGTGCCCGAGGCGATGCCGATGGCAGTAGTCGTACGCTATTTTATGTACAGCCGAAGTAATGATAAAAAAATATCCTCATTTTTCAATGCATTGAAAAGAAATCGCAAATATACCGAAAACAGAGAAACTTTAATAATTATTTTTAACTAGTTGTTTATTGTAACATTGCAATTTGAGAATGAAAATACAACATTTTTTGAGGTATTTCTGGAGGTATTTACCTCATATGAACTAGTTTGAGATAACTCGTGTGGTGCTGGTGAGTGTTGGCTACTGTAACAAAACTATTTTTTTTCGAATGAGCCTGCAATTTTTTGGGCCGTTTCGAGTTTTTTTGTCGCAGACTCGTCTATGTAGCCCTCAGCTGTGGCATTAGATTTCCAGCCACCATGTCTTTTAAGAGAAAGGAGATCTCCTCCAGCATCAATTAGAAGGGTCGCTGAGGTCCTTCGAAAAGTATGACCAGTGTATTATAACTCGGGGTCATTTCTAATGAAATGAAAAAAGCCCAAAATAACCTACAACTTAATTTAAAAATTGTGTTTTCTATGTTGTCCCTCTTTAGGGAACTTTGAGGAATTTTATTGGTTTTTCCCAGAAAAAAAATTCTGCAGTGGCTATCGTTAATGAAATTTTCAGTTTCAAAACTGCTTTGAACTCGCAATCGGATGAGGAATAAAGTAAAAATGTTAGTACGCACCATGAAGCTGTTCAGTTATGTGTGCGATCAAAGTTTATTCTGCATCTGCTAAAATACTTAAAACTCCTTGATAAAAAACATGGTCGTTGACCCTCCCCGCTGGAGTGTTCCCGACAATTCTGTATGGGATGTCCAAGCTGACATCCTGAGGGACCCAAAAGTGACCTCGGACGGTGATAAACCTCATACAATCCACCACATACATTCAAACAAACTTTTCCCAGTTAGCTGTCCCTCTTTAGGAGCTTGTCCCTCTTTGGGGAATTTTACGGTATGCTACGTCTTTGAGGCGTATGTCTACCAACGACCGTATACAATTTAGCACTACCATTCCAAGGTAAGGGTAAAAGGTTTAACAGCAGTTTTATCATCATTTATTGCAAGCCTATTAGCACACAGCCAATCGACGGCACATTGTACCTGCTCTTCTCCGGCCTTCATGGTATCGAGCAACCGGGAACCCTCGACGACCGATGTAGAGTCATCTGCAAAAAATAAAGATCCCTGTGGAAGCGCAAGGGGAAAATCATTGAAAAAAAAATTAAAAACAAAATCGGCCCCAACACCGAACCCTAAGGAGGAACTCCGAGAGTATTGGGTAGCGGAGCAGATAAACCATGCAGGCCCTTCACAACTTGACTTCGTTCTGATAGAAAAGAAGCTAGCAGTTTCACCGCTGGAGTTAAAAGGCCATATTTTTTTTCATTTCATCCGATTCGTGACGACGCTTTTTTCTTCGAGTTTGATTATTCTCAGTTTGCTAATTTGAGTGCCGTTGATAGTTTCGAAATGTTTTTCGACGATGACCTCGTCAACATGATCATCTTGGAAAGAGCTATGCTGTCCAGAAGAATCATACCTCGTTTTCTCTGACGTAGAGGAGATGAGGTGTTTTCTAGGTATCCTCATATCGACCGGCTATAACCAAACCCCAAGAGAGCGCAATTATTGGGATTCCCAAAGCGACATGCACAACGAACTTGTCGCTCAAACGATGAGGAGAGACAGATTTCTCCAAATGAAGAGATTCATGCACTTTAACAACAACGATGAGATCGACTCAACTGATACCATTTCAATTTCGAGTGAAAACAATTTGTACGAAATGTGAGTAGCTTGCATCTCGAGTTACCACATGCTTTAAACATTTTTTTCCATACAAACACCCTATTTTATAAATAAAAACGTCAGAAAAAAAAAGTTCTCTACTGGCTTTTGAGTGACGACGGACGCAGTATGCATCAGTCCCCAATGCGACCTCAATGGGTGCAAAGTTGGACAAACTATTTGTCTCTGCTCATCTGACTCATTGAATAGAAAACTTGATTTTAAAAAACCAATTCTTCAAAAAATGAATTTTCGGCGTTGACGGATTAACTTGATTTTTTGCTGCTGTAGAATTAGCTTTAGGCCTAAGGGCTCGCATGTAATGATTTTTGTGTTTTAATTGAATAATTTGAGTATTTAATTATATTAGCATTTGTTTATGATGGCTATCGACTCATATTCCAGAATTTGAGGTATTATTAGCTTCCTTTTTGGCTGTGCTTAGACACGGGTGTGATTCCTGTCATACGGGTTATTATTTTCCTCCTGGAAAGAGTGTAAAAGGGGCTAGCTTCACACACGTTAAGAATTTGACCAAAACTTAAACATAAACGAGCATAGCCAGAGAAATAGATTCGTAACAGGAGTGTTATGTGAAATTGTGGCAAGTAGATTCATACCAGTTAAACGACATTGTGGCCGCTATGACCGCTAGTGTGGTCTAATCAATATAAAGTATTGAATTTATCGTTATTAGTGACCTTTTGTGTTTTCATTCTTGGAATAGGGCGGCGTCTGTTGCGATAAATGACGTTTTGTTTTTATGACTGACCATAATCCAAGAACCAGTCGACTATTCGTTAACATGACTTTAACTGTCTAAGGGAAAGCGTGTAAGAGCCGGATTTTCTCCCATGTTCGATCATATGAGATAAACCATGTTAAAATTTTCTTGCACAGAGTAGAAAGTTCTGAATTTATTAAAATAATATTAATGAGCCGCTAGAGAGTCTGCTACATGAAAAATGCACCTCCTGCAAATTGTGGCGCCTGCGATATCTTGCCTCTCCAGTTATTTATTCAAGGTCCTCTTGTGAAATTTTCGGTCAAAACGACTAGTAGACGTGTCGTCGGTGGTCGCTGCTAAGGCTAGACACGTACAAATGGTGATTTTCAGACACTATCGCATTTTGAGCTTTCCTTCATGGGGACCGATTTTATAGGGTCTCCCCTGGTTTTCCAAGGATTTAGAATACGCAACTATTCGTGCAAAAATAGTGATTCAACTTCTTAAAGCACCCCTTTTCTGGTCTACGCACTAGTGCATTTTCACTATTATTTATGGTTTTGATGGGAGATATAAATTAGTGTATCTTCTGTTCTTGAAGACAGAAATGATAATATAGTTCCTCTGGCTATCATTTTTATTTGCTGTGCCTAGAACTTCTTTTAGTTTTTCAGATGTAAGGTGTAGATTTTTATGAAAACGTCTCGTTCACAGTGCTTTTATTGCTCTCTCCAAACCGGTTTTCGACTATTTTTTAGTCATCATCGGGGATGATTACTTAAAGGGCAAACCTTCAACGTTAAAAATAAATCAAAAACATCATCACGCTGTGGTTCTCTCTAACTAAATGTTCTACAGAAAAACATAATATTTCAGATGTACGGTTGTCTGGCCAAGACAGTCTGTAAGTAAGCGCCCCTGGAGATCACTTGTGGAACTGTATAAAGTAGTGTTTAACATTTACTTATTTGATAGTTAAAATGAGGCCCCCCCCCATCTTTAAATTCTTACCAATAAGAAGCCCGCTCACCGTAAAAAAAGAATTAATCCTCAGGAGGATATTTAACGGAGATGCTTTCAATTATTGTGAGGAGGCACAGGGTTGAGACCTTCTCGCTAATTCCAAGTGGACCCGAGCAATGACCTGACGTTTTTCGCTTGTAGTTGGATAGCTAGACATTCGTGATAATCTCGAAAGAAGCTTGCCTTAAGCCGCTGAGAATAAAAATTTGAAGAAGTGAGTGCTTTGGGTTTTCCTAAGGACTGTACTTGAGTGAATAGTGAATGTCTATATGTACAGCCGAATTACCTGAAGGGAACCATATATTTAAAAAAAAAGGGGAATGGGAGTGGTTTGACTCGCCTGTTTCTTATACATCTTGTGCGGAGATCACGTGGTCCAGTTGAACCTAATGTCCTGAAAAACCAGAATTTAGACTAGAGTCTGATGAGCTAAGGTTGAGAACTTGAGAAGTGTGATCGAATCTTCGGGTTTAGTGCATGTGGTCGACTGGTTTACAACAGGGAACAGGCATTTTCTTTACAACATCTATAATTCACGCACATCCCCTTTAGAATGATTAGGACATAGTATTTGACATGACACAGTTCAACAAGAATTTTGATCATTATTCTCATCGGAATAATGAAAAAAACAGCATAATTTTAAGGAGATAGGTTTATCGGCCCGGCAAAATAGGGTTTTCGAACGGCAAATTATTCTTTTCCACGGTCTTTTAATGTTTCGCCCGGCCATAAAAAGTTTTCAGCTTCAAAAAATGAACTTCCTCGTCAAAAAAGGTGATAGCACGCAAAATAGGATATTCCCCTTCTTTTGATTCTCTGCACGTCAGAAAAATGAAAAGGACGGCAGAACATTATATGCCTGATCGTGTGAAATTGTTTCGCACGACAATTTATGATTATTCCACGTCAATTTAGCTCTCCGTTCCCGAAGAATTGCTGGATTTTCTCCATGATTTTTTGGGAGAGAAAGACTTGAGGCAAATGGGAAGTGAAAGGACGTTGAAATCGCAATGACATAGGGCAAAGGTGAACAATGTTTTTGGACAAGCTATCTTCAACGTGATAAAATCGGAAAGCCATGAGATTGAAAAAATCTGAATCAGTTGACCGGTGAGCGGTGGACGTGAATATTGATAGGAAGTTTTTGTCACGACGAGGAAAGGTTCTGCTATCGATCATACTATTATACAAGAAGTACATTTCCAGCTATGATTGAGTTGTTGTTGTAGTAATGGTATGACGAAGTTCGGTCAGGAAAACTCTTTCCATTTCATAGCGTCAGAAAGGCGTAAAACAAATCAACTCCTGCCCACATTCAAACACGAGATATCGAGTCCCAAGCAAAGGTGGATCTGGAGTGAAAGTATTGGTGGGGGGTCTCTAGAAAAATTTGACGGTGATGGATGGGGGGGGGGGTAATATGGCATGACATTTGAAAATATCGCCACTTTTTACTCGTTTATCCGAGTGTAAGCAGGGTTACTAAACCAGTATACATATCAACAAGTTAACAAGCTCTAGTCATGCGTCGGTGGAGTCAATGTAACCTTTGAAAATGCTTCATTTATCTTTGAAACTAATCTGTTTGGTTGCATAGAATCCAAAGACGCATAGCATAGCAGAAAGCTTGTGAACGGGCCTTAAATCTCGTTTCTTTAGACAAATAGGTAAGGGAAGTGGAATTTTACTTCATTACAGAGAAATACTCCTTTACAGGTTTGCTGGCTTACTTGAGTACCCCTAATGTTTGAAAATAGGTCTTTTCGGGCGACAGTTTCTAGCTATGAAATTTACTAATTTTGTAGGTTGTGTTGGTTTATCTGCATAAACTTATTTGGGTGACCTCAACGAAACTGCACTGCATCATTCGGACATAGTTCTCACCAATGGAATTTTTTAACGCAAATAGATGAAAGTTTGAAGGGGGGGGGGATCTTTCGCAAAATTGTCCGCCGCAAATTATAGTTGGTGTAAGAATCTCTCCACTCTCTCTGTAACTCGGGCTTGAAACAAAAATTCAAAACATAGGGCAAAAACATTTTAATCACACATTATTTTTTAATTATACAAGAAACAATAAAGAAATAAGAATGCAATAAGACTTCGTTAGGTACAGCTTAGTTTTTTACCCCTGCTCCATTCTTGGTGGTGCTTGGGGGTTGTTTTGCTGTTTCTGTTGCCCTCCTTCTTGTTGTTGTTGGCGTCTATTCAAGATCATCTTGATTTCTTCTGGCGACAATCTGAAGGGGTCGACTTGCCCCGCCGCCCGTTGTTCATCCTCCTGACGCTTTGCCTATTAAAAACATCAATGTGAATGAGAACAATACTTTGCATATGAAGCTACATTTCAACTTACTTCACGAACTGCGTTTAGTACTTCATAAATTCTCGGTATTGGTAATATTCGGAGAATTCCATTCATTACCAATATCAATCCTTCCAACTCGCTAAGTAATTAAAGGAAGCACTATTAATTTTTCATTTCCTTAAGTGTTAATGGGTGGCTGAACTTACCATTGTCTAGGTGTCATGTTTTCTGAAGTCCTCCGCTCATTGCGACGATGATCATCTTCCCTTCTTGAAGATGACCTTTTGTCTTGTTTGTCGCCTCTTCTTGCTTGGCGTCTTGGTGGCATTTTCAGGCCGAGCTTGGTGGAATTCAGAAAAAATTATCTTTCGTCTTTTCGTAAGTGAAGACTGAATACTGGCGAGTGGCGAGTTCCCGAGTGGTGATGACGACCGGAGGGTGGACCCCACCATTGAGATTTTCAGCCAATGAGAAAGAAGGAACGAAATTCTACATGAGCGATGATGGTTGTAAGAGTCAGAACTACAGTGGAAATCGTTTATAACGGACTTCAAGGGACCAGGAACTTTTGTCTGTTATAAACGATTTATAGATAAACGAGAAATAGATTCGTAACAGGAGTGTTATGTGAAATTGTGGCAAGTAGATTCATACCAGTTAAACGACATTGTGGCCGCTATGACCGCTAGTGTGGTTTAATCAATATAAAGTATTGAATTTATCGTTATTAGTGACCATTTGTGTTTTCATTCTTGGAATAGGGCGACGTCTGTTGCGATAAATGACGTTTTGTTTTTATGACTGACCATAATCCAAGAACCAGTCGACTATTCGTTAACATGAATTTAACTGTCTACGGGAAAGCGTGTAAGAGCCGGATTTTATCCCATGTTCGATCATATGAGATAAACCATGTTAAAATTTTCTTGCACCGAGTAGAAAGTTCTGAAATTATTAAAATAATATTAATGAGCCGCTAGAGAGTCTGCTACATGAAAAATGCACCTCCTGCAAATTGTGGCGCCTGCGATATCTTGCCTCTCCAGTTATTTATTCAAGGTCCTCTTGTGAAATTTTCGGTCAAAACGACTAGTAGACGTGTCGTCGGTGGTCGCTGCTAAGGCTAGACACGTACAAATGGTGATTTTCAGACACTATCGCATTTTGAGCTTTCCTTCATGGGGACCGATTTTATAGGGTCCCCCCTGGTTTTCCAAGGATTTAGAATACGCAACTATTCGTGCAAAAATAGTGATTCAACTTCTTAAAGCACCCCTTTTCTGGTCTACGCACTAGTGCATTTTCACGGATGTCAAGCGATATAATTGATTAATGGTTTTGATGGGAGATATAAATTAGTGTATCTTCTGTTCTTAAAGACAGAAATGATAATAAAGTTCCTCTGGCTATCATTTTTATTTGCTGTGCCTAGAACTTCTTTTAGTTCTTCAGATGTAAGGTGTAGATTTTTATGAAAACGTCTCGTTCACAGTGCTTTTATTGCTCTCTCCAAACCGGTTTTCGACTATTTTTTAGTCATCATCGGGGATGATTACTTAAAGGGCAAACCTTCAACGTTAAAAATAAATCAAAAACATCATCACGCTGTGGTTCTCTCTAACTAAATGTTCTACAGAAAAACATAATATTTCAGATGTACGGTTGTCTGGCCAAGACAGTCTGTAAGTAAGCGCCCCTGGAGATCACTTGTGGAACTGTATAAAGTAGTGTTTAACATTTACTTATTTGATAGTTAAAATGAGGCCCCCCCCCCATCTTTAAATTCTTACCAATAGGAAGCCCGCTCACTGTAAAAAAAGAATTAATCCTCAGGAGGATATTTAACGGAGATGCTTTCAATTAATGTGAGGTGGCACAGGGTTGAGACCTTCTCGCTAATTCCAAGTGGTCCCGAGCAATGACCTGACGTTTTTCCCTTGTAGTTGGATAGCTAGACATTAGTGATAATCTCGAATAAAGCTTGCCTTAAGCCGCTGAGAATAAAAATTTGAAGAAGCGAGTGCTTTGGGTTTCTCTAAGGACTGTACTTGAGTGAATAGTGAATGTCTATATGTACAGCCGAATTACCTGAAGGGAACCATATATTTAAAAAAAAAGGGGGATGGGAGTGGTTTGACTCGCCTGTTTCTTATACATGTTGTGCGGAGATCACGTGGTCCAGTTGAACCTAATGTCCTGAAAAACCAGAATTTAGACTAGAGTCTGATGAGCTAAGGTTGAGAACTTGAGAAGTGTGATCGAATCTTCGGGTTTAGTGCATGTGGTCGACTGGTTTACAACAGGGAACAGGCATTTTCTTTACAACATCTATAATTCACGCACATCCCCTTTAGAATGATTAGGACATAGTATTTGACATGAAACAGTTCAACAAGAATTTTTGATCATTATTCTCATCGGAATAATGAAAAAAACAGCATAATTTTAAGGAGATAGGTTTATCGGCCCGGTAAAATAGGGTTTTCGAACGGCAAATTATTCTTCTCCACGGTCTTTTAATGTTTCGCCCGGCCATAAAAAGTTTTCAGCTTCAAAAAATGAACTTCCTCGTCAAAAAAGGTGATAGCACGCAAAATAGGATATTCCCCTTCTTTTGATTCTCTGCACGTCAGAAAAATGAAAAGGACAGCAGAACATTATATGCCTGATCGTGTGAAATTGTTTCGTACGACAATTTATGATTATTCCACGTCAATTTAGCTCTCCGTTCCCGAAGAATTGCTAGATTTTCTCCATGATTTTTTGGGAGAGAAAGACTTGAGGCAAATGGGAAGTGAAAGGACGTTGAAATCGCAATGACATAGGGCAAAGGTGAACAATGTTTTTGGACAAGCTATCTTCAACGTGATAAAATCGGAAAGCCATGAGATTGAAAAAATCTGAATCAGTCGACCGGTGAGCGGTGGACGTGAATATTGATAGGATGTTTTTGTCACGACGAGGAAAGGTTCTGCTATCGATCATACTATTATACATGAAGTAGAATATGTTTTCCATAATTATTCTTTTCAGGAACTGTAAATCCGATGAGAAAAAACTCGAGTGGCATGTTAGGCAAGCTGGACACGACGTGGATGGAGGTCTTACGTTACCGACCAAAACATTGAGGGACCTCGCACACTAGCAACTTTTAGTTTCGGCGATTAAAAATCACCGATGTTTCCACTGATCACCGCAATTCTATTCGCATTTGCCCAAACCCACCGCTTTTTCTCAGAATCGTTTGCCCAAACCCACGGCTTTTTTTGCCCATAACCAATGAATTTCTTTAAGGTTTGCCCAAACTCAACGCACCCATTTTTTTGACAAGTGAATTCTCAATTGAATGAAATGTAATTTGATGCCTTAAATCACAAATTTGCAGTTCACTTCTTTTTATTTCGTCATCGATTTACCTACCCTTTTCTGACCCGTGATAATTAGACGTGCAAATACCTTTATCTGACGTGCGAATGACTTTTTTTGTCGTGCGGGTTTGTTTTTTGACGTTGGATTTCCCATTAGCCGTTGCATTTTAACCGTGGGATTACCCTTTTTTACCGTAAGAAATTTGCCGTTCATACAACCTTTTTTGACGGGCTAGAAAATTTTCCCTAATTTTAAGTTTTCTCCGCCGAATTCCATGTAAGTAGCGGGAATGCGCAATTGCTCATGTTTTGTTATTACAATGCGGGAACGAGTGAAGAACTTGCATGAATGTCCGATTGGCACGTGGACTGAAGGATATTAACGGAAGTTGCCACAAAAAAAGCTTTACGGGTCATTAATTTTCAGGATTTGGATAATGGTTGTGTGGCTCGAGTTAAAATGCAGGGAACCTCGAATAATAACATGAAACACCGAATGCCTAAATGTAATTGAATTTTCGTCGCCTGTTTCCCTGGAAACAAATTCAAAGTCTCATTCATCACCCCGGCTACAGTTTCATTACGGAATTGGTTGTTCCAACTACTCGCATCGATGACTATAAATTAGCACATATCCTTTGAACATTTTCTTTAATCTCGCGAAACACATGAAGTTTCTTTGTTTATACGGAATTCGCTCAGGGGCATTCCCTGCTCAGGGCAATAAAGATCCATGAAATTGGCAACATTGTGCTCCTGACATATTGTGGCCATGCGATCTTCATACGTCTTTTTCACACCGAAACCGCGGAATTTGATCTTAAGTTCTTTTTCTTTTTGGGCGCGACAAGTATGTTCAAGTAATATATAACCTCCTCTAGTCCTAAGGCCTATGACATACTGGGAGGTTTGCCGCGGCGGTTTCCCGCAAACAGTGGAGTTTCGATGAGAGATGACATACTGAAGAAACCGCGCCTAGCTGCGGTTTTTTGCCGCGCCGCGGTATTTTTTCTCCCGCGACATGCCAGCGGGTTTTTTCTTCCCGCGGCGGTCGAGCGGTGCTTTTTTTAGAGGAGAGCAAGGGCCCGTCTATGAGCAATGACATACTGGGGCGGTTTCCCGCACACGGTTTTAGTGTCTGGGTTCTTTTGTTGTGATTTTTATTAAATATTTATTTATGCTTAAATTATTAATGAAGACGTAAGGTTTGATTGGCGAATTTCGAAAGTAAAATTTGGGGTAAACAGATAAGAATACCTTGGCACCCTATATTTTCCACATTATTTGTCGTACGCGTGAAATGAGATATATTTCATTTTAATTTTTTTAGTGATTAGTGTTACAATTTTAGTATTTAGTGTTACTAGGACTCGTGGAGATATAATTTACTCCCTAGGTCATTCCTCTCTCTCCACACTACTTCGAGGGAACCGCAACTAGATGATATACTGAGAGGCGCGGGGAAAAACCGCCCAGTATGTCATAGGCCTTAAGGATTTAGAGAGCACTACTTGCTCAAGTAGTCCTGATGGACTATACGGTCGATGTCGTGGAGTAAGTAAAACAACATAAGGCGAGTATCTGCCCATGAGTTCTTTATTTTCTCCTCTAAGAGTAATGAATTCATGACTTTTGACTTAGTCAATGAAATCGATTTGTCCTTCAGATACGGGATAGTGTTTTGTTGGGGGGGGGGTGCAGTGGAAGGGGTTCTTGTAATTTTGGCCTACTCAGGAGAGGGTTAAGTCGATGGGGAAGCGAACGAAATTCATGTTTCGGGAACGTATCGAAAGAAAGGGACGCTATATATTTTGCGAAACAAATAGGGAACAAAATGCAAGCCTAGAAATGATAAAATAAATGAGCTCCTCGAATATATTGTGATGTACACACTCAAATTAAAATTAATGTTTCTCCTACGAGTCTTCAACGAAGATAAAAGTAACAGGGGGGGGGGAGAGGAGGAGAAGAAAAGAAGAAAATCCTGCCGGTAATCAGTGACAATATACCGGGGTTGAATGAAGGGATGTAAATAAAATAAATTAAAATCTTATCTGTTCGGCGAGCTAGTATTCACGAAGCCACGATCCCGAGACCCCCTGAATACTCCGGCGAATCCTCCGATAACTTTAATTTTGGGGTCCACCACAGCCAGAAGCCACACTCCACCGATACACGGTGCCTGGATAATAATGGAAGACGAGGAAATATTCGAGCCACGGAATACTTAATCGCTCATCTCTAGGACGTTGTTTTGACTTACCCAGATGGGCACGTTACGGAATTGACGAACTCGTGGAGATATGCACGAGCCGACAAGACAAACCAATTTCTTTAGGCTGTCCTAGCCGAGCAGCGATAATCGGTACGTACGAGACGAAACGGTAATTTACAATATAGAGTACGATATCTTTACTCAAAGGCTCGGCGTCAAACTGACTGGGGTAACCCGGGATGTCGTAGGGGCAAAGGTGGAAGAGAGTATTTTATTATTGTCTCTCCGTTTACTTCTTTTTTTTTTTGTTATCTATATCCGGCCTAGAGGTTCTACCCCTTTACTTTTCTCCACATGAGGCTGGTAAAAGGGAAAACATACAGCAATTTCTTTTGACGATTTTTATTGGGCTAAATTTAACATCATTCCTATCGGAAATCAAAATCCGGTTACAATTTTAGGCCCAATTTTTTTTTGTCACACTTATCCCCTTCCACCCTGTATATTGTGCTACCAATACTCGTTCAATTTTATTGTACAAGGTACAACCCCTATATTGCGCAATATTTATTGTAAGTGTAGGACCGCTTTATAATGCGTTTAGTTGGTCGGTATCTAGGTAATGCCGGAAGTTAATTAATATTGGAAGATATTTTGTCCACCATGAACACAACACATTGTGCGGGCAAGACTTTTCACAGTGACTAATGTTTTCTTCTGACGATTTCACCACATTGCTTAGTACCGAAACCCCGACGTTTCACGACGTAGAAGCAGGTTCTGAAATCTAGTTAAATTGTGAAAACTGGGATTTCGGGGGGGGGGGGGATATCCCCCACTGGATCCGCCGCTGTTTTTTTTTTTTTTTTTTTTTTTTTCTTTTTTTTTGGCATTAGCAATATGCTATACAGCCATAACGGACCTTACTGTGGTACTAAATTTTTTTTGTTTATGATATCCAAGAATTTCATTATTGTATCTATAGCCCCTGTTTGGAGGCGTATGCCAATAGGTCTTCTTCACCAAAGGTTGTACATGTGTTCTCTGTCCCCGTTTGTGGTGGAGACAAGTGACATTTAAATGATTAGAAAATTAATTCCCAATAGATATCGGCAGGACTCATTTTTGTTATAATTTTCCTTTGTCGTGACGGAGAGAAATGTAGAAATCAAATTGAAAGGAATGAAGATGGGTCGAAGGGTTTTTATACAGTGTTCGGGTGTTTCGATATTGTAAGGAGTAATGTTCTCGTTCTTGTTGGTTTGTTTTTCCGGATTGTTATTAAATCGTGATCGGGTTTTGTTCAACTTTCGTTCGTCCAAACCCCGCGTTACCGGTTTTTTTGATCCTGGGGTAAGTCCTTATTATGGGAATCTTGGCCCAATTGGAGCTCCAAAGCGGCTATTCTAGAATTTACGTTATTCGGTCCCGTTGTGAAGTGTGTTGGTTCTTTGGTGAATATGAAGTCGATGTCGCAAATCCATGGTTGTTGTGACTAAACTTTGTCCTTCTTTCGTCGGCACCCCTATAATGAGTAAACTTTTTCCCGTCATTTTGGTGATCAAAAGAACGGTTGTAACGCGTTCTTGCAGGACTATCCCGGTAATTCTTCTGATTCCCGGTGGTTCTTTCTGATTTCGGGGTAAAGCCGTTTCCGTTGCTGCTGTAAAACGTCCGCGACCCCTCCGGTAAGCGTCGTCCTTCTGACCTCTTTGCGTTCCGACCTATACATATACTCTAGGAAAACCTCTGTAGTCTAGTGATATTAAACTGGGGGGGCAAGTACGAAGGGGTGTTATAATTTTAACACGGCGTTGTCCAATCATAATTAAAATGGCTGTCACGTGGATACCACCCGTGTTATTTCATATAACACCCCTTCGTACTTCAGCCCATGGTACACAAATTGACTTATACTGGGTGAAAAATCATACGCAAGGGCACTGATTAAATCAGGCTCTGATATGTCCCAAGACGCTTGACGGACCCGACTTACGATGTTTAAAATGCAAACCCCCGGGGAGCGGGTTTTACTCCGATCGAATGACCACGAATATAACATCCGTTGGAGGTAGGCGATGTTTTTAGAGGAAGAAAACTCCTCCTTGAATTTGGCACAGAAAGTCTTAAAATTCAAGAGCTCCTACTTTACCTGCAAGTACCAGACATAAGCTTGCCCTAACAAAAAGGGTCTCACTCTAACCCTGAATGGCATCAGGGACAGATCCCAATATCTAGCCACCATTTCCAACTGGCTAAAAAATTCAAAAGGACTCGACGTCCAAAAATCCGAAAATTTCAACGTTCTTCCCCGCTCGTTTGAAACCAAAGCAGTAGCCATAACCCCCCCCCCCTCAGGCAACTGCCACCGCCAAATCACCACCCCGCGTCCGATCATCACTAGCTCTAGTTCTATATTTTAGTCATTTGTTGTATCTATCAAAGTCGAGCGGGACTAGTTCATTACAGTATGTCGCGAGGGAACTCCCGGCGTTGCATAATCTAATCCACTCCCCATCCCCCCGCCAACCACGGTTTTGGGTGATTTGACAAACAGGTTGGGGGGGGGGGTATAATACATTCATCCTAGATTACAAATCAATTCGTTGAAACAGAAACAAATTGATTCGGGTAGAAAGCTCGAAAATTACAATCAATAAATTGAACACTCAAATCACCCAAAAAGCCACGTATCTACAGGACGCCAAATCCGCGTTCGAAAAATTATCAGTGTCACGTTTGAGTTGCTTGAAACCCAGAAAAGTAATACTTTTGTTTGAACCGAGGGCACGGAGAAAGCTGTGAAGAATGCAGGTTAATTAAATATTTCTTGACGGAATACACCCCGTTAAAAATAATTAATTTAATTTTGAACAGAAGATCAAAATGTCCACTAAGGCATCACGCTGATTATCGTACTTTTTTTTGCAGAGAGACGACGCCACAAACTCCGGGGGCCCTCTTGGGACACTGTGGATATACGACGTATTTTACAGCGTATCGAAATTTCTTAGTCATGAGTGAGTGGAGTATTTAATTTAATTAAATATAATTTATTTAATTAATTTAGCCATAGCGCGGGCTTCTTCACAAGCTCGAAATTAAAGACGATAAAAGTAATTGCAAACTTGGGGAATCCGTAGCCAGCTACGGTCAAATGGATACGCTACGAGTTCGACGTGTCCGTCTGAAGCGTCGAAAAAATTCAAAGGCTCGCGTCGAAGATCATTGGAAATCAAATGAACTGGTGAAAAAGCTCGCTAATGCTGAAATAAACCTGATGCCAAGGACGAAATGATCCCCCTTGATGAATCAAGGGGTGAAAACTCGAATCGAATGGCGAGGCCTTATTACCGAAACCAACGAGGCGGACAGTTTCTTCCGACGTGAATTATTCTATCCAACACGCGACGCCGTCAGTGACTTCACCGGACAGACGAAGCGACTCACGACGATTCGAGCGCACCAACAGAACTAAAGAATTCCTGGGTTAAAAATAATTCATTTATTTTTGAAACGGAAAGATCCAAATATCCACTTCACCAGCATCCTGATTACCGTGCTTTTTTTGCAGATAGCCGGAGCAATGAACAAGGACACGCTTGTGACATTGTGCATTGAAGAGAATGAATAATATTCTACTTGCGAAATCTCCTTTCTTTCTAGGTTTTTTATTTCGATCGTCCCCTTTCCAGTTTTCCTTCTTCCCATTTCCATATTCACAATACCTTAAAATAGGATATTCTGCGCGATCAATGGGAAGCTTGAGAAAGCTAACTAAAACCCTAGAAGCCCATTTTGTTCAAGGATTACGCAAGCGCGTAACAACACAACGATGCATAAGGAAGACTTGAATATATTGACTGGCTATTGGAGGCGAGCAGCGACGACAGCGCCTTGGCCGTAGAAAAACGCGCTCGCGTGAAAAATGCAGCCCATAGAAATGAATGAACGCGCGCACCTGTGTCTGAAAATACGCAACTTGTTCTATTTTTGAAGCGGCGCGTTTATCGCGTTCAAGTTTTACAGACTTGAACGTGATAAACGCCCTCGAAGCGATTTCTCTCGAATTAATCAACCGAATTTCATGAAATTTGGAAAATTGTCTCATACTTGGTGTAAAATGAACATATTCTGTAGACGAAACGAACTGATCACTACAAAGGGGGATTTCTGTGGGGAGTGAGGAACCTGATAATTGAACGTTTTTGTCTTCAATTCGATGATTGGGTGCAAACATTTGCACCATGGGAGCCGAGTTATTGGGTATTTTCTCCAAGTGTAACCTCCGGGAATTTCCTCTAGTCGATGCCAGCAGATTACTGCAATTGGCCAATCCTGAAGAAGCGAAGATACCCATTTGAGTTGGCTCTTTTGAGCATGTGAGTTAGCAACTAATAGGACTGTTTGATTATAAAACAACGATGCCATGAACAATAGATCTGTTCCAGCAAGGTGTTTGCATGTTCGGAGCAAGATGATTTCATTTCATTAGCTGGTTATGGCAACTCTGCTCTAATCATGTTCCAAACCACCCTGCTGGAATAGACCTCGTAAAAGGTTATGATAATTACAATGAGAACAAGTCGATTATGAGAAAATTTTACCTGTTAGCCATGTTGATCGAGTTCCAGTTGTACGCTGCAAAAACGGGAATTTTGTTCAAACAGGGAGTACGTACTAGGTAAATCAAAATAAAAGTAACTTACAGCGCAAAGGCGTCGCTTGGAAAATTTGGGTGGGACTGGGACGAGACGACACAAAAAGTGAGAGATGGGAAGGCTCGAACGGAACTGAATTTTAGATTGCTGCTCTTCTCTTTGCCCAAAATGAGCCGTCTTATCTTTTACTCGGTTGAACCCTGTATTCTTTTGACGTAGATTGTGTCATCAGTCCCAATTTGTACTTTTCTTGTGACAGAACCGCTCGCCGAACGTGTAAATCTTGATTCGAAAAAGAAGTGAGAGCCACTGGTTTGCTTTTCGATGCAATGAACATAAGCGTTTTCCGCTATACTTCGCCCTTTCAGGTTCATTCCAAATACTCTGTTCACCACTGGTTGTCGATCACGATGAGATTGCAAATAATCCAAAACATCGTTGAGGGTTAAACTTGGGATGAAAACACAAAGAAGGGACGTCTTCGTGAGGGCCTTCGGGGGGCAACATAAAAAACGATTATGTAGCGAGGTGCAAGCACCGGCCTTTTCTCTTTTGTCATCCGGCTGCTGAACGCCAGTCCTCCGGCGCGTTCACTGTTGCACCTTGGCTCCGTTGTTGAGCGGTTGTTGTCCAAACAAATGTCCTTGTGAGAAGGACGCTTGATCCCACGTTCCCGTATGAATTTACAAGGCGTCCAAATCCCCGAATAAATAAAAGAATGAAGCTGGTCTATTTCTGTTTTCAGAAAAGCTAATTTCGTTGCTTGTACTACGAACTTTTTATTTCATGCAGAAGACATTGAAAGATTCAAGCACGCGTGTAACGGATCCCGTTCGCCTTTCTTTCTCTGTAGAGTTTGGAGTGAGGCATTCACTGCTTCCCTTTGGCTTTCAGGGGTATTTCAATTGGTCTTGTACTACGCTTTCACTCTTCGATGCACATTCATTCGGAAGTTTCGCCACTAATGACGATATTGATACAGTCTGTGAAAGGAAAAATGAAGAATTATTATTGTTATTTGCTTTTTATTTCTTCTTGCAGCCACCATCGTCCATCTCAATTTCTGCCACCACTCACAGGTATTTTTAAGTGTTTGCAACATTTGAAACATGGTAGGAAAAACATCAAAATCTCTGTGGGAAAATAAGGTACCACCGACGACAACATTACAACACTTACAATGTTTAATGTTGTTCTGACGAAACGTCCTGGTGGAGTAACAGAAATGGATGTTGAATGGTTGGTTTTGTCAATGAAAGACGACTCAACGTATGTTATTGGTCATTACGACATGATTAAAACATGCGGACGACTAGAAAAATTGGTGTTTAGTCGCGTCAGTTTTCGATTCTTGTAGATTATACTGCGACGGATTTTTTCAGGAATCTTCCGTATGTTTTAATTTTTTCCAAATTGAACACCGGTCTCCGCTACTGTAACGGATCCTCTGTATATTTTAATTATCCTAAATCGCCCAATGCCAAATGATATTATTATAAAAATTTGGAGATTCTCTTCCTAACGAAGCGTGGTTCGTTCTTGAATAAAATTTCTACGAGAGGGGTAACACCCTCCGTTTTCAGTGAGCTACTGGTGCCGCTTATGTTAACGAGATGGTTCCACACAGTATCCAACCAAGGATCCGAACTGTCTTCCAACCCCATTTTTTGGGCAATTGTTTAACTAAGAATTTTGGATCAATATAAGTAATTATATAGGTTCAATATACATTTATACAATATACTTTTGTCATCCGGCTGCTGATCGCCGGTCCTCCGGGGCGTTCATTGTTGCACCTTGGCTCCGTTGTTGTCCAATCAATACGTCCGAACAAATGTCCTTGTGAGAAGGACGCCTAATCCCACGTTCCCGTATGAATTTACAAGGCGCCCAAATCCCCAAATAAATTCAAGAATGAAGCTGGTCTATTTCTGTTTTCAGAAAAGCTAATTTCAAGCTGGCTGCCTGGATAAACAGCCAGTGGAGCAATTCGATGATGGATTCTTCGACTTTGTACCTTCTAGATGAACCTCCCAATCCCAAATGATATAATTATACAAATTTGGAGATTCTCTTCCTAACGAAGCATGGTTCGTTCTTGAATAAAATTTCTACGAGAGGGGTAACGCCCTCCGTTTCTAGTTAACTACTGGTGCCGCTTATGTTAACGAGATCGTTCCAAACAGTATCCAATTGAGGATCCGAGCTGTCTTCCAAACCCATTTCGAATGTGCTTTTCCTTTGCCCATTCTACTAAAATGAATGTTCGCGGAAAAACTGTGTAGGGCAGGCTGAGCACCTTGGTTTAGGTGAGGGTAGGTTACCAAGGATCCGAACTGTCTTCCAACCCCATTTTTTGGGCAATTGTTTAACTAAGAATTAACAGCGGTGACAGTCGATCTCGGCCAGCATTCTCAATCAGCTCGATTTTATGTTGGGACGATGGCCTTTAACAGAAAACACAAACCACAGTTTGCCGGGCTTTCGGAATAATTTATTTCCTTCCTTAGGGCTCTACAACGTAACAGGATCTTAATAACGAAAAATAACAAGTCAAAATAAGAAAAACCTTACCGCAGTGTATGTTACAAATACTCCATTATTGTGATGTGCATGGCAATATGATTTAAAGGACCAATCTTGTTAACCACAAACAAATTGTCCAACGATTAAAAAATGTGAAAAAAACCGTAATAAAAAACGAAGCACTCCCAGTCAGAATGTAGAAAACGATTGAACGGAGTTACATCTCAGTACCACAGCCAAGCACAAGGCCCCGCCCAACCACTTCACCTCCAACAATAAACATGTTCAGGACAACCCTCCCCTATCTCTTCCCTTAAGAACTCACCTCCCCGTCACCGCTAAGCAAATAAATAAAATAATGTATACCAGTAACCAACCAAAATCAATTATGCTTGAATAAATACCAAATTTACAACTGGAAATGAATAAATAAATAAATAACCTCAAACTAATTAAATCTATCAAAAACCTTAACAATTCAACCCCCCCTAAAACAACAACCAACAATTCCTTTTTCCCAACGTTTCGTTAAAGCGTTTCATTCACAGCCAAAATCCCACTAAAAACCCGACTGAGACCATCAAGATCGGACCTAAAATTGCAAGCCTGACCATCACCCATTTCACCAATCTCTACCATCACCAATTTCTACGAGAGGGGTAACGCCCTCCGTTTCTAGTTAGCTACTGGTGCCGCTTATGTTAACGAAATCGTTCCACACAGTATCCAATTAAGGATCCGAGCTGTCTTCCAAACCCATTTTTTTGGCAATTGTTTAACTAAGAATTTTGGGTCACTATAAGTAATTAAACAAGATCATTATACATATATCAATATGGATTTAATTATTAGCGGATTGCAAGTGGTGAAAAATAGGAAAAAATCGTTTTCGAATTATGGGCAAAATCTTGTTCATTTAAGCCTGTCCATGTACCGATGGACTCTTGCCCGCCCGCCCCTAGTCGAATGTGCTTTTCCTTTGCCCCTTCTACTAAAATGAATGTTCGCGGAAAAACTGTGTAGGGCAGGCTGAGCACCTTGGTTTAGGTGAGGGTAGGTTAAAAGGGGTCCATTGTCACCCTTGTCAATCTCCTTCCTTGTGGTCAAGACTGCCATGCTTAGATACGCTTTTGGAATGCGCTGGTTCGAGAGTCCTTCAGTAAGTGGACACACTTTAGCAATATGATTGATTGCTAGGAGGAATCAAGATTGTTGGTCTGTACTTAGTATTAAGCCGGCTCCACACATGCGGTATTTGCCAAATAACGAGCAAAATATTTTTCAAGTCAATGGTCGGTGTCTAGGCAATGCTAGAAATTGATAAATATTTTGCTCGTTATTTCACAAACACCGCATGTGTGGAGTCGGCTTTATATTTGTGTTGTCGGATAAAAATAATTTTGTTTCAGGAACAATGTAGTTTTACTGTAGTCAGATCAGGGGGTATCAGTAAAAAGAATAATTTTACTTGTTTTCTGACGTGCCACACATATTTTTCATGTCGTTAACTATTTGGAGCAACGTCGAAAGATTTGAACTGGTCTTTACATTATCAAAACCTCCAACCACGACTGCTGAGTCCTTGATAAGTACCTGAATAATGAACATCCTTAAATAGTAACCGTGAAATTGAGATTTCCCTGAAATGACACAGCTCACTTCAAGTTAAATCTGAGTAAAAGTGGGACGGTATTAGAAGTTTGTGTATGTACCAACCAAAACTTGATGAAAATGAAATGAAATAGAAATCCTTAGAAAGCACAAAATCAGATCGATATTCAAATCACCAAGGGGATCGCAAAAATTTGGTTCAATTTTGTTCAAACGAATAAAAATTTGAAAAACGGGAACACAAAAATTCAGAGAGCGCAAGAATATGACGCCCCTAAGTAAAACTCGCCCCCCTCCCAATGCTTTAGCCTCAGCAGTCTGGATTTACTAACCCGCGCGGCGGTCTTAGTAGAAAAAAGCAAGCCTCATAACATTTTAGTCATACGTTATATATCGAATGTTCCAACTCATTCCATATTGCGCTAGATTCAATTCGGCTTTCTGTTTGGTACCGGAACGAATCTTCTTATATACTTATTATATACTTACTATCCCATAACTAAAGTTGCAAAGATAATTTCTGGTCAACGTTTGAATATTATTCGGCCTTTCAGGTTCATTCCAAATTCTCTGTTCACCTCTGGTTGTCGATCATAATGAGATTGCAAATAATCCAAAACATCGTTGAGGGTTAAACTTGGGATGAAAACACAAAGAAGGGACGTCTTCGTGAGGGCCTTCGGGGGGCAACATAAAAAACGAATATGTAGCGAGGTGCAAGCACCGGCCTTTTCTCTTTTGTCATCCGGCTGCTAAACGCCAGTCCTCCGGCGCGTTCACTGTTGCACCTTGGCTCCGTTGTTGAGCGGTTGTTGTCCAAACAAATGTCCTTGTGAGAAGGACGCTTGATCCCACGTTCCCGTATGAATTTACAAGGCGTCCAAATCCCCGAATAAATAAAAGAATGAAGCTGGTCTATTTCTGTTTTCATAAAAGCTAATTTCGTTGCTTGTACTTACTACGAACTTTTTATTTCAAGCAGAAGACATTGAAAGATTCAAGCACGCGTGTAACGGATCCCGTTCGCCTTTCTTTCTCTGTAGAGTTTGGAGTGATGCGTTCACTGCTTCCCTTTGGCTTTCAGGGGTATTTCAATTGGTCTTGTACTACGCTTTCACTCTTCGATGCACATTCATTCGGAAGTTTCGCCACTAATGACGATATTGATACAGTCTGTGAAAGGAAAAATGAAGAATTATTATTGTTATTTGCTTTTTATTTCTTCTTGCAGCCACCATCGTCCATCTCAATTTCTGCCACCACTCACAGGTATTTTTAAGTGTTTGCAACATTTGAAACATGGTAGGAAAAACATCAAAATCTCTGTGGGAAAATAAGGTACCACCGACGACAACATTACAACACTTACAATGTTTAATGTTGTTCTGACGAAACGCCCTGGTGGAGTAACAGAAATGGATGTTGAATGGTTGGTTTTGTCAATGAAAGACGACTCAACGTATGTTATTGGTCATTACGACATGATTAAAACATGCGGACGACTAGAAAAATTGGTGTTTAGTCGCGTCAGTTTTCGATTCTTGTAGATTATACTGCGACGGATTTTTTCAGGAATCTTCCGTATGTTTTAATTTTTTCCAAATTGAACACCGGTCTCCGCTACTGTAACGGATCCTCTGTATATTTTAATTATCCTAAATCGCCCAATGCCAAATGATATTATTATAAAAATTTGGAGATTCTCTTCCTAACGAAGCGTGGTTCGTTCTTGAATAAAATTTCTACGAGAGGGGTAACACCCTCCGTTTTCAGTGAGCTACTGGTGCCGCTTATGTTAACGAGATGGTTCCACACAGTATCCAACCAAGGATCCGAACTGTCTTCCAACCCCATTTTTTGGGCAATTGTTTAACTAAGAATTTTGGATCAATATAAGTAATTATATAGGTTCAATATACATTTATACAATATACTTTTGTCATCCGGCTGCTGATCGCCGGTCCTCCGGGGCGTTCATTGTTGCACCTTGGCTCCGTTGTTGTCCAATCAATACGTCCGAACAAATGTCCTTGTGAGAAGGACGCCTAATCCCACGTTCCCGTATGAATTTACAAGGCGCCCAAATCCCCAAATAAATTCAAGAATGAAGCTGGTCTATTTCTGTTTTCAGAAAAGCTAATTTCAAGCTGGCTGCCTGGATAAACAGCCAGTGGAGCAATTCGATGATGGATTCTTCGACTTTGTACCTTCTAGATGAACCTCCCAATCCCAAATGATATAATTATACAAATTTGGAGATTCTCTTCCTAACGAAGCATGGTTCGTTCTTGAATAAAATTTCTACGAGAGGGGTAACGCCCTCCGTTTCTAGTTAACTACTGGTGCCGCTTATGTTAACGAGATCGTTCCAAACAGTATCCAATTGAGGATCCGAGCTGTCTTCCAAACCCATTTCGAATGTGCTTTTCCTTTGCCCATTCTACTAAAATGAATGTTCGCGGAAAAACTGTGTAGGGCAGGCTGAGCACCTTGGTTTAGGTGAGGGTAGGTTACCAAGGATCCGAACTGTCTTCCAACCCCATTTTTTGGGCAATTGTTTAACTAAGAATTTTGGATCAATATAAGTAATTACATAGGTTCAATATACATTTATACAATATACTTTTGCAATCAATACGTCCGAACAAATGTCCTTGTGAGAAGGACGCCTAATCCCACGTTCCCGTATGAATTTACAAGGCGCCCAAATCCCCAAATAAATTCAAGAATGAAGCTGGTCTATTTCTGTTTTCAGAAAAGCTAATTTCAAGCTGGCTGCCTGGATAAACAGCCAGTGGAGCAATTCGATGATGGATTCTTCGACTTTGTACCTTCTAGATGAACCTCCCAATCCCAAATGATATAATTATACAAATTTGGAGATTCTCTTCCTAACGAAGCATGGTTCGTTCTTGAATAAAATTTCTACGAGAGGGGTAACGCCCTCCGTTTCTAGTTAACTACTGGTGCCGCTTATGTTAACGAGATCGTTCCAAACAGTATCCAATTGAGGATCCGAGCTGTCTTCCAAACCCATTTCGAATGTGCTTTTCCTTTGCCCATTCTACTAAAATGAATGTTCGCGGAAAAACTGTGTAGGGCAGGCTGAGCACCTTGGTTTAGGTGAGGGTAGGTTACCAAGGATCCGAACTGTCTTCCAACCCCATTTTTTGGGCAATTGTTTAACTAAGAATTTTGGATCAATATAAGTAATTACATAGGTTCAATATACATTTATACAATATACTTTTGTCATCCGGCTGCTGATCGCCGGTCCTCCGGGGCGTTCATTGTTGCACCTTGGCTCCGTTGTTGTCCAATCAATACGTCCGAACAAATGTCCTTGTGAGAAGGACGCCTAATCCCACGTTCCCGTATGAATTTACAAGGCGCCCAAATCCCCAAATAAATTCAAGAATGAAGCTGGTCTATTTCTGTTTTCAGAAAAGCTAATTTCAAGCTGGCTGGCTGGCTAAATCAGCGAGTGGAGCAATTCGATGATGGATTCTTCGACTTTGTACCTTCTAGATGAACCTCCCAATCCCAAATGATATAATTATACAAATTTGGAGATTCTCTTCCTAACGAAGCATGGTTCGTTCCTGAATAAAATTTCGACGAGAGGGGTAACGCCCTCCGTTTCTAGTTAACTACTGGTGCCGCTTATGTTAACGAGATCGTTCCAAACAGTATCCAATTGAGGATCCGAGCTGTCTTCCAAACCCATTTCGAATGTGCTTTTCCTTTGCCCCTTCTACTAAAATGAATGTTCGCGGAAAAACTTTGTAGGGCAGGCTGAGCACCTTGGTTTAGGTGAGGGTAGGTTACAAGGGGCCCATTGTCACCCTTGTCAATCTCCTTCCTTGTGGTCAAGACTGCCATGCTTATATACGCTTTTGGAATGCGCTGGTTCGAGAGTCCTTCAGTAAGTGGACACACTTTAGCAATATGATTGATTGCTAGGAGGAATCAAGATTGTTGGTCTGTACTTAGTATTTGGATTTACTAACCCGCGCGGCGGTCTTAGTAGAAAAAAGCGAGCCTCATGACATTTTAGTCATACGTTATATCGAGTGTTCCTACTCATTCCATATTGCGCTAGATTCAATTCTGTTTTCTGTTTGGTACCGGAACGAATCTTGTATACTTACTATCCCATAACTAAAGTTGCAAAGATAATTTCTGGTCAAGGTTTGAATATTATTCGCCCTTTCAGGTTCATTCCAAATTCTCTGTTCACCTCTGGTTGTCGATCATAATGAGATTGCAAATAATCCAAAACATCGTTGAGGGTTAAACTTGGGATGAAAACACCAAAGAAGGGACGTCTTCGTGAGGGCCTTCGGGGGGCAACATTAAAAACGATTATGTAAGCGAGGTGCGAGCACCAGCCTTTTCTCTTTTGTCATCCGGCTGCTGATCGCCGGTCTTCCGGGGAGTTCACTGTTGCACCTTGACGTTGTTAAGCGGTTGTTGTCCAATCAATTCGTCCAAACTAATGTCCTTGTGAGAAGGACGCTTGATCCCACGTTCCCGTATGAATGTACAAGGCGTCCAAGTCCCCAAATGAATAAAAGAATGAAGCTGGTCTATTTCTGTTTTCAGAAAAGCTAATTTCGTTGCTTGTCCGGTCTCAACTCCTCTCATTGAAGATTCTCCATGGTCGTGCCCAGTACTGAATTTTGATGCACAGGTAAGGTAATTGGCCAGAACTAGTCAGAGCACAGCTTCGAGTGCACTCAACGAGTCTGACATACATTGTAGTATTTGCTTTTTCTTAGAGGCCGCAAATCAGCCAGTGGGGCAATTCGATGATGAATTCTTTGACTTTGTAACTTCCAGATTTACTTTATACGAAAAAAATAAAGTTAAATTCATACATTACCTGTAACTAATCTGAAGGAAATTATTATTATTATTTTTATTTATTTAGCCAACAAATTAATACTTTTGAAAAATTTGTACTGCACAAGGCCTGCTCGCTAAAAGCTCTCGGCTTGTGCTGGGGTACAGGTGTTCGTCAAACTCAAAATCCTAAATTTTAATTGTTTACTTCTAAACAAAAGAATAAACAAAAATAATTCAAACTTTATCAAAATTCTTATTTCCAAATTTATGTATCAGATATTATTCAGTTTTTAATATGAGTGACCCATTTTTTGTAGGTATTGAATTCAAATATTTGCAAGTTCATATTACGGCATTTCATAATTTAAGAATCTTCTTATCCAAAAATTGAGAGCCTTGGAACGATTCATCCGCCAAATGAAACGGCAAATTTTACTGACATTTTTGTTGCATGCGGCGATAAAAGCAGCAATGACTTTCAAGTATGATTCTTTGAGAGACTTTGTCAGAGCTAATGTACGAGCACTTCTTCGCATTTCTTTTATTGGGAGGCCGATTTGAGAAGTTTGTTCGATGCCTTGATCTGACGCTTTGCCGGATTGAATGTTTCACTCTACTCTCCTCGTCGCCCAGGGATTAGCTGGCATATCTTTTCCTCGGTTGAACCCTGTATTCTTGTGATGTTAATTGTGTGACACTCGACCATTGGTACTTTTTTCTGACTGAACCTATCGCCGTGTGCGTCATTCTTATGATTCGAAACAGAAATTTGGTTCGCTTTTCGACCTAACGAGCATCAGCGTTGTCCACTATTCCGAACGGTTAGTCATTGCATTGAGCTCCCGTGTCGTGCTTAAAACTTGACAGAAAAGAGGTCACCAAGTCTTTTCTTTCTGAAACCAGTCGTTTTCGTCGTCATCACCAACTGACGCATAAGTTCTGAGTTTCCCGTTTTCACATGGACCCGGGGTGTATATGCAAGTCCTGGATCTAGCGTTATCAGTGATACCGGCATATGAACCCCAGAGCGGGGTCTATTTGCCAAATTAGCTTCTCTTCAGCTTGCTCGCTTTAGTTGCTATGTAACTCCGAAACCAAGGAGTTTAAAATATATTAAGGGGGAACTGCTCCAAACCCCCTCTCCTCGTCAACTACTCGGCATTCACTTCTTAGCCTTATTTACACACCAATCCAGGTTTTTAAGGGCTCGTTTGAACCTTTAGGGAATTCCGCATAAGCAGTAGTTTTTCTTTTTTCAAACAAGTCGAAGGAAGAGCGTGAAATTTCAAGGTAAAAGTTCAAGGCGAATTTGAAGTAAGTTCTGGGATGAAATTTGAAAACTGGAAAACTACTGCGTATGCGGAATTTCCTGAAGATTAAAACGAGTCCTTAAAAACCACGATTGGTGCAGAAATAAGGCGATAAAGTGTATGCCGAGTCTAGACGAGGGTGATTAGAGGGGGTTGACGAATCATCCGTGCAACTCCCCCTTTTACACAAGAGAGTTAACAGAGGAGTGTGAACGAGGACAGAAGAGGTAGCGCTGCCTCGTTTTCGCAGTCAACAACAGAAGCCAGACGCGCTTGAGGGTTGGTGCTTCCGCCCTCACCTATCCCACTTAATTCTCATCATTGGGACAATAATCCTCGTTGTTCCCTAGCGAAAATAGTGATTCAGTGGTGTAAACTTAGCCATTTCATTTCCATGACCTGATGAACGATGAAAAGTGAAAACGTGTTACCATCTTCTGTCACTCTCTTTTTCAATGCACCCCACCAACAAAGTTTTCTGCCAATCACTTTGGCCGATGGAGGCGAAGTCTTCTTAGAATAAAAGCGATGGTGTACGAATAGAGGAACAGCGCCAAGCTTAAATATGTTTACTGTAAACGTGAGATCCCTGACGGGCAAAATTGAAGACTTGGAAGGCTCATGACGTAATCGCTCTCAAAGGAGTGATGGTTGGGCGGTATAGTGGTGTTAACTTGACTCGAAGTTTTTCACAAGGGTATCGTCTCTCCACAATAATTTATTTTATTCTACAGGGCCGCTTTCGACCTTCTCTAGGTCATTTTCAACTGCTTCTAAAGAGATGATGTGCGGGGGAACCCTTTGTCAACCGATATCGAGACCTCACCATTATTTAATGTTGGCGATGTAAACACGAGGTCTCGTGTTTATATCGGTTTGCTGCCAATCACATTGGCCGATGACGGTGAAGTCTTCTTTTCGCAGTCAGAACCATGTCGTTACTCTGAAAACCTACTTGAAAAAAATCTCCCCGAAGTGTCTCTCCCACCCACCCAACCGGTTTGAGAGAGGTGCTCCGAAACACTTGAACTTCGCTACTTCCAACTTTCGTCGAAATATGATGTTTTTGCATACCTGAGTTAGTTTACACTGAACTCAGTCAAGACAGTTGGACCAATTAAGTGAAACCTAGGTGTAATTAACTTGTCCAAAGCTCATGTGATTTCAAACCAAGTTTGCCGAGTTATATGTTTTGGTGAATTCAGGTCTTTGGGGTGAGTAGTAAGAATTCGCCGGCGCAGTCCCCTTTTTGAGCAGTTCGTTTTGTGAGCAAGACGGTGCATTGCGCATGCGTGAGTGTTTCTAAAAAATAAAAGATTCAATTGTCGAGACTCGATCCTTGTTCGTTTGAGTTGATAGTCGGCGACCTAAACCACCGTTGAAGGTTAGGGGAACTGGTACTGGTTACGTTTTAAGCCCACACACGTCGATCCGCCCCGCCCCCTCATTAGTGTCAGTTCAGGGGAGGGGAATCGTTCATTAAAAAACTCCTCTTTGTTGTGAAGTTCGCCTTGTGATGTTCGCGGACAAACTTTTCCACGAAGTAATTTTCAAAAAGGCATTCATTTGTCATTGCACTCCCCCCTCCTATCATTTGCTAGATGGAAACATGCTTGCGCGACGGAGAGGGGGTTATGAAAAGGGTTGACTTATGAAGTAAAATGTTTTTTGCCTTGAGTTCGATCTAAACATTTGATTACATTATCTTTAGGTTTATCTAAATGTTCGCAGTAACTAAGTCCATCGATTTGCAGCTTGTGAGGCGGGGGACATCTGTAGATGCAAGGGTCGTAGTGTGCTATAAGTTTTTGCCGGCACGAAGCGTGGATAAATCATCGTTGAAGTGAAAAACTGTCTGGTGGAGTGCAATATAGTTCTCATAATGTTGAAGTTTGTGACGCTCTTCCAAGTACTTCTTGAAGTTGTTTGAATTCACGATCTCATCCTGATTGCGATCCCTCTTTCGAGTGGCTGATAAATGGCTTAATAGGAGAAGAAGAGTCGTTTCCACATTACTAGTAATTTTATAAAGTTAATTTAAAATTCGAGGAAAGTCATTTCTGCTGGGCAAGTCTCAAGACCACAAGGTTTAATATGAAAAGTCTCAAGACTACAAGGTTTAATATGAAACCATGAAAAATGAAATATTCCGAATACTTTGCTCGTAAAACGGTGAGGAGATAATGGGCGAGGGGTAGTACTTGTATGCCCCCTTGAGTTCATGAAATGGGGATGAGAACAGGGAATACAATTTGGAACAATTGTCCATCACTACTTTATCTGGGGCGCATCCAAGTTTGGCTCAATCATTGGCTGGTATTTCATTCATACATTCACCGATGACAAAAGATTTTCACTATTGTCTAATATCGCCAGACTGCCTTAATGTTTAGAATTCGGGTCAATTATTTAATTGAACTATGTCCTTCCATCTCAATTAGAATTTCTCGATGTCGAAAATGAGGTTTTAGTTTTGCTGGACGGGAGGGGATGTACATTGTAAACAAAATCTATTTTCACTATACATATAACCTCGGCGAATGAAAATAGTGTTTGAAAATGTTCATGGGTCCGGAAAATTTTACTGTAAGGAGGATGAAACTATTTCTTCTTTGTGATTCTTGAATTTTTTTGAGAATACGCAAGACAAATTGTTTTACAGGTTTGTCTTCAATCAAATGATGAAATTAAAGGGGCTTTGTGAAAGAGGGAAATTGTGGCAGTGAATATCCAAGCTCATATCCAAACGTTATGTCTACTCCTTTCCCTTCCTCTTTCTCTCTGGCAGGTGGCAGACTGTAATACTGGAAATAATTATCTAATTCCCTTTTCACGAAGGGGGTCCCTCCCATTAGCTGTCCATGCGTCTGACTAGTGACTACTCCCTCTCTTTCTGTCTGAATAGCATTCGTCCCGTAAGCTATATCTGGGGTGAACACCGGCTGAGTTCATTTCTCTGGTGTTGGTGTAGTCAGTGCAGTGAGTGTAGAGTGATGGTTCGTGTAAAGAGGTAGTGCGATAGGAATTGCGGGATGAAGCTTACCGTACAAGCTGCCTCATGTATTTCAATAATCTACTCTCTTTTTTTTCTTCGCTGTGAAAATTGGTGTCTCAATAATTTACTCTCTTTTTTTTTTCTTCGATGTGAAAAGTGTCTGTCGAGACAAGATTTGATCCATCCGTCGAAGGATTATCGCAGCTTCTTGTATGTATAAACAGTAAAACTAACATGATACGGAGAATCCCTTTCCGGTTCCTTTTATTTGCTTACGCGAAGACAAACTATTTGATTTACTGAATCGCGAGTGAAGCAGGTCTTGTTGGCCAAAAGCTATCAAGTTTCCATTCGCTGTGGTCGAAAATCGCTTTGAAATGTGCGGTATTCATTTAATCGTAACTTGAAAAAGAAGATAAATCTACTACTTGATAATTTCATAACGATGAGTCCTTTGATCGGTGCCTAAGTTCACGATAATTAGATTGGCCTGTTTGGAGCACTTTCACCTCATCAAAGAGAGGAAAGAACCGATGAATTCTTTCAAGCTTTTTATTACCTCTCCAGACAAGTTTGAAGAAGATCGGTCTAGATTATTGCCATAAATTCGTGTTTTGTTCCCGAACTCGCAACGATAAACGAGAGGCCAACATTTTCGTTTCAGTTAGGACTTGATTGTATGGTCGTTAAGCAAAAGCAATTATAGCCACAATCGCTTTCTCGTGAATTATGGCAATTAAAACAATCGATTCTCAGCAATCGCAAATTAAATTAAAAGCCAAATTGAGTTATTGCATAAGAGCGTCAGTGACAGTCATAAAATAATTGCAATATCTCGTCAACTTGCAAGGCCAAGTTGTTGGGAAATTTAATTTCAGACAAGATTATTTAGATTTTAGAATGTCCCGCCTCGGTCCATCCACCGCTCAACAGTCTTGTCTGATACCGTGGATTTGGGGGAATAGGGCTTTTTTTTTATAACACAACGGTCCTTGTGATCCCTTCGTCTTCAAAGGGAGGAAAAACCACTCCTTCATAAAAGCATCAATGTTTGGTTCAAATTCTTCAACAACTACAGGCGAATCAAAACTGTCAAGCACTGATAACAGACGAGCCTCATATTCGGGGCGGGCAGGTGGACCGGAACGCGCTCAAGCGGATTTAAGTGAAGGAGTCCCGGGGAGATTGAAGGTTTCGGTGTCATAGGTTTCCCATACAAATTGTGAATAGTAACGTGGTTGATTGCTCCAGATAGTGGTTTTTTAATTAGCTTTCATTTGATCGAATTGTGTTGCAAAAGGATGACAATCAAGTCTTAATGTGACCTGTATCTAAAACGAGTTTCGGTTGACGGAATCAGGTAGGATTGATGTGTTTTTGGTTGCCACTTGGGAACGAAGGATGGCGTCAGCCTTCACAAATTCCCACGCCGGAAAAATTAGTGTTTATAGCGAATTTTATAGCCATTGGCTCTAGATAGCTGCTACTAAATCATGAGTTGCGACTTACATTATTTCCTTAATTAGTACGGATTTCCTACTTTACAGAGTTTACGTATTCATGCGGGATAAATCTAGCATCGAAAGCTTAAAGAAAGTCGTTCCATGTAGCCCACTTCGAACCATTCAGTCGGTACCAATGAAGAGGGATTCCTAAGAAAATCGACCCAATCTCTTTTAAAGAGTCCTCATCTGACAAGTAGCTTCTTTCTTTTTTCTCCCGAATGTTTACTACGAACTCCGACGGGTAGATTTGAAAAAGTGAGGTTCCAGTCTTTGATTAGTCGATAAGGGGGCTCCGATAAAACCGGGATCACTACTGTGGTTGGTTAAGGCAGGGGGGGGGGGAGGTTTGGCCGATGCCCCGGCTGCAGTCACTGCGGCCGCAGCTCGTTCCTTAAAAATTCTTCCAATATCCTCCCTTAAACGGTCAACAGTGGTGGTGGAAGGGTCTGTGGTTGGAAAACCCAAGCTTACGAGAACTTTTACCAGATACTCTTTATCCTGAGTCTGAACCCAAGAGGTGGGTAGACTAGCCACAATGCCTTTACGAACAGAAAATAAATAATTAAAAGGTACGTGAAAACTGGAATGACGGTGGGTGGGGGTGAGAGGAGGGCGAGAGGAGGAAACAAATAAAATTAATATAAGTGGTAATAATATTCTGAGTGATGACGAAGAAGGGGGGGGGGGTTCCAAAACCAAAGTAAGAAAAGAAAAGGTAAGCCAACCTTGATGAGAAGCAACAGAGTACAATGGACAACAATAAAAAGGAAAACACACTCTCAAAGACCACGCGTTGGAAGAGCCATTTTGTAATCTACCTATGATCTAAAATGATTATCCACAATTTGATTCGATTCGAAATTATAATTTCGATTATAATAAGCCGTTACGTTAATTGTTTTTTTACGGAAACGCCGAGACAACCCCGATCGACACCAGTTGCACTCGGCCCGGTCGCTCTCCCCACTCTCCGTCCCATCATGCTCTTCAGTGTTGCCGTAGCGGAGGGTGCTGGTGAGGGCGCTCAGGTGAAGATTTGTGACTCCGTCACGATACAAGAGATGATAAGGTAAAAGTGCGTTGATGATGACAACAACAGAGGGTGATTTGGCAAATGGCACAGTTTCTTTACATATTGGTAAAATAAATTCACGGATATAATTAGACCAATTGAAGTCACTTGATTTAAAGATTCTCACTAACAAGTTTATCTTACGAGCCAGTTCAGGTGGCACTACATTTGTTCCCTTAAGAAAGTTGAAACTCTCTTGACCTTCTTCTATTGCAACTATCCGGGCAATTTGGGCAAGATAGCGTATGCCATATGATTTGAAAACATCCTGAGAAATATCCGGAACTATATACTTGAAGTCCTTTTCCCACAATGCGAATTTACCCGATTCTACCGCATAAATCATAGCAGTATTTTGCCACCTCTCCACATAGTAGTAGGTAAACGTGGTTCCTCATAATAACATCAGTTATCAGAGCAAAATTCGTCATTTGGTACCACTCTAAGTTATTCAACACACTTTCAAATAGGATACCTCGAAGAGAGTCTTAATGAACTTTCCTAAGGCTGTAGAAGATGTGTTTTCTCGTTGTGTTGGCTCTGTTAAGCATCTTGTCCAGAGTGTTGTTGAATTCAACAGATATAGGCTGTGAATCAAGTGCTGTACCTTCTTTGAATCCAGCCTTCGAACAAAATGATTTCCACCGTTTTGAATCCCACTTTTCTTGATTTTCTCTGAATAAATGTTTCTCAGTTAAGTCAAGTACATGCATAAGCAACACATAGCTATACCAATGTTTTGCTCTGTTTCCAATTTACATTCGACATATAAATCTTTCAAATCTGGTGTACTTTATTTTCGAATTTCAAAAATGGGATGTCAACAACTTCAATCCCTGCTTTCTTTAAAGTCGATCTATAGGTAGGGCTAGTAGGGAATCCTAAATTTGTCGACAAATTACTCAGAAAGACACTGAAAACTTCTTGAGTATCAGTATTTTCCACAATTTTTAGATTGGTTGGTGGGGTGGGAAGATGGGAGTTGATTCAGTGAGTCTTTGAACTCTTTTCTTATGGCAGATAGAAGTTCCTCACCCCATTCCATTCTTTTCCTCTTTGTATTCTGACATTTCGTCCAGGTGTAGTCACTCACCTAGACAACGGTGGGTCCTCATCAGAGTTGGTTCCCGATTCGGTGGACCATGATGAAAATGGTGGGTCTCTAGTCCTTTTCCTTGATTCCGGTCTAGACTGTTGATTGCCACGCGATGTACTAGGCAGATTCGTCGTCTCTTATCCCTCTGCTTCAAATGCATTTACCATTTCTGGACTTTCGTGGTGATAAACTTTCTAGTTCAGCCACTGGTGCACCATCCACAGGTACGAGTCTTCCGGAGAAAATTTCCAGAGGGAGTTAATTTCCTCTATGGACTTTCCACACAACTTATCCAGCTCTTTGGAGTCAAGGGCACACAAAAGCTTGCTGACGCGCCCAAGATGCAACGAAGGAATAAGGTGCCTGTAAAATTTCATATGGGTCGCTTCATTGTGGCCCAGAGTCTCCGCAACCTGCCTAAGGTCTTCTCTAGTCAGGCAAACATATTGAAGACTATAATCGTCAGCTGTTTTCTTAGTTTGGTTCCTCGCAGCAGTTGTGGATTTTTGGCGCTGCACAATTTCGCTACTTCACGCATAACTTTTATTCCCTCAACGGACCGCAATGGAGTCTCCTTTGGCGAACAAATACTCGTTATTAGATGGAATGACGCTGGCCTCTCTGAGCAAGCATCACATCAAAGTAGGGAACATATTCTTGCGAAACGAGCAATACCACCATTCTACCCAGTTTTCCTCGAACGTAAATTCTTTGGATCGAATTTGCGTACAGTTGCAATTGCAAATGTACGCAAATTCGATCCGAAGAATTTGCGTACATTTGCTCGATGGGATCAGGCCTCTTATACTCGTCGCTCCTAAGATCGGGTATCTTTGACATTATTCTAGTCCTGCAGCTTCATGCGATCGACTTCCTGTACTCTCTTCCTATTGAAGACCCACAATTCCAGTAGGAGGAGTTTGATTGAGGATGCATGAGCTTCCGAGTCGATTCCTTCTTCCAACATGCATTCCTCCACCCTTCTCTTCACGTATTGGATCAATGCACAAACGTAATCCCTGACGGGAATCTCCGGTCTCTTCTCAAACGTTTTTCGATCCCCTTGTTTCCTGGCAATACGGCCAAGATGGTCGGAAAAATTATTGTCGAAAAGACTGATCCACCGTTGAATTGTGTGCGATTCATCTAATATTTATCTGCGGACTCAAAAATGGGACTTGTGCAATGATTTCGCGAAATTCCGAAAAATACTCCCATATTAGTCCACTGTGGTTGGGGGCTGCGTACGTCGATCCAGCTCCTTTATTCCATCCTGATAGCGTCTTGACGGCCGCCTCGAAATCTTGGAAGTTCTTTTCCTGGAAACTATCTTCGGATTTTTATGCTTCCATTATCGAAATGAATTTTGCACTGGTCCGAAGGTGCGACAGAATCAATTCATGTTGATTCCCCCTCAGAACGGAAAGTGGCTCCAGAGCGTCAACAGCCTCCTTATACTTCGTAAAACTTGACTCGGCCTGGTCGAACCAATCACTCGTCATAGCCAAGAGGTGGATGGGAAGTTGAATGAATTTGGCCTCCTCAGACCACCCGTTGGCCTTAGCTGCCCTGTCAAACGCTTTTACAAATTTTCGAGGGTCTTCTAGAGACCTCGCTACTCCATTCCATTCTTTTTCCTCTTTGTACTCAGACATTTTGTCCAGGTGTAGTCACTCCCCTAGACAATGGTGGGTCTTCATCAGAGTTGGTTCCCGATTCGAAAAACCATGATGAAACTGGTCGGTCTCTAGCCCTTTTCCTTGAGTCCGGTCTAGAGATGGTGAAAGGGCTTACATAGGGGTGGTTTCTAACTGGGAAATCGGGATACAATTCTGAAATATCATACAAAATGTAGTGCATTTCAAAACGGGAATCGGGTTGAACATCAATAGTGAAATTTGTTCCTGCATCGACTCCAACGGTACGGGGGACTTGGAGTCTGGAAAAATAATCAGACGTTCTTGGGGATTCAACGGTCGGTGGTTTTTTCTATGACAGCGGCATATTGCGGGGAAAGTTTCTAGACGAGGTCTGGGACGACGAGGTCAAAGGTGACTTTCTTGTCATTACTGGGGCGGAGGGCCGGTGGAGGTGGCTCGACGACAGGGACTACTGCAGCTTGGACTGCTTGGGCGGGTACAGCTGGTGCTGGGTGCGGCAGGAGCGGGGGCAGGAGATTGTGGTTGGGGGTCGGCCATCTTGAAAAGATGATGGTTTGGGGTGTAATTGATTGGGTCTAGGTTTACTAGCTAATAAGGTTCTTGGTTCTCAAACTAAAATAAAAGGAAAGCAGAAAACTTTTTGGTTACTAGAACCCAGTGGGCGCCAAAATTTGCGAGACTCCTGGTCGCAAATTAAATAGGGAAAGGGGAAACGTATAGAAAATAACAAGTACTTATAAGAGGGGAGCTCGTAGAAAGCTTCGACGATGCGTTCTATACAAACGTTTATTCAATTAACATAATTATTACTAGGCATTAATTAGTTATTTTTAAATACAAACATATACAAACGAATCGAAACGAACAAGCCTTCTTATACTACACGATGTGACATTGACACTGAATGCCGAAAGGAATTAGAAGGGAGAAAAAATATCGATGGAGAGAGGGTACCGGCGGGGAAGCGCTGAGGGGAATAGTTTTATGTACAGAGGATCTTTGCGAGTTCAAAGGTGGCGAATAAAATGTGTCTCGTGTGAAACTTTGTTTTACATACTCACCGAGCGGAGGGGAAATGGGAGGAGAAGGAAGGCTGCGCGAATTTTTATGGCGTAGTCCGGAAGAAAGTCAATTGAGTTCCAATTTTGTTCGAGGCCGAGTACTTGGTACAGACTTTCGACGGGTACAGGTACAGTCGTCACGACGCGTCATTCCAAACAGGCCGCCGCGAAAAAGGGAACGCTTCCACATTTTGCCGCAGGCTCGAAAAAGGGTATGGGAAGGACGGATGGGACAGACTTCAGGAGGGAGGGAGGTTCGCTCTGTGATCTTTTTACGGCCACACATCTTTGCATGATTTTTTTGTTTTGATGACGGTATTGATCCAACATCGGCACCCATTATTTCTGGTTTTACATAAGTGTAGAAGGTGGAAATGAGTTCCGGATGTACAAGAGGATCCGTCATGTACGGCGACAAGGAAATCAGATACTCTGCGTATTGTCGCCGTACACTTAATCGCTCCAAGATACCCCACGTAGAGAAGGCAAAAGAACTCCAAGCCTCGATCGCGGAAGCCACTGAGAATAATATCGTGTACAGATCTGACGTCAAATAGAGACGAATCAAATCTGCCACACAGGGCGTCGAGCGAAATCGTTGCTTGATATTCAAGTACTCCGGAAATAGATGGGTGTCGAGAAGGCCCGGCATAGGGGGATCCAGGTTGTATGTTTCCTCTTCGAATTACTGGGCATTGTGAGGCTCGAATGCCTCTTTAAGGATGAGAAAAAGGGCATCCAATTCTCACGATTTGCGAGATACCACTCTTCTTGCGCTAGCGAGGTACCAGTCCATGTGTGTTTCAATTCCTGAAGTAATGATAGCGGAAACAGTCCCTCAACGTCAACGTCAATATACATATGCCGAGTGTACGTTGATTCTCTAGCTTGCTCGCTTCGTAGACTCCCATCTGGTTTGGTTCGTTCCTCAGAGCCGCGAGAACGCGATCGTCCTTTTGTGTCGACTTGACCGAACCTTGACTGTGGATATCTGACATACCGTAACGGGCAAGACGATACTTCCCAGACTTCCGATCCTTCTTCGCTACTCGTGGCTGCTTTCGAGTACTTACTCTTTTTAACAGTAAAGGCTTGAGAGTAGAGATTCGTTTACGTTGCGAAATTGCGTCGGTTTTCTCTTCTTCGGCGGCCTACTGAGCTGAGGATGTAGAGGCTTATTCCGCCAATAGGTCTAAAGGAGTCTCTCCTGCAGATTCCTCTCCTATCTCGATGACTTCGGTCGAGTAGGTGGGCGGTGATTCCATAACAGTGTTGCGAAAACGTTTTCATAGAAACTGTAATAATACAACGCTAACACGTAGTTATATGTACTGTCCTAATGATAGTAATGTAGAAAGTAATACTTAATGCACTTGTACGTCAGCTTCCAGAATAAAAAGATGACAAAACGATCATGAGTTTTGTTAACCATACAAAAGGGTTAGGACGTTTAAAGTCTGGTGTAACAACTATCAACAAAGATGTTTAGGTACATTAACTAATTTTTTTAACAGCCTGTCTAATGGTGGATTTTTAACCACCGAAAGTTGAAGTATGAGTTACATTTACTTGGAATTAACAAAAACATGCGCCACAATTTATGTGAACAATGTTAGGGAGGGGTTTTGGTAACTCCAACTTTCGGTGGTGAAATTTTTACCATAGAAGTTCGTAAAAGGGTGCCCCGCATTAGAGGGGGGTCAAAAGTCCCTTAACCGGGATTTTTTCGGAAGCAGGCGATAATCATTTGGGACCAGAAAAGATAATTTTTACCGAAGCGCGTTTGTCCAAAGGGTTTTCTAATCGAATTATCGTCAAAAACGTCGTTTTTTGGCCATTTTTATTATTTATTTTTCCCGAAAACAGATTCGCACGAATCTCGTTCCCACTCCCAAATTCAGCTTCAATACTAATAGTGGACCAAAAAAATAATTTTGGGATCATTTAAAAGTCTGTTCATTGATCGAAAATCGCCCAAAGAGGCCAAAAATGCCCGTTTTCCGCCGATTTTAGGAATTTAAAAAAACATGATGGCTGGATATTTTTATCTTGGATTTACCTTATAGTAGTCTACTTTCATGAATTTTTTCAGAATTTTATCTTTGGTGCGTCATCGTCAAAAAATCGAAAAACTAGAAAAGGGCCACATTACGGGGTACTTATACGCTGCTATTCCATGTCCATGATCTTCTTTTACCTGTCGTCTAATATTTTATTTTGGAAACGTATAAAAAATAGAATTTTTTCGTACAATGGTCTTTTCAATCGGGTGAATACAGATCGAGATATTTGCAGTTGAATCCACTAGGTATGAGTGAAGCTGTCATTTACAGCATAGAAATGAATAAGGGGATGTTTTTCGTAGGAAATTTTGATCAAGGAGGAAAATGATTCGATAATTGTAAATTTATTTACGATACATAACTGTAGTTTTTTTTTCTTTCATAATTGATGAGAAAATACCGTTGTATGCCCAGGAAATTCACGAGAACCTGGAGTGCGAAACAGGACTAAGGATTTCGCGGGTATGTTGAATGATGGCGGTTAGACCATAAAATAACACGGTTGAATCATTTTCCTTCTTATTTGGTGAAAGTTCACCACGTATAGTGCTGAAGACGTACAGTAGCTGAAGGTTTGAGGTCGAAACAGAGACTGGACCTCAACCAACACCCATATGGTGCAATCTCACGATAGTCTGTTGTACGCTCCTTTGAATCCTCCCACAATGTTATTAGGGAGTTGAACAGTTTTTGCTGTGCTCCGCGAAAGAGAGCTTTACCAGAACATTCATTAAATTCATAAACATACGAGTTACTCGTTAAAAACAGAGTTTTTCCCACATTGCTCCGCATTTGGAGAGGTGAAGTCTAAACTATTGCCGATTTTGTAAGAAAAAAATTTGAACTTGAACGTGCTAAAACCTGTACTACTCACGCGATAGCAATGAAAAATAACAGAGCTCGCTCCCGAAATTTAAACTGTTTGTCAGAGGGGCAAGAGAGAAAAAATTTGACAAGAGTATGTAGTTCAATCATAGAGATAGAATACATGGAGGGAACCTTGATGGGGAAGAGGTGTTGGGGGGGGGGTGTTCATATGGACCACATAGATGAAGTGCGGGGGTGTCCCTTATTTTCATAATCTGCACAACGTAATCTTCCTAAAAAACAAACTTGTAGTCTTTTATTTGTAATCATTCCCGTTGGCTTAATTAATTCCGTAAAATCTGTGATATTCGTGCGTATTCATCTTGAGACATTTTTTAAACTAAAAATTTTGAATCCTAACGGGCTTCCCACCATGCACAATGAAATTGTTGAGTTCAGTGAATCACTTCGTTTTTCACGCGTCATGAAGAATATGAACTTTAGTTGATGAAACGCATCGTGGAGTTCCGAGACCCCCATATGAGGCCTAACATCTATGATAAGCATAGATCTAGTGTAGCTTTTCATAAACTTATAATGGTTATAAAACTACCAAGAACTTCGCCGGTCGCTTCCCACCCGTTGGAACGGTACTCGGGCGCATACGTTGACGTCCGAACAGCAACATTGCACCCGCTCGTGCTCTGGAGCCGAGCTTCGTCAGTTCAAAGCTCAGTGGGACGAAATATGAACGATCGAACACGCCTACTTCGGCCGTATGAACCGAAAAATATTCGAACCTGACAAAGCTTTACACGGCTGAACTCTTCTGGCGCAAAGGACGCAGTTCCTTTAAATTTCTCAATATGGGATCATTCGTCCCTCTTCTGAACTGTTGGGGCGTGCACGGCCGACGCAGTTTCAGTGGAGCACAGTGTCTAGTATCGCAGGAACCACCACCGCTCTTTCATGAATCGCGGCGTTTGCGAGATACAAAAAGCCGCTACCACATGAGCGTATGGGCTGTGAACAAGAATTAACTGTTTGTATTTCCGAAAAGCGAGTAGGTGCTCCAAAAAAATGCGTGGAAGGGGATAGAGGGAGATTGAGGACACGAGGCGAGTGACCCGCTCTACGGCATAGCCCCCGCTATGTGCCATTCGTGTTTTAAAGTCACTTTTCGGTTGTACACAAGACATAATTCGAAGTGGACTTCGACTCCGAGCGTTTTATTACCGAAGAAGATCCCTGAAATTTGGCACACGGGCTCTGAATTTACAACATGTTTCATGTTTCCTCTGTTTCTTGAATCGTCCAAATTCATTTTCAATAAGACTAAAACGCAAATTTTGATGTAATAATAATCGCCTTGTTTTGTTGAAACAAGGCTAGCTGTTATGAATCAGGTTTTAGATACAACTCTAAAAAAAAAAGTTCACTGGCTAGAAAAAAGGGAGGTTTACATTTTTTAAATTTGTTTATTTTAAGGGACAGTACTCCCTCCATACTATATTATCTCTATGAGTTCAATGCATAAGTAAGGAGGTAGGAACAAGTGGAGGGAGTGAAACGCATTTTTCGTGAAGCCGGTCGCCATTACTACACGCCATCTGTTATCAGGTCTCACCCAACAAAAACATTGACAAATTGATCCTTGATCAGTGAAAAAGTGATAGATTCCCCTCCCGTCCTCTCAAGGTGAAAGATAACAGTAGGTGTGTAATGGCGGAAAAACTTGCTTCACATGTTTCTACATTAAAACAGCCTTTCTCTCTATCCACTTGTTCCTACCTCCACGATAAATAACAACTACGCAATTTGGTTGCACGTGCCAAGGTTACTATACTATACTAGCTCTTTTCGCTGTGTAAGAATGGCGCATTTTATCGAGGACGTCAACGCCGCCTTTCGTTGAATAATAAAATTCAATAATTTCTGGTTTTTGAGTGTCTGGATTAACGGTACCGACGTCATGTAAGATGGACAACAGGAGGACATTTTTCCCTTTAGCTTTGCTGAAAGACACCATCTTTTTGCCCGGTTTAAATTTTTTTTTTTAATTTTAAATTTTTCAAATCTTTAGTCAGAAGAAGGGACGGGGGAATCTCTTTTTTGTTTTTTTCGAAGAGTTCCAACAAACGAGAGCTTTTTCTTTGCTAGCTCCTCAGCAAGCTCACAAGAAGAAAACCAGTTGTCGGTTGTGACGTTTCGATTCGTTCCCGCAATACTCTCACATAATTAAAGCACGTAAGTTGTCGGAAGTAGCTGAGTCCCTTCTCTAGCAATAGTATTTTTCCCAATATAAGGAATTCCGCCACAAAAATATGAAGTACGAGAATCACAGAGTGAAATCATTTTGAGACCATACTTGTCGGGCTTATTGGGTACGTACATTTTGAAGGAGCAAGCTGAGGAGGGTTTCGTCGATCATGCAGTACTCGGATGGCACAAAATATTGTCCGCAGTTGTCGTTGAATACGGTCCACACTTCGCGGAAAGAAGCAAATTTATATGAATCTGAATACTGACGAAGCAGGGGGAGTTTCCCTTTCTCGGCGGCCTCCGTTGCCCTTCGGGCTTTCACCTCCTTTATCCTTGCCTCGACCCCTCTCCTTTGCTGTGGCGACATACTACGTTGTCCAAGGTCTCCCCCACCAACCTGGGCATTTCCTCCAACTTGGCGGATCGCCGAAGCGACCCTAGCCCCCGAGCTGGTGCCGTCCCATACGATTCCTCGTCCTCAATTCGGCTTAAGCTAGAGCCAAAGATATAGAAATACTGGATTGCTCACGATGGACGGGGAATCCGAGCCAGTAGTTGGGGGGGTTGACCTTGATGAAGTCGGCGTATCTGAAACCTCCGTACGTATCGCATCCCTCCAGCCCACCCCCACTATCCTGCCACGTCACCAGACCTTTATGTGCAATGTTTCCCAATTCTTTACTTATTCATTTCGGTTTATTTTTTGAATTATAACTCGAAGTTAATGCCTTTCAGTTTTATTTCAAATGTCGGACTGTGAAAAATGTATGAAATCTTTTGGCTTGTGTAGGTATTAGGTACTGCAGGATGCAAAGATAAAGAAATACTGGACTGGATTGCTCACCATATTCTTTCAGTTAGTACAGCGACAAAATTGTAATTAATAGTTGGTATCAACTGTTGTTTATTATACAGAACAGGCCCTACATGCTGAATTGTGATTTTTAAAATTGGAGAGCTCGTCCCCATTGTACGAATAACGTATAAGGAGTTTTTAAATGTGCCGCCAACCCGGACTCCCTCAAGGTCACGGGGTGCAGGTTAGACCGTTTTTCTCTCGTACAATTCAACATTCGTGAGCAATCCAGTAGTTCTATATCTTTGGCTAGAGCGGATCGTTGAATCGACCCCTGCCCCCGCCTTTCCTCGCGGGTTTTTGATCGAAAACAATTTTTCGTCCCCCGAGTCTCGTAGCATCAGCTTCTCCGCCAGCCTCCCTGCTCTCTAACTTTCACCCTCACTTAAGACACCATTTTCCTCACAGAAAATGACTTCCTGCCCTCGATCCTCGCTTAAAGCTACCTAAAACGTACCTCCGATGTCTCAGAATTTTCCTCGAATTTTCAGAAAATATCTAGTAAAAAAACTGAGGAACACTTATCGCAGGTAATCGAGCCTGTCGAGCGTTACCTACCGAGTCCCGGCCCCAAGCGGGTATGGCGTATGGGCCGAAAGGCTTTTGACACCTTCGGAGTAGGGAGACCATCCGAGCCCTAAAAAAACAAAGTCCATAACGGACACTTTCAAATGTCATTAATAACAAAAAAGCACTAGCCTACATTTCAAAAAGTTAAACTTCAACGAGCTAAGTTGTATAACACGATAAGCGCAATGACACTGAAAATTACCAGAGCTCGCTCCCGTAACGTTAAGTATTGTCAGGGGGGGGGGGGCAGAGGAGGAATATTTTGAATTGCGCAAGGGGAAAATTGAGTACTTATCACGAGTGAAACTTCCAAGAGCTGTTTACCGGTCTGTCGATTTTGACAGTGCAGTTGGAGTTGCTCCAGCTTTGATCCGTAGTGGATGGTAGGGGTAAATAGAACCAACACAAATGTGCTCTGCCGATGATCAAAATGGCAAATGGAACGCCCAAACTCTTATCAGAGTTGGGGCGGCCCCAGCCAAAAACCCCTAGTAGTATGCGTGATGACTGATGAAATCTGAACTCAAACTCCGATTTACTGAGCCCCCCCCCCTTTTTAAAATCAAAGGAGCTATTTTCACAAACAATCACCCGTTGCAACCCCGAAATTGTCTGTTTGCGATTAGACTGAACATATTTTCGAACAAAAAACTTCCTCTCGTAAAAACGGCCTTATTCATACACTGCAGGGTATGCTATACTTTCCACTTGAACATTTCCTGGCTGTACGGTACACCATTAATGTCAATTTGACACAAGAAAAAAAGGGGGAAAGCGATCCCCAAATGTAGCCCAAACGAGTACATATATGTATCCATATAAAATATATGTAGTCCACGACGTCATTTTTCATCCTTAAAATGTTCAAAAAGCCACCACAATCGTTTTGAAAAAATAACATTTACAGTTGAATTATGAATTAATAATTAAATAGGAATGTATTTCAATCTTTAAGAAAATGTTTTATGCTCTTTCGCTATCGCTGATCACTTGGGATCGGGGCATAAGGCTCGGTCGTTCTTGATTTTATTTATTTTTTTATGTGTTTTCATTTTTTGAGTGAAGGGGGCTGTAGGGAAAACTCCTAGTGTGCACCCACGCAAATACAGTGTTACGGTGGTTTTTGTAAGGGGCCTCTGGCATGGTCGGAAGACTTCTAAGCCCCCATGTCTTGAACCATTTTTGAAAGGAGCCCCTGGCATGGTCGAAAGGCCTCTAAGCTCTTACGTAATACGAACATTATGGACGTGGTGTGCGTAGGGGGAGGGACCCGAAAAGCTCAACTTCTTCTTCTTTTTTTTTACCAAGAGATAAATTGTAACACCGAAAATCATCGATTAAAACCCGTATATTCGCATCACCACATGAGTGGAATTTTTAAAACGGTCATTCAAAGAGACGTAGACCGATTGCTTGTAATATATTTTCCCTCTTAGGTCTGGGTTGCGGGATTTCCGAATATGGGAGCAAGACAATTCACAGCCACGAGTCCAAGGCTCTGAATTTTAAGTTCATCCGAGCGACCGTAGCCCTAGTGCTATCCTCCCGGAGTGACCGCGGGGACTGGGAGACGAAAAATGTTCGTACCTAAAATTGTTTACCCGGGGAGGGTGGATATGGTCAAGTCCCCTACAATTTTTGATTTGAGCCCAAGTGGCAACAAACTTGTGATGAGCGTACAATTATAATCACTTGAAGTAAGTAAATTAACTTCAGTCCTATATGTACTCGTTTTTAAACATTCAAATTTAGAATCCTTGCCTTATTCAAAAATCATATTGAAGGGTGGCGAGCCGAAGTACGCTTTCGCGTTCCATCAAAAGTGAAATCCAACAAAGTATATATATAATTGAATAAACAATAGTTTAAAACAAAAATGGGAAACATGCACATTTTTACAATGTACTTTTTCTTGAACGGGCTCCCTTACTCATGTTTAAATATTAAAATCAATCAAGGATCTTTACATCGAATTTTTGAAAGTTTTGAAGGGGTATGATTGTGTCATAATAACTTATGCAACGTAATGGATTGTGTGAAAGGAGACAATGGTTCTTGTCATTTGTAAACAAACAATTTTGGGGGTCCCTCAAATGTACTTTTTTCCTTTCTAGCAGTTATCTATCACGTGAGAAGCTTGATACCGTCCAGAGGTTGCTCTAATGACATGGTACACTCGGGTGGTACTGGGGGGGGGGGGGGATCTGACGATTTCGATCAGGGCATTTGCGAGAAGGCGGGCGGGGCCCAGCCGTTAAGTTAAGGAAAGCATGCCAAATTCCTTTGGAAAAATTGGGAAGAAGGCGGTCTAGGAAATTTTTTCTCTGAGCGGGGCCCAATCAGCCTATTAAGACTCTAAATAAATACGCAATTCACTTGATCTAACTTATATATGTATATATAACGTTGGTGCGAGGTGTAATTCAAGATTTACTTGATTACACATATCACCCAAAAGGGGTGTTCTTATACTAACATTGTTTAAGCCGAACGCTAAGGCTGGATTACAAAATGTAATCGACCACGGGGATGGTGCGAAACCCCTACCAATCAACTTCCAAACAATATACACAATCAACAGGTACTTATTAAGTAGTAGTACAAGGATATTGTTAATAACAATTCCGCTTATTTTGTGCTTATGTACAATTATGATAAATATCGTAACAGTTAACATGTCTGAATTTAAATATGAAGTACCTATATGCGCGGCGCGAGAACCACCGCTTGAACGCGGCCGATAAAGCCACCCTGATACAGGGTCAATCGTGCTACTGTGGTGTAACTTGAGTTCTTTGTTAATGACAAAACGCGAAGGATTACATAAAGGGTTCAATATTACGTTCGAAGTTCGAAGAGGTGGAGAGTAAACGATCGAAGATAGGGGAGGGTTTAAACGAACGCGATGGCGCGGTCGGAATTTGTGGCACGTCACACAACTGTGGATACGTTTCCGAAGAAGGGATCGCAACCCTATTATTGAGAAGACCCGTTGAATTATATTTTATTTTATTTTCCAAGTTTCTCCATCGCCGCACAGCCGTTTCTCGACTGTCCCCAAAACGTGAAAGTCCATTTTGTGCGAATGGAAGGCGGACTACGTATTTTCCGGGAGGGTCACGTGAATGAGTTAGCACGAAGTGCTTTTCAGCTATTTCGTCGTTAGGGTCATGGAAACTGAATTTCTCAACTTCCTCAGTTAGCCAAAATCGTTGGAGTGCCTCGGTCAGTTTATCATCCGATGAACGCATAGAGAATAAGGTCGTTGAGGAACATGGCTTCCTCGACAGTGGCGTTATAGAGCCCATTATTACCCATCCAAAGGCGGTATGAATAGCTGAAGGTTGTCCTCGTCGCGCGTCGGACCCTGCTCGTAATATTTCAGGATACAAGTCAGCCCCTAACAGAAAGTCAATTTTGTTCCTTACGTAGAACTCGTAGGGAAACCCGAAACCACAAGTTTTTACCTCGGGAGGCAATGAGGAGCAATTGCTTACGCTGAAAACTACAAGGCCATTATTTCCGCCCTCCTTCATTGACGCTTTTCCACCAAAGGCAGTTAGCTTATCATTTGATACTTTGAAGAGAATGGACATAACTGTCCTGTCGTTTAATACGACAACATCGATATAGAGGCTAGCGTAATAGTGGAAGAGTGGCTAGGATTTGCAGAAGGCGATATATGCACGGAAAAAGGATTTCATGGCGAACAATCATTGTTTCAATCGCACCCGAAGGATGCGTATTCGCACTGGTCCATCGGTCTCTCCACATCCGCAGCTCACTTGACAATCGGACCGTATTTCCGCCAGGTAGATCCTCCTCGTACTGTGACGCTGCATCCAGTATGTTCTTGTCCGAGTATTATTCATATCCCCCGCGTCGATCTGAAAAGACAATAGGCTTCGGAGAACCCCCTGCTTTCCCGACAAAATATCCGGAGATTTTGTGTCGAACTCGCCATCATCTCGGTGCCCTCGTAGTGGTAGATTATTGCGTGCACAAAATGTAACGTGCGCTACGCAAGGGAGACAAAGGTTGCCGGTCCCGAGGTTGCCTAACATTACGGCATGGGACAGAGGGCTGAGCAAAGAGTCCAAAGCTCACTTGAACGGCACGGCAAGTGTCGCAATAAGCGACCCGGTTAAATTCCCCTCCTACCGAATCCCGAGTTTTCCAGGTGAACGAAGCGCCGAAATGAAGGAGTCGTTCGCCAGCCACCGGCTCGTGAAAGTGTAGCCTGTTTAATTGTGTCCTGAGAACCATCGTGTCCCCCTCCCCCCCCCAGTCGTCACTTAGTTAAAGTTGTAAGTGGGTTGGTTTTGCTTAGTTAAGTCAATAAAGTATAGAGTGTGACTCGTGATTTCTTTTATTGCTCGAATGATTTCTGACGACCTAGGCAAGTGCGACAGTGTTTTAGTGCATGCCCTCACCCACCTCTCGGCAAATGTCGCATTCCCCCGAGCTCTGTTCAGCATGATAAGTTGCGTCATGGGCCCCAACGATTGAGCCAAGGCTGATTTCTTATGTGGGGGAAACGTTATCCCTTCGAGATGAATTTGATGCGAAGGTTGGAGGCCGAATTGCGAGATCGGTATAGATCGAATGGTGGCGGCATCCTTGTGGACTGTTAGGGCCCCATGTCCGATTCTGACCTCATCCAACCGGTGGGTGAATGCGGTGAGGAAAGGGGACATTACGCCAAACCAGGCCGGAGGTGTCCTGTCTGCTCCATACACGTATCTCAAGTCGTATGCGGCGAAGATTGACACGACGGCTCGAATGACTTCATTAGTTGGCACTTGTCTCACTTCATTCCCTACTTTCAAACTGAGGGTAAGCCCTACCTTTGACTCTAGCCTACCTGTACGCTGAGGGTTGACAGCCTGTCGCTGGCAGTGGTGCATAGTCAGTATATGTGACGTGATGTGTGACATTACTGTTATATTGTCCATCATTTCGGTGGCATCGAACAACTTAGCGACTCTTACTTGCGCGTGGACTATAGCAGTTATAATCCGTGCTTTTAGTTGCTGGTCTGGGGTGTACTGGTTGCGTCTAACCTCAGGTATCGGTCGCGTAGGGTCCACCAAACTCACATTAACTCGTGTGGGTCTAACGATTGCCACTGGAGCAGCCGCCTGTGCCATATTGTTCAGAAATTAACGCTTGTGTTATTACTACAAAAAAAAAAAAAAAAAAAATGTTCGCTGGGAAAACAGGGTCAACGGGTAGGAAACGAGTCAGTGTTACTATCAATCAAAATCAGAAATCACGAGTCACACTCTAAACTTTATTGACTTAACTAAGCAAACCCAACCCACTTAGAACTTTAACTAAGAGACGACTGGGGGGAAGGGGGACACGATGGTTCTCAGGACACAATTAAACAGGCTACACTTTCACGAGCCGGTGGCTGGCGAACGACTCTTTCATTTCGGCGCTTCGTCCACCTGGAAAACTCGTGATTGGGTAGGAGGGGAATTTAACCGGGTCGCCTATTGCGACACTTGCCGTGCCGTTCAAGTGAGCTTTGGACTCTTTGCTCAGCCCTCTGTCCCATGCCGTAATGTTAGGCAACCTCGGGACCGGCAACCTTTGTCTCCCTTGCGTAGCGCACGTTACAAAAATATAACTGTTTTTATTATGGAACTCAATCTTTTCCGATTTTCTTGAATTATATCCGCCATTTGCTTGTCTAGAAGAGTTAAGGCGGTTTTTTGGCTGCCCGACCCGAAAGCTCTCCTGAAATCTTCCCCTCTTTGGACAGAAAACTTGTGATAGTCATTATTTTCGTGGCGCTTCAAATCTTCCATGGCTTTTTTGTACTTTTTAAGTGGCAGTTTAACGAGTGTTTTCAATTCCGCAGTAAGAAACACACACATTAATATGGTTACTGAAATAATATCAGTTATGTGTCTTTTTTAAACCTGGCTGCCAACTCCTCCTGTTTGGGAAGAGAACAACACACAGTATGCGCAGAAGCCTCCTTTTTTCAAACACTGTATGCCAGCCATGGAAACTGGGTTAACCATTCGTGTTTAAACCTTCTTGTTTGCTTTCTCTCAATTTGGGAAGGGAAACAAAACTCTTTTGGGGGTTTCCAGGTTCCAGTCAGAAATTTGAAAATTTCGCCATCTTGATCCGGTTTTTCCCGCTCGACCGCCAAGCCAATATCTTATGGTTGGGCCAAGGCCGCGTCTATATTTTGTGTCTGTGAGAAATAAAACTGGTTTCAGCAAGCATCACTTATGTTCCTCAAAATAGGAATAACACAAAAGTGGAAGCCAAAGCCATTGATAGCTTGTTGGAGATAGATTAATTGTAGAACGGCGCATAAGAGACTGATTTTGTTCATTGTCGAGAGTTAAGTTTTATTAATGCTTAATACCGGCAGGCGGCAATGAACATGAAAATAACGAAATAATGTCAATCATGTTATTCATTTTTATCTCAAACCTGCTAATAATAATGTACTTATTAATATTATTTTTTCAACTCATACTTACATTTTTAGGCTCTTCCTTTTCACCATGTTTTTTTTCAAGTTTCGATGATCCTGGCGTTTCAGGTCTCTGAAGTTGAGGGTTGACACCTGCTGTTGTTTTTTTCTCAAAACTAGATTCAAAGAAATCAAAAAGCCTTTTTTTCGATTGAGACTCCATTAATTGCTTCGGTTTTGACAGTTGAAGTGACGCATAAACACCGGCACTCACACACAGGTAGACACAGAACGGGGTTTGGCAGGTGATTTGAAGAATACACGAAGATAACCTTGCTGAGCCTTCTCAAGCGGGAAGTCTTGTCGTCTCGAATTGCGCCAAGCCCCTTCGTTCTCATTTTATTGGGAGTCTTGAGAGATTATTTGAAAATTCGGTAATTTGTCTTTGAGAACAAGGAATAGGCGAGGGGGGGGGGCTGAAGCCCCATTAGCCCCCTGCTGGATCCGCGCCTGGAATCAAGCACACTATTATTTCTCCTAAAATTATAATGAAGCTTCTCGTAGGCCTAATCGTGGTCAGCGATGCAAAATAAAAACATTTCATAGCGTTTATTGCACCAATTCATAACAATTAGTAAATAAAAGAACAAATAAATTACCTAAAACTTCTTTTTTTACAATACATTTTCCAAATGTCCTCCTCTGTTCCGAAGGCAGGCTCGTGCCCTTTTTCTCGTGGCACCCACTGGTCACGCGAGGAGAAATGTCGGCTCGAAGGCCCTCAAAAGCTCCTGTAATCCTTCTTCGAAGCTCCTCCTGATGCAGTAAACATGGTCTTTTACCAAACCCGAGACGTGGAAATCCATGGGCGCCATGTCCCGCGATCGAAGTGGTAGTGGAATTGAACCCACTCGTCATATCCACGTATCATAACTTCTATCTATTAGTTTAATTAGGGGGGGGGGCACGATCATGTTAAGAATAAGGCTTCGACGAACATCTTCCCCCAGATTTTGCATTGAATGAGTCAAATCGTTCTGAATAAAGTTCAAATACACTACGAGAAGTTTTTATTTTGCATCGCTGACCTTGATTAAGGCCAAAAAGAAATTGTATTTTCATTTTAAATAAGAAGTGGTGTGTTTAATTCAATTTTTTCACTTTCATTTTTTCGCAAAGGCCTATTGCAAAGAACACCCAAACACTCACTTTTCGCTGGAAATGTGTTCATTTCTTCAAACTTTTACAAAGATGTGCAATAATCTGAGTTTGGTACTTTGATCCTCACTAATGAGGCAAGTTTTTGTGAAATTTGTCAAACCTGGATGGCTTTTTAAGATTCGCTATCATGCAATCAAGTTACGGCTATAAACTGCCTAAAATCTGTACAAATCTCCACAATCTAACTGTTTACTGGAAAAGTGCGACTACTTTCGGGGATAACTGGACTAAGGCCCGTATTCAGAAACCACACTTAACGCAACCTTAACCTTAATAAACCCTCAGGGAAGCATTTCGTATTCAGAGACCCCCCTTATCCATGTCTCTTGAGGGATTCCCTAAGGGGACCCTTGAAGGAAAAAAAAACTGTTATTCAGAAAGCAACCTTAACCTGCGTGCCCCCATAAAAAGACGATATTACATGGTTATCCGCTAAGGGAGCTCGAGACCACCCTTAAGGCCACCTTTAAGCGTTCAATTGTACAGCATTGATGTGAAAATGTCGGAATTAGAAGAGTTTATTGGTTTTATAGAAGCTGCAGAATTATCGGTGCCAAGAAATACAATGAGGGGGTCAGAAGACAAACCTTTTTTCGACTTGAGTGAGGAACAATTTCGAAAAAGGTATCGCTTCAAAGCTAAATAAACGGTGGCGAACATTGTCGAGATGATTCTTGATGGCTCGTCTGACCGACGAAGGCTACGATTTTCCGCATTGCCGTAAACTCTTATACCGTTAAGGTTTTACGCCACGGGAAGTTTTCAGGTACATGCAAAGATAGTGGATAATTGTCAAAATGTGTCATTTATAATCTTTTTTGTGTTTCTTGGGTTTTCGGCCAGTTCGAGTAGATGGGTAGTGGTTTATTCTGCCACACTGCCTCATTGGTACTGGTGCAAAATTATTCCGTAGTTCCATGGATATCGCCTGTATTATTCGTGTTTTTGATCAGGATGAATCAAAGTTATAAGAATTCATCGAGAATCTCTTCCCACTTTTTCTTTTTTGCAGCGAAACTGACTGCGTCTGACTTTTTATTTTCGACAATATTCGCGTATAAAATTGTCTCCTTCAAGAACGGCTTCTCCGCGGCAGAAAAATTCATCTTTTTCTTTCCCGAATCTATTACCTTAAAGGGCTGAAGGCTTTGTACAGAATGTTCACTCGTGCACGATCAGCTTGAGTAATTTCAAACTCGGAGAATGAGAACAGATCCCACGAACCCACCTAACTGGCACTTTTTTGCCACCGTTGCATCCCCCCCCCCCTACACATTAGATTTTCAAAACTCACGGCTAACCTTCCGGCGCGCGTAAAAATTATGGAGGGAAATGAATCAAACTAAAACATCAATCAAATAAAACAGCTGGAAGTAGCTAAAAAAACTGTACTGTCACCTCGAAAAACACAATGTTTATCTCATATCAGCTTAGGGGACCCTTAAGCTTAAGGGTCCCCTTAGGGGGCTCTCTGAATACAATTTCTAAAGGGATCGCTTAAGTGCACTTAAGAAAGGATCCCCTCAGGGTTGCCTTAAGTGTGGTTTCTGAATACGGGCCTAATTCCCACTGAAAAATGTCTGCTCTTTTCGTTAGGTCCCTCAGATTTAATGTATTAACTGTTCTCGACTTATAAGCGCTGAATCCAATAAAACCAACGTTATGGCTAAAAATATTAAAATATCGATTATCTCGAAAATGGTTGGAAATCGGACCTATGTTTATATGGACTTTTTTGGTCCATTTTGGACCTAGAAAAACCCCCCTGCATTATTGCCGTCGACTTACCAAACACCCTATTGAGAGCTAGAACCACTATGCTTACGATTAAAATGTTTATCCAAATTAAATTTAGTGGAAAAATCTTTACTACAAATCTCACAAGTGTGAGTCATTTCTGCTCAATCTGTACAACACACTGGAAACTATCTAAATTTTTACCCCTTGTTTTGCCGCCGGGTAATTTATCTTTTCCGTTTGTTCGAGGGAGCCGCTGGCTTTGAAGACGTGACGCAAACCTTTCCTCCATCGGCCTCGCGATAACAAAACTCAGCTTTCCAGCTAAAAAACAAAAAAAACAAAAAAAAAAACATTTAAAAAAATTAGAATTATTCATTCTTTTTACAGTTATGAGTTTTACATTTAATTATTCCAATAGTATTATTGCAATAAACGCGTTCAACGCAACTGCTGGAGCCTCTCACGCTCAGTAGCATGAACAGTTCTTGCAGATTAACGCTATGTTTCTACGATTTCCTGTCCGGTTGGAAAGTAATATAACGCGGTTCACATTGCAAAAGATTAACGCGGAGAATAATTTACCAATACCGAATTCATAAGCCAAAGACATTGAACTTTGGAACAGTGAAAATCTATGGCCTTGTGTAGCCAGCATGCGTTGGAATGCAACGAACGAGGTATAGTTTTTAACGAGGGGCAACCAAAATCGCCTAAATCAAAAACTCTTTTCCCGATCAATTTCTCCAAGAACAAACACTTTTCATATCCTTTGCAAACAATAATCTTTCCATTAGTAGACAAGGAGATCAAAATTGGTTCAAGTTCGTCATAATTGACATCTCCAGCTGTATAAGAAATGCCGTGCACGTTCCTTCTGATCGTGAAGTTGTCGTCAATTTTCCTATCATGAGGAGCCTTAAACGTGAAGTGGTGAACGTCATTTTCGGTGTCCTTAGCATAACTGAGTTCTTTCACGATAAATGGTGAGCCCTTGCCACCGACATAACTGTGGAAGTCAATTGCCGCAACGAGAGCCATGTTTGAACTGATGCTCCACGTCAATGCATTCTCACATTCATAGTCAATTCCCCCTCCCTATCCAACTTGTGGAATTCATGCCAAGCCATTTGACATAGGCTTTATCCCCCCTAGTTTTCAACACTTTTTCCACTAAATAGATCTTGGGGTATGCTGTTTTCTGCAGTTCCTCGCGATAGAATGCGCCGTAAATCGGCTCTCCATTTTCATTTTTTAGCGAGTATGTCACAGGGCAAGTATCATGAACTTTGTCGATTGTAAATAGAACGGGCCTTACTGATCCGAACAACATCTCCTTCACTCAAATTGTGTTTACTACAGTTGCGCGTTTTATAAGAGTAAACTGTCGACAGAGCCCTTGCCTCTTGCCTTCAAAAGACTTAACATTAAATCCGTGCCGCCACTCCTGCAAAAATTGAAGAGAATTTGTGATTCGAGTGATCGCTTAAAGTAAATTGAGAGATTCCACCATCGCCGTTTATTTTTCACTCTTAAAGCTTTTTTTGTGCAACAAACGCCCGGTTCGCGACTATGTATGCCACGGTAGCTTCTAGCACATCATCGTCTGACATCTCGAAGGCTTCTGAGTGCTTAATGGCTGTTTCGCGAGACACATTTTAGTATCCGCAGTTGAAATGTTTCGGGGTAACAGTCCCTTAGTGTGTACAGGCTGCTACGTTGTAGACTCACAACACGAAACACATACGGCGAAACAAGCCGAAACATTTTTTTTTATGTTTCGTGTTTCGTGTTATGACATAACACGATAGTGTGTAGCCGCCTTTAGAGGTTGCGTTATAGGCTGCATACGTTTTTTCGAGAACGCCTCTGATTCCACCGCGTTACGTTTGAGAGCTTTGTATTTGTTCTTGACAACACTAGCCAGTTTAACAAGCTCCTGTTTTGTCTTGAGCGTCTCCATTATAAATGAAATGGAACGTTGTTTAAGTCATGCTTTTACTGTCCTGTTGAAAACTTTTCAAACCTCTTTCTGTAGCGCCCCTTGTTAAGATCAAAATCTTTGACAATTACGAGTAGGCCATGTTTATCTACCCAACACTCGCTGCACAACTGTTTGAAATCGTTGAAACTCATGTCCGATGCTACAAACTCATCATAAACGTGTTTTGTAGTAGTTATATCGCACTTGAATAAGCAAATTAGGTTTCCATAAACCCTTACAAGTGATTTTGGTATCTGACTGAACGATTGGGAGATGAAGAAAACGTCACCGTTCGGTGTCGACCGAATGCAAAGTATTCTTTAACCAATTCGGCTCTGTCGGTAACAACGTCGTCAAAAATGATTAGAGAATTTGGCAAGACGACATTAATTGTGTAACGTGCGCTACGCAAGGGAGACAAAGGTTGCCGGTCCCGAGGTTGCCTAACATTACAGCGTGGGACAGAGGGCTGAGCAAAGAGTCCAAAGCTCACTTGAACGGCACGGCAAGTGTCGCAATAGGCGACCCGGTTAAATTCCCCTCCTACCCAATCCCGAGTTTTCCAGGTGGACGAAGCGCCGAAATGAAGGAGTCGATCGCCAGCCGCCGGCTCGAGTGTGCCTCGGCCGCTCGGTTAGTTCCCTCAGTGTCATTGTGCCCCCCCCCCTGGTAGTTAACAAGTTCTAAGAGGTTTTTGATTGTCAGTTAAGTTAATAAAGTTAGAGCGTTAACTCGTGATTTCATTATTTTGTCCTGTCTTCCCTGTAACGGTCCCAAAAGCCCCAAAAATCCCCCCCCCCGTTACAATTGGCATAACATTTTATGCGTTGGGGAAGGTAAACACTTTAATCTGCGGGACTAGTTTCATACAGGTAAAATCATCTTATCACTATACTTCAGCTAGTTTTAATTTTATCGAGCTTAATTTTTAATTTATAATTGAAATCAATTCTTAAGTCATCGATTCCTTTCTCTAACCTGTAGTTAGACAAATATAGAGTTTCCATATTCTCAAATTGCAGAATGTACTGGATTTTATTCCTAAAAACTATTTCCTTTATTCCGCAGACAATCAATTCCAACCCCTCGTCCAAATCCTCTAGAATGCCATAAAAGGCTTTATGGTATTCATAATTAAATTGTTAACTTGATGGACATCATCTTGTTTGAACAACACCTCACCGGTATTTTCCTCTACGTTGTAGAACCGCAAATTTTCTACTAACTAACTAAACTAATTCCAATCGTGTTTCCCTTGAAACTTGTAATTCCATTCCACTCCAGAGAGGAGATAGAGCTATTCCCACGACTCTACCTCCACTTTCATAAAAAATGGTTTTAAATTAAGGTCAAAAGCGATATACATGTCTGGGCATCGGTCGTATTCATCGGTGTCGTATGACGTGATTATCTCCGCAATTGCAAATCACAAATTTAATCATTATGCTTGACCTGCATGTATAATATTTTTCTGCCTGATATCGGTTGGACTGCGCACATATTTCTCACTTTAAGTGCTCGATGTGGTGGGATTAGGCCCACATCGATCAATTCTTCACAGGTAGAAACCAATTTATCACTTATTGAAACTTCAGCCACTGAAAAAAAAACATACATAAGTACAATTCTACACTGGGAAAAAAGAACGGTTGAAATTTAAACGTTAAATAACGGTTGTGATTAGCCAAACGTTATTGTTCGTTACTTTTTACCGTACACAAATATTACCGTGTTTTCGGTAGACTGTGCTTCACCGTTAAAATTATTCAGAAAAAAAATTTCTACCGTTAATTTTTTTACCGATATATTTTTAACGGTAAGCATTTGTCAACCGTAATTTTTTACCGTTCAAACGCTTAGCGGAATACGGTTGGCATACATTTAATTTTACCGCTCATATCGGTAAACTTACGGTTTAACTTAACGTCATAGACGGTAATTTTGAATGTAAATTGTACGGTCAAATCTAACTATCACTGACGTTAAAAATGATTCTTAATGCACTGTATTCGTTAAAATTTACCGAAAGAAATTACTTCAATTTCACCGTCACTACGGTTGATCTTAGCGATTTCAAACCTGTAAATTATATCTTTTTTGGTTAATTCACGGTCAGTCTAACCGTGAATACATCGTTAAATCAACGGTGAAATCCTTGTCATTGACGGTAATCTTGAATGTAATGACGCCGTAAAGATGTACCGAACATTGACATTAAAAATTATGTTTAATGAATTGGATTCTTTAAAATTCAACGAACATAAATTTAGTACAGTAATTTACAGTTTCAAACTGTAAATTAACAGTAAAGAAGAAGAAGAAAAAGAAGAAAAAAGACATATTCAGATCAAAAATGTAATAAGGCATAATATTATTTTGTAACATACAGGTATAACAGTATTTCTCGATAAACTTTATTTCAAATTAGGCCTATAAATACATAAAATAAAAAAAATACAACAGATTCAAAAACAAAATACATCAGTCATTCAAATCACACTCATTGTGCAGGAATGCGTAATAGCCAACATTTTAGGTGGTTTTAAGAATGAAATAAACCCATATATTTATTTAGTTGTAAGTAAAATATCTCAAGCAGTCAAGCAACTGAGTTTCGTGAAGTGATTAAATAATCACCGGTGTGGTCAAATGCCGCAGTTAAAGTGTTTGGCTTGGAATACTGCAAGTTATTTTGTTCGAAGTACTTGGATTCATGAGCAATTTTCACTCTGTAAGCGTATAAATGGTTACTGAATGCTACAGTTTCATACAGAGTTCCCAGACCTAGAACCTTTGATTGATGGTTTAAAGTCACTTCGGGGACGTGAAAAAGCGAAAACACGATACTTTCTAGAAAAAATGCTCAGCGAGCTACGTCATTGAGGCAACTCACCTTTTATTTTCGCGATTTCAACGCCTCGAAGTCCCCACGAAGAAATGAGCTCTTCGACGTCACAACAAATTGCCGAATCTGTCACTAACGTATAAAAAGAAAACTCAAATTAAAAACCTACCGAAAAAAATAAAACGCATAAAAGAAAGTATATAAACAAAAAAAAATGCGGCTGACTATTTGAACTCAGAATAGGCACAACCCGTAAGCAAAACACCACTCTGATCACGTCCATAAGAGCTTAACCTCAACTAAAAGCAACAAGTAAGCCAGTTCAATTCAGAAAGGAAGTGTAGTGGGGGTTAGACGGTAAGTCATACCGTTCTTAATACGGTAACTTTGTGATTTTACTGTAAATAGTGGGGAGACTTACCGTATGCGTAACGGTAACAGATTATGTTTTAACCGTTATAGGTCGGTGAAAGAGTTTTCTCCTGTCGTCATCAAATTTACATGCCCATCCCTTTCTAGTGTTCCACTCACAAGTTCGGTAAAGCATGGATGTACGTTAAAAATAAAAGAAAGATTACATTAAAAGCAACCAGTCTTTAACGGTAAACCCCGAACCCGAAATCAATATAATATTTAAATCCAATTAGTTTATTAATAACCAATCCATTTTAAATTATTGAAGCACACCGTTGGTGCTCCGGATACTTCAAAACTATAATCTGTTCCGTCTCCAAAAATTTTATCACTTACCTCATAATAATAGAAATGATACCTACATCCTTCGGAGACAACGAATTTGAAATCACTTGAATGAATATGACTCCACTGAACTACAACGTTTTGAGACATATACTGGTCTAATACGAGCAACCATCAATAACCAAGCCAACATTATTAGTTCCTGGATCCGTTCGCAGATCACTTAGTCAAATTATAGCTTATGTGTTTCTATTGGCGGAATGTTTCGATGGAATTTGGATGTTACATTACTCAATGGCATTGTATTATTGGGGCATTTTCACTAACTTGTTGAGATAAATAATTTCACCTAATTCAATTTTTACCGCTATCCAACCAAAAGTATTCAATTTGTGACGTTAAGCATATTACTTTACCGAATTTTCATTTTTAACGTGTTCATTTGTACCGAGCGGTCTCGGTAAATAGAATTTTACAGTCATTTCACCCACAAAGCACGTTAAAATGCCTAATTATTAAGTAAAATAGCGTTTGTTTTTACAGGAACCTTGTTTTACCGTAATACGGTTTTCGCTAACGTCAACAATGTCGGTAGATACTAACGCAATGACTTTAAAATTCACCGCAAAGCATTTTTTACCGCAGCAAAATACCGTACTTTTTTCCCAGTGTAGTGTAGAAAATTTCAAATACTCACTTTTTATGTTATTTCAACGCGGTGGCGGGACAATACGAGTAAAACGTACCTTCTTGTGGGAAATCTAACCTTTATATACTACTCCCCTAGTCAGTGAAAGATCAGCCTGGTCAGATCTAATCTTTATGTGAATATTTATTATACATCCCCCCCCCCCCGTGCGGTTTTTATGGCCGACGTTGGCTTTCATCGCTGGAATCGTATCTCTACAGGAAATGTAGAAAACAAAGGAGAATATTAGTTTTCCTTTCAACATTCAACAGAGCGGATAACTGCATGCTGGCAGTTTTATGTCGACAAGCGATACATAACGGATAATGGTCACAAGGACGTTCCTACGCGGGGAAAGTGAGCTTTATCTTTTACTTACCTTTTTTAAAGCACTCTTATTTTGTAGTGGCACTAAACCCGAGCGTGATACAGGATGTTTTACTTGCGGGCTGACAGCCTACGAATTTGTCGACGAGCAGTGTTTGGGGAGATGACCGGGAAAGGAGATTCTCCGACATTGTACAGATGTCAAGAGTCAGAACTGGCTGACCTCCTTGCAAAAATGTATGAACATTTTTTTATTATTTTTGTCGTCAGTCACAAAACTCCAAACAAGAGCAGAACGGTACCCCTAAACGTTATTCTAAATCAAAATCTGGAACATTCGTGTGCTTTGTAAAGGGAGGGGGGATCATCATTTGTGATATTTTGATGACAAACCGGAAGGACCAAATGTTTGTAGTAGAGGGTAAATTTACGTAGCTTTTGGAAGATGACACGAGCTAGACGTAAAAAAATGTATAAAATGACCCCATTTTCCCCTTTGTAAAAAGACAATTATTGTATAAAATGGTCCCCTTTTGTTAAACGTAAGAAAAACAATATTGTGTAAAATGGTCGTAGTTTTTAAAAAATGTCATCTTGTGTAGAGGATATTTGCAACAGCTCTATCCCACGCTCGCCCCTCTTCGACAACGCAGCGAAGTTTGTGCTGGGACACCGAATTGATCGATAAGTCGGTCCTCTACCTTGTCGCAGTCCTGTAACCGAATTGTGATGTACCCCCCCCCCTTCACCTGTCGACAATAATGGTCCCCCTGTTGCTAATTTGTCAAATTAAATGGTGCCATCGCATTAAGACTCCAAAGTAAAAAATCCCTCTTTATGACTATACTGTCTTGAGTGAGCAGAATGTATGCAAATATTGTGAGAACTTTGGCACGATTGACACAATTTTTTCCACACTTAACCTCGATCGACATGTCGACACTTCCGATGACAGGTTTGTTTTTTACCGTTTGCAGGATGGGGGTTCGAGGCGGTAGTGGCACTTTAAAGACATCGGTCCCCGAGGCGAGTGGATTCGGGCGAGTCGATCTGTTTTGATGAAATTGTTGTGATGAGGATGCTGATCGTTCCAATAGTTCAAAATAAGAATTACCCATGGGTACGTCCCGCTGTTCTAAAACGTTACGTAAAATTGGTGAGCTCACGTTACAACACGTCCAATGTTGAGGGTGGGTTAGGTGGATCGTGTTTACCAGGCGTCTGCCCAGGGCTGTTGACTAACTCAGCCAACATCCTTTCGTGCTCTTCGAGGTGTGCTGATGGTGAGCTACCGTTTTGTGCCGACGACATGTTTCACGACTTGAAAGAACAACCAACAACAAAACGAACTACGCGAATTGAGTATTAGTAGACGAATAAGTGCAAAATGCACCTCCTCCTTATCGCCCAACCCGCGACGCGGCGTGTAGACGTTTTAGCGTAAAGAAGAAAATAATTATTTGGTGAGTGGATTCTTTTCCGAACCGAGTCGTTGATGGCGTTTTTGTTGAGCTCCGAGAAATTGTCCTGGATTGAGATCTCTGCTGGCAGGTCCCAAATGGCACAAAAACGTTCTTTTTTCGTTCTCCGAACGTTCACTTTGATCGTTCAAACGTTCGGTATAGTGACGAAACCAACGTTCGGGGGTAGGTTAGGAGTTTGCGCGAAGCGAACCATGTTATCGTTAGTATTCGACGTTCAGAGAACGTTCATCATCTAACGTTCGCCTACCGTTGAGGTGAAATGTTAGCTGGTGGGGGTAATCAAACAATGTTGAATGGTGGTAAAAAATGTTAGGCTCATCTTCACATATAGCTGTAAAAAATGTATTGTCTTAATTATGAAGGAAAAAACGAGACTTATTTAGATAATTCATGAAACGGGCAGTATTTTAGCCAGTTTTTATTATGTTGGCTAAAATCAGTAGGTATATCTTTATTCACAGCATATTCCCCGCGCCGATTCAAAGAATTTTTCAGAGCGTCTGTGAACAAACGTAAATAATTTTTTTGGATTAAACTCACATAAGAGACTGAAAAAATGTTTGTTAGTGGGCTGGGTTTTCATATCTCAATAGTGCAGGTATACAGAAACATGTTTTTTTTAAAGCTTGCCAAATCTTTGATCGCATTGATGTACGTACTGGATGTACTCCAAGATATTGAATTCAAATTCACTTTTTTCGTATTTTATGCTATTCAAATCCCCAACTGTGTTCAACAAGGGGCAAAGGGGAAGCTTAATTATTTGCCTAAACTCAAGGGCGGGCGAGAGTCCTTCTTCAGTATAAGTGGACAGACGATTTTGAATGAAGAGCGTACAACTTTACCACGAACTACGACGGTTCAAACACAATTTTTGCAGCAAATGGAGATGGAAAGATATTTTTTCAACCCCCCCCCCCCGAACAAAAACTATACTTACCCATTTCTGTTTTGCAAACCGAGTTATCTTAAATCCACTTTGTGACGAACAGAATCATTTACTTCCGAAATAATCTCGGAGGTAAACAAAGGGACCAGGGAAAGAGGAAAAAGGGGCGATTTAGGACGAATTTAGAGACAGTTAATTTGTGTATATTGTGAATTACGGGATAAAATTATAATACAAAAATTGGGGCCAAGACTTTTCGAATAACTATTTACATTAAATTGAAACGAGTATGAATTAACTCACCGTTAGGATTGGAGGTGTTGACGGATCGGGGAGCTCTGGTCAAGTGTGTCTTTTAGTGCATTTCATTCTGAAAAATGCACTATTGGTCTCGTCGTGATGGTGGCAAACATGGGTCATGGCATGTTTTTTTCATGTTTCAGAACCTCTAGAACACGAATTTAGTGGTTTCCGGAATTCACATATATATATATATATATAGGTTTATATATTTATATATATCTTTATGGCCGTTTTCTTGTTAGCACGATAACTCTCGTAGAAGTTAATTTAGCGGAACGCGCTTTGGCACAAAAATCAGTAGTCATAAGACCCCGGTCGGTATTGCATTTGGGCCAAATCGGTCAAGGTGGAGGGGGGGAAAATCGGGCTTGAAGTCGTCAAAAAATCATTAAAAATCACCAGTTGATTCTAGAAGCATCATATTCGGTACGTACACTCCATGTTAGACTAGCCTTTGATTCCCATTTTAATTTTTTGAAAAAGTCAAGGGGGAGGGGGTGGTGCCCCCAGGGTGGAAGTAAGTGTGTGGTCTTATTAGCACGATAACTCTCGTAGAAATTAATTTAGCAGAACGCGCTTTATATAAAAAATCAGTAGTCATAAGATCCCGGTCGGTATTGCATTTGGGCCAAATCGGTCAAGGTGGAGGGGGGGAAAATAGAGGTTGAAATGGTAAAAAAATCACTATAAATCACCAGTTCATTCTAGAAGCATCATATTCGGTACGTATACTCCATGTTAGAGTAGCCTTTGATTCCCATTTTAATTTTTTGAAAAAGTCGAAGGGGAGGGGGTGTTGCCCCCAGAGTGGAAATAAGTGTGTGGTCACGTTAGCACGATAACTTTCGTACAAATTAATTTAGCGGAACGCGCTTTGGCAAAAAAGTCAGTAGTCATAAGACCCCGGTCGGTATTGCATTTGGGCCAAATCGGTCAAGGTGGTGGGGGGGAAAATAGGGCTTGAAGACGTCAAAAAATCACAAAAAATCACCAGTTGATTCTAGAAGCATGATATTCGGTACGTATACTCCATGTTAGACTAGCCTTTGATTCCCATTTTAATTTTTTGAAAAAGTCGAGGGGGAGGGGGTGGTGCCCCCGGGGTGGAAGTAAGTGTGTGGTCTTGTTAGCACGATAACTCTCGTAGAAATTAATTTAGCGGAACACGCTTTATCTAAAAAAATCAGTATTCATAAGACACCGGTCGGTATTGCATTTGGGCAAAATCGGTCAAGGTGGTGGGGGGGGGGGAATACGGCTTGAAATGATCAAAAAATCACTACAAGTCACCAGTTGATTCTAGAAGCATGATATTCGGTACGTATACTCCATGTTAGACTAGCCTTTGATTCCCATTTTAATTTTTTGAAAAAGTCGAGGGGGAGGGGGTGATGTCCCCGGGGTGGAAGTAAGTGTGAGGCCTTGTTAGCACGATAACTATCGTAGAAATTAATTTAGCGGAACGCGCTTTGGCACAAAAATCAGTAGTCATAAGATCCCGGTCGGTATTGCATTTGGGCCAAATCGGTCAAGGTGGAGGGGGGGAAAATCGGGCTTGAAGTCGTCAAAAAATCATTAAAAATCACCAGTTGATTCTAGAAGCATGATATTCGGTACGTACACTCCATGTTAGACTAGCCTTTGATTCCCATTTTAATTTTTTGAAAAAGTCAAGGGGGAGGGGGTGGTGCCCCCAGGGTGGAAGTAAGTGTGTGGTCACGTTAGCACGATAACTCTCGTAGAAATTAATTTAGCAGAACGCGCTTTATATAAAAAATCAGTAGTCATAAGATCCCGGTCGGTATTGCATTTGGGCAAAATCGGTCAAGGTGGTGGGGGGGAAAATAGAGGTTGACATCCTTTCGTGCTCTTCGAGGTGTGCTGATGGTGAGCTACCGTTTTGTGCCGACGACATGTTTCACGACTTGAAAGAACAACCAACAACAAAACGAACTACGCGAATTGAGTATTAGTAGACGAATAAGTGCAAAATGCACCTCCTCCTTATCGCCCAACCCGCGACGCGGCGTGTAGACGTTTTAGCGTAAAGAAGAAAATAATTATTTGGTGAGTGGATTCTTTGTGGAGGCGTTTTTGTTGAGCTCCGAGAAATTGTCCTGGATTGAGATCTCTGCTGGCAGGTCCCAAATGGCACAAAAACGTTCTTTTTTCGTTCTCCGAACGTTCACTTTGATCGTTCAAACGTTCGGTATAGTGACGAAACCAACGTTCGGGGGTAGGTTAGGAGTTTGCGCGAAGCGAACCATGTTATCGTTAGTATTCGACGTTCAGAGAACGTTCATCATCTAACGTTCGCCTACCGTTGAGGTGAAATGTTAGCTGGTGGGGGTAATCAAACAATGTTGAATGGTGGTAAAAAATGTTAGGCTCATCTTCACATATAGCTGTAAAAAATGTATTGTCTTAATTATGAAGGAAAAAACGAGACTTATTTAGATAATTCATGAAACGGGCAGTATTTTAGCCAGTTTTTATTATGTTGGCTAAAATCAGTAGGTATATCTTTATTCACAGCATATTCCCCGCGCCGATTCAAAGAATTTTTCAGAGCGTCTGTGAACAAACGTAAATAATTTTTTTGGATTAAACTCACATAAGAGACTGAAAAAATGTTTGTTAGTGGGCTGGGTTTTCATATCTCAATAGTGCAGGTATACAGAAACATGTTTTTTTTAAAGCTTGCCAAATCTTTGATCGCATTGATGTACGTACTGGATGTACTCCAAGATATTGAATTCAAATTCATTTTTTTCGTATTTTATGCTATTCAAATCCCCAACTGTGTTCAACAAGGGGCAAAGGGGAAGCTTAATTATTTGCCTAAACTCAAGGGCGGGCGAGAGTCCTTCTTCAGTATAAGTGGACAGACGATTTTGAATGAAGAGCGTACAACTTTACCACGAACTACGACGGTTCAAACACAATTTTTGCAGCAAATGGAGATGGAAAGATATTTTTTCAACCCCCCCCCCCCCCCGAACAAAACAAAACTATACTTACCCATTTCTGTTTTGCAAACCGAGTTATCTTAAATGCACTTTGTGACGAACAGAATCATTTACTTCCGAAATAATCTCGGAGGTAAACAAAGGGACCAGGGAAAGAGGAAAAAGGGGCGATTTAGGACGAATTTAGAGACAGTTAATTTGTGTATATTGTGAATTACGGGATAAAATTATAATACAAAAATTGGGGCCAAGACTTTTCGAATAACTATTTACATTAAATTGAAACGAGTATGAATTAACTCACCGTTAGGATTGGAGGTGTTGACGGATCGGGGAGCTCTGGTCAAGTGTGTCTTTTAGTGCATTTCATTCTGAAAAATGCACTATTGGTCTCGTCGTGATGGTGGCAAACATGGGTCATGGCATGTTTTTTTCATGTTTCAGAACCTCTAGAACACGAATTTAGTGGTTTCTGGAATTCATATATATATTTCTTTATATATATTGGTTTATATATTTATATATATCTTTATGGCCGTTTTCTTGTTAGCACGATAACTCTCGTAGAAGTTAATTTAGCGGAACGCGCTTTGGCACAAAAATCAGTAGTCATAAGACCCCGGTCGGTATTGCATTTGGGCCAAATCGGTCAAGGTGGAGGGGGGGAAAATGGGGCTTGAAGTCGTCAAAAAATCACTAAAAATCACCAGTTGATTCTAGAAGCATCATATTCGGTACGTACACTCCATGTTAGACTAGCCTTTGATTCCCATTTTAATTTTTTGAAAAAGTCAAGGGGGAGGGGGTGGTGCCCCCAGGGTGGAAGTAAGTGTGTGGTCTTATTAGCACGATAACTCTCGTAGAAATTAATTTAGCAGAACGCGCTTTATCTAAAAAATCAGTAGTCATAAGATCCCGGTCGGTATTGCATTTGGGCCAAATCGGTCAAGGTGGAGGGGGGGAAAATAGAGGTTGAAATGGTAAAAAAATCACTATAAATCACCAGTTCATTCTAGAAGCATCATATTCGGTACGTATACTCCATGTTAGAGTAGCCTTTGATTCCCATTTTAATTTTTTGAAAAAGTCGAAGGGGAGGGGGTGTTGCCCCCAGAGTGGAAATAAGTGTGTGGTCACGTTAGCACGATAACTTTCGTACAAATTAATTTAGCGGAACGCGCTTTGGCAAAAAAGTCAGTAGTCATAAGACCCCGGTCGGTATTGCATTTGGGCCAAATCGGTCAAGGTGGTGGGGGGGAAAATAGGGCTTGAAGACGTCAAAAAATCACAAAAAATCACCAGTTGATTCTAGAAGCATGATATTCGGTACGTATACTCCATGTTAGACTAGCCTTTGATTCCCATTTTAATTTTTTGAAAAAGTCGAGGGGGAGGGGGTGGTGCCCCGGGGTGGAAGTAAGTGTGTGGTCTTGTTAGCACGATAACTCTCGTAGAAATTAATTTAGCGGAACACGCTTTATCTAAAAAAATCAGTATTCATAAGACACCGGTCGGTATTGCATTTGGGCAAAATCGGTCAAGGTGGGGGGGGGGGGGATACGGCTTGAAATGATCAAAAAATCACTACAAGTCACCAGTTGATTCTAGAAGCATGATATTCGGTACGTATACTCCATGTTAGACTAGCCTTTGATTCCCATTTTAATTTTTTGAAAAAGTCGAGGGGGAGGGGGTGATGTCCCCGGGGTGGAAGTAAGTGTGAGGCCTTATCGTAGAAATTAATTTAGCGGAACGAGCTTTGGCACAAAAATCAGTAGTCATAAGGCCCCGGTCGGTATTGCATTTGGGCCAAATCGGTCAAGGTGGAGGGGGGAAAATAGGGGTTAAAATGGTAAAAAAATCACTACAAATCACCAGTTGATTCCAGAAGCATTATATTCGATATGATGATTCCATTTTGAAATAGCCTTTGATTCCCATTAAGTTCAGCTTAACCCTGTTCTTGGCAACACGAGAAATCACAGGTAAAAAAATTTTTTTGTTGTTTTTTCCTTTCAGAATGGGTCTAGATTAGTAGTAAATAATATTTTTTTACCCAATACATTATGTATTTTTATTTTACAGCTTGGTGACATATATGTCCCCTTGCCAAGTTCGTGGTTGTGTAGGAGGGGACATATATGACCCTTTGCCAAGACTGCAGATAGGTTAGTGATGTGGGTAAACACTTTTTTTCAACTGGAAAACGCATCTCACAAATATATTTAAACAAATTAAGTAAAATAAGAACAATGAAGCAAATTACAAGAAAATCCTATGCATAATGCGCTTCATAGAAACAATTTCGTTTGATGGTCAAACACAGTCGAATTTGACATTTGTCACAGAAAACATTTGTTTTATTTTTATGACATAGCCTACATTTACCTCTTTCTTTAAAAATTGGGAGGTGTGCAATGCCATCCCGCATAACCGACTCAGGTACGCTTGAGATCCCCGTATTGTTCGCTTTTCGAGGGGGAGGAGTTGGAGATTTGCGGGCAGAGGAGGGCCGACCTCTTTTAGGCCTGCGATAAAGGAGCAGTTCGTCTGCCAATTGGACCCTAAATTCTTTCAGGGAAATTTTGGGGTTATTTCTTCTGTATATTATCCATGAATTTATTATCGTCAGGTCTACGAAGAAGGCAAAAATATTCATATACCACTTGTGAGTGCGCAATGGGGTGCGATATAAGGAGTACAGCATATCCATTAAATCTACTCCCCCCATGAACTTGTTATATTCCAATACAATTTTGGGACATGTGACACCCTTTTTTTTTCGTTCTTTTTTGTCCCACCTCTCAATCGTTTGAGTATCCCCGACTCCAACATAAGTGGACCCCAGAGAAACAATTTTATTATCGTTCCATTTCACCAGAATAAGTTTTTTAGATTTATCAACTACATAGTCAAAAGAACCTCTTCCTGCTTTAGACAGTTCTTGGTCGGAAAGAAGGACACTGGTAGCTCCTTCCAAGCGATTAGAGCGAAATGTGCCTAACGCAAAAACCCCATACTCGTTTCGGAGAAAGAGCATGAGGTGCGGAGATGAATAAAAATTATCAATGCATATTGATGACAAAATTGGGTCGTGGATTGTTTTAGTCAAAGCTACAACTACCTTTTCAGTGAACCCCAAGTTTTCTTCTTCTCTTTTCGTGAAATTAATGTAATCGAACGTCTGGGTTCCACAATATGGGAATAAGTCGTATACGAAACCTGAAAGACCACATCGGACAAAAAATTTAAATCCCCATCTAACGGGTTTGTCTTTCATAAATTGTTTTAGACTTCCGGAATGCGTCCCCTTATACGGCACCATGCACTCGTCAATTGAAAATTTCGAATCTCCCAGATCGACTTCACAGAATTTTTTTCGGAAATGCTCAAGCAACGGTCTTACTTTGAAAAACTTATCATCCGTTGACTCGCAATTATCAACGAAGTGGATGCTCCGTCGTATTTCTTGATATTTTTTTAGGGGCATAATATTCGCAATTTTTTCGTATCTTAGAGGAGTGCTCCAATAGTCCGTATATGCCGGCATTTGCACAACTCCCATGAGTACATGTACGGCTAAGAAATCTAACAGATCTTCTCGGGACATTCTAAGAGGTTTTTCGTACTCTTGGGCAAAGTAAAGTTTCGATTGTGTCACAATTAGGTTGATAAGGTCTTCCGTGAAAAATCTGTAAAAAATATCGACAGGCGAGTCTGGAACCGCGTCTTGGTCAGGATCAGTCCACTGGTGAGATTGATTGGTCTTCACCTCAACGCCTCCACATTGAAGATTACCTCTGTGCCATGCGTAAATGCGTTTTTTCTTTTTGTAAATAGTTTTCGTCGCTTTCGGTAAAGGTTTGTCTTCGTAACGAGTTTGAGTTCGGCCTCGTAACTGTCGCCTTAGCCTCCACTTGGCATAGTTGGTTGCGTTTGGAGGTAACCCAGTATTATTATTTTCAATATCCTCAGCTAGAGCGTCGGATTGCTCAAATTCTTGTGCCATGATTGTAGCGTCATGATTCCCTTGTGAGAAGGTGGCAGTTGGAGAATCCGCAGGTGAGAAGGTGACTGTTGGCTCTTCTGAAGGATCTTGTTCCTGGCAAGTACTCGTGCCAATCTCGTCGTCAGGAAAACCGTTCAGAACCTCGAAAAACTCTTCCAAACGCTGATTCATCCGATCATCCGGGATTTCGTCGTGGTCATCGTCACCGTCAGAAATATCTCCCCGGCGAGGGACGAGAGAAAGTATTTTCTCCCCTCTACTACGAAAATGGATCTGGAAATGTGAAAAATAAATTTCCTATACGTATAAATTTTACCCACGCATTTCAATAGGGATTTGGCAAGGGGTCACAGTTGTCACCACCCTCCAACATGAAGTTCCACCCGTTCTTGGCGTGGTGACACCAGTGTCACCACCCTCCAACATGAAGTTCTACCCGTTCTTGGCGCGGTGACACCAGTGTCACCACAACACTTCCGAGTATATTATTCCGAGAAATCTCGCTAGGAACTTTATTAATACGTTAAATGAAATTTAGAGATTATACAAATGGGAAACTAATTTTTAATTGGTAAAAATAACAATTGAAATGTGAGAAATAATGCTCGAAACTTACCTTCTTCAGCCGATCACTCATTGTTTACTTCTTCCTGACCATGCGACTTGTGATTGCCCATATCATTTTCTTGCCGGCGGACTACAGTCAAAACAATGTTGCCAACAGAAACCTGACGTCTTGAAGAAGAGAAATGAAACATTTCCGAAGTTCGAAGAAGTCCCACCAAAATACGAAAAAGAGAGAAATAATGGTACCACAGGTGTCCCCTCGCCAAGAATAGGGTTAAACAAACCCGGCAGCAAACAGTACGAGGGAGGGTCAAACATAAACGAAACAAATCATGGTCTCAACATTACTACTTCTGGGACGGCTTAGGGTATCCGTATACAAAATGAAATGCACTCTTTCCGACCGCCAGCTGCCGGAGCGAAATTTTTTTTACATTTTATCTCTAGGTGGGAAAAAAGGACGAGGGGAAAAAGGAAGAATAAAAAGGAGGAATAAAATTTATTAAAATTGGCTGTCCGCGAATTCGTCTTCTTCTTTCTAAACCGAAGAAAAAAAAAAGGGGGGGGGGCGTGTTCTTTCGGCAACGACAACGGGCGTTGAAAACTGCACTTTTAGAGGAAGGATTTTTGGGAGACACAGAGATCCTTTCGGCGCCGTTGTTGGACTTCACAGCAAACCTAAAGGTCCCGTAATTGTGCTCCCATCACCTCCTCTATTGTGGCATTGGTCACAACTTTTCTTTCCTTTTCCAGCCCAGTTAAAAAATGCGCCAACTTTCCGGGCCATAACGTCCGACATAATAAGATGAACCGTAATTTTTGGGGTACTGCCCATGATTTTTCCAAGCCTCTTCTCCTTAAAAATATTTGACATTAAAAAAAGTAATTCCATCGGACGCGTGAAAATATATGAAAAAAGATACTTACTAAGGTAGTCCACGTTCTCACTGACTGCGAGAGAGGACTCAAGAGCCTCGAACTCGTCCAACGACGATAGAAGAGGGGGGGCCTTCCGTCTGACCCCCGGCCGCGAAAAGTCGTTACGAGTGGCCCCCGCTCGGGCACGTGTGACCCCCAAGCAAAGTCGAAAGGGGAGGTCACGTGTGACCCCCGATTCACGATTCACCCTCGATGAGAATGAGTGCTGTCACGTCTCACCCCCAACAAGACATCTACAAATAGTCGTCAAACTACAAATTTATGAGCAAGGTGTCAAACTACAAATTAAATTAATGAGCGCAGGTGCGGTTACAAATTTGTGCTCGTTGTCAGGAAATGTTCGAAATAACTTTTTCGTCGTCAAACTACAAATTTATGAGCAAGGTGTGAAACTACAAATTAAATTAATGAGCGCAGGTGCGGTTACAAATTTGTGCTCGTTGTCAGGAAATGTTCGAAATAACTTTTTCGTCGTCAAACTACAAATTTATGAGCAAGGTGTGAAACTACAAAGGCGCTAGGCCAGTTTCCTTTTCCGAGTGGGGGCGGAGCTTGCTTGACACCTTTTTAACGAATTTATAAAGTAGGAGGCTGCCGTTTTCCTGTTTTTCTATGTATTTCGCGATCTTAGCCTGAGCCTCTACTCTTTTCTTTCTCGGGTGATGCTGGTGTTGTAGGGTTATGGAATGTATTTTTGCATAGGTATCCGCTTGCACCTCGAGTAATACTTCCACGGCGTTGTATATGTTTGGGTGCGTACTGTGGAACTCTCGGTTAAAATGAGAATGAAAATTCTCGCAGGCATTCGTGGTCCTCGTCAACACCGCTGATTTACACGCCCAAATTCCAGGGGGGGTTCAGAGCAGTGGAAGAGACGTAGTTGTCGTGGAGGTATTCCGCAAATTCTTGAGCCTTCAGTTCATTCAGCGGCTTTTCCAGTAGCCACTCGCAGAACGCTTGTTCAACCTCTTCAGGATTACAAAACGGGAGTCCGAATGCCCAGCGCAACCATTTCCCGCGCTTGTTACGTGACTTGTACGAAGTGACGAGACCAAGCTCCTGTATTTTTCGGTACCTAAAAGTAAGGACGTAAAAGTAATTTTTCAATTTGTGTATTACCTATGTATGTATATGTGTATTACGTATGCATACCATGCCTGCCTCAGATAGAACCTACATCCCACCAACTCAGAATCCGGCCAAAAGGACGTAACTGCCATCTGTAGAAATTTCTCGAAATCGGTGACGCAAATATCCGGCTCGAACATCTCATCAGTTTCCTCTTCGCATTTTTGTTTGATTGTATCGAGGCAAGCCTCGTAACAACGTTTTTGTTTGTTCGGCAGCAAGCAAAAAACAAGTGGCACATAGAAACCACTGTGGTACCCATGCACCGTGAATAATTGGGTAAAAAATGTGGGGCAAAAATCGAAAGTGCCGTCCATGTACAGACTGGTACATTCTTGTAGGAGACGAAGGGTGCTGGCACATGAGAACACTATAATCCCTTTTTCTGGATCTTGATGGAGTACGAACTGCTCTCCTTTGCAGGTTAATGTGTCCATAGCGCTCAGTTTCGAAAAAACTTCAGCACGGCTTTTCGGCAAAACTCCAAACCGTTGTCGCCTCACTGTGTACCCCGCTTTACGCATATTGTGTACTTCTTTCACCGTCATTTCCGCCTCGGGGTGCTCCTGCATTGCTCTCCTAACAACCTGTAATATTCATCATAATGTGTAGTATGTGTTACCCAACCATACCTATTTCATTTTTTTTATATTGATTGTAAGTAGGTTTAAAAATATCCAACGTAAAGTATGTATAATATTACATTAGTTAATAGGTTAGTTAATATTAGTTTAGTTAGTTGAATAGGTTAATATTTATAAGGTTGATACATTTAAATAGGTTAATAGGTCTTACCTTTCGAAGAGGTGAGGACACATCTTCCTTCACTTTTTGTTCACCGCCGCTCGTATTTCCGTTTTTGCGACTACTTGAGGATCGTCGACTGGAGGGTGGCTGTGGCAATCACTCGCGAATGTAATATTTCCACCATCATCAGTCTTGAAGTACACTTGAATTTAGTCTTACTCGCGCAAACCCATCGTTCTCCATGTGCTAAAGGCTTTTGCTTTACGAATCTATATTTCTTGCGAAATCGCACGTCCCCACCGCGTATGGAACCGCCAGCGACCCTCACGTCTTCCATTTTTCGATATGACTGAGCGCACAATGCAAACCTACCAATCTATTCCGATGCGATAAGCCAAGGTTCTTAGTCGTTTTGAACTTTGAATGTTTTGAACCCAGGGTCACTCGTGCCTCGTCAAAAACAACCGCCCGTCGGGATCAGACGTGACAGCACATGGAGGGGAGGCCCGCACTTTCTATTCCGCGAGCCTTGGTTTTCAACCGGCCGGGGCCAGACGGCATACCCCCCGATAGAGGTAATGTCAGAATGCCGCCGTAGCCACGTGTCGTTATTTGGCATTTCAAGAAGTGCTTGTTCTTTATTAGTTCCGGTAGCAGCCAGAATAAATTATATCATGTACCCAGGTCTCTCAAGTCCATGGCCCCCTTGTAAATGTAAAAATCAAAAAATTGTGCAGCACTTGCTCGGCACTTATAACATGATGATTCCATTTTGAAATAGCCTTTGATTCCAATTAAGTTCAGCTTAAACAAACCCGGCAGCAAACAGTACGAGGGAGGGTCAAACATAAACGAAGCCAATGATGGTCTCAACATTACTACTTCTTAGGCTTAGGGTATCCGAATACAAAATGAAATGCACTCTTTCCGACCGCCAGCTGCCGGAGCGAAATTTTTTTTGCTTTTCTTTTGTCGGTACTGAGAGCCTAGTGAGTATGTTTTGCTTTTTGGCGTCAAACGACTCATCATCCAAGTCTACTCTCTGGCAAGAAATGCCATAATCTTATATACTTACCTTATATACTTACTTCTTTATACTAAAAATTGAAATTTAATCAGGTTACCGTATTTGTCGATATTCCATGTGCTGACATCACTTGAGGAGCGGTCTTCGATTTTCTCTTCGGCTCACGATTCTTTCCCTACTATCAGCAAGGAATCAAGACAAAATTAACTCTGCGCTCTCGTCTCGCGTTTGGTCGAAGAAGTCGCTGCTCTCAAAACAGAAATACGTTTTCGCCGCATATGAACCCCATCTCGTGACTCATCCCGCAGCCCGAACCGATCCCGACATCGATCACCTTCTCTAACTTGGTCCAACAGCGATCTCTGTCATTACCACACACATTTCCACGACAAAGCAAACAAATGTGGACAGCCGTGTGCTTGGACCCGCCCGCCTAATTTTCAAAAAACCAGTGAAGGTGACGACGGTTCAGGCGGAAGCCGTCACACTCAATGACAACCGCCGATTTTTTATTCAAGACAAACAATCTGGAAAACGTTTCCTCGTCGACACTGGTGCCGATGTATCCATGTACCCAGCCGACCTCAAACATAGCAAATCGACATCCTCGTATACTTTGTACGCTGCTAGCATTACCCAAATCCCAACCTACGGCGAACTCAAAATGACCCTCGACTTTGGCCTACGTCGCGTCTCCCCTTCATCACTTTTTTGTTCTTATTTGTTCAAGGTGGTAGAAAAAGACGATGAATTTTGGAACAAATGTCTGCCGAAGTTGGAAAGGTTTCATTTTAAATGTTCACTACCGGAAATTGTAGACCCTCGGTACGTAAGAAATATGCCCATTCGAGAACCGGAGCCTGAAAAGTGGTAGAGTTATGATTACGGATAAATATGCTCCTTTCTTTGGAACTCGTCTAATGATGTAACGTGATTTTCGATAAAAAAAAAACGTGGAGAGGACTCTTCAAAAAAATTAAATAATTCACTAAAACTTTTGAACCTCGTTAACTTTATGAAAAGCCCTTCCTCAATGTGCTACTGATTTAGTTCTGATGACTCATACCAGTGGTCACAATGCGCGGAATTTCTTTACCTACACCGTGTATAGTAAGTCAAAAGGATTAGAAAACAACCATTAAAAAAACACCTGGTCTAGTTCATCACTCAAGGTCATTTTTTGGAAGATAATTCGTTCAAGGAGACGCTACAGAGTGGTGGATCGGCTGCCGCCACCCCCCTGAGTGAGCGGGTGATCCCTCCCGCTTCAGCCTGCTAGAGTCCTCTCACTCACTCTAGATCTTGAGTTTAGGCGGCTTTTCACTTTAAAGTCGTACTATTCTCTTTCGGGCGTTGTTTATGGAGGAAAATCTGAAACCCAAAATTATTTGGTTCCCGAATATTCTGCTGCTTCTCGGTATAAGGCAGTTTTTTCAAAAAAAAAAAATCAAATAATGTATATTCTAAATTATAATTTAAATTACTCAATTTAAAAAACACGGGCCTAATTTCCGAATTTTCTATGCTTATAACAAGTAAGAATCCGTTAAGAAATATAATAAAATCGGTCCATTTTTCAAGCCGTGAGAGGTGCCGCAAACATGACTGTATTCTGACTCTCTCGCACACTTGTCGTCCACTTTAGCCTTGATAGCGTGAACGACCGCTAAAAGCTCTAGTTACGTTACCGTGTAGTTTTGCTCACTAAGATTGTTTACGATGTTTATCGTGTAAAGAGGGCGGATAATGAACATCAACGTCCAAAATGTAACAGAAGCAAAATTTAGAAAGCAGAGTAAAGCATTATTCATGTGTACAGCACTTAGAACGTTATGCAATCAATTTACCAAGCTTAAAGCGATATCTGCTTTAGTTAGAATCGGATATTTGAGCAGATATTCTCTCGCAGGAATAGAAGTTTTGTAACAATATATTTTTCGCGAAATTTTGACGTCGCTTTTGAAGCCTCCAAGAGTTCTTTTGAAATTTCCTCCTCGTTGTACGAGCGAATGAGACTTATTTGCTCTTGAACGTTGTTGCAGTCGCACTGAGAGAAAAAAGAGGGTGTTTTCGGGTGGCTGATCACCTGACGTTGGGAAAGCAGCTTCCGAGCGATTATTTTCGTGTCACTTTTTTCTTTACGGCGAACTCTTTGCTTTCTGAAAACGTTGCTGGAGTGAAGTTCTCGGCACTTTTTCTGCAGGAGTCCGTTCAACGACAGAGAATTCCGGTGTTGTTGACTGGTTGATTACAGTTGAGGCAGCACTGCCCGAATCAGATTGCCTTTAAATTTCTCCCAAGTCGAAAACGACTGCATCATTGAGGCCATCGATACCTTCAATTTGAAAAGCTTGGTTGTTCGACTCCTCCTGAATTAAAGAAAAAAGGGACTTATCCAACAATTAAAACCAGACGCCAACAGCAGAGGAACAACCAGAGGAAGCCGCCACGTCTTTCGAGGGACACCCGAGGGATGACGTATAACAAGAGCAAAGGCGCGAGTCTTATTTTTCATCTTTTCGTACGTCTGGAGTACTTCGCCCCTATGACTGACGTCGCTGTCGACTGGAAGGGGAGCGTAGCGGTGACGCCTTGACTCCGCCTGTTGAGCGGTAGCTCCTTCGGCGATCGTCGTCCGTGTAAGGCTGGCCATCCAGTACACGCGATTTCGCGCGAAGAGGCGAAGAGCGAAAAGGCGCGAATTCGCGCGAACAGTTCGCCTTGTTTCAAACACGTTGATTTACATGGGACCCCGTCCACTGAAAGCGCCACTTTCGCGCGAACAAGGGCGAAGGCGAACAAACTAGTTTGATTTTGAACGCGCGAAGAGGCGAACAAAACAATGGAAGCTGACAAATTGATTGTTTTGGTGCAGAATAGACCACCTTTGTGGAATCAGAAGATGCCGCAGTACCACATGCGGAATGTGCAGGCCAAGTTGTGGGAGGAGATAGGAGTAGAAATGAAGACGCATGGTAAGCATTTTTATTTTTGATGTTTTTTAAAGAATGCGAGTTTATTTACAAAGCATACATGATTTATAAAACATAATTCCGCTTCTCCTTACTAAAAGTTATACACTTGAGCTGTGGAGAGGATTTATTAAGTAATTATTAATTTTCAACAATTTTTTTTATTATTAGTTTAAAAGGCTTTTGAGTACAATCGTACATTTAATATGAGTTTTTTCTTAACACACAAAATTAAGTCATGAAGGTATTATTACACTACATTAGGTCACAAAATTTTTGGGTACCTACCTACCTAAGTAGTCGTTTCTACATCACCTTGCCGGGAGAAGAACATTTTGAAAGTTTCCCTTACTTGCATTGAGGAATGTGAGCCACGGTTGGTTGCTCTTCCAGGAAACGACGAATGGAAGGTGTTCAAGGGAAAAGACAGAGGAGAGGTTCCAGGAATAATATCCCTGGGACCTTCTTTATCGATGACAATGTTGTGCAGTAAGCAAATACATTTCACAATGTTTTCAGCTCTCTCGGGTTTGACCTCAATGGCCTTGAGTAGAATTCGTTTATGAGAAATTATACCGAAAGCACACTCGACAACTTACCTTGCACCTGACAAACGTTTATTGTAGTTCTCTTGCTCAAGGGTTAAACCCCTCAGTGGGTAAGGACGCAGTAAATACGTCTTCAACGGAAATCCTCCATCCCGGATAACTACATGTGGTGCTTCTATGTCAGTACCAGGTAGCATCTTCAAAGTGTTCGTTTTAAGAGCTCCTCTTTCTAGGGCTCGAGCCAATTGTGAATGTCCAAAAACTCCGCTGTCACTTTGTTTTCCATAAGCTCCGACATCAATACAGATAAATTTATAATTCGCGTCGACCAATCCTTGCAGTATAATTGAAAATAACTTTTTTGTGATTGTAATACATACTTCCTGAATGACATGGATTGTTAATTCGAATGTTTTTCCCGTCTATGCAACCAACGCAGTTGGGAAATTTCCACTTTTCCCAAAATTCAGAGACGATGTTGTCAACTTGATTGCCAGATGGAAAGGGCATGTGTTCATCATGGAAGCAATCCCAAATCACTTGACAAGTTTCATGTACTATGCGTCCTATGGTCACTTCGGAGATCCGAAACGAATAGCTTAATGAAATGTAAGACGAACCGGTAGCTAGGTACCTGTAAAAAGAAACATAAACAAAGTAAACCACAATATTCTAACGTTTTAACGTTTTGCGAAAATTTCTGTTTTAGTCAATGATGTCAAGAAGAAGTGGAAAGGGCTGAGAGATACGTTCAGGAAGGAGTTGAAGAAGGTTTTGGAAGAAAAAACAGGGAAAGGCGCCGACTCATCGAAACTTTGGCCTTATTTCAAGCAAATGGAATTCTTATCCGACACCATGTTGCCAAAGGATACACAAACTAGCATCTCAGAATCACAGGAAGAGTTTGAAGGCACCACTCAATCTGAGAGTTCTCTGAATGAACCTGATGAAAACAATGAGCAACTATCACAAGACGAGCCAATGGAAGGAATTGAACCCACGAGAAGAAAGGAATTCAAAAGCCCATTGAAACGCAACCGAAAAAAACAAAAGAGAGATGAAATGGATGAAAAATTTTTGGATATTGAGAGGCAAAAGTTTTCATTATTTTCGAAGGCTGCTGACGAAATGAGAGACGATGACCATCAATATTTGATGAGTCTCCTGCCATATCTGCGAAAAGTTCCGGATGACCATAAACTAAAAGCGCGAATGGAGATGATGAATGTTCTCGTGAAATACACCACTCCTCAGAGTTCATCCCTGTCATCACAACACATGACTTCGTCCCTGGCCTCGTCGCCATCTTCCCTGCAAAGCGAATCTTCTTCAAACGTTCAACAATTCTACAATACTTTCGATCCTTCCGGAGATCATCCGTCATCTTATCATCAATTTCAATAAATAAAGAAATAAAAAATATGTAAAGTACCTATTCCCCTTCCTTAACCCTTAGACCGGAATATCGGTCAAAATGACCGCTCAGTTTCTAGTTTGTCACTGTAGTGGGGCTAGTGACGCTACGATTGGGGTGGGGGCTCATGACATCTTCAGTACCTTCCTTGCAAAGGTGAGTAAATTTGTTTCGTACTACTGGCAGTCAAAATGACCGGTATTCCTGTAAAGCATAATTCTCGGCCGGACAAAATGACCGGTATTCCTACAAAGCATGATTCTCAAGCCGGTCAAAATGACGGTGTGTTCCGTGATAACGCTTTTTTCGCCTACAGGCCAAACATTTCCGTGCGCTACCTGGTTCGCTTGCGTACCAAAACACTTGTTTTTCGAGTACGGTTATAACTTTATTCAACTCCCACGTAAGTAAATATTTCGTTGCACGAGTATGCATTCTGCATATTTCATATCGCAGTGAAAGAGCGTGTTCTCTCCGTTATTTTTCTTTAGCGCCATTTCTGCGTATCCAGGTGTAATCGAAAAAATGATTCGGACAAAACTGCCGAATGTGTCACGAAGGGCAAGGACCTTGGTGAGCCTTGCCTTATCGCAAGGATATAAAAGCGAGGCTTCCGATTCTGACATCGACTCCGATGACTCTTATGTTCCCGACAATGTGACATTACTTTCACCGACAAGAGATGATATTTTTGATGAACGACCCGGACATGACGAAATAGAAGACAAAGACTCTAGTCAATCGGAGTTAGACGAAAATATCCTGCTGGATGATCCCACAACTCTTTCTATTGCCACCGTTTATGAACCGTTAGACACACATCATGCATCAATACAACCGATGACGACCGCAAGCACTAATGAAGATGCTGATGAAGATGAGGATGACGTCATTCGATCTGGACGGCGCAAGCGGAGAGCATGTATAGAATCGGACGAGGAAAGCGAGGAGTCGCAACCATTGATTTACTATGGGAAAAAAAGGTGTTTTGAATGGGCATCCGAGCCAGTGCGTTCTGTTACGCAAACTGCAAGCCGTAATGTAATCAAAGTTCGGTTACAAAAGCCAAGTGGACCGGCTTTGTTACTTGGCCCCAGACCTACGGCTGAAGATGTTTGGCGTCTATTTATAACTCCAAGCATGGTCGATACCATTGTTACATTCACCAATGTCAAGCTGCGTGACATGCGCCAAAAAATTGATAACCCGGAAGACTTGAGCTACAAAGATACGACAATAGATGAAATAGACGCTTTACTAGGAATCTTCGTATTTTGCTCGATTTTCAAGTCTTCACGCGAATCACTTTCATCATTATTTTCCACATCAATCTCTGGACGGCCAATATTCCGCGCTGTAATGTCACAGAAACGCTGTTCAGTTCTTCTTAGGGCTCTTCGCTTCGACGACATCCACACGGTCAGAAAGAGAGAAAGATGACAAGGCAGCGTGCATTTCAGAACTTTTCAACGAATTCATTTCCAACTGCAAGACAAATTATTCCCCAGGAGCTCATATGACTGTCGATGAAACATTGGTACCGTTTCGTGGTAGAGTCAAATTTCTGGTTTACAACCCGAAGAAGCCGGCCAAGTACGGTATGAAGATTATGCGCGTGGCAGACGCACAAAACTCATACTAGTACAATGCGTACATATACTCTGGGAGAGGAAGTGATGGAGCCAACCTTTCCCCAGAAGAGAAAAAATTTCTGGTTCCGACCCAGGCAGTCGTTAGACTAACCAAAGATCTTTTCGGCTCTAACAGAAACGTGACCGTAGATAATTGGTTTGTGTCGGTCGAATTAGCGGAAGTGCTACTCAAAAATGGATTAACGATGGTCGGCACAATAAAAAGAAATAAACCACAAATCCCACCTGAATTCCAAGCTCACAGGAGTAGAGAAGTGCCGTCGACCTTATACGGATTCACCAAGGACTTCACGTTGGTCTCTCATGTTCCGAAAAAAAATAAATCGGTAATTCTCTTATCCTCGATGCACCATTCACCATTCACTGACGAAAAGACCAATAAGCCGGAAATCATAAGTTTTTACAACGCCACGAAGAGTGGTATTGACACTATGGACATGAAATGCAGTAACTACAGCGCTAACCGCCGTACCAGGAGGTGGCCGCTCGGGATATTTTATGAAATGATAGCTATCGCAGGCTCAAACGGACACATACTTCACGAGTTGTTCCCTGGAAACAAAAAAATGTCGAGATACCAGTTCGTCAGAGAAGTCGCGTTTGGCCTAATATACGAACAAGTCCGAAAAAGATTATCGATCAGCAATTTGCCGAACGAACTAAGATCTCTTGTTTCTGAAGCAGCAGCTGAGGGAGCCACATTGCGCGAAGCTTCAGAACAGCGACTGAGCTCTAGTAGAATAAATTCAGATCCGGCCGTACCTTCATCGTCAAGGCGTCCTCCATAGAAACGTTCAAACGAACCTGTCCCACCTAGAAGCGACAAACTTGAAAAGAGAAGAACCTGCAGTATTTGTTCGTACAAGAAGAAGAGAAAGGCGGGCTATTCATGCAGCAAGTGCGAGCAGCCCGTTTGTGCTGAATGCTCAAGAAAAATATGCACACGCTGTCATTTGTGATTTATGCTTTGATTTTTGTTTTTGATTTTTGTTTTTGTTTTTTTGGCTCAAAAGTTCTATTCTTTGAAATTACGTTCCTTTATTTGGTGCTTGAATGTAACAGTAATTTTACGAAACTGAGTGTGATATTACTTGTCAAATAATTTTAAGAAACTTTATGGTGTTCCTACATTATTTATTGTTTGAATGAAGAAGACTGAATAAAAGACTTACGTTTTCTGTTTATTTTGCTTGTTTTGCATATTTATATTACAGAGAAGAAATTGCCGTTTTACGAAACATCAAAACAAGTAAAACCCACTTCGTGCAACGGGAAAGTATCAGTTTTCAAACATAGCGGTCACTAAGACCGATGTTCCGAGTAAGAGGGGGTTTCGACATGTTCCGGTCTAAGGGTTAAAAAAAACCTACTACCTACAAAATAATATGTACCTATGTACTTTCATTGAAATAATACCTTAATTGTTACCAAATACAACCATTTCATGCATAATAATGCCAGTATAATAATAATACCTCAACGTGACAGCAAGGCGTTCAGCTGGAGAAACTGTGTCTCTGAAGTTGGATGATCGTTCAAGTCGGTCCTTAATCTTTGAATTTGTGTATTCAAAGGCGCTTTTTTCCATCCTGAAGTAGTTGAAAAAACCTTCGGGCGACAGATCCTTTCGCAGGTGGAACCACTCTCCACATTCTCGATGAACAAACACGTTCTTCACCCATTCTTGCCTCATGTCCCGACTCATCGCCCTTCTTCTTCTCATCAGAACGGATGAGTCCAATGCATATAATAGCAAAAATTCCGACAGCGGCATTGTTCGTTCGTACACGGAAATGAGAGTTGAATGAGCTCGCGTCTTCGCGAGCGCGGTAAATACGCTTGCAATAGACGGGGTTCCTTCGCGCGAAATCGCGTCCACTGGATGGCCAGCCACTGTTCGCGCGAATTCGCGCCTTTTCGCTCTTCGCCTCTTCGCGCGAAATCGCGTCCACTGGACGGCCAGCCTAAGTCTCGCCGTCTTGGGGCGTGTTTTCCGTCGCGTTTTCGCGTGAGGAACTCAACTTCCTCTATTGACCGTTTTCCGCCTCCGACCCTCTTTGAACGTAATATCGAACTTTATGTGATCCTTCGCGTCTGTCACTAACCATTTCAAACCCTTTCATAGTAGCACGCTTGACCCGGTATCAGGGTGGCTTTATCGGCCGCGTTTAAGCGGTAATTTTCGAGCCGCGCAGGAAGCTGCGCGCTCTGTATTCTTGTGCATAAATTCAAGTTCAAAACTGTTAAACTGTTACATCAAATTATTATTCGAAAAAGCACAAAATAAAAAAAACATTTGTATTAACAGATTCGGGATTAAAAGCCATATATGATTGGTTAACTGCCACGGAAGAGTGAAATGCATGTGGTGGATTATTTCCTTTTCCACACTCCCTCTTATCCTCCTTTTCTTATAACTTCTCGCGTGAGAATTAACGACTGTGCAGAGTCTGTTAATTTTGCCTTGATAACTTTGTTTAAGAGAATTATGTGGTTTTGGGCCCGCTGAGCAACATTGTAGTCAAAATATTTGTTACTGAAGAGATAAAAACCAGGAGTTCCCTAGGGTTTCCATCGTAGGACGGTAAGTGATCATAATCTTCTCTTCTGATTTCAGCCATTTTTTATAATTTTATTTATTTATTTTTTTCTTAACGCTTAAATTTTAGTTTTAAAAAAAGGAAAAAAATGCAGAGCCGGTATTTCCATTTTGACTTTTCTCGAATTTTAAATTAACTTTATAAAATTACTAGTACTTAGTAATTTCATGAGTTCAATTTAAAATTCGAGGCAAAATTGATGGGCCCATTGGAAAGAGCACAAATTGTCTATTCAGAGAGACTTAATTTTATCCAGATCAGAAGACATCTACGACGTTTTGAATCAGCTTATTAGCGAGGAAACTTAATGCCGGAAGTATTGGTGATAATGGTGAAATAGTCAGGAAATTAAGTTTTTTCGCTAATAAGCTGATTCAAAACGTAGTAGATGTCGCCTGATCTGGATAAAAATGGGCTCTTTAAATAGAAAATGTTGTGCTCTTTCCAATGGTCTCATCATTTTTGCCATTGCATCAATTATTACGTGTGCAACAAGTTGTTTCCGGAAAAAAAAAAAAAAAAAAAAAAAAAACAGAAAAGGGCAGGTATCTCGGAAACAAAGCGGAATTTCGGAAAAGTACAATTGGTCATTTCGATCAGAAATGGGTTGCCCCTTCACTGGTTTTTCTCTTTCCAGTCGCTTTTTGTACACCCTGTATACATATACAGGCGTATCGAAAATTAGGGATGGTAGGCATAGGGGGGGGGGGGTCGTGCGAATCTTGTGCTCGCTGGTCGTTACTATTGATGCTAAAAATGTAAGATGATTGGAATGACACTGCCCCAGGGCCCATGAAATAATTCGCGAATTTCTAGTTCTGAAGTTGCTGCCTTGATGTTCTTTACTTCTTCCGAAGGAGGATATATCGTCAAAAGGGTGTGACTCACCATCTTTGAAATTCACTCCGTCTCGTTTGCGGACGGTGTTTTGAAGGATGCAGCAAGCCTTGATGACATCGTCGGCGCTGTCTAGCTGAAGGAGAATAGGTGTGTGGAACACTCTAAACTTATTTGCTAGTACCCCAAACGCACATTCCACGGATCGCCATCACCGTGATAGCCGGTAATTAAATACACGATGACGAGCATCTAGATTCCGTTGTGGAAAGGGGTCGAAGAAGGTTAGTGTGCAGACGGAATGCTTCATCTCCAACGAATACGAAAGGCTGGGGATCGGAGTCGGTGCTTGCAAAAGCTTGGGCGGAGGAAGATTCAAATTGTCTGAATATAGCTGTTTTCAAAGCGCAGAATCCCTAAATACACTCGAGTCTTCTTCTTTACCGTACGCTCCCACGTCTTATATACTTATTTCTAAAGTAATAAAACGCAGATTAGCGTCGGCTATAGCCATCAGAACTATGGAAAAATATTTCTTATTAAAGAACGTGGACCCTGAACCGTCAGGCTGGTTGCATCTTTATTCCCGTCCACCGCTCCCACACAATTGGGGAAATTGGTTTTGAATAATACAATGTCGCTTATTTGGTTACACATTGTTTCCGTCGGAGTGGGCATTTCCGTTGGTTGTAGACAACGCCAAATTACTCGGCATGTGTCAATAACAAATTTCGATACTGTTGATCTTCCTAGAAAGTACTCCAAATGGAGAGCAGCAAATGACATTCCAGTAGCTAGGTATACCTGTGATTTGGCCTGCCATGATGAAGCAATTGACAACTCATAAGTTGTCATGACTTTATCAGGAACAGTCGAAAACGTTGGTTTCTTCCAATACGAACCCGAATCAGTTGACAACTCATGAACATAATATTACAACTTTCTATTCTAAAATTTCATTCTAAGGTATTTGTACACACCTGAACTAGCTGGACAAGAGTCGCAGGAAGCCCTCACGATTTAATCGATTTCCTCGTCAGAAACACAGGTCTCCGTTACGGTTTTTTACGAACTTTGTGTTCGGGTGTACAACTCGCCCTCACAGTGCAAATCTTTCCCTTCCTCATGACTTCTATTCTGCCGATGGCATTATCGCCGTAGTCTGCACTTCATGATCTAAAAGAAAAGCATGAAGGAAACAACTTAACTTGAAATGAAACAGACAGATTTAAATACAAAAATCAGCTTGCCTACATTCACTGTACGAAAAGAAAAATAAGAGCGTTACTCCCCTTCAGCTTAAGTTAACACTTAACGAGCTGTTTTAGAAGACCGAAATTCAGATGACACGAATTTTTCATTGTTGGAGAAAAATTCACACATCTCTTGAGTCAACAGTAGCAAGATTGTTGGTCGAAACCTTGACAAAACTCAGTATAATATTATTTGCGGAACTTTCCTCACTGTGTTTCCGAACTAAACTGAAAAACTCTATATTTCACGAAACACCTATTGAGGGAGAAAAAATTCCCATGTTCCTTTTAAAGGGGCGGAAATGAGTTCGGAACGGCTAGCAGCTTAGTGAGCCAGTGAGCCTTCTTAGGGTGTCTTTGTCATGTGAAGTCAACCCGGAAACAATAAAAAATTAATATAAAATAAACTATTCAATTTTTCGAGCTGATTCTTTTTTTTTGCTTCCTTAGAACACCCTTCTGGATAATTCTTAAGTGAATTAACATGTTTTTCCAAATAGTGGAAATTCCTCCATTCATTAATTTTCAACATGGAGCGGAGGACTCTTAGGTTTTGGGTGGCATGATTGCTCAAGAAGGTTAGGGCCGCTTTGTTTGTGAAGAGGTGGAAATGTCGGCCTTTGAGGTAGATTCTGAATTTTCTAAATCGTGCGTGGAGTATGTTAGTTGACGCTCGTTCAACTTTTTGGAACCGTAAGCGATGGGTTTGTAGGCGTCATTTTGGATGTTCACTATGCCAGCGCTTATGCCACAGCTGCTGGCGTGAGTGAAAAGGGCGAATGTCAGACTGAAATCGGGTGAAATCGGGGACAGGTGGGGTACAGATCGTTTGTAACAAGTTTTTCCACGCTGCTTCGCACTCTGGGATCCAAATAAAGGGTGTGTCCTTTTTTTTTTGGAGAGTGTTTAGGGAGGCTAATTTTGGGATAAATTTGCCAAAGAACTGAATTGCTCCAAGTACTTGGCAGGCGTGTTTTGTGGCTTAGGGAAGGTTGTTAATGTTTTAATTCGTTCGTCGGATATTTTATACGTTCCATTTGACATAATGTGGCCGAGATAATGTACTGAGGTTTGGAGGAATTTGATTTTGATGGGGTTCACTACGAAACCGGTGCTTTTGAGTCTTGTGAAAAGAGAATTGAGAAGGGTATAGTGTTCCTCTTTGGTACGGGAATATACGAGGATATTCTGTCTAGCAGGTGCCTGAGAATTTGGGCTCCGGTGGATATACCGAAAGGATATTTGAAAATGCCGTATGGGGTGTTAAAAGCAGTGTATTTTTGGCTGGACATATCGTGTCGGGATCTGGTGGTACACTTTTCGGGTCAATAATACTGAAATAACGTGCATGTTTTAAGTACATGAACGCTTGCTCGATGGTTGGCAGTTTATATTGGACTTGATGAATTTGGCGATTTAGGTGGGTGTAATTTACGAGGAGACGATGGTTTTGGGAGTGGGGGTTTCATGTTTTTTGGTTACGGGAAAGCAAGGGGAGTAATATGACGCCATTGTTGGGTGAATTACGCCATGTTCCAGCAATTCGTCTATTAAGCTAAGAAGGTTTTGTAATTGTATAAAAGGAGGCTCTTAATTCTTTACTCCAGTGTGGTGGAGGAAAATCTATTGACTGTAGAAGAAATGAACAAAAAAAAAATTGATAACTTCTGCTGCTTACTTTTAATAGTGTTGTAGAGGATAATCGGAAGTTGAAATCTAAAGCTAAGGATCTGGAGGGTAAGAATAATGAACTTGAGCAAAAATTGTTGGAAAGCAGGTCTCAATATATTTCAATAATAATTTTCTCCAGTCTCGTGTGTGTTTTAAAATTATTTATAGCAAAAATAATCTACAAGAACAATCTGAAAAATATTATCTTTGAAACAGTGGCTTAGAAATTGTAAACATACGACAAATTAACCAACACACTCTTCTCTGTTAATTCGGCTTTCATTATTAATGCGCAGTCTTTGGTTCAGATTTGCCACAAACATGTTAATGAGTAAATAACAATGCAAATTATACTTTCATAAAAAATTACAAAAAAGGTAAACAACGAAAAGTTTATTTTTTTCAACAGGGCTTTTTTTCGTCAAATCCTGAAAGAGTTAATTTTGAGTGGTCCCGTTTAGTTCGTCCTCATCGACAAAGAGATGAGTTTGGTTCTCAACTTCTGGAGTTAATACCTTCTTTTTCGGTAATTTTTAAGCTCCTGCGGAACTGTACTTACGCAGCATTTAAAAATGTTTTCCCAATCGTTCATACTGAATGAAGAGTCGCTGTGGTTTGCGACTTGAAAAATCATTGATACAATATTTTTCAATTTTCCAAAACACTTTTTTTTCGAGGTCTGAATGGCTGGCTCCCGTCCATGAAAATGTGGTTAATACTTCTTTAGTGAACAAAACATCACACATGTGGTAGCACACACTTTTACCCTTTAGACATGTACCCATCGTATTTTTAAAATGGCTCAAAACTTGGTCGAATACTTTTCGGTTGTACTCTTCAAGGTATTTGAAATGACATTGATAATCGACGAGGCAGGCCCTCCAATCTTTTCGGAGAAGAGGGTCTGTCCTGTCAAATCATACGTTTCTTACTTAAGTGGTCGGATTTTTCCTTTTCCGTTGCAATTTCCAAGAGTTTGTTAGCCTAGTGTATACTTCATTCCCCTCAATGAAAGGCTTGATTTTATCGAGCCCCTGTTCCACATAACTTTTCTTATTGATTTCAAGTCAGATTTAAGTGCGACCCGCGAAAGACTTGCACCTGGGGGAAGAATATCGCACAGTCTTCGTCTTTCAGGAGACCGTGATGGTGAACGACTCGATTTACTAGGAAATGTTTCTTTGATATTGCCAACATTCTCAATGGATTGATGAATTCTAACCTCATTTGTATCAGCCACCTCATCGGTTTCAGCTGTTGATTGCTCAACAGCGTGCACTTCGGCAACGTGAACTAATAGATTCGGGGCCACCGTGAAAGTGTCTATTGGCGTGGCGTCAAGTTCCCGAATATTGGCTACGTCAACAACACTATTTAGCGCTACCTCAATGGAATCGATTGGAGACACCACAATCACATATATTTCAGACGTGTCACCATCCACATCATGGCTTCGCACAGTCTTATCTGTGTTCTCGTGTGATGGGACGGGTTCTATCGTGGGTAATCTGATTGTTTTGTTTAGGGAGGGCTCCACAATTTTTTTGGTGGCGTCGACGTCTTTTTCTTTTTCCTCTCCTCCTTTTTCTTCTCTTTTTTCCCCCTTGGTGGTGAAGCAGAAGATGTGGGAGAATTTGACGTATTAGATCCCCCAGAAGATGCTCGAGTAAATTCTTTACCCCTTCTATGGTTGCCATGGACCACGAATTGAAAGGTAGATTTCCAGGAGAGGCAGATTCGTGTTCGCCCCGTTTTTTGTTTTTTTTTACCAATATCTGTGAAAGTCCGTTCATTTCATAGTCGATGTGATCCATCAGGTCATGCAATTCAGCCTTTGACTTTCCAACAGACTTCTTTACTGAGAATTGGAGAGTATCAAGTCCAGTGTAAACAAACGACACCCAAAATAATGCTCGACTAATAACTTTCGTTCATCAATCTTGGAAATAAGGGTCTCCGACAAGCGCCGTCCGACAAGTTTCCAGTATCACTCGAAATCGGCGTGTCCTGTAATATATGACTCGATATCTCGAGTTTGGATGTGGGCAGGCGCCGATTTTTTTACGCCTTACTGACGCTCTGAGATAGAGGAAGTTTTCCTGAACCTCGTCACACAACAACAACCAGCTGACCAACCATGACTGGAAATATACCGGCAATTTGGAAATCGTGATTTCTTTAAGTTCACCTGCCATAAAATATGCCACTGTTCAATGACAATAAATGCCACGCGCCATGCCACTCTACTTTGTACAACTTTCATGCCATCGTGGATCCACATACATTACGGAAACTGTGTGAACATTAAAACTTACATAAAATGATAATTTTAGGTCAACTTATTTTTAAGTTTACTTTACCGAAATGTAAAATAATTGAGTATGAAAGAATCGAAGAATTATAAATTCACTTGAGCAGGTACTTTGAATAGGTATGCTAAAAAAAGTTTCATACCATAAACCTCCCCAAATTACGTTGACAAGAACATTGTAACTGCCATGAGTCACAAGTTCTGGAAAAACCTAGATAATAATTAGGTATCACACATTTTTCGAAAAGAGAGAGAGAATCCCTTTCTTTTTTACTTCGGAGATGCCTGTTTTTTTATCATAGGCTTTCATCAACACGATAGCTGGGGTCACCGATGATTTACGGGACCGAGTTTGTTTCAGTTTCTTGGAAACGATTATTTCCACCATTTTGAAACCTTCTTCTTTGAACGAGTTCTTGTAAAAAAAGACATTAGGAAAATCTTTCCGGAGCTGCATTACCGAAACCATCGAAGACTTCACTGTTGGTGTTTTTCAGTGTTCAAGACTCTTCAATGGTGAAAATATCGGTGCACAATTTTTTCATGTCAAAAATATCTTCGTGATTGAGCTCGATGACGCGATATGGATCACCAAATACTTGACAACACGATTCACGGCGACGATTCTGACAATGAGCTTAGGAACTTGCTGTTATCTTGGATGATATGATACACTTATTGAACGAACTGAAAGGTTTTTAAACATTTCTTAACAAGCTTGGCTGCTTGGCACCAGTAGGAGGTGTTAGTTGGTCGAGAAAAAATGCATTATAGTTACTTTTAAATTGACCAGACGTCCTGCTTTTCACTTCTCTGTCCATCTTCCCAATTTGTACCTACTGCTAAAAATGTCCCGCTTTCATGCGTATACATCCCACCAGGTCCCGTTTTTCGAATTCAAATTTAATTATTACATGTATTGAACGGTTCACAAGCTCTATGTTTACGTTCTGTGGAGTCTATGCAACCAAACGAATTTATTCCCTCTAAAAATGAGGCATTTTTATAGGTTGCATAGACACCACACAACGAAAACATAGAGCTTGTGAAAGGACCTTAATACTTGATCTGTCTGGTCACTTTAATTATAAAGCAATATCCTAGTTGATGAAAAAAAACAACTCTTTTTTGGGTTACCACACAGAACTTTTCTGCTAGTAGCAGTTGCCTTCCAAAATCAGTGCAAGTATTTTTTTATTGTTTCAGTTCAGCAGATGAACATGAAAGTTTTGAGGGTGATTAGACGCCACCACGTAGAACACACGAATCTTTCTTCCTCTGCCTCAACTACAAGCCGTTCGTCTCCGCCAGTGACCGAAAATCGATACTCGCCTTACGAAAATCCTGCCAATAACATCAGGCTGTGCCAAATACTCAACGAGACCTCGCGAGGGAAATGCCTTGTCGAATACTTTTTTTTTTTTTTCATTCATTTTTAGATATCTTTATTAATGGGTATCTGTATTACAACAACTGAGCCTGAGCCCATCAAGTTAATTTACCTATACTATACAATTTACAACATTATTGGAGTTCATGGCCCAGTGGTCTTCCTCCTACGAGCACGCACGCACCTCACTGTCACTACCGCGACACCACAAGGTCCATGGGTTTTGTCCGCTGTAGCCGCCTGACGACGTCACCCATGTCCAGGAGGCGAAGTGCTTCCGGGTTCATATGCTCCCGAAGACGGTGTTGGTGTTTGAGCGCATGCTGCTCAATTACTTCTTTTACGGTTTCCACCTTGAGGTCTCGGTGGAGGTCATCATTGCGAACATACCAGGGGGCATTGACAATGCTCCTCAGTTCCTTGTTCTGGAATGTTTGTATGACCTTGATATTGGTCTTTTTTGTACAACCCCAGAGCTGAATTCCATACGTCCATACTGGCTTCAGCACTTGTCTATATATTAGCAATTGGTTATGGATGGAGAGCTCAAAGTGCCTACCAAGTAACCAAAACAGTGTTCTAAACTTCAGTTTTAGTTCTTCATTTTTCTTCTTAACGTGCTCTTTCCATTTAAGCTTAGTGTCGAGTGTCATACCCAGGTATTTAGCGGTGTTTACTATGGGTACCCGTTGTCCGTTGATAATTATTGGTATATTGATTATTTTCTTGTTTGTGAAGTAGATGTGTGAGGACTTGAGTTCGTTCAGTTTTAGCCGCAATTTTTTGGCCCATTGACATACATTATTTACTGTGTGCTGTAGTTGTGATGTTGCTTCTTCAACAGACTCTGCAACCGCCAGTAGGGCTGTGTCGTCTGCAAACGTTGCAATTGTTGTGTCCCCACTGCTAGGGACGTCGTTCGTGTAGAGGAGATACAGCAGCGGCCCAAGTACACTTCCTTGGGGAACACCAGCATTTATCCTCTTTAATGATGAATACGCTCCTTCGTGCTTCACCCTGAAGTGTCTTTCTGAGAGGTACGACTTGAGAATGTGGAAGTATTGGTCCGGCAAGTTTCTTCTAAGTTTGTACAGCAGACCCTGATGCCAGACTTTATCAAATGCTTGGGAAACATCAAGGAACACGCTCGCGCAGACTTGCTTCCTCTCTAAAGAGTTCTCAATCACCCGAGTGATGCGATGCACTTGATCAATAGTGGAGTGCTTTTCCCTGAACCCGAACTGGTGATTGGGGATAAGCTCCTTGTCTTTGACTGTGGCTTTTAATCTCTTCACGAGTAACCTCTCGAAGAGTTTGGAGATCACTGGTAACAATGATATAGGACGGCACGACGTTTTCTCGCATGATTCCTTACCAGGTTTCAGGATCATGATCACTTCTGCCACTTTCCAGCAACGAGGTACGTATTTGAGTCTCAGCGATGCGTTTATGAGGTAGAGTAACATGCGCATTCCTACTTCCGGGAGTAGTTTGACGACATTCCCAGTTATGAGGTCATACCCAGGAGCTTTATTTGTTTTGAGATTGTTTATTGCATATTTAAGCTCATTAAACGTTACCGGTCTTATATATTGCGAAGACGCTGATGGAGGCAGCGTCGGCAGGTCTTCCTTATCTCTTTCCCCTTGCAGCGGCATAAATGTTTCTTCGAGGTGCTCTGCAAATAGTTCAGCTTTCTCTCGGGGACTTTTGGCCCATTCTCCGTCCAGCTTTCTAATCGGAGGAATGTGTTCTTTGGGATGCTTAAGCGATTTAGTAATCTTCCACAGGGAGTAATCCGTGTCCTTTCCTGGAGTTAACTCCATCAATAGTCTGGCATGTGTTTCTTGCTTGATTTCCTTGTTCAGGGCGTCAAGCCGAGTCTTTAGCCTATTCAGTTTTGCTTTGTCACAAGGAGCTCTACTGTTTTGCGAGAGTTTCCTCGCCTTTCTTTTTTCCCTAACCAGCTCTCTAACCTCACGGGGATATGTGGTGTGGCTGATTCTTGCAATGTTTTCTGTAGGCGTGGCAGACCAAGCAGCTCGCTGAATATGGATTTCTCAAGAAAGAGAGCAAAACAAATGAATTTTGGCACCTGTTATTATTCACATTTTGGAGAACGAAATTTCGTCGTTTGGAGAACGAAAAAGCAACCTATTGTTACTCTTTCGAGTGCCATAAAAAGGTATGGGTCATTATTCATTGAAGACATGGCTGTTCTCCTGTTTTCGTATTGACGTTTCTCAAAATTAGTCGATAATTTGAAACTGACAAGTTTCACGTACTGATACCTCGTGACAGATCCACTCTCGAACTAATACACGTTCGCAACCACTGCTTTTTCTTTTCGGGGCTACTTAGCTCGTTCAAGGTAATAGAGTTCAACTTGGCGTACACGTCACATTGGAAAGCAATGAGCTCCTCCGTAAAGACGCGTATGTTAGGGTGGGGACAGTTGAAATTCTTCTTAAATGATGAATGGAACCCTACACAGGCGTTGGTGGTCATGTTCGTCGCTGTCGTTCTGGAAGCGCACATTTCCGAAGGCCAGTGAACCCCATTCCTTATGTAGTAGTCGTGGATGTATGCAACGAACTTTGCTGCAGCCGCATTGTCTTCTGGTGCATGTGAATTCCAGTCACCAAAGCCGCTACTCACTTCGTCTGGATTCAAGTATGGTAACCCAAAGCAAAAGCGGAGCCAATCACCCAAGTCAGTCTTTTGTTGATAATCAGAGGATAGGCCAAGCTGCTGGATTTTTCGATACCTGTTAAAATGGTTGATTTATTCATTTATGTGTTTATATAAGAATTTGTAAGAGCCTCACTGTTGTAACTTCTAATAGCTTCCCGTTGAAGAAACAGTTTAAAGATGACTTCATTTTATTTTCCTTAATTGAAGCACTTCTTCGAGTGCAAGTTTTACAAATCAATAAAAAGAGTCATGTCGTGTTTTCTCAAGTTTTTTCGATGATTTCCATCCACTCTTTCGACCGCTACAACACTCACCATGACTGAGCAAGGTGAAATTTGCACTCTCGTAGTTCCACCGCTATCCAAGTTTTTGTAACTGCTTGCTGAATCGTAATTTCGAAGTCAGTGACGCAAACCAATGGCGAGAGTGCCGTTCCCGTTGCATCGAGACATAACTTCTTGCATGTTTGTAGGTAAGATTCATATATACGTTGCTCCTTCGATGGGAGTAGTGCGAACACGAGAGGAACGTACACGTTGTTACGAAAAGCGTGGATTGTAAATAATTAAGTGAAAAATTTGGTACAGTGGTCGAAAGTCCCGTCCATATTAATCCATTCTGACTGCGCAAGGCATATGAGATTCTGGGTGCAAGTGAAAATCACGATACCAGCACTCTCGTTAATGTGCTGAATAAAATTTTCCCCTTTGCTGGTCTTCAAATCGAGTTTAAGAAGAATTTGCAACGCCTGATAGGAAGAAACAAGTATCATGATTTAAAGGTACTCCTCCTTATATTTCAATTCGGTTACCTCTTCTCTGGTTTTTGGTAATCGCTCATACTTCCGTTTCTTCTGTCTCGTACTAATCGCCAATCTACGTAAGTTCTTAACATCACTAAAGGAGATATCGGCAGACGGATGGTCCATCATTGCACTACGAGCAACCTGTTAGTTTTTAGTTTAATTGTCTCGCAGAAAATAAACCACACCTTTACTCCCTCGGTATATAATATACTATTATTTAGGTATTTATTTTATACCTTGGAAGGCGGAGTCCACAACTCATCGCCAGCTTTACTTTTGACGGAAACCTGAAGTAGGCACATCTCTTGAAGGCGCTGTTGTCCTTCGTGACAATGGTCTTCTTTGGCAAAAATATTTTCCTTACCTACAGTTCTCAAACAAGCTTTACACTTCAATTTTCGTTTCGTACAAATCCACCGCTTTTCATTTCCACCTGCTATATCTTTGTGATACACAAATTTATAATCACCACGAAATACATACATATAGCGTCTTTGATTTCCCGACTTCCACCTTCAATGAATACCTTGTCACACTCACATTGTAGCTACCATGCTACTAAGGAGAGAAGATAAACCTTATTTTTTTCCTGCGATCATCTGTCTATAATGCAGAAGCTGGACTCAGTTCTTTTCCATTCTTTCCTTCTTTTTTAAAAGTAAGTTAAGGAGTAAAATATTTTCATCAGTTCGGGTGTACTAGCGTGTCATAGTGTCGGTCCCACTTCGGTGTACTCACGCACAGCGTGGTGGTACCACCTCCCTACATTTCCGCCCGCTGCGTGAACTCGCGTTGTCAACCTTTCGAATAGCGTGAGGTTGGGATAGGACGAATTTCGTTAAAGATTCCAGTGAGATGACTGATGATCTCCGAACGGGCTATTTCCTCACGTGGGGAAAAGAATGGCGAACTTGACGATTTTTTTTTATTGTCTTAATGGATAGAATGGGAAAAGAAAATAAGATTACCACTATGCAAACCATTAAATTATCATCGGAAATAATTCAAATCGTTTTCCAAAAAAAGTAGTGGGGTTCTAGTGGTGGAATGGACAGGGAAAGAAGTGGTTGCGGTGACGTATTATGGCAGACATCACAGCTGACGTTATCAATGTTTGTGTTTTGTGTTCCCGTTGCCCGGTTGGGGTTTTAGCGATTGAAAGGAATTACTGGAAATCAATTTGACATGGCCCCGCGAAAAAAGCTTAATTATTGTTTGGTCCCGGGATGTTCATCAACTAGTACGAAGACACCAGGGAAAAAATTGTACTCCTTGCCGAAGGATGACAGGAGAAGGGCTTGGCTACGAGCAATCCGCCGTGACCCAGCGAAGTATCTATTCACGGAACAGCGCTGGAATGGTTTGTCAAGATCATTTCAACGTAAGTAATGTTATCCCCTATTTTCTGATTAAATAGAAAGAACAGAGCCGGGGGTTACCTTCTAGACTGTCCTGAGAAAGAGTTTAAATAGGTCCGTTTGAGCAAGGTGTTCTGAAAATGTTCGGCTGAAAATGCAGAGTTGCCGTGGGACTACCCAATAAAATGTATGTTGATTGTTTATTATTACCTATATTATACATTTTACTGGCTGTTCCCATGGTATCTCTATTCCGAACTTTTTCAGAACACTGCCCGAATGTGTAGTGATTTTCACTTTGACAGACGGTTGCTCAACGTAAATGCATTAATTTTGGGGTCGTTTTTCTCGCTTAGTGTTCGAGCTATGTAAATCTCTACCGCTTATTTCCTATAAAATTTTACGGGGGGTGGGGGGTCTCTCGGCTCCCCCCGTGTTATTTGCTCTTGTATGAACACAACTTTGCCTAATAAACACTACTTTTTTCAACGGGCATGAAGTTAGCCCTAAAAATGCCCATAAGATACTAAACCGCAATACACGAATGAACCCCTAGTCTAGAGCCAACAAATAAAGAAGCTAACAAAATTGAAAATTTCAAAAATGAAGTCTAGGCGCAGCCTAAATGGCAGATAATTCAACAATAACCGATTAGGTGGTATATATACCACAGAAAACGTTAAGGGGATAGAAGCAATTACTTAGGCCCATTTTCACCAATAAAATTGATCTCGTTTAAAGTTGATCGTGATTAGTTGCCAATGACGACTCATATGTATTGTGATATAAGTGTTTACATTGTAATCGTGATTAGTTGTTGATCGTGGCTTAAGAAGTTGGTGAAATCGGGCCTTAGGGTTAGGACACATTAATTTATTTGAAACTTTTTTGTCGACTGTTATCAAAGTCTTGGGAAAAGTCTTGAAATATCCGTAGGAGGCTAAACAACAAGGGAAAACTATCCGCCAGTGTCGAGATTTCCTCGTTCGTGAATGGTGTGGGGGCAAATGGCCGTAATCTGGGGCAGCAACACTCAAAACTCCGCCAGGGTCAAAAGGAATGGCGAAAAACTATGGGAAAAGTCTTAAAATATCCGTTGGAGGCTAAACAACAAGGGAAAACTATCCGCCAGCTATATTTTAAGACTTTTCTCAAAGTTTTTCGCCATTCTTTTGACCGTGGCGGAGTTTTGAGTGTTGCTGCCCCAGATTACGGCCATTTACCCCCACCCCATTCACGAACTAGGAAATCTCGACGCTGGCGGATAGTTTTCCCTTGTTGTTTAGCCTCCTACGGATATTTTAAGACTTTTCCCAGTGTTATGAGTTAGGTAACAGTCGACAGAAAAGTTTCAGATAAATCAATGTGTCATAATTCTCAATAATTGCTTCTATCCCCTTTGACGTAATGTGTGGTAGCTCACGCACGTTAACTTCTACCCCCTACAATAACATCCCACCACCTTATCAGTTGTTGTTGAATTATCTGCCATTTTGGCTGTCCCTAGACCTCATTTCTTCAATTTCTAGTTTTGTTAGCTTTTTAATTTGTTGGCTCTAGACTCAGGATTCATTTTTATGGCAGATTTAGGGCTAATTCAGGCCCGTCTTTTTTCAGCTGGAAGAAGATCTCGATAACTTCGTGTGGTACAAGTACTACGGCATTAAGAGAGCGGTCCTTAAACGAAAAGTCGTACCCCACGTTTTCGAGTGCCAACCGGATAGAAAGAGAGTAAGAGCATCAACCACGGGAAGATTGTCCGACGTAGCTTCAACGAAATCTTCCATCTTACGATAAGAGTACCTAACATAATTGATTAATGGACGGAATAATTATCAACAAGGAAAAAAATTCTATACAAAATTGAACTTGTTGTGTTTTAAAATTCTTAACAACACTGATAAGCTCAGAGTTGTTTACGCGTGGTAGGAAGTCTGCCATTCGACGTCACAAAGGGGAACTACACCCCCTGCCACATTGTGAACAGCTGATTCACCTCTCAAAGTTTGAAAGTCATTTAAAAATCACAGATTGAACGGAATTAGAATCGGTTTCGGAAAACCCTCTGATTTCCTTATCTTAGATGGTCCAGAGCGAATTACTCCCTCTTCGTCCTGATAAACTCGTCCGGAGACGGGACCGCCCCTGTCTCGCCGAGCAAAGCCTCCTGTGATAATTGGATCCCGTGGAATCGCTAATCGAAATTTAGAGCGCCTCCATCCTATATTTTTTCTTCCTCCCGGTGGGACCCCCTTCCCCTCCGCTATCACCCCGGGAAACCCCGGAACTTTCTATTTTTCACAACACAATTCCCCTCCCTTCGGTATAAAAACCGGGATCGTGGGTGCCGACATATCCGCCTTCAGGACCACCCTAGCTCTAGAGTCCTGTTACTTTGACTTGGTGGACCACCGGGGCAGACTGGTACAAGGGGCCGCCGTCCCTTTTCCACTCGAACTACAACCGTGGCTCGCCCGACAGCCATCTCGACTCCAGAAATGTACCAACTGCTCCCAGGTCTCCCGCGTCGGAGCATGTGACTGCCTCACTCCCAACTTCAAACGTTACCGGCCCTCAAAACCTCCCCCTGCCACCAAATTTCCTCTCCCACCCATCTCATCCTGTCCACAGCCCACTCTTCAGCCTCTGGAAAGGGCCCGCTGCACTGGTAACGACCCGAGACGGTGGAACTACGCACCGGCATCCGATTCGATCGACCTAGAGAGTCCATCGGACCACAGCATCCCAGTGGAACCGCATACTTTCTCGTCATCTCCGGCGCCCTCCCTCAGTGCTTCGTCGAGGTCCTCGAGCGCGATCAGTTTGGATGCCCCCTCCTTGTAAATACTCCCCCCTCCCCATTTTTTTTACTACTTTTTACTTTTTCGATTTATAAGTACCAAGCAAGTACCAAAGGACAATAAACTAATTTTGTATGAAGCGAATCACCTTTCTATACCTAAGGGGGGGGGGGTTAGGTAAAGGTTGGGGGGGCCCCCAATAACCAATTCCTCTCCCCCGTCACGGTATCAACATATTATGTGAATGAGATCCGTGTGTGAATTCTAATACTTGCACGTGGATTCGCTGCGTGGCTTGTGCGAGCCATTGCATTGATGCCGCCTTAATTTGCTGCATCTCTGCATTTGGACTTTTTTATTTACTGTTTCCACAACCAAAAGACAAATGAAGGTAGGAACTTTTTCTCTTGATCTTTTCAACTCACATACCTGTCAGCACTTTGACTAAAAATAAATCCGCAGCCGATTTTTTCCCTTTTTGCCCCTTCCAGCATAATTTCTGGCATATTTCATCCGAAAATATTTTTTTTCAAATGGATGTAGTGATTTTCGCTGCAGTGGACCCTTCCACAGCAAACACAAGTTGGCGAACCTGGAGATCAAAGATGACAAAATTAGCGAATGTTCGATGTTTCCAAAATATAGTGTGAGACGACCCGTATAAATCAAGATAATCTTTGAATATATTTTCGCAATTTATTCTGGTCGGATTGGGGCACGCCATTTAGGATAACCGTAGATAGCTCAAGGTTGGTATTTCATCAATGTGTTACCACAATACCTACCAAGTTATCAAAAAAAGCTTTGTCCTCTCTCAATTTCGTTTGCACGTCGTCCAGACTACGCAAGGTTTTTAATCTAGGAAAATCATCCATGTTTCCAGGGTTTTTTTCCTCAATCTGCTGGTTATTAGAGGAGACTTTTATGACAGCTTTCATTTTGTTTATATCAGGTGGAAAAAAGGACAGATTTGTGATGAGTTTGTGTACTTTTTTTTTTTTTTTTAACAATGAATTCATGCAAGACGAAGCAAGTTTGTCAAATAGATTTAACTTCATAGAGGAATACGTTTCGAATCATAACTTGGGCTCATAAACTGAAGCGGTCAAAGTGTCTTTTTTCTCTCTTCTTTTTATCATTGTGTGAATTCAATCTCTTGGAAGATTTCATTTTGTTTTAATTATTTTCTTAGACGAGGGGAACGGGAATGGAGTTTCCCGTTTACATCCAATGTCACTTGGCAAGCTGGTATTTAACTCTCATCCCGAGATTAGAAAAAGCATTTCCGACATTAAGAAAATAGGCCAATAATAGGAAAATAGGTAAAAGTAGAGTTGTCGGACAGGGAAAGCGCAAATCTATTAATTGATTCCAAAGTCTTTGAAGAAAAGAAATTGAAAGTTTACGCGCCTTCTTACGTACTTCAGCGACAGGGCATATTCGGGGAGTTTGTCTCGAGCTCACCGAGGATGACATAGTTAGTGATGTACATACACCGCATTATGGTGTCGTGAGAGCCAACACAGACAGTCTTATTAGCGTTTCGTGGACAAGAGTTACCGGAATACGTTGTATTGCATTGTGTCAAGTGCCCTATTGAACCTTACACGCCAAGGATAAATCGGTGTTTTAACTGTCTAAGATATGGACATAAAAAGGAATCTTGTAGAAGTGAGATGAGATGTAGCAAATGCGGAGAGCAGCACCCAACCAACGAGTGCCCCCCTGACAAGTCCCCTCAATGTGTTCATTGTAAAGGAGAGCATACCGCTCTCTCCAAGAGTAAATGCCCCGAATTCAGTAGGCAAAAGTCCATCAGAACTCTAATGACCGAAGAGAATTGAACATTCACTGAGGCCAGGGACAAACTAAGTGTCAAATCATTCAAATCAGTTTTAATTAATCAACCACCTAAGATAAATCATCCAACAGTTTTCCCATCACTACAGTCCACGAATCGAGTTCCGCCTAAACGATCCCGCCCAAATACGTCTCCTGACAAAACCATATGGAATAAAATTCCTTTAGATTCAATATACCATTCTAATCTACATTTGATCATTCGTTCCAGGGGTTTCACTACGCACGATGATAGAGAGATGGGCCTGTAGGAATCGCTGTCATTCGGAGGTTTGTTCGGTTTTAAAATCGGGATCACCACATGATTTATCCAGTTTTCCGGGTATTCTCCTGTTGCCCATGCCTGATTGAAAATGTGTAGAAGTACTTTCTTGGCGTTAAGAGGTAGACGGGAGATCATTGGGTAGTGGATTTGGTCTAGTCCTGGGGCGGTATTTCTATTATCTTTAAGGGCGTTATTAAACTCCTTTTCTGTGAACGGTTTCAATATAAAGTGTTCACTGTGTGTATCTAGGTCGGAGAAGTTGTCTTCTGGAACGAAGGGTGGGCACAATTTGTTTAAAAAGTCTTGGATCCACTCGCCTGTTGTTATGGGAGAATTATTGTTTGAGGAGTTATTATTTTTAAGATGTTTAAAGGCTTGCAACATGTCTTTGATGGCAGTATTTTTGTTAATTCCCTCACAGTACTGTTTCCAGGAATTCTTTTTGCTTTGCCGAATAATTTTTTTGACTTCAGCGGCAGCTATCTGGTAAGATAAGTAGTTATTGTACGTTGGGAAGTTTTTATATAGATGATAAGCTGCTTTTCTGTAATCTATGACCGTTTTACATTGAGTGTTCCACCACGTTTTGCAAAATTTTGGGTTTCTCGCTTCTTTATATTTAGGGATTGCCTTGTCACTAGCCCTTAATGTTTTTAATGAAGGTGTTGTATTCATAAGGTCTGGAGGAAGCTAATTGTTCAGCAGTGTATTTTTCCATAAGTTGTGCATATTCTTCCCAATTAGCCTCCTTCAGTTTCCACTTTTTTACAGGACTAAGATCTACGCTATTATTATCTACGCTACAAAAGATGATTGGTATGTAGTTTGATCCCATAGGATCATCGAGTATATTCCACTCAAATTTCGGTGAGAGATCTGGGGAAACGAATGTTGAGTCTATTGCCAATGCATTAATCTGCGTAGATGATTTTACCAAGGTGGGGGAACCGTCATTTAAGAGAATTAAATTACAGTTGTCGGCAGCCTCAACGAGAGCTTTCCTTTATGGTCCGTTAAAGAGCTACCGAATGTGCGATGATGGGAGTTGAAGTCACCTGCAATAACGCAAGGCTTTGTTATTTTGTTGAAAAATTGCTCCCAACTCCTAGTCGAGACATTATTTCTAGGATTGTTGTATACGGACACGATTATAATCATTCGACTTTCGATTCGAAAGGGATAGTTATGGCTACAGACATTATATTTTCAACATTAATAAGAGGCACCGCCGCGTATGGTATATTATTTTTTGCGAGAATGGCAACACCGGCTTTGCCATCATCTCGGTATTTTCTAATGACATTGTAACCGCTAAAATTTACCACATGATTAGGCCGAAACCATGTCTCTGAAAGAATCGCTATGTTTATATTATTATGTGCTAGACAGGATTCTAAGCTACCTTTATTACTAATGGCAGATCTTGCGTTCCATTGTAAGAATTTTAATGAATTATTCATTGGATTAGGCAATAATGAGATATTCTAGATTTTATTTCTTTTATTATATCACTTTTTTCTGTTAAAGTTGTATCTTTCAGGCTATTTATTACTTCAAAAAGAGCTTCGCATAGGACGTCAGTGTTTAAAGAAGTATTTCGTGAGGACTGGTTCCCTTCGGTTGAAGGCGAGTATGGATTTTTAGGAATTGGAGTGCATCTGTGAAGCCGATGATTCTCCAGTATTTGACGGTGGAGGGGCTACAGAAGAAGAGTGCCTGAGAAATTTGTGGCAAGTGATCGAGAGGTTGAGTCGGTATAATATAAAAATTAATTTCGACAAAAGTGAATTCCTCGTGACGTCATTGACGTATTTGGGGTATAGGTTGGATGAGTCAGGATTACATCCAAGTCCCGAGAAGGTTGCAGCATTGCGGGCCGCACCTTCCCCCTCCAATGTCACTGAGTTGAAGTCGTATTTGGGTCTTTTACATTTTTTCAGCAAGTTTTTGACCTGTCCTGCGGATGTTTTGGAGCCGCTTCATAATTTAACTCGCAAAGAGGTCGAGTGGGATTGGTCATCGGAATGCGAAAAAGCGTTCATTAAGTCAAAAACACTTGTGACCGAGAAATCACGATTAGTCTTGTTTGACCCGAAATTGCCAATAGTAGTGACATCAGACAGCAGTTCATACGGAGTGGGCACTGTGCCTATCAGTCAGTATGGGTGTAGAAAAGGAAAATCCATTTATGATTGCCATACGCTCTCAATAACGGACATAGACCTGAGTTTAACCGAAAATAAATCATTACTCGCTGTATTTCTTGACATATCCGGGGCGTACGACCACGTTAACATACAGCTATTGGGCAAAAAGATGTTCAATATTGGGTTACCCTTAAAATTCATCAATAATATCTTTAAATTAATCGATGGCAGAAATGTATTCCTAAGAATCAACAAAGACTACATAGGCTGTACCCTAGGCTGTAGAATAGGCCTACCCCAAGGAGGTATATTAAGTGTTCCCTTGAACGCTATCTATGCAGCAGATTTGGTTAGATATTGCCCCCCTAATATAAAAATCGTACAATATGCGGACGACAAATGTATATAAACAGCGGATAAAAACATAGCAACATGCGTAAACGCTCTAGATAATGCTATGCTAGAAATTTTCTCGTGGACGCACAAGAACGGTATGAAAATTGCAACAAGCAAATCAGCGGTATGCCCATTTACAAGGAAAAGGCGTATTCCACTAGGTAATGTCATTACATTAGGAGGAGCAACACTCCCGGTCAAAACGAATATCCGGTTTTTAGGCTTACAAATAGATCATAAATTAAAATGAAACACCTTATTCAAGAGGTAGTCTGTAAAGCTGATAAATATTTCAACGTGTTGAAAATGAGCCTTATGTTTTACCGGTCAACAATTAGACCTTTACTAGACTTTGGATGCATTTTCTACAGCAGAGCTAACGAACCAACGGTAAAATTGCTTGATAAGATACAGTACAAATGCGTAAGGTTATGTATGGGGTACTTGAAGAGTACGCCAATAATCGTCTTGCTCGCCGAAGCACACGAACCACCACTTGAACTACGCCGTAAAATGCTCGCAGATAGATATGTTTTAAAAACGCTTTCGCGGTCACCTTCTGTAGTGAAAGAGATATGCCAATTGTCTACCACGGTTCTAACCCATTCCTACTGGAACAGAAAACCCACATTAAAAGATATTTCAAATTACCAGATAATTTTTCAAGCTTTTCAGCTGAGTGTGTAGCCATTCTCTAAGCACTCCTTTACATGGTCAAATCAGATAAACGGTCCTTCGCAATTTTATCCGATAGCATGAGTGCAGCCCAATGTATTGCAAACTTTAGTAACACTTCCAAATATACATACCTTATAGTGGAAATAATAGGACTCATACAACACATCACACTCGAACAAAACAAAGAACTTAAAATAATCTGGCTTAGATCACATTCGCAAATCCCCGGAAACGAAAAAGTCGACCGGTTAGCAAATTTAGGAAGGGCTTCTCATAATTCTCTACAGTATAAAATTCCGTACACCGATATATCCCCCATATTCAAAGACATAATGTGCCAAAAATGGCAGTTAGAGTACGAGAAAGTGCAAAAAGGGGCATTCTATAAAACATTAAATCCTACAATAAAATCGAAACCATGGTTTGATAAATTCCACATTAGTAGGAGAAATATCAGAATTATAAATAGACTTCGAGCCAATCACGGCATTTGCAATGCATACCTGAAAAAAAATGGTCAACATCCCAATTGCACCTGTGGTGTTACGGATGATCACGAACACAAAGTCATGAAATGCTCCAAATACAGCGCACTACGCAACATATTTTTAGACTCATTATACAAGAAACGAATATTAAGCGCCCCCTTCAATTGCAAACTGATCCTCCAAAACATTGAAAATACAAACAGTGATTTAATCATTTACATAAATAACGCATCAATAGAAGTTTGAAATGAAAGATGAAATGCCAGTAATATTAAAAATGAATCAATAATCTGATGCATATAAACACTCAAATCAACTCGAATTTTACTTAATTTTCACCTACCTACGATTAATTCTCACTAATTACGAGTAATTCAACTTATTACATATATTTAATTCCTTCGAACAATTATTCGCCTAACTTTGTCATTTAAATTTACATATAAAAAATAAATTTAAATTTACGTATACAAAATACATCCGGCTAATGGCTCTCGTAAGCATAAGCCCAAAAGAAAAAAAACCAAAACAAAACAAAACAAAAAAAACAGTGACAAGATAAGGATTATATAAAATCATACAAGAAGTAATTGAGCTAATAAAGAAGAAAGTTCATCGCCGCTTGAAGGTGCTTTTTCAGGTCCCTAAGAGGTACATTAAATATATCTATCTTAATCTGATTCGTTAGCTTCATCATTCTCGGAAGGGGTGAGTTCAACAAATAGTCCGTCATGTATAGCTGAACATTGAATGTGGTCTTAGCTCGCGTTGACACCTGCGGGACGCTGAACTGATGGACTCTCGAATGTGTTGCTTCATTTCGATTTGTTCACTCCCGCCAAAAACATTAAAGAACTCAACTACAAACTTTTACTAAGGTAACCATACATCCGAGTGAGCCCCCCGAGGTAGGAAGGGGGTACGTGGAATTGGAAGTACTATGGAGTGTCCCACAAGGCTATATTATATTTAAGATAATTTTATCTACCCCAATATGGCTGTGAGCTCACCTGGTAGTATAGGTTCTCCACTTTTACTACGGGCACTATGGTTACGTATGGACGCTACACAGTGATCATTTTTTGTTCCAAAATTATTCCCGGTGGGTTAATTTTAGTAGAAAGGGCAAAGGGGAAACTCATTGCACTTAATAATCGCAACTCCAAATGTTTGTCACCTAGAACAACTAGCCCATTCGCCTCCAAATGCACCGCTTCTTGAATGAAATCGTGAAAGTATACAGGCTTTTGCGTTCCGTAATACACTCCGACAGGAAAAACTTGTCCTTTGATCTCAGAAACTGAGACAATACTGGCCAAGATTGGAACTTTTAAATAATGGAAGCCCATCCACATTAATGAGAAGTCGAATAGAGGCGGAGAGAGATCGGCAACGAGAGAGAAGGCTCGTCAACTGTTTTTGCAATCCTATGTGGACATATTTTCCCGGAGGGACGGATCTCTCGGCAAAGCGAGACACATTAGTCGCTAGGAAGGCCGCTAAAGCAAGAAGGGTGGTGTTCCTTCGGACCTTTCAACAGAAGCGACAAGGCTGATAAAGGCGTATTAGTACGTTGAAATGAACAAATTTTGCTTTCAGTGCTCGCGGTAATATCTCGTTCGCATGCTCCAAGATCTCCCTCCGGAGTCCCTAATGTTTCAGCTAGCGATCCTGCACTGCTTGGATCTGAAGATGTGAAGTCCTCCACCTCATTTTCACTTTTCAACTACGCCTTGCTCTCAACATCCTCGCTCAAGCCCATAGGTGCCATGCACGAAGTCGAGGCCACTACTCCATCAGGATAAATAGTATTCGTCGGTGGACAAAGCACATTACTGCCATTAACCTGAGAAAGATGTAAGTCGGGTATAAATACGAGATAACAAAATCAGGCGCCTTATTCACTAAAAGTTAGCACCGGCGCTATCCACCCGTCCTTCCCGGAATAGAACATATATTTTTCGACTACATGGGCGGGATACAGCGCCGGCGCTTAATTTTAGTAAATGGGGTCCTAACTAGACCTAAAGAGCTTGAAATTCACTATCAACAGACCTGGGCTAGTTCCGAGGACGTCGAATGTGGATATTTTTCCTCGCAATCACTGCTACTTGCACGCTAGGAGATAATTCTTCCAACTGTTTCCGTAAGCGACGGAGCTTGGATCGATCTGAGAGCGATTCGAATGGGAGGCATCTCCTGGACATCACCTTACATGAAAAGAGAAAATATAATGATAATAATCACCAGAAGACCACGCGTTGGTACGAGCGTGAAGTTGGCCTCCTTTTTTCCCAGCCACCCATAACCACAATGTAACCTACCCTCTGAAAATGGATGTTCAACGACAACGAATCTGCGGAAAGCAAACCAGCAGATAAAAAACTGAAAATCGATTATAAGCATGCCTTATCACTGATAAGGAGCTTATCAACTGAAAAGTACTACTGATAAGCCTCCAAAACAATATTTATATGAAAATGAAAGTGAAGCTTTTCCCCTCCTATAGAAAAACGCTGAGGATGCCTGGGAAAACTAAGTGCGTCCCAGTGTACAGGACCCATGTGGGTAAGTGATGGCCGGAAAATCTTTGTGGCGAATTGAAATGGGTGTCCGTGAAAAATCGACAAGTGTCCAAGGGCCCCCTATGAGCTCACATTTCGTCACCTGAGGAAAATTGCTAAGGGGGGCTGGGAAACTGAGTTCGTCCCAGTGTACAGGACACATGTGGGTAAGTGCTGGCCGGTAAATCTAGGTGGCGAATTTAAATGGCTGTCCGTGAAAAATCGACAAGTTTCCAGGGACCCCCCTATGAGCTCACATTTCGTCACCCGAGGAAAATTGCTAAGGGGGGCTGGGAAAACTGAGTGCGTCCCAGTGTACAGGACACATGTGGGTAAGTGATGGCCGGAACATCTTGGTGGCGAATTGAAATGGGTGTCCGTGAAAAATCGACAAGTGTCCAAGGGCCCCCTATGAGCTCACATTTCGTCACCTGAGGAAAATTGCTAAGGGGGGCTGGGAAAACTGAGTGCGTCCCAGTGTATAGGACACATGTGGGTAAGTGATGGCCGGAAAATCTTGGTGGCGAATTGGAATGGGTGTCCGTGAAAAATCGACAAGTGTCCAAGGGCCCCCTATGAGCTCACATTTCGTCACCTGAGGAAAATTGCTAAGGGGGGCTGGGAAAACTGAGTGCGTCCCAGTGTATAGGACACATGTGGGTAAGTGCTGGCCGAAAAATCTTGGTGGCGAATTGAAATGGGTGTCCGTGAAAAATCGACAAGTGTCCAGGGAGCCCGATAAACGCACATATCGAGTCGTGGAGAAAAATGCTAAGGGTGGCTGGGGTATTGGGGTGGACTGAAGTGTCCAGGACATATGTGAGTAAAACATGTGTGGAGAAACTTTTTGCCCGTTTGAAATGGGTGTCCGTGAAAAATCGACAAAGTGTCCAGGGAGCCCGATAATCGCACATATCGAGTCGTGGAGAAAAATGCTAAGGGTGGCTGGGGTATTGGGATGGACTGATGTGTCCAGGACATATGTGGGTAGAACCTGGGTGGAGAAACGTTTTGCCCCTTTGAAATGGGTGTCCGTGAAAAATCGACAAAGTGTCCAGGGAGCCCGATAAACGCACATATCGAGTCGTGGAGAAAAATGCTAAGGGTGGCTGGGGTATTGGGATGGACTGATGTGTCCAGGACACATGTGGGTAGAACCTGGGTGGAGAAACGTTTTGTTCTTTTGAAATCGTCAATGAGATCTTTCAAAATTATGATCTATTTCTACAAATATATTCAAGTGATTATATCTCTATTCAAGTGATCATTTTGGAATCTTCATTGGCGAGCTGCAATAATAAATAATACAGTTGAATTATTGTGGTACAGCAGTACACAATTAACAGAGAGGTTTGATGACAGCATTACCATTTGAATTGTGGAAGACCGCGGTCGTAAGTCTGCGGTCCGCACGCCCGACGTCACCCTGTTGTTGTCCGTCTTCGTCGTCACTGAGATTTATGGTACCCTGCGATATTCCATTAAATATAACATTCTTATTGCCAACCTTTGTTTTAAATAGCTAATAACATTGTCTTACCATCTGGTGTCTCAACGAATTCCCAGCCCCCCTTAGCAATTTTCCTCAGGTGACGAAATGTGAGCTCATAGGGGGCCCCTGGACACTTGTCCATTTTTCACGGACACCCATTTCAATTCGCCACCAAGATTTTCCGGCCATCATTTACCCACATGTGTCCTGTACACTGGGACGCACTCAGTTTTTCACAGCCTCCCTTAGCAATTTTCCTCAGGTGACTAAATGTGAGCTCATAGGGGGCCCCTGGACACTTGTCGATTTTTCACGGACACCCATTTCAATTCGCCACAAAGATTTTCCGGCCATCACTTACCCACATGTATCCTGTACACTGGGACGCACTTAGTTTTCCCAGGCATCCTCAGCGTTTTTCTATAGGAGGGGAAAAGCTTCACTTTCATTTCAACTCCGAAACTCCCTGGAAACTTGTCGATTTTTCACGGACACCCATTTCAATTCGCCACCAAGATTTTCCGGCCATCACTTACCCACATGTGTCCTGTACACTGGGACGAACTCAGTTTTCCCAGCCCCCCTTAGCAATTTTCCTCAGGTGACGAAATGTGAGCTCATAGGGGGCCCTTAGATCACTTAGGCTTAGGGGGGGGGGGCTTAGGTGGGGGGGGGGTTAGATTTATACATCGATCGGTGTGTTGAAAATGGCCGATTGGCCGAAAACGGTCCAATAAAAAAATATAGCAACAGCGGGAGAGGACTTATTTTCCTTGTTTATCTGGATTATCGCTTCCGCACCCACGGCCAATTATTCATTACCCACATGTGTCCTGTACACTGGGACGCACTCAGTTTTCCCAGCCCCCCTTAGCAATTTTCCTCAGGTGACGAAATGTTTGTATTTGCACAGTCTAGTGAGTTTTGTTTTGGAGGCTTATCAGTAGTAATTTTCGTGTGATAAGGCCGTTTTTAGTGATAAGACGTGTTAATTATCGTTCGTTTGGTTGTACCTAGATGCTTTTTCAATTTTTTCTGGGTTTGAATTTTGGCGGGCCTTACCTGCCAAAAAGGAGGCTGGAGAAGGAGGCCAACTTCACACTCGTTGCGTTGGTGCAGAAATACGGCGATAATTTACGTAACACGGAGTAGGCGAGATATTGGAGGGGGATCGAGGAAACACTTGTTCAACTTCCCCTTAAGAAAATTCATGTAAGGGTTAGGTCGAAAATGTCCGTTTAAACGTTGCTTAGGGTTTAAATGATTTTGTATTCAAAATAGTAAATTCGGATTGGGGTATAAGCTCTTAAGCCCTTCTTGGGCCGCGTCCGCACCGGAGGAGGCAAGCTTAGCGCTAGGATTGTCTGGAGGGTAGGTAGGCCCTTGGTGACTGGCCAGGGTAGCTGGTGGGATGCACGCATGGATAACTAGAGAGATATTTTTTATTGTTCTTTTTTTTTCTCGAGTGGATGCAGAGCTCTAGAGAAGGAATTCTCTTCTTCCCCATTCAGTTTCTGTCTTTGGGCCTTGAGAGTCATGTATCTATCTAGTCCCGTGAAAAAAATGCTGTTAATGGAAAATTCTAGTTTGAAATACAATGTATTTTTTTCGGCTAATTCGTCTTGTTGGGTACACGACTTAAATCGGACGAGAGAAGAGCTAGGATGATTCAACGTCCTTTACAAAGAGTTGCGAGGATATGCAGATAAATTTTTCGAGTATTTACGGATGTCACCCAAGACTTTCGACCTCCTTCTGGATAAAATGCAAGGCCACATTCAAAAGTGTGACACAAACTATCGGAATTGCATAGGACCAGAGGAGCGCCTTGTTGTTACACTGAGGTAAGTAAGATAATAGTTTTTCTTTCCTCATGTTTTATTACAAAAATTATAAACAATTATCAGACTTAATAATAGGGGGAGTCACCTGGGTTCTGTGACATTGATCCTGACATTTCGGGGGGAGTCATGAATTGACGGTTCACTGGGGGTGGATTAATTAGATTCGGCTGTGACGAAATATGTCTGAAAACGGCGGGATGTGAAAAACTGGTTTCTTGGGTTTCTAGTTGCTGAAGAATCATTTCTTGAATTCTATTCCGAATTCTTAATTTTGGAAGAGTGGGTATTTTGGCCATGTAGGGCAGAAGGCTTTCAAAAAAATGTCTGTCATCGTTTGAATCCTTGAGGCACTCTTGCTAAAGAATTTCAATTTTTTTCTTCTCCAGCTCAAGCAACTGCGTGCTCCTTTCAGCCTGTGTCTCTTTGCGGTTCTTTTTTTTTGGTGGTTCGGAATTAGCAAAATCAAGAGTTTACTGGATCATTTCTGGGGGTGAGGAAACGGAATCCTCGTTGACTGATGTAGTTTCGTCTCCATCGTCAAGATCAAGGCTTGAGCCTCTGTTTGAGGGCACCTGGGTGCTCTTTAAAAATTGTAATTGCTCAAATAAATGCCAAGAGCGGTGGCAGATGACAGACGCTGAATCTCCTGACCTAGGTCTTTCTGTCCTCTTTGAAAAAGTAGGCCCTTACATTCTTCCACCGACTTTTAACAAATTTCACTGAAACAAAAAAATATAATAAATAGGTTAACAGCGTATTTGAATTATGTACCTATGTATTATTTCCTTTTATTTTTCCTATAGGTTCCTGACTACGGGTGAATCATTCCGATCTCTTGCTTTACATTTTCGATTAGGAAGGACCACGGTTTCTGAGATCGTGAAGGATATCTGCCGTATTGTTTGGAAAACAATGAAAACCGAATACCTACCCTTTCCATCAAAACAAATGTGGACACGTGTTGCTGATGGGTTCTTCGAGAAATGGAACTTTCCAAATTGTATTGGAAGTATAGACGGGAAGCATGTCAAAATAATGTGTCCAACCCGAAGTGGAAGCGTATATTTTAACTACAAACAATACTTCTCGATTCTTCTACAAGCAGTAGTGGACGCTGATGGAAGGATTACAGTAGAATCCGGTTATTATTATCGCGCTTAATGTTATGAACCGCTTATTGTTATCGAAACACCGTGGTCCCGATCTCCCGTATGCCAATACACAGAGATTGTTATCGTTTATTGTCATAGGCAGGTCGGTTTATGTTATGGTTTTTCGACTCTGCACTTGAGTAAACATGTGACGTTGACCTCAACATTCCCCACTTTCAAGGCAGTCAAGGCGGTGTTTTCATCTCATCACGGCTGAAATCAGCAAGAAAACCGACCTCCTCTCTGCCGTGCACCTACTGAACAAGTCCTGGCAATGTGTGACAGACACGACGATCCGCAACTCTTTTCGAAAAGGTGGTTTCGTAACGATTGATCAAGAAGACGTCGACGTAGACGTTGAAGAACATATCGATTTTGAAGAATTAAGACCAGCAGACGTGTCACCAGAACATTTTGAAGAATGGCTGGCCGTTGACGAAAATGTCCCTACTGCGCCCACTTTATCCGATGACGACATATGCGCAGCAATTAGAGTCCCAGAAGCAGAACCAGACAGCGATGACGAAGACAACCCTACTTTACAACACCAACCTCCGCCAACGAATAAAGAAATCAAACAAGCAATGTCTGTGCTGGCTCGAGCGGTCCATCAACGAGCCGACGGTGATTTCGAACAACTGTACGAATTTGAAAAATATGTGATTTCCCTTACTCAAGAGAATAAACAAACGAAAATAACCGAATTTTTTAAATGACGAGTAGGTATTTACCTGAGACAATAATTATTATGTACCTGTATACCTATGTACAAATAATTTATTACTTTCTGACTTCAAATATACGTTGAGCCAATTTGAGTCTGCCGCCCTATTGTTATGAACCGTTTTATGTTATTGATTCCGTTGAGTCCCAAAGCGATAACAATAAGCGGATTCTACTGTATTGTGATGGACTATACCGAAGGACGCCAAAGCGATGCAGGACATTTCAGAAGTTCATCTCTTTTTCAAGGATTTGAAAAAGGGAGTCTGAATGTTCCCCCAGATTCAGAAATCCCCGGAACTGACCGCAAAATTCCTTTCGTAATGGTTGGAGATGCCGGTTACCCGCTCTTGAATTACTTGATGCGGCCTTTCGGCCAAAACAAATTAGATGCGGAAAAAATGGTCTTCAATTATCGCCTTTCTAGAGCTCGCAAGAGTGTTGAATGCTGCTTCGGAGTGATGGCAGCAAAATGGAGAAATCTTCATAAACCAATCGAAACCGACAAGAAAACCGCAATAGACATTATAAAATCCACATGCATTCTCCACAATTTCTTATTGAGCCACGAACGACCACAAACCATGGGGGACAATAATTCACAAACAGAACTGTATTCAAATGTTTTGCCTCAATCTCACTCGAATAGACCACAATGCAGGTTTAAACAAGATGCTAAAGCAACTAGGCAATATCTCGTGGACTATTTCAATGGAGCCGGAATGTTGCCCTGGCAACATGAGCACGCTTTGCCAGAAAACATGATTAACAAAAATTAAACGGAAAATTTGTTAGCGAATTGAAATTGAAAAAAATCCCCCCCCCCCCATTAACCCAAAACAATGGGTTTATTGTTTGTAATACACCCGTTCAAAATTAATACTTAATTGCTCTGTCACCATCAAACAACAATTATATTGTCAGTTTATTATCGGATTTATTGTTAGTTATCATAGTTACTTATAACTTTTAAGTAATTAATAAAATGTTTCTTATTTCACTCACCTTCCTTGCTGACCTCTTTCGCAACGTCATCCCACAGTTTTTTCAACACCAACGCATTTTTATGCAATTCATCACTCGCATCCCACAGAGGCTTCCGTTTGAAGACAGCCGATATTAATAATTCGTCCATTCTTGGGGGAGTGCACGCGACAACGACTAAATAGAGTAGACACTCCGCTTTTTTCAAACATGAAAGCCAGAAAAAAAGGTCCCAACATTCCCCTCGCCCATAAATATCCAAGGAAGCATCCAGGGTAGAACAGTGGGAGCTGTTCGCCTAGATAGCCGCTAGGCGTCTACCCAAGCATCCAAGCTCTCGGTGCGGCCAGGGCAATTCATTTCTTTGAGTTCGTTAACTTGGATGCTTCATCCTAGCGTCTCGCTACCCTCCAGGCGCTAAGCTTGCCTCCTCCGGTGCGGACGCGGCCTTAGTGTTAAACGGAATTTTAAACCCATGTGGTCGACCCGAGCCTAAGTCATAAAAAACGTTACAAAAATCATATCTCGTAGGGTTTTGATTTTCGGACGATGGTATATAGGGTGTTTACGATCACGAATGAGGCCTATTTTCACCCAATTTTTTTTTTGTCACATTTATCTTGTTCCACTCTGTGTATGTCTAGCATTGCGACCCCAAACCATGCGCCCCTGGGTCTTTCGATCCGGTACATAATTGTTCACCCTGAGTCAGATACACATTTTGGCGCAAATGGAATCTCTCTATCTGCTCTAGTTGCTAAGTTATGTCAAATTTTAATTTTTGAGGGGGTGGTAGGCTGTGTTTGCATGTGGGCATTCGTGGGGACTTGGTCTTAAAATCATCCTACGCGTATGCAGAACATTCCTGCCAAGTGGCATCGCTTAATGATTATTTGCGAAGTTGACCTAAAATTTGGCCTCTAACTTCCGGACTATAAAGAGTGGAATGGGGAATTTCCCGGGTTTTCATTATCAGATTTAAATGTTCATTGTTTGCAGCTGGCTGTCAAATAGAGTGCATTTACTACACCGAATTTCCACGTTTTTAGTTAATTTGCTATTATTCGACAAAAATTACCACTCAGTGTGATTCTCTTCTTTTATTTCCGCACAATAATGCCTAATTTACTAATAACGTCGAAATTCGTATATTAGTAGTGAAATCCACTCTATTCGACAGCCAGCTGCCGGAGCGATATCTTTCGATGCTTTGGTGAGCCTTCACATCCAGTTCCATTCAAAGGACCGCTTCAAATGAGGCTTTAAGGCCCGTTCACAAGCTCTATGTTTACGTTCTGTGTGGAGTCTATGCAACCAAACAAATTTATTCCCTCGAAAAATGAAGCATTTTGATAGGTTGCATGGACACCACACGACGAAAGCATAGAGATTGTGAACAGGGTCTTACGATTTTTAGCACGCTAAAAACCGCAAGGATCGTTTGAATTTTACTGGTTAAACCACTGGTTTTGAAGAGCACTCTTTTTCCCCAAAAATGGTCATTTCTGCCAAAAAATCGCTAATTATTATTTTTTTAATTGCTATAAAAGAAAATGAGTCATTTTCATGAGTTTTCCACCAAAATTTCCCCGCCAGAAGGGCCCCACTTCAGAAGCGCCGAAAACCCGAGTTTTTTTGCCTGTAACTCGAAAAGTAGTACGCGTTCTATGGAAATTTCCCGTAAAACTGGGTTTTCCTATAGCGGCGCAAAACGCTTAGCGAGCGCAGCGCATTTTACATTCATTCCTAGTTACATCTTCACTTTTCGACTGGGAAACAATTTAAATGACGCTGCGTTGAGCGTTTTGCGCTGCTAGGAAAATCTAGCTTTAAGACATTGTAGAGCACTGAATTTCCTTTAGAATTCAAACAACCATCTACATGTATAGACCAGCAGTCAGGTAACTTGTTAGTGACACAATTCCAAAGTTAATGACATTTTGGGGTGTGATTCAGGGTGTATAAGGATGTCTCATGAGTTTTCCACCTAAATTTCATGGTGGAAACATCTTGGAGAGGTAATCTACCCTGCAAAAAGGTAAGGTGTATTTGATTTTCTTCGAAAACCGGACGAACGTATTCATCGGTCTAATAGGTACCAAAAAAGTGCAGCTCTTTACATTAATGATACATTTCTCAACATGAAAAGACTTCTGCACGATCTCGTTCATGAAGATTCACTTTATGAAAAGGTGAGGCTACGAAATTGGCATTGCTGGGGAGGGGGTAGCATTTGTATGAGAGAATCGACAGATAAGATTGCCAACCACTGCTTGTCCTCAGGAAATCGTCGTGATGTTCTCTCTATCTTTTTTAAAAAATCAACTTTTCTGAAATCCTGGGGGGGGTAGTTACCCCCATTACCCCCCCTGTGGATCCGCCCCTGGTAAGCACTGTACAGTTCGTATTCTGATAAATACTTTGGTGGCGAGCGCCTTCTTTGACTATTTCTTGTCTTTCATCGTCATTTCTGATTTCGTCTTCACTTTGAATTTCGTCTTCGTCCTCGTATGGATTGGGAATTTCTGAATTGTCGCATTCTTGCTCTATCTGCATTCGTTGTCTGGTCTGATTTTCATCGTGGTTTTCGTCTTCGATGAGAACGATTACGTCTCCTCCTTCATTGTTATTGTCGTGGTTGAATTTCCATTTACTTTCGTCGAGTGTAACATCCCTTGAGATTATGATTTTGTTCGTTTTTGGATTCCACAGCCTCCAGCCTCCACCACCGTAGCTTAGTATTATAGCAGGAGTAGCTTTTCGATCGAGTTTATTTCCTTGCTTCGAAAGTATTGTCGTCCATGCATTACAATCGAATGTTCTGAGTTTCTCCAAGTCCTTTCTGCCGTACCAGAAATCAGCTGGAGTTTTCCCTTTCGGCAAAGATTTTGTTGGAGACCGATTCATTTCGTATGCCGAGCAATAATTGCTTCTCCCCATAGGCGTTTCGGCAACTTTGTGTCGGCGAACTTCGTTCGAACTTTATTCAGTAGCGTACGGTTAATTCTTTCTGCTTTGCCGTTTTGCTGAGGAGTGTATGGTGCAGTATATTGAATTAATATGCCCTTTTCTTTGCAGTATTGTTTGAATTTAGAGGATTAAAATTCTTCCCCGTTGTCACAATGAATCTTTTTAGTTTTCTGCCCATGTTGCGTCCTTATTAATTTTATGAAATCAATGATGTTGTTTTCTGCTTCATTTTTCGTCTTCATCAGATTGACTTGAGTAAAATGGGAGTAGTCGTCGACAATGACTATTATGTCTGTGTGGAGTAAGCTCTCCTATCTGAGATTTTCTTGGAGTGGTCATCTTCTCGAAAGGAGTTCTTGTGGCCTTGCCTTCTACGCACTCTGGACATTTGTGTCTCGAAAAAGGCAGTCCTAATGATTTAAGATCGTATCTGTTGAGGTGACCTAGTCTTCTGTGCCAGAGATTTGAGTCTGACGAGGCACTTAGTCCTTCTTCATTTCTTTGAAATTCAATTTTTAGCGTGAATAAGTTACTGAACCTTCTTGACCGTATGTTTAGGATATCGCTTTTTATGGTTAGTCCGTAACGGGAGAATATGACTGTCATATTCTTGTCCACCATTTTTGAAACTGATAACAGAATGGCTCCAGATCTTGACGAACTAGATGATCCGTGCATCCGGAATCAACAATGAAAACGTCTTCTACAAGAGTTTCGCTGGTCAAGGCTACCATATTTATCCTCTTTTTTTGGATTTGTTGAGATTTTTGTCGACGTTGTTGGCTCTCTTCACGTGAGTTTTGTTCCTTTCGTCGGCAGTTTATGGCCTTGTGCCCTTTCATTCCGCATTTGAAATGGAACGCTTTTAATGATACTTCGTCTGATTGTTCGTCTGTTGGTTGCTTGTTTTAACAACTTCAAGAGAACCAACCGCGCAATTTAACATTTTAGCCTTGTCTGTCAGTTAATACCGGAATAACCGGGTTGCACATTCTAATGGACGTTGAACCAACCTAGAACCTAACGGTTAAGACAACCGAAACTTGGTTAAGCGAAGTCACATTTGTATACGGCTCGTGCCGAGTGCGATTGTTTCACTCATGTCCATTGTCCATCGGTGGTTCAAAGATAGGTAGGTCTAAGGATAAAATTGTAAGGAAAAGTGTAAGGAACCGCACGGGTTTTCGGACTACGGGCTTGTCATTGTGCGGAATTTCCTCCTTCGAGATGCTGTCATCTTGACTCACTTATATTTCGGGAGGAGGGATAGGAACATGGGAAAAATCAGGCCTTTCGGAAGGATGCTCCTGGTCTCGTAACTAACTGGTCTCGTACGGTTGGCATGCACTTTTCGAACGTGTCCATTTTTCAATTTAACCAGCTAAACTCGAGAACTCACAACTTCCATGACTCTGGCGGGAACCCACTTTAACAACTTTTGAGGGGGAAAAGCTCTTACTAAGACTTTTTCATTGATTTGAAATTTGGGAGGCGCACTTGTCGAAGCGTCGCGACTATCTGAAGTTGTAACCGAATTAGGGTGTAGCATGGCAATAGCTGATCTTACAGGATACGAGAAAATTAGTGACGCTGGAGATTTACCCGTTACTGTAGATGGAGTATTACGATATCCAGCCAGAAACGACATCGCTTACCTCAGACGTGAGCGCAACCAACTTTCTTATGACTGAAGACTTCGCTGTCTGCACCGCTCTCTCTCTGCCAAGCCATTACTTGCAGGGTGGTACGTTGGACTGGGTAAAAAACGGACATAACACTTTTGAAGGTAGTCTCGAAACTCACGAGAACTGAACGGGGGACCATTGTCCGACACTAAAATTTGGGGATAACCAAACGACGAGAAAATCTTTTCCAACTGACGTACTGGGCGTGTGGATCACTTCCAGCCACTTTGAAAAATCGTCGACCAGTAACAAAAACGTGTGATGTTTAATACTCAAAAAAAGAGACTGAGGGATATAAGAAATCCTAAGCCTAGGCAACTTTTTCGTAGGAACAGAGGCGACCAACCCAGCCGCCTGCAGTTTCGGGCATTCGAGGATGCTCTTAACTTGAGCCGCTGAAGAGGCCTTCAAAACAAGAGTGCCCTGATTACGGCTGGGCTTGGCCGAGACAATCTTCCACCCTTCTTCGCGCGGATTGACCGCCTCAGAGAGGGTTTTCAACGTCTGCTCCCCAGTTTGCCCCTCAGCCAGAACTACCGGGGCAATGAGTGCCACATGCTGCGGGGGCGCCTTATGGGCAGCCACCGAGCTGTATGTCACTCTCTGGGGAGGTTTTGGCTTATCGCCTAATACTGGCCTTTTCACCAACTCCTTGACGGAGTTGGTCGAGGCGGAAACCTCTGAGAGAGCCGTTAGCTTCCCTCGGAGGACGGAGTTTTCAGCGACCAAGCTGATGACCAGGGCATCGAGACCGTTAAAAGCGGTCTGAATGGCCCCGGAAACCGTCTCGGTCAGCCTGTTTTCCAGGGAAGCGGCCCTCTCATGAACTGAAAAATTACTACTAGACAAAGACGAAATTGAGGGAGAGGATTTCGGGGCAGAAACTGGGGGAGAGGATTTTGAGGCGGTTGGAATAGAGGAAGGTAAGGAAGCTCCTTTGGTTTTTGAAGCCTTCTCAGGCTTCTTTGCCGCAGGAGCAATGGGAGAGGATGAGGGCTTCGCCGCCTTCTTCGCCTTTCTCGGGGCCTTAACAGACCCCAATGCAGGCTTGGAAGACGGGGGACAGCCCTCCATTGGAGGTTCGGGAGAGGAACATGGGGAAGTAGACGCGGAAGAGACACAAATGTGCCTCTTCCTCGTTCTGCGTGGGGAGGTGGTGAAGGATACGGTATCCATCTCAGACATCACTCTTTATCGAGTGAGCCCCAGACTAGACACCAGGAAATAAACAACGTAAAATAAAACAACCCAGAAATGAGAAAAAGCAAGCGAACGACGGAAATACTAATTAGATGACGAGGCATTTGGCTTGTTTTCTTTTTTTTTTATTGTACGGTTTCTCCAACTGGGGGTCTCCTCCCTCCCCGCCTGACGAGGTGGTCGGGCCCCAGCCCCGGTTACATTCGGCCGACACTTATCAAGCCTTGCGGCTGTCATAGGTGTGCCGGCTTACTGGACCATTTTATATAATCATATAATAAACTGTACAATTCACATATCAATGTGGCTCTGGTCGTCAGGTTTCCGTGGCGTTGACCTTCCGCCAAATCTTCCGGACTTCAGTTGCTCGGTCCCCGGAGAGCTCCCGATGACAGCTGATTGAACCGCATCCACGATGTGTGGGTCCCTCGCAGCACTCTTGTCGTAATTTCTCCCAGGGTCGATTTCCGCACCCCGAACCGGACCAGGTCCGCCGCCGATCGCTCGAACCACACTCCCCGCCAGTCAATCGTCAGCGCCCCCACCGAGACCGCTCCGATGGGAAGACTCGCCATCATCGCCACGCGCCGAAGGAGCCCGCCGTTCTCTGCATACTTCCTTTTCTTGGTGGCATGCTGCAGGGCCAAGTCCCCGCCCGTAACATGAGCGTCCAGTATCCAGGCCTCCTCCCCTCGCCACATGACGATATCCGGCTTGACGATCCCGGTCCCAGTAGAGATGACTGGCTCACGAACTAGCGACCAGCCCGCTGTGGTTAGATCCCTCGCCGTACGGTCAACGACAGCATCGTGGCGGACCGACACGTCTCGCAACACTGCGAGACGTGCGTCAACGTCTCGCGCGCTCCACATCCAGCGCGGCAAACACCCGCCGTTCCCGGACGGGACACGCCCCTCGAGATCCTTGCACGGGTTGGTAATGTATTGAAGCGCACGTGCACATATTGAATGAAGTCTCGACCTGGGACAGCGTCCGAGAACCGGGAGACCCACGCGTGCGAACCTGTTTCCTTCCGAACTTGTTTTAATGGCATCCCGTCCACAGCGCCGTGAAGTAGTCCAGCCCAGTGTGCGTTTCTCTGCGCCGCCCCGCCATCCTCCTCGGCCAGACCCTCTGCCCGCAACGCCCGCCGCGCCCACGACAACTGGTCCTGCACCCGCGGCCCCTCGTATACCGCCCGAACCAATGCTGATGGAGACTCTGCCATTCCCCGAATCGCCGTCCTGAGCCGATCCGGAACGAACGTAGAAAGCGCTGGCACGCCCAAGCCTTCCTCCTTTATTGGCGCGTGGATCGCCGCTACTGGGACGTCCTTCGGAAGCCGCAACCACTGCCGCACTGCCCTTCGCACCTGCCTGTCGAGCGTAGTTAAGCGACCTCTCGTTATCGAGCCCAGAATCAGGCCGTAATAGAACCTCGGTAGTAAATAGGTTCGTAGCACGACCAGACGCTGCTGAGGCCGCAGCGGCGCTCCCCTGACCCTCTCTAGCAGCATCGCCAGCTCCGTTTCGGCCGGGCAGGCGCCTCCCGCACCAAACTGGATGCCCAAGTACCTCCAGGTGTCCACCACACCCACCTGTTGGAGAGGCCGCCCATCCAGAGCAAAGAGCGCTTCCTCGGCAATCTTAACTCGGTGATTTCGGCCATCCGGCAGAATGGAGAATGCCAACGACTTCTGGCAATTAACTTGCAGGCCATAGACCGCCGCCCGCGTCGCGAAGCGGGACAGCGATTCATTTGCTGATGGCACAACAGAGGTTGCTGTCTGCACCGCTCTCTCTGCCAAGCCATTACTTGCAGGGTGGTACGTTGGACTGGGTAAAAAACGGAATAACACTTTTGAAGGTAGTCTCGAAACTCACGAGAACTGAACGGGGGACCATTGTCCGACACTAAAATTTGGGGATAACCAAACGACGAGAAAATCTTTTCCAACTGACGTACTGGGCGTGTGGATCACTTCCAGCCACTTTGAAAAATCGTCAACCAGTAACAAAAACGTGTGATGTTTAATACTCAAAAAAAAATCTATATGAACACGTTCCCAACACCGACTGCTCTCTCATGGGCGTGTACTCTGTTTTGACATTATTATTTTGAGTAGCCTGGCAGGAGGTAAAACGCTCAACCGACCTGACTAAATCATTTTCGATGCCTGGCCACCACACCCACGACCGAGCCAACAACTTTGATCGAACTATTCCTGGGTGGTCCTTGTGCACTAATTATAGCACCTTTTCTTGAAGAGACTCCGGAATAACCACTCTGTGCCCGTACAAAACACAAACTTCATGATTCGAGAACGAATTACGGAATTTAAAAAATGGACGCAACGACGGTTCTAATTTGGACGACTCGAGCCAGCCCGTGCTATTCATACTCTTGACTTTACTCAGTACTGAATCGTCCGAAGTAGCTGAAGCTACGTCTTTAAAACTCTGGATTTCATCTTCGAAACCTACATTGAGTATGCCACACTGGAGATCTTATGTCTCACACGGTAACGGCGGCAAACGTGAGAGCGCGTCTGCGTGTCCGATCGAACTACCTTTTTTTATACTGAACCGTGAAGTTAAACTCAGACAAACGTAAAGCCCATCTTTGAACTCTAGATGCGGCCATTTGAGGACCCGACTTTGATTGATTAAAGATATATTATTTCAAGGGCTGGTGGCCCGTAACAAGGGTGAAACAACGTCCTTACAAATACTTTTCGAACTTTGTCACAGCCAACACGATTCCTAGCGCCTCTCTATCCAGCTGACCGGCCTTTGGCCATCAACGACATGACTGAGCACTGTTGTAAAATGTTTATGGTTTAATGAATAATAATAATAACGACAAGACTTCTTTATTCAGAGGCGTAACTTGGCCGACTAATTAGACAACTGTATTCGGGAACAAGAAGTGGTGGGGCACGCTCGCGCATGACTATAAAATGATACTGTAAATATAACTATGATTCCTACAACACGCTCTTAATTATTTTTTTTTTTTTTTTTTTTATAATTGATACGTAATAATTATAGTTCACAAAGTTTTAATAGAAAATACATAGTAAGATAAGTATGTAAAGAATTACAAAAAATTATGTTACATAAAAATCAAAAAGTGACAAAGAGCAAATGAGATTTTTTTTTTTTTTTTTTTTTTTTTTTCACTGCTTTTCACTGATAGCACTGGCACTGCACTGCACTGCACTTTCGTAAACTTAAATTCTAACACTAGGGGCTATAACACTTGTGGTGGATTTCACCATTAATGGATTACAATGTTTTAAAAGCAGACGACAAAAGTTAAAGAAATTTAATGTTATTGGTACACAACTTTTATTTATTTATCAAATTCCGCAAACGTGAAGCGTTTCGGGGGCATAATGGTACGACCACTGCGAGTGACACGAATAGGAATCTTAGAAGGGGTATTGGTGGGCGAAGGAGAAAGACGCGTACTTGCATTTGAAGATGAAGAGGAAGGAGTTGACGTCATTTCTTCTGAATCATTACTTCGTAAGACCGCAGGACTACGATTGACAGGGGGAGGGGTTGTGTTTTGTTGTGTGTGTGTACCAAGTTTACTGGATGAAGGAAAAGAAACTGGGGCGATTGGAGAGACAGGAGATTTAAGTGAAGTACTTTTAATTATGGGGCGAGGAGGTGCTAAAAGGTGTTGCCGGTTGCGAACATACTCTTTTCCTTCAGGGCTCTTTATCAAGTAAGACCTCGGACCGACTAAGTTTATAACTGTTCCTGGAAGCCAATGACTGTTTACGTTCAACTTGTAGTAAATATTATCGTTGGGTGCAAGAGGGGGCAGAGGACGTGTACGTTGGTCATAGTACTCTTTTACCTTCGACTGTTTTGAAAAGGAAATTTGCATATGACGATCGTAATCGGGAATACAAGGAATTAACTGGGAAGACGTCACGGGTAAAGGACATCGAAGACGACGGGACATAAGTAGTTGGGCAGGTGACACATGACTTTCTTTAGGTGTGTTACGCAGATGAAGTAGAGCTAGATGAGGGTCATTGCCTGAATCTTTGCACTTACGAAGCATATTTTTTACAATCTTTACAGCGGACTCAGCCATCCCATTCGACTTGGGATACCTTGGACTACTTTTTATGTGAATAAAATCCCATTCGTTTGCAAATTTAGAGAATTCTAATGACGAATACGGAGGACCACCGTCAGTGACGAGGTGTAGGGGAATGCCGTGACGACTAAAAATTGATTTCATGACAGTAATGACGGTGAGAGAAGTGATATTAGGCATAATAGCAAGCTCGATAAATTTAGAAAAATAGTCAACGACGACGAGGTACGTTTTATTGTCAAAATGCAAAAAATCAGCGGCTATTTTTTGCCAGGGCAAATTTGGTAAGTCATGGGGGTGTAAAGGTTCTGACGAATTATTCGGACGGAACTTTAGACAAGTAGCACAGTGTTCTGTTAGGTGCTGTATGTCCATTGACATGTTGGGCCAATAGATGACTCCACGGGCCAGATTTTTCGTTCGTTCTGGACCCATGTGACCAGTGTGTAAAAGTTGTAAGATTTTGGGACGTAACTGTACGGGAATTACAACACTGTTGTGTTTAAAGATAAGATCATCAATTACTGTAATTTCCGATTGGTGAGCCCAGTAAGGTTTAACTTCATTACAGACCTGAGACTTGTTTTGTGGCCATCCCTGAATGCAATAATGTTTAAGAGCCATCAAAGTTTTATCTGTGACAGTATACTGTTTAATTTCATTAAGGGACTGGGGAGAAACGGCTAAAGACTGTTTAATTAGATTTACGTGGACCGCGACTTCTTCATCAAGAATGGTATCTGTTGTCGGCAAAGGGGCTCGTGACAAAGTGTCAGCTATAAAAAGAGTTTTTCCTGGAACGAAGACGATGTTAAGGTCGTATCTTTGTAGGTGTAACAACATCCTCTGTAGGCGACAAGGAACTGAGGCTAACGATTTTTTAAAAATTGACACAAGATGATCTGTTTCTGGTCCTCTCTGAGGGCGTGGGTTCGAATCCCACTTCTGACACCATGTTGTAAAATGTTTATGGTTTAATGAATAATAATAATAACGACAAGACTTCTTTATTCAGAGGCGTAACTTGGCCGACTAATTAGACAACTGTATTCGGGAACAAGAAGTGGTGGGGCACGCTCGCGCATGACTATAAAATGATACTGTAAATATAACTATGATTCCTACAACAAGCACAGTGCCCACTCCGTATGATCTGCTGTCTGATGTCACTACTATTGGCAATTTCGGGTCAAACAAGACTAATCGTGATTTCTCGGTCACAAGTGTTTTTGACTTAATGAACGCTTTTTCGCATTCCGATGACCAATCCCACTCGACCTCTTTGCGAGTTAAATTATGAAGCGGCTCCAAAACATCCGCAGGACAGGTCAAAAACTTGCTGAAAAAATGTAAAGGACCCAAATACGACTTCAACTCAGTGACATTGGAGGGGGAAGGTGCGGCCCGCAATGCTGCAACCTTCTCGGGACTTGGATGTAATCCTGACTCATCCAACCTATACCCCTAATACTTCAATGACGTCACGAGGAATTCACTTTTGTCGAAGTTAATTTTTATATTATACCGACTCAACCTCTCGATCACTTGCCACAAATTTCTCAGGCACTCTTCTTCTGTAGCCCCTCCACAGATGATATCATCGAGATAGGCACAGGTCTTACGATTTCCTTCCAACACTTGATCGATTGACGAGTGAAACACAAAGGGTGCCGCAGATATCCCGGACACTAACCGAGAATAACGATATAACCCAAAAGGGGTGTTAATTGTCATCAAAGGCTGACACGCCTCAGACACCTTGAGCTGCAAATATGCATTTTTTAGGTCCAAACGACAAAATACTTTACAAGCGACCAGTTTCTGGAAGATCTCATCGACTAATGGCAACGGGTAGTAATCTAACCTCAAGTACTTGTTAATTGTACTTTTAAAGTTAGCGCACAAACGAATCGACCGGTCTTTTTTCGGGACACACGCCACTGGGGATGCCCACTCCCCCCAACCGCTGTAGAGCACACCACTATCGACCAACTACTTAATTTCCTGCTCAACCTGGTCCCTCAACGCATAGGGTACGTTGTGGGCCCTGTGAAAAATAGGCGAGACACCCGTCTGAAGCACTAGGGAAGCCTCAAAATGACTGATCGGATCGTTGTTCTGACCTGGGACGACGTTGGGAAAACGAGACTGGATTTCCTGAATAACGGAACAATTATTCGCTTTAACGGCGTTAAGCGATCTCTCACTTTCCTGATTCTCAATCCTCTACCACTCGACGCCACGACGGCTGGTATTTGTCCATCCAATCACGACCCAGTAAAGGCTTGACTTCTGACGATTCTGTAACAACCACAGATACGTTTTCTAGAAGTAACCCAGACACGTTTGAGACTTGCTCCACCCACCAATGCTATTTTTTGACCATTTGCTGAAGACACGTGGAGATTATACGGGGTAAGGCGGAACCCACCGGACTTTTTGTAAACATTAAACGGTAAAATAGTTAAAGCTGCCCCGCTATCTGCTTCGAAGGAAATTTCTTTACAATCGGGACCAAACTTGACTGGCAAAACTAATGGCTTATGGCCAAAAAAATCATTTTCAGACTTACAAACGAAAACTGACGAGACGTTCCTTGAGTGACACATCTTGGCTACGTGGCCCCTTTTACCGCAGGTGAAGCACGTCCACTCCGACGCTAGATACGTTCCACGATGCCTTCTTCCACAGCGGCCACACGAAGACGGCGACGAAGGCGGATCGGACCTCCGACCACCTTGGGGATTGCCACCTCTGGACGGACTTTTGGCGGCGGATGACGACGGACTTCTTGAAAACTGAAGTGGTTTCTTGACTGCCCTATTCGACGACCGGGAGCGAACGGTGAAACATGACGACATCGACGCTGACTATAATTAGTCAGCTGACTATAATTGAGTATAATTTTCTTATTTTTAGGGTCCCACATCCTGTATCCTACGGGGCAGTAACCGACTAGGACGCATTTCATGCTTCGTGAATCAAATTTTGATGTTATTGTTTCCTTTGGAAGATGTACGATACCGATGCTGCCGAAAACACGAATTTTCGACAAATTTGGGCGACAGCCGTTCCACATCTCAGCTGGGTTTTGTTCTTGAGTGCATTCTTCGGACATCGATTAACGAGATAAACGGCAGTCATTACGGCTTCAGACCACAAATATTTCGGAACGTTTTTAGTAAGTGAAAGACAACGCACCCGCTCCATGAGTGTCCGATTCATCCGCTCGCTTACTCAATTTTGTTCGGGAGTGTATCTGACGGTTGTTTCGTACTGAATTCCTCTTATCGCGAAGTAGCATCTCATTTCTGATGACAAATATTCACCTCCGTTGTAGCATCTGAAGCGGCAGATACCGATGATTACACACACTTCACCTGTACGCATACTCTTAAAGAAAAAACTGAAGTCTTCACGCACTTCAAAGAGTACGAGGCGATGGCAACCGCTCGCTTCAACCCAGACTTTACATTGCCGTTGACTTCGTGGCACATTAGGGGAATTTGAAGAAGAGAAACCCATGGACGAGGGGTGTTGTGGTGATTGCCCAACAGCTGTTCATAACTGCTTCTCCCCCTTGATAGGGTGAGAGCGACTCACAAGAGAGTGTGAGACGGTAAATTCCGTGACATCATGAATACACTTCTTTTTCTGTTCTTCATCTAAGAGACGATTTTTAACGAAGCTAAGAGTTACTTTCTCGGATAAAGTCTCAAGGGCAGTTACCACGACTTTATACTTTTCAGGCATTGTAATTAGAAGATGACAACCACGTCTACCTCCTCAAGAGTGGCACCTGTTGAGCGAAGCTTTCCAATAAGTCTGTCAAATTTGCTGAAATGACTTTCCAGATTTTCTACTGACGGATCATACTTCATCAGCCACAAGGATTTGCGATAGAATAATTGATTTGCAATGCCTTTCCGAGCATAGGTTTTATTCAAGGTCATCCAGACTCGGGCACATTCAAGGTATCGGCTAATTTTTGTACAATTTGCGACTTATATTTGCAATCTCGCCGTCATAGCTCGGCCAGAAGCGTCTCCTTTCTCTTTCTCTCTTCGGTGGTATCCGTATCTGAAAGCGTGACTCTCGAAGCGTAGTCGCCTTGGACGAATTCCAGTAGGTTAAGGTCATCCAGTAGAATTTCCAGTTCATGTAATTTTTTCCGTCGAACAGAGGAATACGATATTTGTCGTCGTCAATCATCACAGAGGCCATAGTCGTTCATTCTAGGATAAAACTTCTAGAGGTTGAGGCCATGTGCTTAACCACGAAACCGGAAGGGGAAAATAGGTTGTATTCCAGCCACTCTACGATTTGTATAGAGCCGAACTGACTCTTGGATTTCTTCCACGGTTGACTATTTTTTCGGTCTCCTCGAGTATGGAGTGGAGGGCTTGTATCACGTTTTTGTCGTTTCTCTTGAGTACGAAGTCGGCCTGAAGGGTCAATGTCTTCCTTACCTTGTCGCTTTGAGTTTTCGCCGCCTCCTCGAAAGGCGATAGTCTGATGCGGATGTAGTACTAACCATCAGTTCCCTCCGATTGTACTGTAGATACGGAATCGCCCACCTTTCTCCGAATAATTTGTGGCATGAATAAGACGCTGGAACGTCGTGGTATTTGTATTGAAGATGCGGTGTTTAAGTCTGGTGTTTAAGGCATCAGTGGATATATTGATCGACGAAATTGGACGTCTCCTTGGCTTGATGGGATTGACCGTACCGAACCGAGACCGGACCATACCAATGTTGAGGTTCGTTGGAAAGAGCTTGGGAAATGGGGAATTTCGAGCTGTTCCGCATCAAAATCGGTTCATCGGTTCCCGAGATATATCATTTTTAAACAATCGAAAATTTAAATTTTTTTGGGGGGGGGCAAGTCCCTAGGTCCGACAAGTGTACTTTTATGAGTGTAACTTGTCACAATAGTTTGTTTTTTGAAATTCTAAAATTTTAAAATTAGTGAATTTTGCCTGGATCAGTGATACTTGTTGGCGTTTCATTTTTTTCCCTGCAGGGCGAGGTGTAGGGTTCGTCCGTTTCTTGACTGTAATCGGAGGAGGGGTCGGAGGTAGTTCGTCGTCTTCGATTTGGACAATTTCCTCCTCGTCGGACATGTTGGTCGAGTGTGTCTAAAAACTTGACTGAATTTAAATTGAAGGGGTCTGTAGGGTTTATTAGAAAGCAACAGCTTGAGAACGAAAGAGACGGCATTACGCGCGAGAGAGAGAGAAGCGAGATAGAAAAATGGGCGAGCAACTTGAAAGATATTTGAATCGATTACGTATCAAATGAAATGATTGAATTGCCGTTATTTTTCAACATTTTTCTTCAAAATAGAAATCGCCTGGGGGTTGTTTAGCAGGGCTGTTTCGACTCAGTTGCGCTCAGAAACGTTATTGTTACTATCCAAAGCGTCTTCGAGCACGGCACTGTGGCTGCTACTGGCAGTGAAAGATGAAGAGTTTGCCGATTCGACTTCGGAGAGAAATTTGTTGATTCCGGATATACCGATGAAGTTTTCGCCCGGCTGAACTGGGCAATCGATAACAACGCTGTCAGACGTTTCCTAGAAATAAGAATTTTACATCTTCAGCATCCGTTGGCCACACAAGATTGTAAGATGTAGGGCTTAATGTATTCTTACAGATCGGTGTTGAAGAATCCCGTTACGAAATTTAATGAAATCGACGGGTTTCTTGTCGTGATGGAAGGAGCGTCTATACAGAGTGTACAAAAAGCGATTGGGCAGAGAAAAACCAGTGAAGGGGCAAATCATTTCTGATAGAAATTAATTTGCACTTTTCCGAAATTCCGCCTTGTTTCCGAGATATCCGCCATTTTCTGATTTTTCCAGAAACAGCTTGTTGCACACGCAGTAGTTGTTGCAATGGCAAAAATGATGAGCCCATTGGAAAGAGCACAAAATTTGCTATTTACAGAACCTTTTTTAATCCACATCAGACGACATCTACTACGTTTTGAATCAGCTTATTGGCGAAAAAACGTAATTTTCTGACTACATCACCATTTTATCAATACTTCCGGAATTAAGTTTCCTCGCTAATAAGCTAATTCAAAACGTAGTAGATATCGTCTGATCTGGATAAAAATAGGCTCTTTAAATAGAAGATTGTGTGCTCTTTCCAATGGGCTCATAATTTTTGCCATTGCAACAATTATTGCGTGTGCAACTAGCTGTTTCTGAATATATCAGAAAAAGGTGGATATCTCGGAAACAAAGCGGAATTTCGGAAAAGTGCAAATAGCAATTTCGATCAGAAATGAGTTGCCCCATTCACAGGTTTTTCTCTGTCAAGTCGCTTTTTGTACACTCTGTATTGCTCAGGGTTAAGAGGACCACGTCCTCCTCTTTTTCAAACCCAGCCTCTGTTACATGGACATAAATAAGATTTATTACATAAAGTAGGCATTGCTGTGTGGTAGTTCCCAAACCACTTTGTTTGGTTTAAAGAATGATCTACTGTGCAATCGCTGAGGATATGAAGCTAGCTTGAATAGTGAAAACTAGAACTTACCCCCTGTAGTGAGCCTTATTCTAGAGATCAAGTGAAGCTCACAATATGTTTTTTTTACAAATGATTTTAAAAAATAATAAAATCAGTTCAACTTTTGTCTTGCCCTATTTACTGTCCATTACAATTTTAGCGCGGTCGATATTTCTGCTCTTACCCAATGGAGAGGGTAGAACTACGTTTCAAAAAGATTGGTGACCGTTGCACTCTGCACGGTTTTTGGGTCACCAAGTTTCCTTCGACGCCAACGGCGTGAATGTATTTAGCTTCGGAGCACCGCGACTTACGTCTTCACGCTCCCCTACTCAAGATGGAAGACGTTTCTTCGGCAATTTCTGGACAATTCGCCCAGAAAACAACTTGTGTTGAACTTGAACAATCCGTTATTGCACATGTGTCAAATCAATGTAATGGTTCTTCCCCTGAAGAGCCGACGCTTCAAGAGTAAGAGTCCCGCGAAGAAAAATTCATGGCGATGATGTCAGGTTTTTTCAAAAACCAACAAGAAAGCACCCTACTCGTGATGAAAAAATTGATGCACGATTTTAGCTCCGATTTTGACGAAAGGTTCGTCAAAAGGAAAAGCGGTGAGCAATACAACTATTTAAGATAATTTTTCATCGTACTGTGGCGCTATTTCTCCACTATTGACCAAAGAATAGGTGAGTCAGGTAGGTATTATAGATGAGTTTTCCCAACTCACATCCATAGCCGACATTTCGGGTTCAATGATGTTCTATAATGTGAGACCGCTGATGAAAACAGGGATGATTAGTCCTATGGGCCGAAAGATGGACGTAAAAGCAGAGACTGGTGCACTGCAATTTTTGTGAAATATCGTTGGGTCACACCCCTCTACATTGTACCTAGTTTTTTTTTTTTTTTTTTTTTTTTTTTTTTTTTTTTTACATGCAAGTAACTTTCTCTAAATAATCAATTACGTGGTAAAATTTTTTTTGTCAGATTGAAACACTTTTGTTCTCACATTCGGGAAAAGGGCAAGCGACATGGAGGAAGCGGTGACAATGTTGTCGTCTGAATCGTCCTCTGACGGCAGTGACTTATGCAGCTCGTCGTCTTCAACTTCCGATGAATTTACTTTATTCAAATTGTCGAAAACAACTGGGGAGAAAAGAAATTGCGTGAAGGGGTACTTCGAGGAAGTTATCCCCACTTATTCTGAAAGAGAATTCATCAGCCATTTTAGATTAAATAGAAGAGTTTTCGCCTATTTAGACAGCAGATACAGAAACTCGGCAATTTACAAGAAGCTGTCGAAGAATGGGAAAGTACTGCAAGCAGATTTCCACATCGCTGCTTTTCTGTGATTTGCAGGCCATGAAGTTGCATCGAGACGTGGCTGACCGGTAGCCTACTATTCGTTTACCGAAGAAGGCGTTTCGATTTAATCTCTTGGTCCACTCCTTCTCAGGTTCCATATTTCTTTGTCATCCCTTCACGCAATCATCAAGAGAATCACGTTTTTCTTGAGTAGCCTGAGCGACGAATTTATCACATGGCCAAATGAAGACCGTCAAAATACCACTTCCAACTATTTTTTGAACAAGTTCGGTTTCTCTGGAATCATCGGTAGGTGAGGTCACATAATACGTTATTCACCATATTTACTTACCCATTTACTTTAGGTTGCGTTGACGGCACGCACATAGCTATTTTGCCACCGCCGAATAAAGACGATTACGTCGACAGGAAAGGGCGAGTTACCTTACACGCTCAGGCAGTTTGCGATGAACACCGAAAATTTATTGACATTTTCTTTGGCTATCCAGGAAGCGTGCATGACAGCCGCGTGTTCATGAATTCGCTGCTTTCTCAGAAAATTACTTGACCCCCGGTAAGCTGTTGTCCTTTATCCCCTGCTGAATGAATTGATTTTAACTTATGTATTTAACTTCAGACAAACTCCTTCTAGGGGATTCTGCCTACCCGTGTCTGAAGGGTCTCTTGACACCTTACAGGGATAATGGTCATCTCACGCAGGCCCAGAAATCATACAATGTTACTCTAAGCCGAGCAAGAGTTTGCATCGAGCATTCATTCCTTCGGGATTCTGAAACGGCGATAACAAAAATGAACCAAAATGTAATCGGTTTTTTTCATTTTTTCACAAGATATTTCTTTGCGTGCCATTCAATTAAGGTTCCGGCAGCTTTACTTTTGCAAGCTACAATCCCAAGAACTCCTTTGCCATTTCATACGCGCATGCTGTGTTTTACATAACATCGCTGATGCTGAGGATCTCACAGAATTTGAAAGAGAAGAGCATCTCGAGGAACCATATGGTCTCGTGGGATCCTTTGAGCTAGTTCATGTTGACATATCAAGCTTTAAAGATACTAATGTTCCCTCATAACAATGACTCAGACGACAGTAGCTTTCAATTCACGCGGGAAGACCGAGTTTCGGATTCAGATTTCGGCAGGGCTAAAAGAAATGAAATAAGGGATCAATTACATCAGTAGAGTTACAAAAGTAAGTAACCGTGCCATTTCAGTATCAACAAAAATAAAAGCTTCAATAATATCGTACAATTTTTTTACAGGCCGCTTGAACCAAGAGCAAGAGCAAATTATTCTATTGTAATTTGTATCATACTTTATCTTCATTGGAAATTTGTACTCATTTTTCAGAATTAGGCTAGAATTCGGGATATAATTTATTTGCCCTGTTTGAGAATGATTTGAATTAGTATTTTAACTTTTTACACATTTGGATCTGTAATATTGCAATTAAAATTGAAATTTGTAAAAAAAAAAAAAAAAAAAAAAAAAAAAAAAAAAAAAAAAAAAAAAAAAAAATGAAAAACAAGGATGGACAATAAAATTGTGCCATTGCCCACTATAATTGAAATGAAACTATTATTTACGTTTGATTCGGGGAAAGCGCTGCTTCGAAAGGTGAAAATTGTTGTTAGTCAACGAAACGTAATAAGTAGATGATAAGTATATAAGATTTAATGAGTATATAAGAAACGAAAAAATGTATGGACGCGCCAACTGAGCTTCCAACGTAGCGCTACGTAGAACGGCCTTGGCGCTCAACTTATTTTGTTATATTACCTACTAGCAAAGAGACTCGCTCTCTGTTCGTTCGTTGTTCGTTTACCACACTTCTTGTAAAAACACATTTTGCTCGTTCTCGCTTTTATACTCCTTGAATAAATCAGTTTGTTTGATTTTCACCAAACATTTCATGTACAGTCCACTTATTACCTTTGGCCAATGTAATAGAAAAAATAGTAAATACGTAAATTAAAAAGTGAATAAATTAAGTAGATAAGTAAGGAAATGATGGACAAAATGTAATAAATGAAAAAAAAAATATTTAAAAAAATGAGAAGATTCATAGCAAAATCGTGAGTCCACAGCAGAAATAAGTTTGGCTATAAGCTCATTTCTTTTTTCTATGAGATCAAGTTTTCCCTGTTTTATCGGACTGGTGAACGGCAGCTTTTTGAATCTAGGATCGAGGAGCTAGCGGCAGGATACAGGGGAACATTCTCGACCAGGCCGAAATATTTGTCCACATCCAATAGTATGTGCCGCTTCAGCGTCATTCCACACGTTGTTGTCGGCGTAAAATGATCCATTTTCTGAAAACAAACTATAACCAACCATGAGTAATCCTGTTCAATGAAATAATCAGAGGTTCTTCATCAAACAAATTACCTCTCTTAATCCTCGAAAGAGCGGGATAACCTTACTCAGAGAAACATTCTTCTCTGTACTCAATTCCACGGTTAATTGCCAAAGCGGCTTGAGCAACTCCTTCACGCCCGTCAGAACCTCCATCTCCTCTCCGTTAACCATGTTTGGAGGCCTTGTTCTTATCGATTTTTCTCGTCGAGTCTTTAAAATCACCACACAGTCTGAAAGAGACCATCTCATCTCTTCCAGGGGGTATGAGCGTTCACCCCCGGCCACCGAAAACGGGCGGGATGAACGCTAAGTGTATCCGAGCGTGTTTGCAAACATGAGCGTTCACCCCCTCGCGTTTTTCTGCCGGTTGGCCTGTTAGCCTTCGCCCCCAGGCGATAAGACTTTAACTTTGGACTTAAGATTAGAACGGCGAAATGTTTAGGTTGAATAGGCAGTCAGTTCAAAATTGAGTGCCAACGTGGTCGCAGGTGGGTCGAAGCGCGGCGGTGACGTAGTTTTCTTCGAAAATAATAAATTTCATTTTCAAAAACCATTAAAAGAGGGGGAACGGTGGGTGTGTGCCGATAAAACAAGGCGAAAATGTGGGGTTTATTTGAAAATGAAGAACGGCGTCGTCATTGAAAGAATACACACACACAGTCACGAGCCAAACGCGTCTTATGAAACGGAGGAAAAAGTGCGGATACGAACTGCAGTGAAGCGAGCTGCTGCTGACGATATTTCGACTCCGCTGAGGAAGGTAGGCAGGTTTACTCCACTCTAATAATTTTTATGTTCGGGATTTTCGTGGTTTTGAGGGTTGCGATCATTTTCAGGTCGTGCGACAAGCCGTGAAAGACCACCCTGACGCAAACGTGTCCATGGAGGAGGTTCTAAATTACCGGCATGTAGGGTGGGCAGTACGTCGCAAATTGAGAGGCCCAATACCCAAAAATCGTGACGAGGTTTTCGATATATTGAGGGACATGGAAACGAAAACATCTCATGGCGAAGAGTTCGTCCTTCATCAGGACCCGACCACAGGAATTCTCATTTTTTCTTGCAAGACTAACTTACGTGAATTGGTTCGTTCTACCAATACCTACATGGACGGAACATTTGATTATGCCCCCGAGTTTTTTGCCCAGTTGTTTACCCTGCATGGTTTTTTGAACGGATACTACGTGCCGCTAGTTTTCTGCCTCCTTCCCAACAAAGAAACGAGGTCATATGAGTCCTGTTTGCAAGCGATCGAAGCGCAATGTCTGGAGCAAACTGGTAAAATTTAATTTTTTTTTCTGTTTTTCTCCTTTGGACGGCAGCATACATATATACAGAGGTGTTATAAGGAGGACGAAATTAATGGCCCATGGCTCCACTGGGCGTTTGGCTTGGCCTACTGCGACCCCGATGAAGTAGGAGATGCGTTTTGCGAGTGGGTGTTGGATAAGCCTGACATTCACAACGCGCATGAGTTTGCAAAATAGCTACGCGATACCTATGTTGCTGACAACGCTCTATTTCCCCCCCAACTATGGGCGTGAAAATCAGCTGACGTGTCTAGGACGACGAACTCATGCGAGTCCTTCCATTCAGCCTTCAATAGGGACTTCAATCATCCGCACCCCAACATTCACGCTTTTTTTGAAAACTTGGTAGAAGTGCAAACGGAGGTCTACGCAAAGATCAAGTCAATCCACGAGGGTCGCAACCACCAGCCAAGGAAAAAAATCGTAAGAGGGCAAGCTTGGATGAACCGGATTATAGTGAAGCATGTGGACGGTCAAATGGACTTGTACAAATTCGTTAAAAAACTGTCATGTAAATTGCGTCCCCACTCCGAAAACGAACAAAATTGAATTTTTTTGACGATGTTTTCATTTTGAATCATTTTGTTTGACATGGTTTGAGGTTCTCAAATCACACATTTTTAACCACACCTGCTCGCTCGCAGTCAGTCCTAAGTCTGATTAAGTGGGAAGGAAAATTGTGATTTTTGTTGTTTCAGTGACTAACCCGCTTGTGGGGGTGAACGCTAACCTTGTTCGGGTGAAGGTTCAGACCAGGGGGTGAACACTAACAAAAAAACCGGGGGGTGAACGCTAACTGGTTAATTGGCCCGGGGGTGAATCGTCAAACCCCCCTCTTCCATCTCATATGCCGAGTACCGCGTGCGGACTTCTTGAATTAATTTCAAGCACTCGTGCTCCTTTTTTTGGAATTTGGCCATTTGTTCTTTCTTAAGTTCAGTGGTTGCCACTTCACTTTGCCTGAAGAATCTAACGATTTGTTTGCCCGCTTTAAGAACCCCAGCCGCCGTCAAGTTCGTGCTCGGGACTGAATGGTCCTCATCAAGTTCGTCATCATCAATGTCTTCTTCGTTTTCGGGCAGTTCAACTTGATCTTCGACAGTCTCAGATGGGACTTCCTTGGGGTCGTAGAGCCCAATAGCTCGAGTGCCAACGCAATTGAACCCATGGGCGATGCACGAAATTTGTCTTTTTATAGCGAACTCCTCCTTTACCGCGCCTTTGATATTGGCCCCTCCGTCCTCCGTCGGTCACCACAGTACCTATCTTCTCGTATTCAATTTCCCACTTCTGGCATATTTCTTTTAAAGAATTCCTCAAGTTTGCAACATTTTTTCTTTCGCCCATTGGCCTCGCTTCCTAATCAATTGTCTTTATTTCTGCGCCTGAAAATATAAATAATATTAGCTACGCAGTTACAGCGATAACCAAATGAGCCGACTTGACTTGCCTACTTACCACGCGCCAAGTGAGCTGTCACACCTAAAAAGCTTTCAGTTGTGAACTTGTTCGTCCATATATCGGTGGTCAGACCGACGACCTTTGCCTTCTTCATGGCTGTCTTAACTGTGTTCTGAAGGCTCATGTATTTGTCATGAACCATCTTTGTTAGAGTGGCCCTGCATGGAGGTCGATAAAGCGGCTGAAGAGCCTTACAGAACAGCTGAAACCCTCTCCGTTCCGTTACTCTTAGAGGCAAGGAGTCATTGGCCACCATGTACACCAGAGCGCGGTTTATGTTTTCGTACTTGCCGCCTCCAACTGGGAACACAGAATACAATTCTTACAATTATTTAACGGTCAGGGTTGACTTCATCCCGAAAGAAATGAATTACCAGAGAACGATGCTCCTCTTTCGAATGACTTTTCCAAAGGGCCACGAAATTTCAACATCGGTGATGATTCCGCGCAGCTTGGCCGAGAATCAGACGTTATGCCAGACACACTGCATTCCTAGTCGAGAGAAACATGACTTGAAGGGAGATCTCGTAGAACACCTCTTATCAAAAACACGTGCAACATGACCAGTCTTTTGATTCCAGTTTAAAGACTCAGTTCACGATCGAGAGTCCGCGTTCTGTTTTGCTACACTAGTGTTTACACGGATTTAAAAATCGCATGATTTGATTACTAATGATGATTTTCTATACTAGAGCAGCAAAGAAACAGACCTAGGGGCCTATTCTGTAAAATTTAGTGCCGGTCGAGCTATCTTCCCGTCAAGTCTGAAATAATTTATGTTCCAATTTGTAGTAGACGATTGGATAGCGCCGGCGCTAAATTTAGACCCCTTCTCTCACGAAAAATTAAGCAATTTAAAAGGTTGCATAGGCTTATGTGACTATCAGAGTGTGACGCAGTCTCTGAATCCAACGGTAATTTTTCGTACGAAGCATCTGGTGACTTCATCGTCCCTGATTTCGCTGCTGGAAGCCTGCGAACCTCTATGTTATGTAGCTTTGAAAGATGATGCAGCAAAGACGACGTACTTCCTTTAAACTTAAATATTCTTCGACACTTATTGCACTGCACTTCACTTCCATTACTAATTTTTTCGAAATGAAGCCACGCAAAACTTGACGGGGCCATTACTAAAAATAGGTGTAACTATTTTTATCAGAAAGTTTTGTTTGTAGAAGCAGAACCGCGATCACGGAATGCTAACTCAGAAAAGTCTACTGCGAAAGTGCTAACAAGCAGGTAATTAACCTCACTCAAGCTCCATGCGCTCACCGCTCACTTGAGAATTTCTCGTTCCGACAGTGCGGAGAGCCGCTGATGTCTTGTCATGTCAGATAGTTGTGTTTTATGGAGCGGCGACTGAGAAGACACATGGTTGACATTTTTCAGGGAAGGGAAAAAGCCTCCCAGAGTTAAAGCTCTACTTTCCAAAACCTATCAAAACACCTTGAACCAAGAGCGCTGAAAATCACCGGTCTGTTAGGCTCCTTCGATTGTAATTCCCAAATCACCCAGAAGATCGCACCACATGAAGACTGGGGGTGGGGTGAAGGGTGAAACCGCGGTCTTCGAATCGTAACCAGCTAAATTTTCTGCGAAACTCGAGAAAAAAGATCATAGATGGTGAAATGTTTTCTTTTATTATCATTCCAAGAACGAAGGAAAACATTATCCGACTCGAACGGCATCCCTGCCCGAACTTCACCCCATTTCATTGCATATTATCTAGGCGAAGGGGCATAAAATCACCACTGACGCGTAAAATCATATAAACAAAGCGGAATTTCGGAAAAGTGGGAATGGTCATTTCGATCAGAAATGAGTTGCCCCTTCACTGGTTTTTCTCTGTCCAGTCGCTTTTTATACACCCTGTATAAGTAGCAAATCGCGAGGGTGCCACTCCATCATCACATAACGTCATTTTGGCTAGTTTTCAGGAGAGCAAAAAAACCACTTCCCAATGATTTGCTGGTCTCTTAAAAGTAACGAACTCAGCTTTTTTTTTTAGTTTTCACGTTCTAATTACCTATTTTTACCATCGGAGAAACACATTTTTCTGAAAAGTTCAGAGACCCCATTTACTAAAATTAAGCGCCGGCGCTTAAAACGTGTTTCTCAGGTGGGAAAGATAGGTAATTAGGATGAGAAAACTAAAAAAAAAAGTGGAGTTCGTTACTTTTAAGGGAACAACAAATCATTGGGAACTGGTTTTTTTGCTCTCCTGAAAACTAACCAAAATGACGTTACGTGATGATGGAGTGACACCCTCGAAATCCATTTATCTTTTAAATGAGCGCTTACTCGGTTTTCCAACTTGATTACGACCGGAGATATCGTTAAAAGAGTGCAAAGCATTAGGTAGTATAAAACGCCCATCTAGGTGAACTAAAAAAATACTGTGTTTCTTCAAACAAAAATTACTCTCTTCAAACTTCATGGCAATTTTAGTATGATATAAAGCTATCACAGATCAAAATTTGATCGAAACAAAAATGTATTCTCTCAAAATCAAATTTGAAAACTTCAAATCTGGGAAAAATTGACAATTTTTTTTTGGATCCTTTTTTGTTCGGGGGGAGTAGCAAATTCATTCATCATAAAAATGAGCGCTGGCCCATTTTTCTAATAACTTGATTAGAACCAGAGATATCTTTAAAAGTTTACCAAACTTTTGTCTAAAACGTCGGTTTTGGCTATGTCCGTATCAGAGTCAATTTTCACTCTTATGGCAAATAACTTGGCAAGAATTAGTTTCATTGAGGTCCAACCATTGGTTGATTTTGCGTGGAATGACCCAGTAGGAAAATGCTATGTTGGCTAAAAACAGACAAACAGCTGGTTCACGGCGGGGGCGTAGCCAGCCATTGATCTAATTTAGGGGTGGGTAGCATCACGTGAGCACAAGTCAGATGCGTCCCAAAGACTATTGGAGCCTTATATTCGATGATGAGTCCCCAGAAACATAACTCGGTTGTTCACCCACGCGGAACCCTTAACTTCCGGTAACTGCTGGTATGGAAACTGGCGGTAATTTAGTCCACCAAACTGGACTCGTCTGTTGCACAGACGAATGACTTCTTGTCAGCTTACATAATAATAAGATATTTAATTAGTATTAGTGTCAAGTTATAATCTTCAACAAGCCCACTCAACTAGCTCATGATCTTGTGAAAGGGCAGCTTTTATGAGATTATTTTCACAGAGCTTTGGCTTTTTACGTGTTTTTGAATTTGAAAATAGTTGTTTCTTTCTGTGAAATTAGTCATTTCAATGAGCCAACCATACGATATTGGGTTTTCTGCACACCCAAAACCCACGCAATTTGGTTTTCAGCAAGCCCAAAACCCACGAAATACAGGGTGGTCGGTTTTGGCATGTAAAAAAAAAAAATTGGGTGAAATTATACTTCAGTTGTGATCGAAAATGCCCCATCGAGTATGGTCCGAAAATCAAAACTCTTTGAGATATCATTTTATTAATGATTTTTAAGTCACAAGTCACTTTTCTCGACAAAATGCGAGTTGCTCGCTTCCGAGTGAATGTTTTGCAACTTTTGACGACGTATTTGGAAAGAGCACACTTTTTTCTGTCGGGATGAGCTAATGTATATAATTTGATCGCTTTCGGTGGCCTTGACAGCCGTTCAAACTAGGGAAAATCAGGAATTTTTCATTTTTCAAAAAAATTCAACCCCAACTATTTCACGCTAAATCTCTCCATATCGGCTTCCCGAGGTCAGAAAAACTTTTTCAACGTATCCTCATCAAATTCACTCTTGAGATATTTTTCAGTTAATAGGCAGTGTTTCGGCGCAATTACCATTTTCCAACAAAAAGTTCCGACAGCATTTTCGATCACAAATGAGGTCTAATTTCACCCATTTTTTTTTGTACTTGTCAAAACCGACCACTATAGGGGTTTTAATTCTTCAGCGGGAAATCTACACGAAATTAGCATTTAAGTGAGCCAAGGCATACAAAATTGGTTTTATATCAAGCAAAATCCCACGAAATTTGAGTTGTAATTAGCAAAATCAGCGATCTTGATGACAAAAATTTAATTTCACTTCGATTATGCTTTGGAAAATGCTTTGATTAGTGAGCTAATGCCGCGTGATTGTAATTGGGGTCGAAGCAAAAATGTTCATCTCCCTGGTTGGAGAGGGGTGGGGGAGATTGCACACCGCCAGAGAGCGCGCCTCGATGGTGTAATGGACACAATGCTCGCTTCGCAACTCAGCGGGCCTGGGTTCGAATCCAGCCATTGCCCATTACACTATAAGGCTGCGACGAGCTGTGACACGGCACACTCGGCTTCGTGTGGGCGTTCCCGGCGGTGTGCGTTCAACAAACCGCGCACCGACCGTAACGCCCGCGTAGTACGGGTGTGAAGTGCACAGTTAGATCTGGGTATGGCGTAGAAGCCCAATGGAGGCTTAGGTGCCGGCCGGGCTCAAAGCACGGCGCCCCCAACAACAACAACACCGCCAGAGAAGAAGAAAGATGCAGGAGCCATTTTTCCTCATGGGGGGGGGGGGGTCCTTTACCCACCATGAGTTTCGTATGAATTTTCCCGCTTCTTTTGTAGAGATGCCATAACTGTCGATTCGCTCTTTCACATTTAATTTAATTGTATTCATTTGCTTACTTCTATTTTTCATTTTTGTATGTATTTCTTTCTTATTTTTATTGTTATTCTGACCTTAAAGCGGGGTGGTTCTTACACCCCGTGGATCCGACACTGGATAGGTTTTTTGCTGCTGCCGCGTAAATGTTTTGGCGTTAGGTGGGAGCGTGGAGCTCGATCCCTCTGGCTCCCACATTTCGACTCACAAAGTTCCACCAGCCCACGCGTGTTTCAGCTTCGACTTCAATTACCCGTTTTATTGTTCATTTATAATTATTCAACGATTTCGTTGTGAGTGTGAAAATGGGTCGGGTGGCGAGTTACGCTAAAAGACAGTACCCTAGCAAAAGAAGAACAAAATGGTGGTAGCCAAGACGCACAAAAAATGCCAACAACGAAAATTCAGGGTAAGTACAACTGTAGATTTCTTTCTTTCCATTATTACGTTTACGTGCAATGCATCTCAACCATAGTAAGCTTTCTCACAGTAACCAATTTCAATTTCACTGTAAACCTTGTAAAATTTGCGTTCTTGCAAAAATAGAAAAAATTCATCTTTGTGCAAAACGTTTACGCTGCCCTCTTTTATTATTAGTTCCATAAAATGTGTGAAACCCATGTATCATAACAATTCCATCATTACTTTACTTCATTGCAGACAAGAGACGATGGAAACCGATACCACTGTTGGGAACGATGGAGAAGAGACCATTAGAAGGTACCTATACACTTTTACGTCACAATGACATTGCCGTACTCCAGCCACAAGAGTCTTTGATTCTGTTAATGGCATTTCCCGCTCTTTCATTGAGGCGAACAAAAAGTCGCGTCCTCATAAATTTTCTAATTCACAATCGGAGGCCTTAGGTGTTGGTCAAAACTTTTACCCTGCCTTTTCTGTGACAAGCGCCCAGCACAAAATATTCATATTAAGGTATTTTTTTTACACCGTTTTAAACTAGTACTAGTCCTAGAAAAGTAACGGTAGTTTCAACAGAATCTTCTTCCTGCCATCAAAAGTAAAAGCTCATTACAAATTAGAATTTGATGAATCTGTTCAGACTCCGGGCGGTCGGAGCCTCTTTCGTTTCAACAATATAATCTGAGCTACAAAATACTCGTAAAACTTGAGTAAAGTTGGTCTTGTATAATCTTTAAAAAAAAAAAAAAAAAAAAAATCCATTCTCGCGAGAAAGTGGCTCATATCTAAACGTTGGAGGAGGCTTCAGCGAGTGGGAAAGGTGTTATTCAAGGGCTAGGGTATGTGTAGAGAAAAATCAATTCTGAAGCCTTTGGACTAATATAGGATTCAGCTGGGATAAAATAGGCCCCGCCCACTTCGCCTCGCTTCAAATAATTTTGAGGCCTCTCCAATTTACTATCTCTTCCTCCATAGGACTTCTTCTCGTGCGGGATGAGGCAGAATTTTGGGAAAAACGGGTTGACATAACGTGGCTGGTTAATAGTCCAGTCAATAGGGGATTTGGCCGGGACAAACGAAGTAGTTTTGTCAACGGATCTAGATGCTTCTTTGGGTGCCGAATCTGAACTTTGCCTACAAAAAATCGGTCGGCTTCACTTCGAAAATCGCAAAAAAAAAAAAACTGGAAATTTTTCGACTTTTTCTTCTCAATTGATTATACCTCTCGAACTAAGTACTTTTCGATGATGGCGAACCTTTGCATTTTTTAAGTAGACTACATTTGTGACAATTTAAGCTTAATTGCATCTCCGTACGACTAATAGTTCCTGAAATATGACCCGTCAAAAATTGACCATTTTCTGCCGCTGACGGAAAATTGGGTGGAGCCTGAAGCTGGAAAAACTGATAAATGTTTGGTGCAATCTCTTTCAGATACACCTCCTTCCATTTCCTAAAAAATACATTAAGATTCCACGTCGGATGTTGGCACTGCACGAGCTTGCATTTGGATTTGAGGGCCATTTTTTCCGATTTGCTGAAATATCTCTGAAACCATCAGTGTAGACTAATCGTTCTTTTAGGCTTAGTTTGAAGACCACAAAAAAAGCCACAAGTACCCATTCGCGTTTTCCTTCGATCGTATGGTATCGCGGTTGCCACGTGAACAACTATCCAAAATGTGATAGGTATGCCTAACTTTTTGTATGACAAACCGGTTTTATCGAAATCAAGGATACATATTGAAAAATGGTAGAGGGGGACTATAAACGCACCCATCTGAAGAACGAAGAACGGGAAATGGAAGGAGGTGTATCTGAAAGAGATTGCACCAAACATTTATATGTTTTTCCAGCTTCAGGCTCTAGCCAGTTTTCCATCAGCGGCAGAAAATGGTCAATTTTAAGGGGTCATATCTCAGGAACTATTAGTCGTACGAAGATACAATTGGGCGTAAATTGTCACATTAGTCTATTTAAAAAATGCAAAGGAGCGCCATCATCGAAAAGTACATAGTTCCAGAGATATAATCAATTGAGTAGTAAAAGTCGGAAAATTTTCCGTTTTTTTTTTTGCGATTTTCGACGTGGAGCCGACCGATTTTCTGTAGGCAAAGTTTAGATTCGGATTCAGCACCCCCAATAACATATAAATCTGCTGAGAAAAAAAATTCTATGTGTTTGTCCTGAAACAGGCATTCCAGAGCCTCAATTGACTGGACTATAATGGCGTTACCCAAAAAAGCTAAATTCATTTAATGAAATATTCTAAATGATCTTAATTCCAGGCAAGAGGAAGTTAATAATAGTATCGATGATGACACCCATCGGACTCCGCAGAATAAAGAAAGGTACGAATTTTCATTATAATTCGCAAATGAATGAAATATTGAGTGTGATGAAAATCCCCTTCATGTCAACGAAGACTTTCGTTCAATGTGAGACTGAAATGGATAGCGATATTTACCAAGCTGCCACGGATTCAATGAAGCGTGCAGCTGAAGAAGAAGTCGAAATAGCGAGATCGCTAGATGACGTTGACCATGATGGCACACCCTTAGTGCTTGTAGAAGCAGATGGCAGCTGGGCTAAACGTTCTTACAGAACCAAATACGATTCTCTCTCGGGGGTGGTAAGTTCATTGTAGACAGCACTTAGTCCTTTGTTACTTTGTGTTCTCCAAGATCGAATTTTAATGACTAATGAACGTTTTTTCTCCTAGGGAGCCATTGTGGGATATCGTACTAAAAAGGTTTTATTCATTGGGGTACGGAATAAGTACTGTTCAATTTGTGCTCAGAGTGAGAAACAGCCAGTGTCAATAAGTACTCCCTCATCGTCGTTGTCTACTGCAGTGCATGAGGAGCCGCATTTAAAACCTCATAAGTGCTTCAAAAACTGGAATGATTCCTCGCCTTCCATGGAAAGCGATGTAATATTGGAAGGATTTTTAAGAAGCGAGGAAATGTATCAAGTGCGCTACAACAAGCTCATAGCTGACGGAGACATCAGTGTGTATCACAAGGTAGTAAATGCCAGGCCATACAGCTCGTCGCCAGTGGAAAAAATAGAGTGCAAAAATCATATTTTAAGAAATATGTGCAACAAACTGAAAGAAATCGTTGCCAATAAAAGAGGTGGCCTATTGGCACATCGTAAAATTCTCGGATCTAATGTCCTTCGACTGCGTGGAGCGGTGTCGAAAGCAATAGAGTACCGTCAAAGAGAAGAGGGCACAACTCTGGAGACAAGAACAGAAAATCTCCGTAGAGACATAATCAACGCCCCAAATCATGTCCTGGGAGATCACACAAAATGTGCATCTTACTTCTGTTCGGGTCCTGCACCAGATTCCACAAATCCGTCCTTGGTGAATCAATTCGAACCATTTACGCTGGAGTAGCTAGGCACAGCAGAAGTTTGATTCAAAACGTGACGAGTAACTGTGCCGAACAGTACAACGCCATTGTTTGCAAAATGATTGGTGGAAAGAGGGTCAACTTCACGAGGCGTGGATCTTACCAGAGGAGGTGTTATGTGGCGGCTCTATCCTTCAACACCCCATCCATGCATGAAAGAATGCATACTGCAATACATAAAATCAGTCCCAGACACCGACTAAAAAACTTCGTTTCGTCTCTTCCAGAGAACAAAACATCGAAGGTCAACTAAAATGTTGAAGAAAAAAATAAGATTGAAACCAATAAAGCCGGAACGGCGGACTACGGACCCCTTGCGTCCAAGCCAGATATGGACGACGAAGACTACCGTAGCAGATGAATATACTTTTCTTCAAAGTTTAGCCGTGACTCCCGAATCCAGGCAAACTGTTAAGTTGAATACAAGAAATAAGGCTGCAAATTATTTGATTTGGAAGGAGGTAAGGAGAAAGAGGCTGACAGCTTCAAACTTCGGAAGAGTATGCAAGATGAAGCAAACGACAAACACGTCTCGATTAGTAAGCCAACTGCTCTATTCCGACGTTTCGACGAAGGCCATGCAATATGGCCTTATGCATGAAGAAGAAGCTCTTCAAGAATTGGGTCGTGTTCTCAATGTCGAGATTCGGCCGAGTGGTCTTCTTGTTGACGTCAAGTTACCTTTTTTAGCTGCTACTCCTAATGGAGTTTTTGATGATCAGTTCATTGTGGAAATCATATGTCCATTTTCGTGCCGTTATTTGAAACCGGAAGACGGTGTTAAGCAAGGAAAAGGCACTATTTGGAGAAAGAATGGTGAACTTAATCGTGGACACAATTATTACTACCAGGTGATTATATTTCAGGGTCTTGCTTTTTACGGTTCCGAGGAGTTTCAATAAAGAGGAAACTTCAATAATGTCAAAGTGTTCAGCTCAAGAACTTGGGCATTATAACTCCCTAATCTGAGACAACCTATCTAGTGATTTCTTTCTGCAGGTACAAGGACAGCTACACATTGCTGACACTGCATATTTGCGATCTGGACACCGGTGCACCCTCATGTCAAATAAGAGAAAATAGAAAAAGCTGACGATTTCTGGAAGCAAAAAATGGAACCAAAGCTTGTCGATTTTTATAAAAATAGCATTCTTCCCGAATTGGTTGATCCGAGGAGAAGCAGATCCTTGCCAATGAGAAATATTTTTTTAAAGACATGAGATTACTGTTTATTTGCTTTTTAAATTCTGTGACAATGGTTTTAAAACGATTTTAATTTCTTATTCAATATACCCGTTATTTTTGGACATCACAGAAAACGCGAGTCCCTTGTGCCCTCGAGTCCGCAGTTATTGCAATTATATGCTGCGACCGCCTACTGGATACTTCCCGATGTAACGTTTGGAAAAAAATACCTAAAATAACCCCGCCCCATTTTCACGTGCCAAGCTCAGGTATTAGGATACTGTATACAATTTTGAATCAAGGGGTATTTAGTCCAGCAGTCAAGTACTTTTACCTGGACTTAATTCGGAAGTCGATGAAATTTTGGGGTTTCATTCGGGGATGTATGAGGAAGTATAGTACGAGTTTTGTACCAAAATTTCCCGGTGGAAACTTCAGGAGGGCTAAACAACCGAAATTGTTTCGACTTTTTTCCAGTTTTATGCATGTAACTCGAAAATTAGGCGTACTATGGGAAAATGTTTGCAGTGAATGATGAAGAGCATACAAATTCCTTGAACATTCACTAGTCATTAAAATTTAAGTGACACCGGTACGTGCTCGGTTCAGCGGTGCGGTACAGTTTGCCCTCATTATCCCGCTATTATTTTCGAGTATCTTCCCAAATTTCTTTCCACCAGCTAAAACCATTGTGTTATAGTAAAGAGGAATCCTTTTCGTGCATAATCCTCCTCTCTTCTTTTCGTTGCTTGCTCCAAGATGATGTAGGACTGAATGAGGCTGTGTGATCAACTCACCCTTTTTTCATTATAGTTTCTGATCAACGTACTCGAAAACATACAGAATTTATTCACATTGAGATAATAAACCTGATTGTAGAGGGCTGGATTTCGGTACCTATGAGGACAAAAATATGTTTGACCAGTGCACTTTGAATGACATTTTGTGCTCATTATCATTTACTGGAAACATACGCCCCCGAATGAAACCCCAAAATTTCATCGACTTCGGAATTGTGTCCAGGTATACTCCTAAAAATTTATACCTGACTGCTCTGGGCTCATTGAAGGCCTAGCCAATTTCTATCAAAAGAACTAATAACTTCACATTTGCTTCAACAATTAATGTATGACCTTCGGACGAACAGGGAGAAATGGCCAATTTTGAAAGAAAATTATGATTTTACGATTCTAAACTGCTTTCTCTAAAACGTTTTTTCGTTTTGACATGTCTTCAAAGTGCATTCCATTGTTGCGGATGCACTGTTCTTGCAAGAAGCTCGAGTCGAATTGTTACGATGCCTTGAAACCCTTAAAATTGTTTCGAAAAATTACTTCCCGTAGTTATGAACTTTCCTTGAGGATTCCTCGGGTCAGGAACGTGCAAGAGCAAGCAATTTAGAATCGGAAGATCATAATTTCATTTGAAAATTGGCCATTTCTGCCTGCTGCGCATAATCGATAACCAGCTGCCGGAGAGACAATGAAGGCGAATACGATCAGTTTCATGTAAGTGAAGACATTACATGATTTATCTAATGGTTTCTCACGTCAAACAAAAAACTGGTGGGTAGTATTGATACACTACCGTAAGTTTTTGACGTGAAACGTCTTTTTTAGTTTTTTGTTTGGGAAGAATAGTTATTTATTATAAAAAGAGAAAAACCATACTTTTCCACACTCGAGAGCGAGAGTTTTAAAATGCTTTTCTCTCGTGCTTAAACCTATTAAATTTTATCTAATTGCGATCCTAAAATATAATGCAACCAAAGGACAGATTGCGTCGTAGTCATCGCCCCACTTTTCTCTCACTCGTATGAGTTGAATAATGTTATCATTCAACTTGGATGAGTTGAAAAAATGGCGATTTTCTCTCTTGTGTTATCATAATGCAACTGTTGTAGAAATAGAATTATGAGTGCTATTGAGGGTTTTTTTTTTTTTTTTTTTGGTAGGGGCATCGACTGCTATGTCATTAGCCCGCTATTACAGTTACATAGATACCACGCTAGTTACATTTCGTCGTACAGTCGAATGTTTTTCATAAAGTTTAGACGTTTAAAGTTTAGACGTGACTCGGGATCCAAAGGAAATGTATAGTTTTACGCAGTGTGGTAATCTCCAAGATTTTTTGGTGAATTTTCGACAAAAGGGGTTCCGGGTCAAATTTATTTGAGCTGAAAGAGCTAAAGAGTATACACGGATGAGGCTGGCGGTAACGGTAGTAGGCGGAACCCCCCCCCCCCCTAGTACAGAATTAGCAGACTGACTCTCTGTTGTATTTGGACTGAACGAAACGCGAACACCACGCGGAACAACAACACACTCAACTGACACAACAGAGGAATTTTTCGGTAAAGCAGCATACTCGGCAGGACTTAACCAAAAACACAATGCTTGGACAGGAACCATGGCAAGACTAGTAATACACGCTTGACCTTTCGTCTTATCGTCATACAGGATAACGTTTTTATATCTATTACCCCAAGAGGTGAAAAGATGCACATGTTCATGAACAATAGTAGAACCACTACTCGGAGCTGAGCGAATAGCAGACGGAGCCCGTGCTCCGCCGTCGCCCATCGCAGATCCAGGTGCAGGTCCCCCAACCACTGCACTACCTCCAGAAGCTGGTGCGTCACCCATCATAGGCTCGTCCAAATTGTAAGCAGCCGCCATTGAACCCGCCGTCGTTTTACCACCAGGAGCAACAGACTTTCCCTCCTTTGAAAATAACTCGTTATACTGCGCTGCGTTCCTGAAGGACCGGCGATAGGCTGATCGGTAGGGGGGGAATCGACAGGTTCGGATTGATCGCTTCCTGGTTGGTCCGGGGAATCGTCCTCTGGAAAAGACCAAGGATACAATTGCCTTCCAACAGCGCCCTCGACAACATACTTGAGTCCCAAGCCACCGGCCCCAATTATACTATGCCAATTTTCGTGTAACACAGCATCGACCGCAAATGATTTAATAGCTTTCAAATCCGCATCATGTATCTCTTTGAACTTACGAGCAGAATGATAAGCAATATCATGCTCCCGAGCTATTTCATCATCCGTGTCAACCGTGGGCAGCGTAAAATCATCATTCCCCGGACCCAAATAATTATGACCAGGAAACAACATCCTCACCTGTAGTGCCGTTCCCACCTCGTACTCCTAGACGACCACCGGGACGATGAAGAGCTTCGATTAAACCCGCAGCACGAAGATTAGAAGACTGATCCCAAGGCTCTCCAATAAACGTAGTTCGCCGCCGTCGAGGAGGATTCACTTCACCTTCGTTCTCTTCCAACAACAACAGATCAGCGTTCTTCCTCTTCCGCCCACTCATACTAACTGCTCCCCATCAACGCACGCGTCTCATATACCCTTCACCCCCACCCAACTATAAAAAGAACCCAAGGCTATGGTCGACATGTCGATCGACACGACAGGAAAACTTGTCGACAAGCGGGGACTTTTTATCTCTCGTTATAATTGTATATGGGTGTGGTTAGGTGTGGTTAGCTGTGGTTAGGAGGTCTGGGGTGGAGCGAGTTCGTCCAGGACGGTGTTAAAGATAATGTCTGGGGTCTCCCATACCGGACGGCTTTCAATAAGATAAGCACGGGGCAGGCGATGGGGGAAGTGCGAGGGCCAAGAAGAGAGTCCAAGGACCCGGAGGAGTCGGCAAGGTGGTTCCTGAAAGCGGTTTTCCCACGGTATGTGGACGAGAGGGACACGATGGCGGACGCCGAGCTACGGGAGAACGCCAGTGAAATATGTCCCATTACGGAGAGGACTATGCCTTGGACGGTGGAGGAGGTCGAGGGAGCGATCGCGAGATGCAAGAAGGGCAAGGCCCCGGGACGTGATGGCATTGATGAACGCATACTTAAGGCACTGCCGAGGGAGGGGCTCGAAGAACTTGCGGTGCTGTACAACGGGTGCCTCTGGGTGGGGCAGTATCCGACGGAATGGAAGAGGTCAAGGGTTGTGGCGTTTCTAAAGAGTAAGGATAGAGATCCGACGGCGGTGAGAAGCTACCGACCCATAAATCTACTAGACCTCCTTGGAAAGGTGCTGGAGAGATTGATCCTTCGTAGGATGAGACCGTTCCTGGACGCGAAGCGGCATAGGTATCAGCACGGCTGCGTGGAGGGAAGGTCCACGGAGACAGCGATAACCGCCCTGAAGAGCCACGTGACCGGACCGGGAGCTGAGTTCCGAATGACAATACTGCTGGACATAGAAGGAGCCTTCGACACTATGTGGTGGCCGCGACTGATAAAAGATTTGAAGGACACTGGAATGCCGGAAGACCTCTTGAGGCTGATGCGAAGCTATTTTCGTGGAAGGGTAGCCGAGATGCAGTGTGGGGCGACAAGGAAGGTTGAGGTGTCGATTCAGTGTGGATGCCCCCAGGGATCTGTGTTCGGGGCGGACTTGTGGGGCCTTGGTTTCAATGGGATACTTCGTAGGCTGGAGGAGATAGGGGTCGAGGCGGTCGCCTACGTGGACGATTTGGCCATAATAGTGAAAGGAGACACTAGAGTGGCGGTATCACGCACTGCAGAGACTGCGATCAGAGAAGTGGCCAGGTGGTGCAGGAGTGTGCGCCTGAAGCTTTCGGAGGCCAAGACGCAGTTTATGGTGTTTGGAGGAAAAGGCCGATTGGAAGTCCCCTTTGAGATACAGGTGGGGCAGGTGAAGGTGGTGGAGAGCAAGAAAATGAAATATCTTGGCGTGACCATCAATCAGCAGTGGGGCCCAACTGACCAAATAGAGGCGATGAGAGAGAAAGCGGCAAGGATCGCCACGGGGTTCAGGAACCTGGCGGGTGCCGGATGGCGTCCCCCCCTGGCTCCTTTGAGGCTTACTATAAGGGAGTCTTTCTGCCCACGGTGACGTATGGAGCGGGGACGTGGTGGAATCGACCGACTGCGCGACACAGGGAGAAGGCGAATAGCGCGCAGAGGACGGTGCTTCTCGCGGCTCTGCGTGCGTACAGAACAGTCTCGACACAGGCGCTCCAGGTTCTGGCAGGGGCTGTCCCCCTGGATCTATTTTTGGATTGGAAGGTGGCGGGACTGCCGGAGGGAAGACGGTGCGTTGGTGTTAGATCGGAGTTGGGAGAGCTTGAAACGGCGGCGGAAAGGTTAAGGTGGGTGAGAATGGCGGCGCAGAGGAGGTGGGTCCAGGCAAGCGTGGGGCGGGTCACGTACACCTTTTGCCGGACATTGGTAGCGCGCAGGGGAGAGGGCTGACGAGCATTACTTTTGGCGCTGTACAGATGATAACGGGACACGGAAACTTTAATCAGTACTTGGCGCGGTTCAAGCGGCGGGATTCGGAGGAGTGCCCGTGTGGCTTTGAGGTGGAGGATGTATGGCACGTCCTGAGGCACTGTCCCCTGTACGATGATGCGAGGAGGGCCACCGAGTTAGCTCGAATACCGGTGCGAGACATACTGTCCACGGAGGTAGGGCGGACGGCCCTGGAGGGCTTTGTACGGGCATGGAGAAGCATCCGAGAAGATGGAACGCGTGCTGCGGGAGGAGGAATTGGCAGTGTGGAAGCAGGAGTAATGCCGCCGTGAGGACGGATTGTTTGTTTTCTTCCCCTCTCACATGAATATACTCCTGTAAAAGCCAGCCGCCTTCACGCGGTCCACACTGTTTTAACTAAAGGCTGGTGTGAGAGGGGGTAACCTGCCATGTCTCAAGGTTAGGTGCGAGGAGAACGATGCATATTTCTTTGGAGGACGAAGCGGCGAGCTGTATGCCGCAATGGATGATTCAGACCGCAAAGGACCAACAGGTCTGCAAGCGGTCACAACAGATTTCGGAGACATGGCAGGTTAGGTCTGGGGTACGGTTGAGGAAGTAAGAGACGCTATACAACGGTGCAAGTCTGGCAAAGCGCCGGGTATGGACGGCATCGATAGCAGAATGTTGAAGGCGCTACCGGATGAAGCGTTGAGTGAGGTCACCAGGTTGTATAACCTATACCTGAGAGAGGGCTCTTTCCCGGCGGAGTGGAAGCGAGCGAAGGTCGTCGCCTTCCTTAAGGCCCCGGACCGGGATCCCCATCTGCCGAAGAGTTACAGGCCTATCAGTCTTTTGAGCGTTATGGGGAAAGTGTTTGAGCGACTCCTCCTGCTACGAATGAGGCCAAAGTTGACCGTCACGGCCCATCCCTCGCAGCACGGTTGCGCGAAAGGTAGGTCCACGGAGTCCGCCATCTTGGAACTTAGAAGAGCGGTGCTGTCGGCCAGTGGCTATTTCAAGATGATCATCCTGCTCGAAATTGAGGGCGCCTTTGATAGTTTGTGGTGGCCATGGATTATAGCGGAGCTGAGACGGGCAGACATCAATGAGGACGTCGTGCGAGTCGTGCAGAGTTATTTCAGGGCCAGGACGGCATGCATGGTGACAGCGGAGGGGCGGGTGGAAGTCTCAATTCAGAGGGGCTGTGCCCAAGGTTCGGGTATGGGGAGCGACCTGTGGGGGCTCAGCTTCAACAACCTGTTGAGGAGGCTGGAGACGGAGGAGTTGAAGGCGGTCGCTTACGTCGATGACCTAGCCCTCTTCAAGGGAGGGGACACCAGGCTGGAGGTTGTGGCAGCGGCAGAAGGGGCGATGAGAATAGTGGCCGAGTGGTGTAGCAAGGCTCACTTGAGACTGGTGGCGGTGAAGACCCAATTCGTCATGATGGGGGGCTACGTGGGCGAGTTCCCAGTGGTATTGAGGGTGGGCGCGGTTCGCATTGAGGCATCCACCACAGTCAGGTATTTAGGAGTGATGTTGGATAGGCGATGGCGCTACCCATCAGTTAGTAAGTAAGTAAGTTTTATTTTGGAAAAAAAAACATGAATAAATAAAAGGAAAACTCCAATTTACAATAATAATTACATCACCAGCCCTATTAGAAGTTCAAAGAACTTGTGCAATAGGGCCGAGTTGGTTGAAAAGACGGTCAGCAGAGCCACAAGAGCTTAAAAAAACAATCTACACAAACCAATTAGGTGAAAATACTATAAAAATTAAAAAAAAAAACAACAAGGGCAAGTACAAAGTAATAAGTTACACAAATTAATTACAAAAAATATTTCTTATAGCTTCAGGTAGCGAGTGAGGTGTGTGCTGTGCAATGTTCAGACAGTTATTGTAGGAAAAAATAAGGGCTTGATTGTAAGCGTTGCGCCTATAAAATTCAGTACTACATTTAGGGATTCTAATATTCGAAAGAGTGGCAGATCTCAAATGTCCGATGATACTCTTATGCTCTTCCTTAATGCCAGTCTTAGAAATATGCAAAGACATATAAGCAAAAAAAGCTGCTTAACATTCAAGATACCTAATTCTTTGTATAACTTTCCTGTTGGGTAACGGGGAGGTTTTTTAAATAATATTTTTTAGATACAGGTGTTTGGCCTTAGAGGTGAAGCGGTAATGCTGATGAGGGGCACCGGGAATGGGCCCGAAATACATTCTATAAAAAACACCATGGCTGTATGGTTCAAAAATAAAGTTTATGGTCTACAAGTCGAAGCAACAGCCAAGGAAAGGATTTTGAACAAATTCCGAATTTTTTTAGATACAGTTCTGTACCGTTTGTAAGGTTTTCAAATTAGTCCGACAAGTGCTACCCCATACAATAATGCCATACCGAATGATAGATTCCACTAGTGCAAAGTAAACAGTTTTACGTTCAATATAGGACAATAACTTAGTTAGAATTTTACATGGATAAAATAACTTACGTAGCCTGCTACTAACCGATCTAATATTTGATTTAAATTTCAACTGGTGGTCTATAGTGACCCCCAAGTATTTGCACTCTGTGGTCATCTGTAAGTCACTACAAATACAGGACTTCGAGAAGACACAAGATACACTTTCATGGAATTTCAAGCTCAACTTAACTTGTTTCACTCAAGGGGAAATTTTAAATTTAATAGCCCATGATTTATTAACATTGAGACAGAGATAATTACAGTCTAGCCATTTCTTAAGTACGAATAAATCCATATTTATTGAGTTCTCCAGATCAACCAAATCATCTCCCAAATTAATTAGCGCAATATCATCCGCAAAAGCAAATATTTCTCCCGATAGGTTAAGATGTAGGACTTCATTTATATACAACAAAAATAGGATAGGCCCCAAAACCGTTCCTTGAGGAACCCCGAAAGTAACTTGTTCAGTAGAGCTCAAACTACCAGAGGCTCTTGTTATTTGAGTTCTACCTTCAAGATATGATCTAAGCAAATCAAGAGCAACCCCTCTAACTCCACAAGCAAATAATTTTTCCAATAACAGGCCATGATGAACAGAGTCAAATGCTTTTTTAATGTCTAGGAAAAGTCCTACTACATGTTTTCCTCGATCGAGCTTTTCCGATACCAAGTTATTTACTTTGAAAAGAACATCCTGTGTACTAAGTTCTCGCTGGAAACCAAATTGATTGTTAGATATAATTTTATTCCGTTCCAAAAAAGAAACTAATCTACTTTTAATACATTTCTCCAACAATTTCGAAACAGCTAAGGTCAAAGCTATAGGCCTGTAATTACTTGTCAACAATTTATCTCCACTCTTGTACAGAGGTACAACACAAGCATGTTTCAATGACTTGGGAAATTTACCAGTAGTAAAAGCCAAATTGAAAATATGAGCCAAAGGGCTACTAATGTAGCAAGCCATCTTTTTAAGAATTTCATTATTTAAAGTGCCCATATTGTAAGATGAAACCAGTTTCAACTTAGCGATCAAATTTTCAACTTCAAGGGGATGCACTGGACATAAGAATATTGACTCCTTAACCGTTGTTACACGGTCGACTTTGGATCGTACAATCTGCAACTCGGCATCACAGGGGTACCTGATTGTACTAGCTATTTCAGCCCCAACACTTGAAAAATAGGTATTTAGCAGATTCGCTACATCTGTTTTATTTTTTACAACCTCACCAACTTCATTTTTAATGTTAATATCAGATACACTTTTATACTGTTATGTGCGTGAGGCCGCTTTAATAACATTCCAAATCGACTTAGAATCCCCTCGAGCCTCCTCAATTTTATCCAAATAATACAACTTTTTCGCTTTGCGCAACAGCGCATTTAGTAATTTACAGTATTTAGCAAAATAAGATTTCAAGGCTGTATTGTAAGGCTGAAACCATAGTTTCTTTTTAACCCTTAACCTGGCGATGAGGTAAATTTTGTAGTAAAAAATTATTTCTTGTTTTTATTCACCTATTTATTTGTCAAAATGACATAAATGATCAACGAAATCTATAATGGTACCCACATAGAGTCAATAGGGTCTGTCCTTCACGTAGGACGTTGCCGGCTCTTCCGATTTTAATAGAACCAAATTTATGTTATTTCTGTGTGACATTGCCCATTCATTGAAAGTGTAATTGCAGTATTTAGCCGTTGAAAGGTGTTCAGTCAAGCGAAATCTTGCAAGTAAAGTAAATAATTTGGAAAATAAAAAAAAAACAAAACAAATTTACTGTTAATACACATATTTAAAATTGAAACCGAATTTTCAGGAACAGGATTTCAAAGTAATTTGAAGAAACAAAATACCATGAACAGCCTCAGTCAAAAAAATACTTAAAATAACAAAAGAATTAAGTATCAAAACCACACAGCCATCATCACGGCCAATATTAGAATACAGTACCAAAAAAATGAAAGATTGGTACAAACAACATAAGGCAGATGCGAGTCTTATGCCAACATCATCTGGATGTTTCGAAGACTTGGTCTTTTTTTTTATGGGCAATGTCATTCATGAAGTACATAACCTACGAATCCAACCTGGAAAAAGTTTCAGCCACTCCAGGCTACGTCCGTTGAGAAGGACGTCAACTTCAACAACATATTTCCAATTCAATTCCCAATAATATCAAGAAACTAATGGTTCATAATGAAGATTAATACCCCAAAATTACGAATATGCATACCTTTGTTGATAAAAAGAACATTTTAGGCATTATTTACTCACGAGAAATTGGGGGCTCCATTTCATCAGCATCAACTTGTGGAGCTCTAATTTACTGTTGAGATAATGCCTTCTATCTTGAAGGGAGTGACCCTCCTAGCGGAATTTTTGGAAGCTTATAAGTCAAGTAAAAAGTACAACGCCTCAAAGCCCGTAAACAAAGCCAAAATGGGTCCGAAATAACGTTGTTAAAGGAACGTCCTTTATAAAGGACGCTGCCGGGTTAAGGGTTGGAGTCCCTCCGACGAATTGAAACAACCAGACCTTTTGAAATCCATGTCTTTAACTTAACAAACTTTCTTCGATTTTTAACCGTATGACATGACGAGCTATCAGCAATATGAGTATTACAAATATTTACAAACGCATTTAACGAAGTATCTATATTCTTCCCATTAACAATACTATCCCATTTTTCATTACTCAACTTACTAGCTAAGCTCTTAAAACAAACCTTCCCGCACTCAAAAGAATTCGAATTCTTGTCTTCATTAATTTTCAAACGAAGAAGAGAAATGCTTACTAAAGACATAAGGTGATCAGAAATTGTACTATCATAAGTAAACCCTTGCCCAAGCGGGACTACAGAGCCTTTGACGAACACATGATCGAGACACGATGAAGAACCATTGACCATCCTTGTACATTCATTAATATAAGAAACAAACCCATATCTAGATAAAAGATTCAAGTAATCACAGGATATCCTAGACTCAGCCAAAATGTTGATATTGATGTCCCCACATAAGATATGATTTGCAACGCTAGATGAACTGAAAAGATGCCTACCTAAAGATTCAATAAATAAGCTGTTACTACGGTCAGGGGATCTGTACATAGCAGTAAGTGTAACGCTAACTCCCTTAAAATCAAATGAGGCCACAACTGAATTACAATCCTCGACGACATCAGTTTCATAATTAGAAATATGTAAGTCATTTCTTACATACAGTGACACCCCCTTCAGCCCTATTAACATGGCCCTTACTATTAAAAACTACATAATTAGGCAACAAAAAGTGTAAATCATCAGGATTCCACGTTTCACTTAGAACTAAAACATGAATATCAATTTTCAAAGAATATAAAAAAAGCTCAAACTTATCAAAATTCTTCCTTAAACTACGCACGTTTTGCGTTAACACATTTAAACCATCAAACGAATTAAAACCAACCTCCAACTCCTGGACAGACTGGCAAACTAAAGTACTACAACTATTTACAAAATCAAGACTTTCTGAAAAGGTTTCAGTCATTCACACGAAAAAGTTAAAACAAAAACCGATGACTAAGGAAAAGGAAATTATAGTTTTTCAAGATCTGAAAGCGACCGAATAGCTGTTTTTTGAGTCCCGTCACTTTCCCGCACGAAAACCGAATGATTCCGGCACCACACATATTTGTACTGTTTTTCCTTGGCTTTCTGCTTAGTCAAAAACAAAATATGTTTCTGAGCTCTGGATAAATGTTCATTACAATATATTTGCGTGGGAGGCCACTGTTTAGCAAGTTCGTTAGCCTTTAGCTTCACTCTTCGTGCCGCACTTAAGACTCTGTCCCTCTCTCTGTGGAAAATTTTGCGCGCCACACAGGCGTTTCGGCGCTACTTTTTTGTTATCGCGCGGACCAACTCTAAACACATCCTGAACCTTAGCGTCAACTTCGTACTTTTTTAAAACGTCAGCAATTATAGCAACGCAATCCTCGTTTGCCGTCTCCGGAATACCACTAATCTCAACATTTTTCCGTCGAATATGATGTTCAAGAAATTCAACATGATTTTCCAATAACACAACACGATCAGATAAAACTTTATACTCTTTTTCGCGCTGTAATGACATGGATTTAACTTCTCTCATCTCAGCCTCAAATTGGTCAAATTTATTACTGATGAAGTCCATTGACACTTTTAATTCTTCAACCGAGTTAGATAGAGATTTAAGCCCACCGATATCATCCATTTGCTTTTTTATAGCGAATAACATTGTTGAGATAGCTTTCAATTCGTCGGACGAAGTATTTGCGCCACCTTTGCCCTCACACGTCTTTTGTTTACAACTGCCACATTTCCAAGCTTCTCTTCTCGCACCCATCTTCTTATAATTATCCAGCGACATATTTACGCAGTTAATATGATACGCGTACTTGCACTGACCTTGGCACATAAGGAATTCCTTCTCAACCAACAACGAACACTGCCCGCAGTTCATTATGAGCGATATTATATTTATTTTCTTTTTCTGATAAACTTCACTCTCACAGAAGAAAAGAAATATCGTAGCAAAATACGTCTTACTACTTTGACCGTCTGTTTCGTTAAAGAAGATTCGCCAAAGGGCAGCGGGGCTGGCCCATAATTTCAGCTCCTTTGCGACAGCGGCGTGGCGCGCCCCATCGGAGGCCTTTGGGGCCTATTATCGAGCAGTTATCTTGCCAGCCTTGACGTATGGAGCGGCGGTCTGGTGGGATCTTCCACCAGAGAAACAACGCAAAGAGGCGAACAGAGCACAGAGGGTCATCCTCCTGGCCATCACCTGAACATCTCAAAATTTCCCATTTTCAAAGCTCTTTCCAACAAACCCCAACATGGGTATGGTCCGGTCTCGGTTCGGTTCGGTCAATTCCCCGAGGCCCGGGATAGGTCCGATTTCGCCGATCAATATATCCACGGATGCGTCTCCCCAAGGGCTACCATATATCAACTATCCAGCAAATTCGATCGAGCCGAACTCTGGAAAAAAATTAAAAACACCCTAAAATTGACACTTTGTTTTAAAGCTTATATCTCGGAAACTCGTCAGATCGGGCTCATCTCTTCAACAGCCTCATAAATTTAAGTAATCTATCACACATCAACACACATTCGACACCTCTATACATTTATGTTCCCCTGCAGTCAACTAGACCAACCATAATATAAAATCACCATCTTGATTGACCATTTTTTTAAACATAAAATATTTTTTGCTCGTTTGTCCACAGCTCTGGGACATTTTTCAGGCAGCACTCATGATCAACCATCCTCAAAAGCTACCGCCGGTCTCGAACCTATTGAACCTGTGGTACAAGAAATCAATTTTACTGTCCAGCAAGGAGGAATTCGATTCGACGCCGATGGACAAGTTTTCCCTCTTTTTGACCCGCTGTCGTACCCTACTCAAAGATGGCTATCCCGAGAATTGGCTATCCATCTAAACTCAACTGCCGCAGAAATTTTGTATCCACTATCGTGTTCAAGCGAGACAATGAGACTCCTGTCAAATTCATTAAAACAGTGTCTGCTAGACTTATCCGAGGACTGGGACAAAGTGCCACAAAATACTACTACTTCAACGCCTTCATTCACTACGAAAGAGACAACCCCGAGCACGTCCACGTCCACATCGTCCACGACTGCAACGCATCCAATGGAAGTTGCAGATGCGCCTTCATCAGACATCTGGCCGACGGAGACGGAGAACGAACTCCCAGACTTAAACACCGCATCTTCAATACAAATACCACCACGTTCCAACATCTTATTCATGCCACAAATTATTCGGAGAAAGGTGGGCGAATCCGTATCTACAGTACAATCGGAGGGAACAGATGGTTTGTACTACATCCGCATCAGAGTGGCGCCTTTCGACGAAGCCGCGAAAACTCCGACCGACAAGGTGTGGAAAACATTCACCCGTCAGGCAGACTTCGTACTCAAGAAAAACGACAAAAACGTGATACAAGCCCTCCACTCCATACTAGAGGAGACAGAAAAAATAGTCAACCGTGGAAGCAATCCAAGAGTCAGTTCGGCTCTATACAAATCGTAGAATTGCTCGAATACAACCTAGTAGTACCACTAATGCACGTAACTAACACCGTAGAATGGCTCACAGGGCCTTTCGGAGGACTCGTCAACAGAGAGCCAATGGTTCAAAACGCCATGTCCATTGTCAGAACTAAACTCTCCCTATTAACTTGTGAACAGATAATCCGGAAATTCCACTTGAACAAAGACGTAAGAATCATATACCATGGCAGACAAAACAAACCTGTAATTGACTTGGAAAAATCATATCACGCTGTAAATGAATTTCTAACATTGCAAATGTCACTCAGTCAAATCACTAAATTTAAAGAATTCACTCGCCAATGTATTAACAAACATACGGGGAAAATGAACTCTCTTCTTATACGTGGAACACCGAATAGTGGTAAAACTTGGTTCTCTAGACTGCTCGAAGACCTCATGCTCAATTGCGTCTTCATTGGAAACACCAACTGCTACAATCAATTCCAACTACAGGACTGCGAGGCAAAAAGCCTACTAATATTCGACGAACCCAATGTCGAACCTTCCTCATTTGAAATGTTCAAACTCCTTCTAGGTGGAATGAACACCCCTGCTAACATCAAGTACGAGTCACAAAAAGTCATACTCAGAACACCTGTCATCATATGCAAATAGTTGAAATAATTCGACGTGCACGCGTTTATTACTTTAGGCTGTTTAGAACTAAGCAGTAGGATATTAAACAGTAAACTGTTTCCATTAAATACATTTTCGTTATAACCTCCACTTGTTCATCTAAATTCACTAACCATCTTCATAACATATCCTTAAAAAGAAAAGACATAAGAAAGAAATACAGCTAACAAGTGTAGGTTGCCCCCTTGGAGCCCCTCCTTTTGGACAGATTTAATTCAAATTGAAATGGGGCCTTCTATAGCCTAACTTACGTGTATCACGCAAATTTCAACAAAATCGGTTGGCTACTTTAGGAGATGTGCGCGTTGGTATAAAGTGTGCAGACACACAGACAGACGGACACGGAAACCAAAGTTGTTCAGAAAGCTCCGAAACGCATAAGGCTAGAGGAATTCTTGAAATCGGAGATCAACAATTTTTTCCTCGAGAAACGATCACATAGCTTCCCATACCTTCGGTATTCGAGGAAGCAAAATTAGTAAATGTATGTAAATCCCCTGACCAGTTGAGAACAATGAGTTTTGGAAGTTTAGCTAAAATGGATACCTCCGGCTCTTTTCCTAGACGGAGTTTATAAGTTTCTTCGGTGGCTCCAATTGAATAATATAATTCATCAAAGCCAAGAGTCTGAGAGTTCTATCCGCTGGTCTTACCGCGGCGTAGATTTCAATTATGGCATCCTGACAACTAGCAAAATGTTCTTTCACGTTGTTAAGATCATGAAATCTTGCTAAAACGAGTTAATTGAAATGGCACCCGCCGCTTTGGAAAAGTCAAATGTAGCTTGAAGCTGAGCGAAAGCGTTTTCCCAACGAACTTTATAATCTAACTGTCTTAAATAGTCTTCCCCCGAATATGACATTTTTCTTTTTTGTTTTTACTGAACAATATTTTTTTACCACTACTAGCGCCTAGAGAATTATTAAACGTTATCTTCGTTATTTAGCAAAACGATTAAGCCAAGTAGCAACGGGGAAAAAAAAAAAAAAAAAAAAAAAAATAGAAACAAGAAAAATACGTTCCCGGAAATATTCCTCTTTAAAGAGGAGCGATAAGCAAACTGAACGGGTGTCTTTGCAGTCTCAACTTCCTACCTAATTAAACATCGTTTGATGAGATTGTACTTTAATGATCCGGCCCGTTTAGGATCATGTTTGGCTTTCAGTTATTGCAACGTGGAAACGTTAAACAAGAGAATTCGAGCGAGTAAAGTAAGAGGTGATAGACCGTTCAGGCACCTGTCTTAGCGTTGAGGGAATTGTAGAGCCGACCGGTCGGGATGATCCTGAAGCTTTTCGTTCTTCAGTGGACTGTATGTTTTCAACTTGCTCGAACGTTAAGCAAACTATGTTAAAATTGAGACCTGACTTGCGTGACTACTATATTTGAAAGAGCAAGAGACCGTTGGGCACCTATGTATATCATTAAATTACTTATTAAATAGAGGCGTAATCAGCAAGTGTACATTATTTTTCGTAATTTTTGCGAAATTTTGTGTTTAATGCGACTGGCCTAATGCCCCGAAGTGCGGGGGTAAAGTCGGAGAAGGAACCACACACCGGCCATCCCACTGAACTGCCCGAGTGGGTGGAAGCCACCCACCGGCTATATAAGTAGCGAGGCACGCGAGAACTCTTAGAAGGAGAGAAGACAGACAGAGAGACAGATCTGATAATTCAATAGCTAAACCCTCCTTCTAAATGCCTACCATATTGGGCTGATGTGACATCTGTCTTTGTCAGAGGTTCAATCTTCAAACTCTTGTTGCTATTCTTCTATCATTTTTGTTACTTCTACTTGCCACCTACTTTTGCCTCTTGAGATTTTGAAACGGAATCTGTTGAATGCTACAAGCCTGAGATTAGCGTTTTATTATGTATAGTAAAAAAAGGATTAGGCAGGCACCGTGCTCTCAATTAATGCGTCGAGAAATCTCTTTTTAAATCGGAGTATAAAGAGCGAAATATATATCAAATTTCAGTTCTCGAAAGTCTGTATAATAACTAATCAACATTTTCCCTATGGGTTGCAATTGCGCTGAAAATTTGATCGTGAAAATGGGTAATCCGAGGTTTATAGCGCAAAAGATTTTCTCTGGTACCAAACGAAGTTGCACGTATTTTGTTTTCAGCAATTTTTCATTGAACTTCAACTTACTGTGGCACAGTCACATGCAGAAATTTTACGTTAACGATGATATACTTGAAGGGATAATGCCGAGTTTTTATTGGCTCAAAAGTAGCAATTTTATATTTTTGTCGGCTACTACCAATTGAATGCACATTCTGCGATCTAAAAACCTAGTCATATACCGATGTATCCACCAATTTTTACTGAATACTGCAAACTCTGTATAAATAACATCAAGTCATAATAAGACGTGATGTATAAATGACATCAAGTCCTGATAAAACGTCATGAGACGATACTGGTGGCTCTTGCTTATGGGCTATAATGCATAAAAAAAATCATTTCCATTCTTAGAATGAGCCAAAATCGCTCTGACTCATGTAATTTTGCAAGTTTGGAGGAATGATAGGAAAGAAAACTAGTAAAGTATACTTTTCTCGTTTGACTATTTGTCATGCTCTCAAAGAGCAGAAGAGCATGATGATTTTCTGTTCCCACTTTACAATTTTTAAAAGATTGTTTACTGCAATGTTTATGCGCACCCTACCCCATTGAGTTGGATAATTAAAAAAAAAACTCCCATCGAAAGTAAACGTAAAATTTATAATGGACTCGCGTTTATAATTATCGTCATGCGACTTACGTTAACAATGGTCATAGGTCAGAATCTTTTTTGGAAAATGAAGTATGACGATGTGGTAGCAAACTTAAGTTTCATTTCAGTGACTAGAAGCCGAAACACGATTCCATTTTTCTGCTCCTTTCAATATTTTCGAACTGGTGAGTACAAGCATCAACCGCCTGCCTGTTGATTCGAAAGTAACAACTCTCTTTGGGTTCCCATTGGTTGTGACGTAGCCAATAAAGAAGTGTTGTGTAGTGTAGTGAACACAGCGACATTTGGTTTATTATGAAGGATAAATGGGGCAACGATGTGAACGAAATCGAGTACTGGTGCAATTTTGAGTTACTCAGTAGGAGTAAAATAGTAAATAAAAGTGGCAGAAGGGCAGAAATGCCGTTGTGCACAGGGATTCATTAGGGAGGCGTATGTAAATTGTAAATATTTGAATTAACTTGAATGAAATGTGTGGAAAATGGAATTTGCTCTCCCCCAGCTTCCCGAAGAAAATGTATTGGTACTTTCTCTATTACCAGTATGATGAGCTTGAAAACTGAGATTTTTGGGAAAAAATGCGATTTTTTCCGAACACCGTTCCTTAGTTGGTGTTCAAAAGCATCAAAGCCATCTATTTTCATATCAAATTTCACTTTTAACTCGACTCGAACTTGGACATGTTTCCCCGGGGCCATTGTAAAATAATTTGAAACAGGCTCGAAGGTCAGTATTCGGGGAACTAATACGAAAAAAAAGGTGGAGTGAAAAAGCAAGTTTTGTAAAAAAAAGACTTCGCCCGAAAAACGCTTGGACTGAAATTTGTTTGACATGCCCTGATATCACGTATTCGTTAAGAACTACTCACCTGTGCACAAAAGCCTGGTTTAACTGACCATTATGCCATATGTTACAGCTTTAGTACGGGAGTAAAGGTAGATTTGCGGACGCAAAGTTCTGAATTGCTGACTGGTAGTTGACGGCCAAATTTTTCGTATTTTAATATCCAAGGAAAGTTGGAGTGATTTCTTGGGAAAAAAGGACGTGGATTCTGCTGTTGAATCTTTCGGGGATACCGTGAATATAGCTGCGGAAGACGCTAGCCGAGTCCGCATTGATAGAGACGTTGGTAAATACAAAAAAAATTGAGAAATGGGTTACTAGAGGTATGCTAAATTCAATTAGAAAAAGAGATCGTTTGTATAAAGAGTTGACTAAAGTCAAAAATCCATTTTTTGAGAACTACTATAGAAAATATCGTAACATCCTCGAAAACTGTATGAAAAAAGCAAAAGTAATGTACTATAAAGCTAGGTTTGATTTGGCTGGATTAGACTCAAAGACAAGAACATATGGAGTATAATTAAGGAGGTGTCTAATAAGCAGACCGCTGCAGTGGTAAATAGTTTTGAAAAAGTCGATAAGAGAGGTGACAAAATTACAGATGATGAGTGTGTAGCGGATGAATTCAACACTTTTTTCCGTGGTGTAGGAGGTAGGATTAAAAATGAAATCTCGAGTAAAAAGGGTTATGTGAGACAGGTTAATTCATTTCCCTCCTCGCCGAACATGACAAAATCTTTTATTTCTTACTCCAGTAACAGAAGAGGAGATGCTAAGAGAACTAAAAAGACTGGGCAAGGATTCAAGATTTACACAATAGGTAAAATAGCTAATAAACTACTTCGTCTGATTAAGGATTTCTTTGTGTTTCCTTTGACAGATAAAATGCAACTTGGTTTTTAGCACTGGTCATTTTCAAACACTGTTCAAAAAGAGTATTATTGTTCCTATCTTTGAAGGTGGTCAAAAAGAGTTTGTCGGTAATTGCAGGCCAATATTGCTTACTTCTGCAATTGCAAAAGTGTTTGAAAGTTGCATTAAAAATAGGTTGGCGAACTTCTTGGTTAAAAGTGGAGTTTTGTCATATAGACGATATGGTTTTCGTAGGAATATGTCAACCTCCAATGCTTTGTTTGATGTTGCCAAATTTATTTGTGAGTACGTAGACACGGGAAAGCATGTCGTTGGCTTAATTATTAACGTTAAAACGTTCGACTTGGTTGATCACAGGATCCTGCTGGCAAGACCAAACTCCTATGGTGTCAGGCGGGGTTGTTAATCATCTGATAGAGTCGTATCTTTCAACGGGAGACAAAAGGTAAAAGTCAACGGTAAATTCAGCCTATGGGTTGAAGTAACATCTGGGGGCCTATTACGAACATGCGGAATTTTCTGGTGAGATCCATCACACCCCGCCAATGAATCACACGTAGTGGGAACGAGAGGTATTAAGAACAGGCGGGATTATCTCATGCCTAGCGGGTGAGATGCAAGTGGTATCCAAGGAGAGTTCCCACGGAAGAATTGAAACTGTTATCGTGATAGAAGGTTTGAGTAAGTGAAACAAACTCAACAAGTCATTAACTGTCAGTTCAGTGATAATTCTCCTTAGTGGCCGGTAAATTGAAGTACCGAATTATTTTTTATTACGATTGTGAAACAGTGAGGATGTAAATGGACTTTATTTAAATCTTGCCTCAGCGAGCATGCGAGCCGTTATTTACGGTTGAACTTGAAGCAACCAATCAATGGTTTACCCAGGCAGCTCGACTGCTTGAGTTCGTAGGTGCCTCGCATGCAGCAGTCGCAAGGAATTTGCTCGAAACAACCGAAAATTCATTGTCAAAGCTGACATTTTGGTTGACGGAGCTTCGACGACCGAAAACATTACAAGTCCCCCGTCCCGCTTGACTATAGTCAACTGTTAATAATAACTCGCCTTTTGATTTCACTAGGAATTAATTCGATATGGAACCCTCAAGGGAGAATTCGCAAGTGGTAATCTCATTGTTGATTAATCAACGTTGAACTAACACCTAAGTCGTACTGTCTGAAGTTTTTTTTAGTACCTATTGTTGTGTAATTATCGTTGTTTTGCACGTTTCGTCCGCAATAAGTACACAATGAAGCAGGTGAAACTTACTTCGGTCTTCTTTTCATTAGATGAAAAATTACAGTGTAGTATTCCCAACGCATGCCATCGACGAAAACATTCCGGACAAAATATTCAATTTCCACCTTCAAACACATATACCAAAACAGACAACGCCGATAAGCTGAAGCTGATAACCGAAACCGCGTATTGCGGGTCTCGTCTCACGATGGAAAAGTCAGTGGCATCATCCCACTAAGAAATCTCACTAGTAGGTAGTGGGAATCCCGTGTCCCGAAAGTTCGTAATAGCAAATGGGGGGATCGGCCGTGAGTGACGTCATTTCTACTAGTGAGATCTCCTCACCGTCGAATCACACGGCTTCGTAGTAGAGCTCCTGGAGTGCCACAAGGCGCTGTGCTGGGTCCCGTTTTGTTTTTGGTCTACTTGAATAACATATTTTCCTTGGAATTGTTAGGAAGGCCTTACTGCTATGCAGATGATACCATCTTTCTCTTCAGCCATAACGATGTAGAATATTCAAAAAACTAGCTGTTACTTGACTTCAGAGTTATTAAGGCATGGTTAGATACTAATATCCTTGCAATAAATCTTCCTGAATTAAATTATTTCACAAATGGATTAAGAACGGAAAGGATAGCGTTGGATTCGAATAATGTCTCTCACTCACCAAATTGTAGTAATAATTGCACCAATTCTGCAGAATGTTTCAAATTGTATTTTTGTGAATCAGTAAGATACCTTGGCGTTATTTTAGATTATAAGCTCAAATTTCGCGAACATATTCATATTATCACTTCTAAAGTTAGAAAGCTCTTTTTATTCGTTTGAGCGCAATTGAGGCAAGTTTTGGATAGGAGCTCTCTTAGGACGTCGTATTTTGCGTTATGCCAATCTCTACTGACCTATGGAATTATTGTCACCTTCTTGGATGTTATTCGAGAATCGTTGAGTTATGAAAATTGAAGAACTTTTCCTCTTCAATGTTGCTTGTCATGCTTGGAAAATGATAAGAACCACAATGCGAATGAAGTGATCGTTAATCGCCCATTCGAAGTTGGGTTTCTGCTAACGTCTTCTCGGCACGAAAACGAAAGGCCTTCCCTCGTTCAAGTAGGTAAAAGGAGTAGAAAATTAATGGACTCCACATTGATAATACTTGGGCATTAAAACTCCCTAAGTTACGAATATTTTGTTTGAAGTACATCATTAATGAAATAATTATATTAGCTTAATCAAATTTGAGGGCACAGTAACGAATTTTATCATCCACTCAACATGAACAGTTGGCAACATCATTGACATAAACTTCTGAATAGTCACGTAACAACCGTTCCAAAGCTCACTCTTTCCACCAAGTGCTGCATGCCGTGGTCAATGACCTTCTGTTTGAGAGTATTCGGAACCGTCTGAATTGAAAATTGTATTGTTTCGCTGCTATTAGATCTCGCTGTTTCGAACTCTCATAAATCAATTATTTTCTCGTCTGTCATAATTACTTAATTATGACGAACACACCAACTAATAATTACGCGAGTTACAACACTGACTATTATCGAAGCGCACTGGAACGAGATCGTTTTTATCGTGATACGGTGGGTAAATGTCCCAGGTAACAAGGAGTTTTATCACCCGCTGTAGTCACGTTCGACAACCTTTTCAAAGCCCACTCTTTCCGCCAAGTGCTGTGATGTAGGACTCGTGAGCATCGTGCCCGTCACTGTCATTCCAGGGTATTGACAAAGTGGCTCACTGCACCTGAGTAATTTTTCGCCAATTTGAGATCCGTGATAGTCCGGGGACTCACTTTATACGTACACTTAGATTCTCCCGTGGTCAATGACCTTCTGTTTAAGAGTCTTCGGAACCGTCTGAATTGAAAATTGTATTGTTTCGCTGCTGTTTATATCTCGCTGTTTCGAACTCTCCGAAATCAATTATCTTCTCGTCTCGTCTGTCGTAATTCTTATTATGACGAACACCCATAACACCACCACACCATTGAGCGAGTTAAACACTGACTATTATCAAGCACTAAAACAAGGTAGTTTTTATTGTGATACGGTGGGCTAAATGTCCCAGGTAACAAGGAGTTTTATCACCCGCTGTAGATCACGTTCGAAAGCACACCATAACACCACCACACCATTGAGCGAGTTAAAACACTGACTATTATCAAAGCACTAGAACAAGGTAGTTTTTATTGTGATACGGTGGGTAAATGTCCCAGGTAACAAGGAGTTTTATCACCCGCTGTAGTCACGTTCGACAACCTTTTCAAAGCCCACTCTTTCCGCCAAGTGCTGTGATGTAGGACTCGTGAGCATCGTGCCCGTCACTGTCATTCCAGGGTATTGACAAAGTGGCTCACTGCACCTGAGTAATTTTTCGCCAATTTGAGATCCGTGATAGTCCGGGGACTCACTTTATACGTACACTTAGATTCTCCCGTGGTCAATGACCTTCTGTTTAAGAGTCTTCGGAACCGTCTGAATTGAAAATTGTATTGTTTCGCTGCTGTTTATATCTCGCTGTTTCGAACTCTCCGAAATCAATTATCTTCTCGTCTCGTCTGTCGTAATTACTTATTATGACGAACACACCATAACACCACCACACCATTGATTATCACCCGCTGTAGTCACGTTCGACAACCTTTTCAAAGCCCACTCTTTCCGCCAAGTGCTGTGATGTAGGACTCGTGAGCATCGTGCCCGTCACTGTCATTCCAGGGTATTGACAAAGTGGCTCACTGCACCTGAGTAATTTTTCGCCAATTTGAGATCCGTGATAGTCCGGGGACTCACTTTATACGTACACTTAGATTCTCCCGTGGTCAATGACCTTCTGTTTAAGAGTCTTCGGAACCGTCTGAATTGAAAATTGTATTGTTTCGCTGCTGTTTATATCTCGCTGTTTCGAACTCTCCGAAATCAATTATCTTCTCGTCTCGTCTGTCGTAATTACTTATTATGACGAACACACCATAACACCACCACACCATTGAGCGAGTTAAAACACTGACTATTATCAAAGCACTAGAACAAGGTAGTTTTTATTGTGATACGGTGGGTAAATGTCCCAGGTAACAAGGAGTTTTATCACCCGCTGTAGTCACGTTCGACAACCTTTTCAAAGCCCACTCTTTCCGCCAAGTGCTGTGATGTAGGACTCGTGAGCATCGTGCCCGTCACTGTCATTCCAGGGTATTGACAAAGTGGCTCACTGCACCTGAGTAATTTTTCGCCAATTTGAGATCCGTGATAGTCCGGGGACTCACTTTATACGTACACTTAGATTCTCCCGTGGTCAATGACCTTCTGTTTAAGAGTCTTCGGAACCGTCTGAATTGAAAATTGTATTGTTTCGCTGCTGTTTATATCTCGCTGTTTCGAACTCTCCGAAATCAATTATCTTCTCGTCTCGTCTGTCGTAATTACTTATTATGACGAACACACCATAACACCACCACACCATTGAGCGAGTTAAAACACTGACTATTATCAAAGCACTAGAACAAGGTAGTTTTTATTGTGATACGGTGGGTATATTTTCGAGGTAACAAGGAGTTCGTATGAGGGGAAATTCCGGTATGAGCTGCGGATTCAGTTGGTATGGAGATACGCCCCTTCCCCCCCTTTGAACAACAAAACGTTTATTTCCGAAGTACCTACTGTCCATTTTTGACGTACCTCTCATTTATCATCATTACTATCACGGCCTAAATTTCGCAATTGGCTCATCGAAAATTCCACGTCCATCAATAAATAATGGTTGGTATTCAAACTTTCTGTAATGAGTGGGGGTCAGGTTATGTCGTCACGTTCGGCGTCATTACAATGTCGTCTATGTGCTTGACTTGGATAAAAGTACATATATGCAAGTTTTGTACCAAGCTCTTTCCATTGATACTCGATTAGATAATTTGAAATTATTTCTATAAGCCCCCACTATCTTCGTCACCCCGGAGTGGGGGGAAAATGAAAATTAATTTTTCATTATTGAACTTGAATATCCTTTACTCAACACAATTCAGTGCTGGGATATTTGAGCGTTTCACTTCATCGCTTGTCGTTACACCTCTTAACTAACCATTTTAGACGTTTTCACGTCACGTAAAAGTCGGATAATTTACCAAGATCGTAATAGGAAATGTACTAACAATTATAGTAGTAAGCTGAAGACGTTCGGGAATAATGTTGGTTTTCCGTTGATCAAAAATGCTAGTGCGTCAAGATTCCGTGACTTGAGAACGCTTCTTTGCATTTTGAAATGACTTCCACAGTTGACTTTTTCCAGGATCAAATGACATTCTTTTTTCGTTCATAAGGTTGGTGTATGCCGACTGACGTTGTTCAAGGTTCCACGTTTAGGAGCTTTTCCTGAAGAAGTGACCTTCTCGTTCCCAGTTGTGGAACGTGCGTCCAAGATTCCGTGACTTGAAAAGGCTTCTTTGCATTTTGAAATGACTTCCACAGTTGACTTTTTCCAGGATCGAATGACATTCTTTTTTCGTTCATAAGGTTGGTGTATGCCGACTTAGTCCGCAGTTGTAGCACGTGCGTCAAGAATTCCGTGACTTGAGAAGGCTTCTTTGCATTTTGAAATGACTTCCACAGTTGACTTTTTCCAGGATCAAATGACATTCTTTTTTCGTTCATAAGGTTGGTGTATGCCGACTTAGTCCGCAGTTGTAGCACGTGCGTCAAGAATTCCGTGACTTGAGAAGGCTTCTTTGCATTTTGAAATGACTTCCACAGTTGACTTTTTCCAGGATCAAATGACATTCTTTTTTCGTTCATAAGGTTGGTGTATGCCGACTTAGTCCGCAGTTGCAGCACGTGCGTCCAAGATTCCGTGACTTGAGAAGGCTTCTTTGCATTTTGGAATGACTTCCACTGTTGACTTTTTCCAGGATCGAATGACATTCTTTTTTCGTTCATAAGGTTGGTGTACTATGAAACTGTTTCTCCAGGTAGCTGATTTTTCAAGTTGAATTGAACGCGCTCGAAGTTTTTCGTTGGCTCAATGTAGGGCTCGATATCTGAAATGATGTCGTTGAAGTCAAGCTGATCGTCGTTCCGTCACGTGAAATGCCGTCCCCCCTTTGTCCTATTGAACATAGCACATACCAATATCGCCTCTACCCACTCACACAGTCAACTCGTCCGCCCAGGCGGGTGTCCTCATATACTCAATTAATTGACCGCAAATCCGCCTGGCCGTTCACACACGGCAGTCAACTAATTTTCCGTCTGCTTGGTCAGCTCAGTTGAATCAACTAATCGCCTCGTGTGAAGGGGGCCCAACTCTCGGTGGAGAAATCCACTATAAAATATCCTAGTTACTCCTAATAATGTGTAATACCAGCTACTTGATGGTGAAACCTTTTGAAATTTTACAATCGGCAGTTTTAGATCTTGTAGTAAAAGCAATACTTCGGCAAGACCATAGAAAACTGATAAGTGAAAAATTAATTATTGACGGAGACAGTGGAAGGGGAAATCCTACTCTTGAGCCCGATACACACATGCGGTACTTGCCAAGTAACGACCAAAATATTCAATCAATTTCTATAAATTGCCTAGAAACCGAACAGCCCCTATATTATTCAACTCTTGATGCGTGCGTTAGCAAAATTTCTTAGCTGATTAATTTCAATTTTTCACCTTGTTTATTTTGCTAACGCACGCGTTAAGAGTTAAAGAAAAGGGGGGGGGGGCAGCTGAAAATTTGTATCTGGCTTTATAAGGCTAAGACCAATGTAATCATATATGTATGATGTTTGGGAGAGGAGGCATCCTCGCCCAACACACTGCTTGAAAAAGCATTAAATTGAATATAAGTAGTTCGCTAATTACCTTCTTCCCCTCCACCAAGAATTGACCATCTCAAACGTATTGTCGATCACAAATTGATGAATATATAATCAAACAGATGGAAAATATAGCAAGTATCCCGAAATCATTCGTAAATTGTTATTCAATGCGAAGAAAACTCAAGCAAGTTGGAAACAACGCAAATAATAAAAGAAATCTGTCCGTTCTTTCGATAATAATTAGCTCTGTTCTTGATAACGCCAGCCGTTCTTACTGCGAGAACAAAAAAACCCAGTGGTGGCCGATCAGCAGTCCTCCTATTCTGTAATTCTTAAAACGTTTATCGAAATAAACAAGGTGATTAATTAAAAGCAATCATCTTAGAAATTTTGCTAACGTACGCGTTAAGAGTTGAGTAAGATGAGGGGTGGGGCTGGTGAGGAAATAAAAGGCTACTCCAAACAAAAGTAGCGACCAACACTCTGAATATTTCTGGAAACTATAGTTGGAGCGTTACGTCACTACCCTAATGTTCGAAAAATAGGACTTGAATTGTAAAACTGTCCAGGATAGGAGACAAATTTCTGAACTTCGGCTAATTCAATGGACGTGAACCAGTTATCGACGGTCACGTTTCTATATGATCCTTGGATTTCCTTTGTGAGTCGAATTACAGCCTGCGTCAGTTTCTTGAAATTAAGTTCTTCTTCCGATTAGATATGGCCATCACTCTCTGATCCTGAATATGTGTAAGTGTCAATTTGGTAGCCGTTTTCGGCATCTGTTATGCACTAACTTGATGCCGTATGAAACAGGTTTCATCAGCATGTGTATTTTAAAGCCACATCATCCTCTAAAAGGTATGAGGGTTTCATCCTCGCAAGCATAAGCCCCTATCGTATAATTTTGCTTGCAATTGCGGACGAATACGTCGAAAAATTGATATAGCCGCAGCTTTGTTTTCCTCCTTCTTTGCAAAGCGGGTTTCTGGGACTTGAAATCTCAACGCTCGTACACAACTTGACACCGTTTCAGGGACATTATTGCCCTGAATAGGGCGTCCAGAAACTCCCATGCTGAGAAAATAAGGTAAATTTTCTCGTTTTGATTTGAGTATGCAGCAAAGAACTATCACGCCAAACAGTGCATTCATCTCGCTGATGAAAAATCTTCGTAGGAGACGTGAGTGTTTGATTTTTGCTCTCATTGCAGCCAATTTTTTGTTAGTATGCTGCAACGTATTTTCCAACACATCAGCAGTAATGAAGAGGCGCCAAATGTCCTCCGGAGTTGGTGCGTCTCCCAAAGCCAAGGCATTTCCTTCGAGTTTGGAGATCCTTGCATGAAGAGCGTCATTTCAGCTCTTGGAGCACACTGTGGAGCCGATTCCCAAGTGAAGCACTGTTTCCTCCCGTAATACTTGGTAGCTTCCCTCATTTCTTCTGAGTCCACGTCTTGATTACATGAGTCTGCACTTGTTTGTGAATCTTGGTTGGGCGTTTGGAGAACCTGCGATATTTTTAAATAAACTTGAACGTCGTACTCCTGGAAGCGTGCGGGTTTTGGCTCGATGGGGTGCTTTAAATTGCGGAATGGACCGGAGCGATAGAAATAAAGGTGCGGATTTAGGCAGACCCCGTCAGCGAACGAAGCTTCGGTGTACGGATGCTATCTTTTTCTCTGGGTTGGTTCGGCGTCGTCCACGAAGGGTTATAAGTGAACCTCAACGTACTATGAAAGCACTACGAATAAATTACGAACGTCGAACTTGCAAAATTAGAAAAGCGGAGGGCTAAAAAAAACTGTTTTTTTTTTTTTTTTTTTTTATTTATTTAAATTTCCCTATGGAGGGGGAACGGACTGGGAGGCAATGCGAGACGGTTTTAAGGAATTTGTTGAATTGGTCATTACCATCAGTGTATTTTATATTATTAGTATAAACACATATATATTTTATATGTGGCGTAAATTATACAGGCGCTACCATGTGGCGTCCACAAAAAAATTACAATCATCAGCATGATGCCGAAGTGGACAATTGGATCTTTCCGATCAAAAATAAATAAATTATTTCTTACGGAGTGTATTTAGTCAATGAATGTTGAATTTATCTGCATTAACAGCTCTCTCCGAGGCCCCGGGTTCAAACAAAAGTAGTACATTTCTTGTTTTAAAGTAACTCAAACGTGACACTGATATTTTTTCGAACGCGGATTTGGCGTCCTCTAGATCCGTGGCTTTTCGGGTAATGAGTGTTCAATTTATTGATTGGAATTCCCGAGTGTTCTATATAATTTGTCCCGATTCATTTTGTTTCTGTTTCAACGAATTGATTTCGCGATTTCAAGCATTTATTTCGCCGAGCTGAGCATCGTAGTTAGCTCCACCAGGCGGCGTGGTAGCGGAGCTACGAATTCTCCTGCAGTGCCCACTGGAATAAATCCTGCTGGTGCTAAATGAAATAACATTCTTGTTTAAAAACTTGAACATGAGATAACTAGATAACATTCTTGTTTAAAAACTGAGATAACTAGAAGACGTCTTGGATTCTGGTGAAGTTCAATATATTGAAAATCATTTACGACTAGCGGCGGAAGCTTATTCAGTGATCTCTAATGGGATGAAGGTATTAGCCCCGCAGTCCACCTGATTGTCAAATCGCCCAAAAACATGGTAGTCGGTGGGAAGGAGAGTGGATTAATCAAAATATTTTCTTCGTTATGTAAGGATTGTACCAAGTAAATAAAAATGAAAGTACCCTATAGCGGCGAAGGCGCCGGCGTCGTTTGGGAAATTCGAATGGGACGAGACGAGACAGAGAGTGAGAGAGGGCGAAGGCTCGATCGGAACTGAATTTTAGATTGCTTCTCTTCTCAATGATCAAAATGAGCCGTCTTATCTTTTACTAGGTTGAACCCTGCTGTATTCTTGTGACGAGGATTGCGTCTGTCGTCCATCACAATTTGAACTTTGTTTGTGACAGAACCGTTTGCCAAACGCGTCAATCTTGTTTCCAAACAGAGATGAGAGCCATAGTTTGCTTGCTCTTCGATGCAATGGACATAAGCGATGTCCACTATTCTCAGCGGTAGAACAATACCGTACGAGATTTTGTCACACCCGGTACTTATGTATTTCGTCAACGTGTAACGTGTACTTTGTCGGAAAGCCAAAAACCCCATCCCGTTTCCCACACAAACTCACTGTGAAGTACTATCACTTAAACCCCGGAAAATTTAAGAGTGGACACCATAACTCTGTGTTTATATTTATATTTATATTTTGAACCTGCTCCTCCCTACGTTTTTCCGAATGCGGGAAATAAAAATCTAGAGTCAACACAGTTTGCATAGACCTGGCATATATGGGAGTTTGGTTGGCGAACATTTCCCACATCTTACTAAGTACTGGGCCGGGCATACTACCACTCGTACGGTTTGCGGTTTTCCATCCTTCACGTTTGTGCTCGTCGAACGATCGCACTGGCAAGGATGCATGGAGTACCTCCGCCTTCGAGGGAGGAGGTGCATCTAAAAATCATTGAGCGTACTCCATGGCGACTGAACGAGGACTGTAAAAATCCCCCCACCCCCCGTAAGGAATTTAAAATATGCATGTTCGACGTTGTTCGCATTGAGCCCTGGGGCATGTGGATGGTGGTGCAGTGAAGCCACGACAGAGCGTCCCTTTCTGGTCAGTGGGAAGAAGGCTTCTCTTTTCAATCTTTCTTATTTCTCAAATCTTTTTTAATGATTACGTGTACAAAAAAATTTTTCTTCATCGAAAGAAAATTGCCTAAGTCACTTTTTATAACATCTGCTACAGGTACAGCTGAAAGGGGAAAATGGAAAATGCGATCCATTAACCGTGCTCAAGCATTGTTGTTTTGATTCATAGTACATTGGTACACAATGATATTTACTTGGTCAGGTTGTGTTATGAATGATTGCATTCGCACTTGATGCCTCAAAGAGTTTTATTGTGCCTACATTTCCTGGAGATTAAAATACGGGCATGAAAGGATTTACGAATAAAAAAGACGAGAAAATCAGTCCCGCGCTGTGGAAATGATTGCTTTTGTTGGTAGTTGGAATCATAGATGTAGTTCGACACTCGAAACTTTGCGGGCCTAGGTTGAATAAAGACTGTTCGTCATTTGAAAAAAACCTCGACGATAACGAATGTTGAAAACGCGTTAAACATTTTAAATGATATATGAATTTGAATTTTGTTAAATTCGCACTCTTATTTTTTATAATTCACCACAAATTTAATGCTTTTTTAGTTAATTATGTTTATAAACTTTGAATTTCGGTTTATTCAATCAATTGAAACCGGCAACGGTAAAGCTTTTCCTATTTTACTTTCTTTCAGACCCTTCAAATTTTTGAGTGGGGGCAACTAGGCGGTTTGCCCCACGGCGGACCACTCAATACTATCGCGAGGGGAGAAAGAACACACAAGAGTGAATGGGTTCATTCAAGGCGGTGGCTGTGGCGGCGCGGCAACCGCTGCGGCAGGAATTTCTACCGTGTGTTGAGGCGGTTTTAAAAAGCGGCAGCGGTGCCGCTATGAAGGAAAACACAGATACGTTCAAACGGAGCGGCGCGGCAGCGGCACCACTTCAACATTGCCTGCACGTTCAAACAAAAAGGACGGGTGCCACGGCGGATTCAGATCTAAATTTTCTGCAATTCTGATAGAATAGATTCTAATATGACGTAAAACGTCTTTAAAATGGCTATGAGGTGTAACGTCAAGCGTTGAAGTGAAACGCTCGAATATCTCAGCACTGAAATTCTGCATGCTTGTGTTTCGAGTGAAGGACTTCAAGTTCAATCATAAAAAATGAATTTCTATTTTCCTCCACTCCGGGGAGACGAAAAAGTGGGGGCTTTAAAAATAATCGTCAGGACCCGGAGTTTAACGTGAAAACGTTTTAGTTCGTTTCATTGAAAACTAAATTTGATCCCGTGGTTTTTCATGACAAAAAAATCCCCGTCAGCCACTATTTCAAGCACCGCCAATCTGGCCGTTCGCTGAGCTTACTCGTTCTGTTAGCTTTACTTGGACCAGGAAGGGATGACAGTAGTTTTGCCTTGGAAAAGCCAAAATACTTGATTCCTTTGAAAGGACTGCTCATCAGCATTGCCTATTTTGACCATTCTCGCTTTCTCAGCCGCCAACAAGCAGAAAAGATTCAAAGCGGTTTTGGCTGTCAGTAGAGTTGGTGTCATGGTGAGATACCCCTCTACCACCCCAATTCTGTGGCGCTTCTGGGCGCTGTGAGGCTCATTTGGCCACTTCTGCCGAATTAGTCCCTATACTCCCGTAAAACGTACTTACGTTAACAAATTGAATTATCCCGTCGAGTGGGGTGTCATTGGAAAGAGCTTAGTACGAAGATCACAAAGGTATTTTTTTTTTGAAATTTTCAAGTCAAACATGGACGAAGTAATGACAACAGACGTGACGACATGACCTGTCCCCCCCTCTATATCAGGAAATACGTGAGATAAAATTTTGAAAAATATCCTGTACGGTTCAATCGGGCAGTATCAGTTCATACTACTAGGTACTCGTACATTGAAGTTTCAGTGACCAAGTATCAAGTTGATACTTTGTACCCACCTCTAAAACCTCACCGCCCTTCTTCGAAAACCCCATAAACCCCATCATCCATTGCCCATTACCCCACCATAACCCCTTCTTTAAAAAAGCCGAATCGGTCGCTAGTAACATAAAAGTCTGCTCGCAATACGCACTAAATCTCGTAATACGCAAAGCTGCCATAACCGAAAAGGGTGATAAATTAGGGTTTGAAGTGTAAACTGAACACATTTCAATAAACTCATATCACATTATATTGACAAATAAACTTGGTAGGTAACTGCGACGAACTGGATAAAATCACATACATGTAATAAAAAATAAATGTACTTCGATAATAAAAAAAATTAACCGGATGACCAAATAATAGGATGATCCTTGAAAATTTTAAAAAATTTTATGGAGTACATTTTCATACGAATTCATGAAAATGCCCAAATGAAGGACATCCAACCGATAATGACGATACAGTCGCAATGCAAGAGAGTACCGCTTTCAAAAAAGCTCCCATTTGCAAAACTTTACATAATATCACCATCCAAGACCATGTACCAAAAAAACCGAGTAACGCCTGGAAAACTGTTAAACACCCCCTCCAACCAATTCCGCATATAAAAACGCTGCGAATTATCGAACAATGCCTTATTATTTCGACTGTGGGTTTATTATTCATGGATGTAGTCAAATCCGGCTTGAAATTACATGAAAATCGACACCCCACACCCCTATGACCCCAAATCCTTTGAAAATCCCCATTTTGGACCCGCTTTTGGCCCATAAAACCCAAGGAGGTTATTTGATCAAACTGATCAGATGTTAAGACCAACTAGACCCCAAATGGAGTCTATGTGCGATAGAACGAGTTTTTTCGAGCAATCCTAGGGCAAGATATGGCCCGGACGGCGGACGGACTTTTTTTTTTATTGCAGGATTGTATTCTACGCACTTTGAAACGTAAAACTACAAATTTTGAGGGGGGGTCAAAATTTTTTTTTTGCGATACGACTACAAAGACTTATTATTGAGAAATAATAAGCCAAAAACGCCTAAAAAATGTTGCTATAAAATAACAAAAGAGCCAAATTAGCCTAAATTGGTCACCCATTTTTAAAAGTTTGCTAAAAAATTCAAAATCATGATACGCTTGACGACGAAGGAACGCGGTCGACTTTTTGCCCCATTTCATGAATCCAAATTTTAAAATAATCTGACGAAAAAGTCGTCGAAACAAAGTTTGTAGATCTCGTCAAAACACGGTTTTTGTGCATTCTCGTGACGTTTTCGTGAGAAACGTCAGTGGTAACGTGAAATGTGTACACGCGGAACGGATCGACGTAGGACACTTCGGAAGGTACCATTTTACTCCACTTTTAACGTAGTTTTACCCAATTTTCGTCACACTTATACGGATCCACCCTGTATATATAAATTCTGGAGACCACTAAATTCGTGTTCTAGAGGTTCTGTAACATGAAAAAAACATGTCTTGACCCATGTTTGCTACCATCACGACGAGACCAATAGTGCATTTTGACATAAATGGAATGCACTAAAAACGCGCCGAAACGGTGGAGCGGTGTGACTATTAACTTAGTAGTTATAGTAGACATGTCAGGAGTGTGAGCTATACAGTACAGTCCTCATTGCCCATATTTCATTAACGTAAGAATGAATGCTTACACATGCATACCGGTCACCTTCATCTCCACCGTTATTCTACCCCATGGGCGGTGTGGAAACGAGTAAAACCAAATTAACATCTTATATCATGAGAAGTCTTCAACAATTTTGTCACAAATAGGTTCTTAAGACCATGAAATGATACGACCCCTGTAAACTAGAACAAGGAAGTAAGAAGTAAAAGTCAAAAGAAACTTGCTTCCTTGATACGAAGTCTTCAAGAAAGTAATAGTAGACGGAAGGTGACCAAGATTCATCATTAAGAAGTAAAAAGTAAAAATACAAATTTGGACACGGTAAAACATGATGAAAATAAGTAATAATGCACATAGGTGAAAGGGTTCCTTGGAATGGACTAGCATGCTGTTGAATTTTATGTTTTTAACATAGCCAAGAAAAGAAGTAAAACATAGTGTCAAATAAGTGAAAAATTATAATTTATTTACAATTCTGCTTGTAATCATTAATAACAATAATGTATTATTGATGCGGCCGAAAAATCTAGAAAAAAAAGCATCTTAATCGCAAGTAACGTGCCATATTTGGATAGCTTTCATTTACTTACGTCGGACCGCTTCTTCCACCGCCTAGCCCTCGATGGCCACGGCCACGGACGGGCCAGCTCGGCCTCGCCGTCTGGGCCCTTCTTGTTCGCGACCACAACGAGCCCCCCCCCTTCATGGGGCCACATCGAGTGGGGGTTGAGGAGGGTCCTCATCCATTTCTTTGTTCATGAGCTCTTTCCGGAGGTCGTTCAGCTTCACCGCCAAAAATTAAAAATCTTGGCTCTTCCGCCATCTACATGACATAGATAAATTTCAGATGTTTAGAGAGGAGACGTCTCAAATATTAATACTATTTCGGCATTAACTTACTTTTTCGTTTTTTCCGATTTTTAAAAAGTTTTTTCCGATTTTTAAAAAGTTTTTCCGATTTTTTAAAAGTTTTTTCCGATTTTTAAAAAGTTTTTCCGATTTTTAAAAAGTTTTTCCGATTTTTTAAAAGTTTTTTCCGATTTTTTAAAAGTTTTCTTCGCTGCTTACGCTCGAACTCGAACTGAACAACGATAGGTACTGAAGTGAATTGAATTCTAAAACCTTTCTCTTTCTTTGTAAGGTGGAGTTTTCAGGGGGAAGGGGTTGCGATAGAACAAAAAAACTTGGGAAGGGTTTCCAAGGGGTACAAAGGTTGAGCAGCCAGATCAAATCTTCGGGTGTCTATTAATTTGACCTTTGTCACCATTTGCAATTTTCAAGATACAAAGCATTTTTTAAAAAATGAAAAATTTCGCTCCGGCAGCTGGCGGTCGGAAAGAGTGCATTTCATTTATGAGCAGAAACCTAGGACCATCCCCGGATCTATTGGCCGGTAACGTCGGTGTATCCTCCTCCCCCTGGAGCTGGTCTAATCGCTCTAAACATAGGGGAAGGGAGTTGGAAAGGTGATTGTGGTGTAATGGGGGATGGGGATGGGTTTCGATTTCCCCCTCTGAGAGAGGTCCCAGATCCGCCCTTGCCTAGGACGTCCCAAAACTACCAATTTAGCAAAATTAAAAGGTTTGAAAAAGTAATTGATATCGCCTCTTCTTCCAACACTCCCTCTACATCACGTCTTTTCTCTACCTCTCTATAAAATGAAAATAATAATTGAAATATGTTGTGCTCAATTCCAAATCGCTCATGGTGGTATTTTACGATTTGTTCGCCACTTCAAGCATTCAATATCCGTTAAAATAGTCTGTCATTCCTGTGATACGAAATAGTGGAGTATTCTTCAAGTTGTTAACGAAGGAAGTAACCTCTCTGCAAAATATTCATTGCTTTAGTTAACCGCCGGTTTTCGGTCTATATTATAGACCATCTCCAAACCCGTGGTTGACTATCGGCCTAGACTTTTAAGAAAATTCACGAATAACCTGTATAAAAAACGTTAATTTGCGGATAAAAATGAAAAAAAATCACTTATTCCCGGCTAAAATTGAGAAACGCCAATCCGAATCTTCTAAAAGATATTTCGAGGCTAAAACTAAGAAATAGTGCTAACCCATAACTAAATTGAAATGAAACGGCCAATGTGGGGCTAAAATGTAAAACAAACGCCTTACTCACGCCTGATATTGGAAAAATCACTAATTAGCGCTGCTAAAATTAAGGAAAACTCTAAATTTCAGCTCAAATTGAGAAAAAGGGCTAATTCGCATCTAAAAATCGAGCAAAACGCCAATTTGTAGCAAAAATGGATAAAAATCGCTAATTCATGGAATAGTAAGGCCGACTTTATCAATCGTGGATTAAAGAGCTGACTAAAAACTTCATCTGTTTCATGATCAAATATTTCTTCATGGTTCGAAGATGATTTGTCTAATAGCGTTCCCCATTTGCACCAAATTCTGCAACGGGACTATTCATTTCCACCCGTCTTCACTGAATTAAATCATATGTTAAATCATATTCTGCATTTGGGCAGTTCATTTCCGCCCGTCTTCACTGAATTAAATCATATGTTAGTGGAGAAGACGGGTGGAAATGAACTGCCCAAATGCAGAATTTTGTGCAAATGAGGAACGCTATAAATCATTTCTTTAAATTTCTTAATCGACAAATTGATAAAGCGGGCCAAAAAATGATAATTTTACGTTCAAATTCAGAAAAGTGCTAATTCCCTGCTGAAAATTGAGAAAAAGCGCTAATTCGTGGGTAAAATGAAGAATGGAATGGCATTTTATATTTCACAACTATTGAAGCCGCCGTCAATTTTTTGGTCCGTTTCAATGGGGAATATGTTCAGGACAACAACAGCATCAAACTATGGAAGTGTAAACTAAACTTTTATGCGGATTAGATCCACGAAATGTTATTGAAGTTCCTAATAATTTTAATAAACTATCGTTTCATTACTTTGCTCAAATTTGTTTTCCTTCGTGCAGATTGTGGTTTCTATTTCGTTTGGAACTTTTACTTTCTAGGTAATATACCTATGTCAGACTTTTCAAGACAGAGTCATAAGTTTCTGAATAAAATCGTCTGTTTTAAGGAAAATCTCCGTTTATGGTGTGAACATTTCAGTTTCGGAGTAAAATACCCAGTTTTGAGGTGGTATACCGCCAGTTTTAGAGTGAAACTGTTATTTAAGGGGATAACGTGATATTTTGGGAAGATATCTTTAGTTTTGGGGTTAAATCCGACAGTTTTCAGGTAATATTGCCATTTTTTGTAGTGAAATTTTCGACAGAACACTTCAATTTTGGAGTAAAATCTTCAATTTTAGAGTAAAATCTACAATTTTCTGGATGTAAATAGTCAGTTTTGTGGTAAAATGAACAGTTTCCTATAAAATATTCATTTTTGAGGTAAAACCGCTAAACGTTTTGGGGTAAAATTGCTAGTTTTGAAGTGATATTTCTAGTTTTCGGATAACGCGTCTATACCTTGGCGTGAAATCGTCTGTCTTGGTGCAATAACGCCTTATGTATGAACAAATCGTCAGTATTGTAGTAAAATCGTCAGAATTGTGATAAAATCGTCAGTTTTAGTGTATAACGTGAATTTTGGGGTTAAAATAGTTAAAAACTCAAGTTTTGCGGTAACACATTTGGGTTTTGCGTGCAAGTATTTGTCTGTTTTGGAATAAAATATTCAGTTTTGGGTTAAAAAATATGTCTCTCGGGCAAGACGTTGAAACTAGTGGTTATCAACCTGTCCGGCTCGAGACCCACTAAATATGGCTATAATTTCTTCACGACCCATGTGTATAATATACGATGGTGGATTGGGAGGGAAGGTGAACTTTCAGTGAGTATACACGTTACTGACAACCACGCGGTGCAAGTGAACTGGCAACGTGCGAAACAGTAAAGAAAAGGTTTAGTAAATGGGCATAGATGTCAATTCCTTGTAAATGACCAGTCCATAAGTTACTTGAATTTGGGAAAAATAACCAATTCGCAACGCTGATAATCGAATAGGACAACGCACGGCAAGGATTCAGACTTAAAACGCAAGAAATTTATGCCGTAGAACTTTTGAAAAGTATACTCTCACGAACGCCTTTTTTCCTTCTTCAACGGAAAGATTTCATCAAGTTTTTCCATAATTGAACTAGTCATCACTGAGTTATGATGGAGCATTCTCCTGTACGTCAATAGTTTATTCCAGAAGCACCAAAAACTGTAAATAAAAAAATAAAATGCAGTATTGGATTATCATATTCTTTGTAAGCCTTTTAAAAAGAAAAATACTTACTTATCCTATAAGTTGATTGAATTTCTGAAAAGAACCACCTCACAACGTAGTCGACGACCCCCCATGCGTGAGAAAATTTTTCAGGGCCAGATCACAAAACTCTCAGAGATTCGTTTTTTCTTCATTGACAGAATGATTTCATCAAGTTTCATCGACACTCAACAGGTCAACACTTGGTTCTGATAGAGACAGAATGATCCCGCCCATTCTTCAATTGTTCAGTTAACATCCACCAAAATCTGTAAATTACAAAAAGAATGCACTAAAAATTGCGGTAAACGAACACCAATCTGTAAATTACAAAAAGAATGCACTAAAAATTGCGGTAAACGAACACCATTAGAACAGAAGCTCATAAAGCCTCTCTCGCTGCGAAGAAATTATCGTGAATTTCGTAACCGAACACTGCATTAGTGGTGACGAGATGAAAAATCTAGGCAGTCTGCAAAACAGTAAAAGAATGGTTTAATATCAGTATAACACTCAATGACTAAGATTTGGAAACTGGGGCAAAAATATCCAGCCAATAATTTCGTTAACTTTATGAAAAAGAACCGCCTCACAATCCGGGAGGTCAATGTGTGACAATGACTTCACCCCTGAAGACATTTAGACCATAACATTTTTAGGGGCAGACCTGAAAACCACCAAAAGTTTAATATTCACTCTGATAGCATTGCTCAAAAAAACTCATGTTTTCCCACTTAAAGGGGAACTGCAGTGATGATTCCTCGACCCCCCTCCAATCAACCCTCGTCTACTACTCGGCATACGTTAATTCCGTTAAAAACATAAGTTTTTCAAACCAAAATTTAAGTTCTTGCCCTAGAATAACAAGTACCAAAAAGCTGAAGTTTTCACTACGAAACTGCCGTTTTGACGCTAAAAAAAATTAATGGTTTTACCTCAAAACTAAAAATTTCGTCAGAGTTTTTAAGACAGAGTGGTCAGTTTTCGCGTAAAATAATGTTTTGGGCAACACGTCAGTTTTGGTGTGAAATTGTCATGTATGGAGTAAAATATCCAGTTTTAGGGTGGAATAACCACTAGTAGCAGTTTACATTTTTAATTGTAAGTAGAAGCGCTTAAGCTACGAGGGTTAGTGGATGAAGCTGTAGCCGTAGGAGCCTACATTGTCTGTCTTCCCTCGTTAAGGATCGTCAAAAACGACGAAGGCTCCTACCGCTACACCTTTATGCAGGCTTTATTCACTAGTTAAAGAGTAAAATCCGTCAGTTTAGGTCGTACCGTGAGCTTTTGGAATAAAATCGTAAATTTTGAGGTTCAAAGCAGTCATTTTTCGGATTAAATTTTCATTTTTTGTTGTGAAATATTTGGAACAACACCTCGTCATTTATGTAGAGTAAAAAAATCTTCCTTGGTTCAATGGTATAAACATTTTCTGGGCGAAATATTCAATTTTGTGATGAAGAGGTGAAAGTTTTGGGTCAAAATCACCAGTTTTGTAGTCAGATATTTTCGGCTTTGGCGCGAAATTTCATCTAGAATCAACTGGTGAATTTCAGTGATTTTTTGACCGTTTCAACCCCTATTTTTCCCCCCTCCAATCTTCCTTCGTTGAAATATTTGGATACCGAACCAGAACCAGAACGTTTGAGGAAATGTGTTTTAGAGTGTCGAGGCAATGTAATTTCACGTTTACTAGCGCAATGTGTGGAGTTTTTGAGAGGAAGGACTGATATTACACAAAATAATTTTAAGATCAAGCGTAAACCACTTCTAAGTGCTCTGTATTTCGAGAAATGTCTGAGCGGCAGGTGTCAGATCTACGCAAAGACGCTCCTTCACCTTCTCCTGTCATCCAGAATGATTTCGTCAAGTTTCATCAACACAATAATTATAAATTTAAATTTAAATTAAATTTAAATTCACTCAAGTGAAGAGACAAGTTTCCTGGACACCTGTCTATAAACAGCTGGACACCTGTCTATAAACAGCTGGACACCTGTCTATAAACAGGATTGTTGGATATGTGTGTTTTTTGACATGTGACGAGGAGATTTGTTTTTTTAGACCAACGGATGCCTGGTAGCTGAAAATTCGGATGGGAAAATGTCCTACTACTCCTTAAAGGTGAATCTCTTCCTTTTTTTGTCTTCGGTTATTTATTTAAATTCGAAATCAACGAATCAATAATAGTTTAATTATTTGTTCTCTTAATTTTCATCCTACAATTTTTGATCTGAAAAAAAAAAAAAAAAAAAAAACATAATTATTTCCAAGACGTGTGGTTGAACAAAGACCTTAAAAGTAATGCCAATAGAGAACACGACAACGGATGCCTTGAAAAGCGAGGAAAACGGCACCACATTCTGATATCGTGAACATCAAGTCATTTACCCCCCTAGAGGTTTAGAGTTTTTTGAAAACGCCAAACCCAAGCTGATAGAAGACACCGATCAGAGCCACCTGTGTCTCAGACATCACTTGAGATTCTTACCTCATTTCAATATAAACAAACGACAATGCGCAGCGTAAATATTATTAGTGGAAGTCGTCGGGAAAAGGAGAAATTCATCAAAAAAATTGTAATTGCTGAATTATTTGTATATTAAATATGTATTAGTAATGAAGTTTAGTCCTTTTTATTACTTTAGTAAATCCTTGCATTCTTTACAAATGAATAAAAATCCGGTGCGTAAAGGTTTAATTATACGAACTGCCGGGTAGAATGGGAAATGACGCAGACGCAACGGCAGGTGAACAAAAAATGTATCTCGTCGCTCGTGCTGTTTGGGATTTACTGAACCGCGCAATCCAGCAGGCGTAATTCATCCTCCCTTGTAAAGGCAACTGATTTGTAAATAGGTGAAACTTGAAGACGAAACAATTCCTCCCACGATGTCGCGTGGCGGGTAAATCGTACTCAAGGCCCCTTTTTCCTGTTTTTTCGTTAAAAATGGCAATAGCGAAGAGAAGCGATGAGAACAAAAGGAGAAGCCAAGAGGGCAGCAAGCCGATTTGCGCGCATGGGAAGAAGGTAGAAAGGTGGTGGCTTTGAATTGAACAATCAAATTCCTAGAAAGCTACTAGCGAATCAAACGGATAATGTTTCATTTCTTACTCAACAAGCTTTCCTCGCGCGCCGATAGATTTCTTTGCAAAACTTTATCCTCCTAATTTCTTTACTCTCCAATCAAAATTATTGTGTTACCTCGTGTAGCAACACATACAGAAAAACGAGAGTACTGAATTCTTAGAATTGAAACATATTCCAAGTTTGAATATTTTTCAAATGTCGACGTAGTATCTAACAGAATCATGTTTACAACTCTCATGGCGTTTTTAATTTGCAAACAATCCGGAGAACTTCCAATCGAAAATCACAATTTTGTTCACAAAAGGAATTAGAGCCTGAGTGCAAGAAAGCCAAAAATAAGTTCAGATCTTGGTGATAACAGCAAATACCCCAGCCAGACCGTATATATATAATATATATACCTAAGGGCTTTCCTGATTTGGAAGACAGTTCAAAGTAATTGAATTTTTATTACTCAATTATTACTCGATTGGGCTGGCCCCTGCGAATACCTACCCCAAATGTGGATATCTATATCTATATGACGTACTTAGCAAGTTCCCAGTAGTAAGACCCTAGAATAAGACATGAAAATAAAATTCACAGAGAACCTCAATTTATTGTCAAACTCCAAATAGATGACAAATCCAAGAAAAATATGTATTTTCCACCATACACACATTAAAATACAAATTGACGATTTACTCCTAGCCATAAATGGAATGTAAGTAAAATTACCGACTCCAGACGCGTAGAAGTAGTGACAAAAAATAATAATAACATACCTTTTATTTTAATACCCAACAGTAATAGAATAGCGAATATTCTTAAACTCTTAACGCGCTACCAGTTACAGCGCGGCATGAGATACCTCCCCCCCTGTATGAAAAACGTAATGCTGGGCTGTGTATGAAATTATTTACCTACAGAATTTTATGAAATTGAAATGTTATGGTGTTCCTCATAGAATTTCGTATAAATGAAATGTTGTGACAAGGGCGGATCTAAGACTTTTCTATTTGTAAGGGGGGGTGGGACCTCCGAAATCCCTCCCCTCCCAACGACCAACAACTCCAGCTCTCCGAACAACCCTTCCCGTCCTTCCATAGTTTTGGAACAATTTGACGACCACCAAAGGGCAAGAGGAGGTATAGGAAGACGAAAGAGATTTTTAACATAAAAGACGTCGCTCACTTTGAACGGATCTCCAGGCACGTCCCTTTCATACCGTTGTTGGTATTTTTTCTGATATTTATAAGGACTCATTTTAATCTTCAGGAAATTCCGCATATGCAGTAGTTTTCCTTTTTTCCAATTTCATCCCAGAAGTTATTTTAAATTTGCCTTGAACTTTTACCTTGTAATTTCACGGTTTTTTTTTCGACTTATTTGAAAAAAGGAAAACTACTACATATGCGGAATTTCCTGAAGATTAAAATGAGTCCTTATAAATATCAGAAAAAATACCAACAACGGTATGAAAGGGACGTGCCTGGAGATCCGTTCAAAGTGAGCGACGTCATCTTATATATACTTATTAAAAAATGTAAATATTTTGAATAAAGAATAAGCCTATTCCCGGTTCAAAATTGTTTAATTATTACACCATTTCTGAAGTCACCGCCTTTGTAGGAGGTGGAACGAAAGTAATCATTACAATCGGTAATGGTTCTAATTATTTCATTTATAATTTGTTTAACTTTATAATTAATTGGAACCGTTTTGCAGCCCAGTGTTGCTCCAAACTAGAGCGACTGACGATTCAGCATTCTTGTTCGACGGAATGCCTGTCAAATTATGAGAGATGATCCCCACCGTCCAAAAATAGATATCATGATGATTTCGTCGGGGTTACCGTAATCAATAAGGCGGTTGCCCCAGGGTGAGGTTCTTGGTTTGATTTGAAGTTTTTATTGGAGGAAGGGGGGCAAAATTCAGACCCGTTTCAGACGTTTTTGTACTTTCTGCGACATGACCCCATCGTATAAAAATAAAAACCGTCCTAAAATTGCTATACTAGGCCCTTTTGGGCGATTTTCGGTCAATGAACACCCCATGATTGTTTTGATGTTGGTAATAGTTCGCTTGCTATCGCGCGCTTGGTTTTGACAACCCCCAATTCACACACTTCTCATCTACAGTTGGCTAATAGTTGTTGGCTTGGCTTCTTGTAATTTTCAGCGGAACTCGAAAGTTTCTATCTAGTTCTACTGATTTTCCTTTCTCCAAGACTTCTGTTGTTGCGATACAGGTGAATTTCTTTATGAAATTTATTTCTGTACCACAGCAAACACAGTGAGGCAACAAGCATGCAAAATACCCCAAATATAACGCAAATACCCAAGTTAGGCCCCTATTAGAGGAAATAACGAGTATTTCCCAACTATTCGGTAATTATTACTCAATTTGTCCGTCAACGGTCAACGTCAAACTCGATCTGGGACTAAAATGTGATAACATTTTGAAGGAAGTAGACGGTAATGCTAGTCAACTTATGAGAGATGATCCGCACCGTCCAAAAATAGATACCATGATGATTTCGTCGGGATTACCGTAATCAATAAGGCGGTTCCCCCAGGGTGAGGTTCTTTTTATAATTTGAAGTTTTTATTGGAGGAAGGGGGCAAAATTCAAACCCGTTCCAGACGTTTTTGTATTTTCTGCGACATGACCCCATCGTATAAAAATAAAAACCGTCCTAAAATTGCAATACTTGGCCCTTTTCGGCGATTTTCGGTCAATGAACACCCCATTAAATGAATAATCTCTCCCACGAAAACTTCTTTCTTCCCTGCAACTACGGTTGTTTGATCGTTCCATTATTCAAAGACCGCCAAACAACGTATGCAAACGATCGTCTAATGTTGCTTGTCTTATATTGCTGTGTTACTTCTATACACTCAACACAATTCTTAGTGGGAGCCAGATAAACAATGCCACCTCCAACGAAAACCGCAAGCATTTTCACATTTTCCAAAAATATTTTTTCTCGATGAGGCATTTCAATCCTTCCTCGTAAATAAATATATAAAAAAATTAAAACCCCTCAGAAATATTTTTTTTTTCTTAACAAAAGTTGGCATATTTGAAATCCCGTTTTCCGCAACGTAATATTCCTGTATTCTCTGTCCTTTTCATGCCTCTAAATAGCTCATCTGTTCATCCTCCATTATTTTATTATTGGAGAGCTCTAGTAGAAAATAAGGCAAAGAAACACAACAAACCGCTCTCCGACAGCAACATTACAGGCGAATTTTTTTTCACACTTTTTCAAAGGTTCTTTTCAGAACCATTAAATTCAAGTCCTATTTTTCGAACATTAGAATAGTCACGTGACGCTCTAATCAATGCATGTCAATAGACACGCAGCACTGAACATGGCAATCAGCAATCAACGCTCTGAAAAATTAACTTAGAGCGTTACGTGACTACCCTAATGTTCGAAAAATAGGACTTGAATTTGGTGGTTCTGAAAAGAACCTTTGAAAAGGTGTGTGGGACCGGGGGAGAGAGGGACGGAAATCAACGCCGTCTAACAACCTTTTCCCAACCCTGAGACGGGGGTAAAGGGTCGGACGGACCGCACCCTACATCACGAGTTGGTAACGACTTTTCAACTTCCTCGTCGACTGACTTCTCCGCAGCAACAGTCTGACACTTGAACAACTTGACAAGAAAATTAGAAATGTATATGATTAACACAGAGAATACACGTACTCTTTGACAATGAGACAACACGCTATCCAGCTCCCGGTTGCTCATCATGTTCAACATCTCCGTCACCGATTTTTTTATGACCTCTGAATATGTTGAGCCGCCGTCGTACCTCGGCCTCGCTGTTTCGCGGTTATAACGTCTTCCATATGAAGTCGACGTTGTTCGTCGGAAGTCACCATCGTCCCGACGTCGGAAGTGACGGTCGTCCCGACGATATTCACGAGTGTTGTCCGCAAAACGGTTGTTTGATCGATACATGGTTCGTTCAAAGCTCGCCAAACACTTGGTCAACGTATGCGAACGAGCGCCTTATATTCAGTTCCAAACAGGAGGGGGGGGGGAGAATTCTACCCCTATCTTCCCACTCACTACGCGAGCCAATCAAACCCCTCCAACTTGTTTCAATTCGACTCAACGTGCCAATCACAAACGACTACCCCCATATAAATATGGGAGTTTTCAATTCAACGACATATTCTACTGAGGACCTCGCTGATGAAAGATGAATTGAAGACGAACTTGAAGAAGAATGGAAGAGAGCCCGCATCCAAGTTTGAATATTTTTCAAATGTCGACGTAGTATCCAACAGAATCATGTTTACAACTCTCATGGCGTTTTTAATTTGCAAACAATCCGGAGAACTTCCAATCGAAAATCACAATTTTGTTCACAAAAGGAATTGAGGGCCTGAGTGTAAAAAAGCTGTCACCGGACGGTAATCCTTTAGTCAAAAAAAATGAACGTCCTAAACCCTTTCTTCTTTATTCTCTCTCATACTTCTCAGTTCTCCAGCTCTGTAGCAATCGTCCTTCAGAAAATTTCGCAAGCGCACCCCACCCACCCACAGCACAAAGTTTGAATACCCCCTCTTCATCATTTGTTTTCTTCTCTTTTCTATTCCCATCTTCCCACTACGCGAGCCAATCACAAACGACTACCACCATATAAATATGGGAGTTTTCAATTCAACGACATATTCTACTGAGGACCTCGCGGATGAAAGATGAATTGAAGACGAACTGGAACAAGAATGGAAAGAAGCCCGCATCCTACTGTCTACTTTGAACAACGCTGATGACAGATGATTTGAAAACGAACTGGCTTGAATTATGAAGAATCGAAACCGAGGCTGAACTGGACCAACGGAATACAACTGGAAGAAGATAGAAGACCACCGATCAGAGCTGAGAAAGGATAAGACCTGAAAAGGCCCCCAACCCTCGACGCCATTCTGTTTCCCGCGCTTTCGACGCTCCTCTCTACGCTACGCTTTTTTAAAACTCTTCTTCCTTCTCGAACCCTCTAGCCGGGGTGCTTTAAAAAGGCTTCTTTTTTTTTTATTTCCTCTCCACGGAAATAAACAAACTCGGTTTTTTTCAAAACCTACTCGCTCCTAAGGTTGGAGAAAAGCCACCCTTTTGGGAAGCCCTCTACTTAGTAAGAGCTAACGACCAATCCCTTTTCCCTGAAGGCAATAGCCTATTATACATCGACGGCTTTTTTCAAAGTCACTAAACCAGTTATCAAAGGCGCTGTTCAAACGAGGCGTTTTGGCGCGGCGAACCGATAAAGATTATCGCGAGAGGAGAAAGAACAACACGAGAATGAATGGGGTCTGTTCACTCTCACAAGGCGGTGGTGGCACGGCAACAGAGGCGGCAGAATTGTTTCTTGTCTCACCCGTGTACCGCGCCCAACCGCTATAGCGCAGCTTCACCACTCGCGTGTTTGAAGTACTACAAGGGGGATAAAAATGAACGTCAGGTCCACGGACCTGGATTTTAACGTGAATACGTTTTAGCTCGTCTCATTAAAAGAACATGTCTATCCCGTGACAATTTTTTTAACGACTGAGGTACCAAATATGGCGCTGAAATCCGTATTTTAAAATTTCTCTAGCGTTGGTGGGTGATCCAGAAGAGGAGTGTGGTTGGGCTGTGTGTGTAAAGATGAAGGAGAATGCTGGGTTTTAGACACATGTTGCCGCCCTTCGGCGTTTTACACTAAAAGTGAAAAACGCTGCCATCAAACTAAATTTCATTCGTTTCAGAATTTACCTGTTAGGGGGGGGGGGGATTTGGCGGGCTTCATCGACCCCTTCCCAGTCGTCCCTCGCCTAAACTTCGCACATAAATTTTGGCTCCATTTCCTCACCAATATTCGATTTCAAAGTCTAATTTTAATCCTCAGGAAGTTCTACAGTGACGTTAGATCTTGCTTTTCTAATGTTATCCCTAAAATAAGCCCGAAGCACTTTAGAATTCGAATGTGTTTTAAGAAAATTTCAGGGATGAAATTTGGAAAAGCAAGATCTAACGTCACTGTAGACCTTCCTGAAGATTAAAATTAGACTTTGGAATCGAATATTATTGCAGAAATGGAGCCAAAATTTACGTGCGAAGTTTAGGCGAGGGGCGACCGGGAAGGAAACCCGCCATAAACCCCGTGTTAAAAATATCAGGGAGAAAATCTAGCAATTCTTAGGGAACCGAGGGCCTAATTGCCGGATCCATAAGGGGGGGTGGTTGGGGAGGGTCAGAACTCACCCTTAAGGGGGAGTTGTACATGTGTTTCCTCGATCCCCCCCTCCAATAATACCTCGCCTATTCCGCGTTACGTAAATTACCGTCGCGTTTCTGCACCAATCACTTGAAGGGCTCATTTAAAACTCCCGGAAATTCCACACAACCGTACGATCTTGCTTTCCTAAATAAGTCGTCGAAAAAGTGTGAATTTTCAAGGCAAAACTTTATGTACGTTTTACAGTTATTTTAGGAATGAAATATGAAAAAAGAAGATCGTACGGTTGTGCGGAATTTCCTGAAGATTTAATTGAGCCTTGAAGTCCAGGATTGGTGCAGAAATGCGACGGTAATTTACCATTCGTCTCCGACACGCTAGGTAATGATCAGTAAAAGGCCAATCATATTCCGACATTAGGCCGGCGACTACCCTTCTTTGCCATAGTAAAACTTTTCAACATTTTTGAAGAGAGGGTGGTGAAAATAGAGGAAAAAGTTCGGCTTAATGAAACAAATGGTATCAAAATTATTATTTCTGGGACGGCTTAGGCTATCCTTATACGGAATGAAATGCACTCTTTTTTCACTTTGTAATTTTGAAAGCGTGTCATCGAAGTGAGTAAAATTGTGAATTTCTAATTGGACGTCGACTGGTTATTTTTAGAATTTTTTTTGGTTTCCATTAGGTATGCCTAAAGTCAGGGCTTGGCCTGATTTTGTCAAGGTAATTAAATGAATAAGTTCCATTATCCATTTTTTTTCGGTTAATCTGTGAAAATAGATATAACCTTGATATAGATATAGATATAGATTGATATAGATATAACCTTGAAATAGATATAAGATTGATTTACATCTCCCGCACGCTCAGAAACGTAGGGGGATTCAAACGCAAATTCGAAGAACTCAAACCTAACAATCCAGCTGAATCGGATAAATTTTATGGCGTCTTAGAGAAAGTTAATTTTTGTGTACGCGTAGAGTACGTGTACCCTACGCGTGGTGTTACGTGTAGGGTAGTAAACGTACATGCGCCCAAAAATAATTTGATGGTGTGAAAAACGGCAACCATCGGAGTGGCTGGGCTCAACCGGCCATGATAGAGAGGGAGCACCACCAAGATGAAACCTGAATTATTTTCCTCAACGGTCCACAGGGACATATTTGTCCCAGCAAAAATGTTGATGCTTTTTGCTGCAAGCGATGCTTCAAATGGCTAGTCAATTGTTTATCCTTCCTTTGAAAAGTGTAATGTTTAAAATAGGACAGTTTATTTTGGGGTTTACGTTGATTTTTTCGGTTTATCGTAATAAAACAATAAAAATACAGGAATGTAATTTTATAGGATTTATAAATTACAAATTAAATATGAATAGAGCATATTTCAGATTAGGACTGAGGAAAATAAGCATCAACTATGCCATTGACAAAGTGTCAATGTTCGATACAAATACAACGTGTTTTCCTAATTAGAAAAATGATCAAACTTATTTAATTTCCTGGGACACATGTGTCCCATAGAACTTAAAGGGACGCGATTTTCTGTCGCATCGATCTACTTAAAAACGCATCAGTGTGTAAAAGGGCAATCGTCATATTCCGACGTTAGAGGTAAATTGTTGCAATATGCACTAGAGCTAAATCATTTGCCAGGTATGCCTTAATTAATCAAGAACGAAAGTTAGAGGTTCGAAAGCGATCAGATACCACCCTAATTCTAACCATGAACGATCCGCCGTAAATAGTCGATAGCTTGGATACTGTTGTAGGAAATACTTCGATTATCTATTCGCAATGCCCTTTTGCAAATTTGTGGTCCTGAAAACGGACGTTAAAAAAAGAAGAAAAAATAATTAATCTCGCTTCCCCTTCTGACTGCTGAAGCGGTTTCCCCTTGGGAAGTGGCCATTTAAGCACGATCTTGTCGAATTTCTTTTCTCCGACGGGGCGAGTTGTTCTCCCGAGCTCTTGGATCAACAAGTGAAGCTCTTTGGTAGCCCCTTGAATTTTTCTCATTAGTTCGTCCTTTGAGGTAGCCATTGTGAAACTAGTGGAATTCTCGGAATTTCTGTTCGTCTCCGACACGCTAGGTAATGATCAGTAAAAGGGCAATCATATTCTGACGTCAGAGGTAAATTGTTGCATTACGCACTAGAGAATCATTTGCCAAGTATGCCTTGATTAATCAAGAACGAAAGTTAGAGGTTCGAAAGCGATCAGATACCACCCTAGTTATAACCATGAACGATCCGCCGTAAATAGTCGATAGCTTGGATACTGTTGTAGGAAATACTTCGATTATCTATTCGCAATGCCCTTTTGCAAATTTGTGGCCCTGAAAACGGACGTTAAAAAAAGAAGAAAAAATAATTAATCTCGCTTCCCCTTCATAAGGGCGATTATACTCATGCTTCTAGCAACGTTACAAAGGAGGAAATTGCACTAAAAAACGTCCTTGTACGAACCAAACTACCTTCGAAAATTTTTCAACAATTAAATACTCATAATTTTTGAATTCAACATTTTGCTGAGTACGAATGTTATCGATTGTAGGGAGATTGTGGATATTTCTGATGGGTAAGTGAGCAGGAGGGATGGGAGGGACTAATAATTTGACAAAATAACATGATGTATTATTTTCACTATAATTTCGGTAAGAAATTGATTATTGTTGAGGTGTAGGTGATGGGCGGGTAAGGAGAGGATAAATTAATTATTTTGCAAAAAACATGAGTTATTCGTTTTATGAAATGATTTCTGTGTGTACTTTCAAAGATTGACGCGAAAATAGCTGTTTTCAATTTTTTATGCTTGGTGAAATGTGCCTCACTGATCAGGAATTTCTGAACGTTCGCTGTGGTATCTCAGTGAAAAATGCGTCGATTTTGTAATTTAAAAAGCCATTTTGTAACTCACAACACCGGCATGTTTTTACAATAATTAAACCCTACCTTTACCACCATAGACTTCGGAAGATTCGTCATTGAAGGAAACGGTAAAAATCAAAATTGCACTTTTTAGCTTTTTCAAGAAATAAAAGAAAATACTTAAACATTAGTTCGGTTAGTTAAAACGGCGTTTCTTAAACCCAAAATTTGTGCTCTTTTCAAAAATGTAATCGGTATTGTTCTGTTACGAATACGGTAGAAATGATTGTTGAAGAAAAGAACGCGTTTGGCCGAAAAATGACAAAAATACCTAAAACTCGGAATAGAAGCGTTTGCGACCCTATGATTTTGGTCCGTCCTCGTTAGTACTACGAGGTTAAAGGGGGGGGGGGATTAACGGCGCCTAACCGTTTTCCAAGCCTCAGAAGAGGGTAACGGGTCGGACGGACCACACATTACATCGCGAGTCGTCCGCGTCTGTGGTGCCCTTCGAGGTGACAACTCACGTTCCTCGACTTCGACTGTCTCGTCCTCCGCAAAAGAACTATTTCTCTGCTTGAACAGCTTGACAAGAAAATTAGAAATGTGTATGATTACCACAGAGAATACACATACCCCTTGACAATGAGACAACACGCTATCCAGCTCCCGGTTGCTCATCATGCTTAACATCTCCGTCACCGATTTTTTAATGACGTTTGCGTACGAATCAACTCGTCGTCCGCCGTCGTACCTCTCGTCGTCTCTCGACATTTCTCGATAGTATGCTGGTGGTACATACGGTCTTCGATCGTATGTTGATCGTCGAAGCGTTGTTCCTCGATGGTCGTGGTATGTGCTCCTCCTCCACGACGACCGCGGAAATAACCATCATCTCTTCCATCCCGACGGAAATCCATGAAGTCCTTGTTAAATCGACTCATCTCTAGCTCAAAGCTCGCCGAACAATTGGTCAACGTATGCAAGCGAGCGCCTTATATTCAGTTCCGAACTGGAAGGGGGGGGGATTATACTCATTTAGGGGTGGGGAGCGGCAGAGACTCTTCTTCACTACCGCGCTCCTGGCGGCAGAGCTCAAAGTGGGGAAAAAAAATCAAAGACAAAACGAACCGCTAGGGTTATTTCATCAGACATTGCGGCAATCACGTGAACGACAACGTGAAATCGACAAAACGCATCGTCTTCAGTGGCGCAAGATAGAAACATGGGATTGTAAACGCGTGCTGAATAAAAGTATGTTTATATAGGAGCGGTGACCAAAAAGGTGAGCTGCGAGAAAAGTAGAGCAGAAAAAAATTTCATATTCTTTTCCGGTGGAAACGTTAATGTCGAAGCTTGGTGAAGTAGAATGCTGTTTGAGGAAGTTTCACATTTTCCACAAATATTTTTTCTCGATGAGGCATATCAATCCTTCCTCGTAAATAAATATATAAAAAAATTAAAACCCCTCAGAAATATATTTAATTTCTTAACAAAAGTTGGCATATTTGAAATCCCGTTTTCCGCAACGTAATATCCCTGTATTCTCTGTACTTTTCATGCCTCTAAATAGCTCATCTGTTTATCCTCCATTATTTTATTATTGGAGAGCTCTACTAGAAAATAAGGCAAAGAAACACAACAAACCGCCCTCCGACAGCAACATTACAGGAGAATTTTTTTTTCGGAAGGCGCATATAACCCGCCGCTACGGGTTACTTTCGAAGTTTCGCCCCAACGAGATGACTCAGCCCCGGCCCCCGCGGCAGTAGAAACAACCTTTTCCGCAGGAATGGAACCGTCGCCTGTTGGTTCTTCAGCCACGCACGGGATAACACCCGAATCTACTACGTTCAACCCACAGGCACTTGATGGTAGGGAGGCTGAAGACCCCCGACCGCTCAACCTACACATCTGAACTGCCTCATAGACAACGAAAATTTTAAAAAACGCGTCATACATTATACGATACGTGAATAGAAATTTTGTTAAAATCATATTTTTAGTTTTCTATATAATTGAACACAAATTCAATGGTTTTTTAGTTAATTATGTTCATAAACTTTAAATTTCGGTTTATTCAATTAATTGAAACGGGCAACGGTAAAGCTTTTACTCTTTCACTTTCTTTTAGATCGTTCATATTTTTTAGTGAGGGGCTTTCTTACAGGACGGTAATACTTTCGTCAAAAATAATCAACGTCCTAAATCTTTATTTTTCTTTACTCTTTCACTCGCACTTCTCTCGCTATCTACCCGCCATCTTCCAGAACTTGGGAAGGGCTCGGCCCCCCTCATTTCATCATTGCCCCTCAACACCAAGCTTGAGCACCCCTACTCAAAATATCTTCTTTTCCATTTCTTTCTTTCTACTACACGAGCCAATCATAAGCGAGCACCTCCATATAAATAGGAAAAATGTTTGAAATCAACGCGGCATTCCGTTCTCTACTCTTCTACACTAGACATTCAATCCTGCTCGCGAACCTCAACTGACACGAGACACGATCTGAACCCCGATGACAAAAACACGCTTTGAAGTTGGAACAAACTGGCCCGAATTGAACAAGCTAAATGATGATGTTTGACGAAGGATAACACAAAAAAGGCCCCCAACAATCGTCGCCATACTTTTCTCTCATCCTACTCTTTTCAGTTTTTAACTACATATTATTTTTTTTTTTTTTTTTTTTTTTTTTTGGGGGAGCAGGAGGTGGAAATGCCTTTACGCACAGAGTGCCGGACTCCTGCCGAATGACAGACTACCGGCTAAAACCACCCCCCCCCTTTTCCGGGCATCGACTGCTGAGGTCATTAGCCCTCCTACTTTGTTTTTCTAAAAGCTTGCAAAGATTGAGGCTGGTTACTAAAATGACTGGGGTATTATGTGGCTATTGTTTTGGGAGTAATTAATTATTGTGATCTAGCAGAAGGATTTGTTTTTTTTAAATTTGATTGAAGTAATTAATCTCGCGTAGGTAGTTAAACAAGGCTCTTTGGATCTGGGTGTCCTTCGATCGGAGCAACTCAACATAAGAAAAATGGTGCAGCCCGTGCTTTTCACGAGTGTTTGCCCATTGGGGACACTCAAGTACAATGTGTACTGGAGTGAAGTGTACATCACAGCTTTCACATGTTGGTCGGTAGCGGCCTACAAGGTGGTAACTATGTGTTGCTCTAGTATGACCAATTCTAAGGCGGTTGAGGATAATTTCCTCTTTTCTATTGGTTTCTGGTAAGAAGATGTTTTTTAGATTGGACCATTCAGGGAAAATGAGGCTCAACGAGGAGGAACTTATTTCCCATTTTTCTTGTTGTTGCTTCCAGAGGGTTTGGGTGATATGGTTATTATAATCAGTTACCGGAAGGGGAGGGATAAGGAGGCTGGATGGATTGACAGTCGAGGAGGCGTCGTTTGCAAGGCGGTCTACGACCTCGTTGCCAGGGATTTGGAAATGACTAGGGACCCACTTGAAACGTATAATTTTGCCGGCTGTAATTAATGACTGAAGGTCATCATACATTTTTTTATTAAGGGGATGGGTTGAAAATTTGTCTTCCAAGGCTGTAAGAGCGCTTGCAGAGTCTGAAATTATGTAAAATTTTGAGGATACACTGGTTTCGAGACAGAAAAGGATAGCATAACTTATGGCCTGGAGTTCGGCTGTAAATATAGTTGTTATAGGATTTAGCGGGAATTTTTTTGATAACAGTCCCTCCACGTAATATGCACAGCCAACCCCACGGTCGCTTTTTGAAGCATCCGTGTAGATCAGCCCAAAATCACGGGAGGATGATTTGAAGGAGAGAAATTGTTGTCGGATTTCGGTAGGATTTAAATTTTGTTTTGTATCTGAATGGAGAGAGAGGTCTATGTGTAAGTTGGGTGATCGCCATGGATAGCAGGAATAGTGGTCTGTGGGTAGTAGTCTGGGGAGTTCAAGCTGTAATTGGGTGAGGTGTTCGTGGAAACGGATAGGGAAAGGCCTTGTTCGCGATAAGCATAAGAAGAACTGTGGGTCATAGTCACTGAGAACGGGATGAAGGAAATGGGTGGTTTTCGATTGCAGGGACACCCCATACTTTAAAAGTAGCTGTTTTCGGCGTTGGCTTAGTGGTAATTGGGAGGATAACGTATAGAGCGAGTCCACCGGGCTCGTGCGGAATGCCCCTAGTGCAGTGCGCAGGCCCTGGTTGTAGACACGCTCCACCGGTAAGAGCCACGATTTACGGGCGGAACCATATACGACGCTAGCGAAGTCTATTTTAGAACGGATAAGGGCTTCAAAGATTTTGAGGATCATTGCGGTACTACTCGCTGCGCGATGTCCCGCAATGGTTTGTATGACTCTCATGTCTGAATGGCATCTATTGTATAAGTCTTGGAGATGATGTTTCCAAGTGAGATTTTCGTCAAAGATTAGGCCAAGAAATTTGTGATGTGGTACATATGATATTGGCGCGTTGTTGATGTAAAGTTGCGGTGGAGTGTGAGGGCGGCGTAAGTGACAGAAGTGTATTGCAACAGTTTTTTCTGCTGAAAAGGTGAGGCCACGGCTGGCAGCATTTTGTGTTAAGGTGTTGATGGCTTCTTGAAAACTGCAGAGATCTTCACTAGTGGGGTCTGCAGGATAGGATTTGTATAGCGCTATGTCGTCAGCATAAAAAGAAATTTGGAAGTCACGAGGAATGTTATTCGTTAGATCATTAACGGCCGCCTGGAATAGTGGTATGCTCAGAACGGAGCCCTGAGGCACACCGTTATCCTGCGGGTAGGTCTGGGAGAGGGAGGAACCGACACGAACTCGAAGAGAGCGTTGCTCCAGAAAGTCTTGAAGAACCAAAGGTAGTCGGCCCCGAAGGCCCCATTTGTAGATTTGGTTTAGCGCTCCGTATCTCCAAACGCGATCAAACGCTTGTGTGATATCGAAAAAAATCGCGTTGGTGTGATTTCGATTAATAAAGGAATTTTGAATTGTGTTCTCCAGGTTGACTAGGTTATCCAAGACGGAGTGGTTGGAGCGAAAGCCTGTTTGGAAAGAGTACAGAAGGTTATGTTTTTGAATATAGTAGTTTAGTCGGAAAAAAATTAGGGTTTCATAAATTTTGGCCATACAGGATGTTAAGGATATTGGCCTATAACTAGAGACTTGCTGGGGGTTTTTCCCAGGTTTTGGGACAGGAATTATCAAAGAACACTTCCAAACAGAAGTGTAGACTCCTTGGGACCAAAGTTGGTTATAGAGGTTTAGTAAGAGACCTCTATTTGTAGCGGATAGATTTTTTAAAAATTCATTGGGAAGGTCGTCTAGGCCAGGAGATTTGTGATTTTTGAGTTTCTGCAAAACACGGTTAAGTTCATCGATAATAAAAGGTTCATTGTAATCAAGGGTGTTATTTGTCGAAAAATTCAGAGGCGAGTTATTTTCTATTTCACGTTTGAGGGTCTGAAAGGAGACGAATAGTTGGTGGTAGCACATTGTTCAGAGTAATGTTTGGAGAAGCACTCCGCGATCTTTCCCGGGTCAACATGGAAAATAAATTTGAAATTTCAGGGGGGGGGGGCTTAACCCAGTAACCCCCCTCCTCTCCACCTTGACAACGCGCCTGTGAACAAATGTACGAAATATCGAATATTACCAAAAATTCCTCAGGACTGTATGAAGAAATAAAAAAATCCATAGAAAATGCTAGTTTATATCTTGGTACTAATAGAAAATACCCAAGCAAGACCGTGTAACATAATCAGTCACTATCAACCCTTTGCAACTCAACTCGACAAAAAGAATATGAAACTACCGGCGCAGATATTGCCTCGTTATTCTCCAGGACTGAAATGGAAGAGATTCTGCAAGAAATAGATATTGCCACTCTAGATGTTGGAAGTAATAGCAAATATCCCACCAAGACCTTCTAACCTAATCATTTTTTTTTCCATCAAGTGCCGTTATTGCATAATTGAATTAGATAATAGAATAAATCATAAATTCGAGTCAATGAGGTAAAAAAAAAAAAATGATTTTCACACCCCAAATAGATGAGACACCCACCGGGAAATAGGTATTTTCGATCAAAAATTTATATAGATTTAAATTGACGATCTACTGCTAAGAGCAACAAATGGAATGTCAGCAATTATAGCTTCTTGTAATCCTCCAAACTGACCATTTTAAACCTACTGTTCGTCACAACATGAAACGAACAACAAAATAGCGAATATTCTAAAAAACTTGAAAAACGGCTGCCACATCCAAGGAAGGCAACAAGCATGCAAAATTCCCCAAATATAATGCAAATACCCAAGTTAGGCCCCTATTAGAGGAAATAACGAGTATTTCCCAACTATTGCGTAACTATTACTCAATTTGCCCGTCAACGGTCAACGTCAAACTCAATCTAGGACTCAAATGCGAAACCATTTTGAAGGAAATAGACGATACTGCTCGTCAAGTTATGAGAGATGATCCGCACCGTTCAAGAATAGATATCATGATGATTCCGTCGGAGTTACCGTAATCAATAAGGCGGTTCCCCCAGGGTGAGGTTCTTGGTTTAATTTGAAGTAATAGTTGTACTATGTAGAATTCCTCGTATCTTCAAAGTTAAATAAGCCGTCCCAGAAGTAATAATTTTGATACCATTATTTGTTTCATTAAGCCGAACTTCTCCTCTATTTTCACCACCCTCTCTTCAAAATGTCGAAAAGTTTCGGTAGTTTTCCAAGGGCTTTGTAATATTAAATTTTTGTGCCGTATTTTATGATACCTAAACGTGTGAATTTAAGCTTTTTCTTTTTGAAATTTCATCCCCCATTTCACCCTCCCCCATCAAAGTATTCGATAAATCTCAATGGGACCCAGGGCTTTCGTTACATTAAATTATTGAGTCGAATTTTAGAGCGCTAAGATGAACTAGTGAAGTTCAACGCTATTTTTGCACTTCCACACCGGAAGGACCACCCCCACCACCTTGACTTTTTCGAAAAATTAAAATGGGAATCAAAGGCTACTCTAACATGGAGTATAGAGAATCTAATGCTTCTAGAATCAACTGGTGAATTACAGTGATTTATTGACAATTTAACCCCTAATTTCCCCCCCTCCAGCTCAACCGATTTGGCCCAAATGCAATACCGACCGGGGTCTTATGACTACTGATTTTTGTGCCAAAGCGCATTCCACTAAATTGATTTCTTCGAGAGTTATCGTGCTAACAAGACCACACACTTACTTCCACTCGGGGGCAACACCCCCTCCCCTTCGACTTTTTCAAAAAATTAAAATGGGAATCAAAGGCTACTCTAACATGGAGTATGCGTACCGAATATGATGCTTCTAGAATCAACTGGTGATTTATAGTGATTTTTTGACCATTTCAACCCCTAATTTCCCCCCCTCCAGCTCAACCGATTTGGCCCAAATGCAATACCGACCGGGGTCTTATGGCTTCTGATTTTTGTGTGAAAGCGCGTTCCGCAAAACTGATTTCTTTGAGAGATATCGTGCTAACAAGACCACACACTTACTTCCACTCTGGGGGCAACACCCCCTCCCCTTCGACTTTTTCAAAAAATTCAAATGGGAATGAAAGGCTACTCTAACATGGAGTATACGTACCGAATATGATGCTTCTAGAATCAACTGGTGATTTATACTGATTTTTTGACCATTTCAACCCCTAATATTTCCCCCCCTCGACCTTGACCGATTTGGCCCAAATGCAATACCGACCGGTGTCTTATGACAACTGATTATTGTGCCAAAGTGCGTTCCGCTAAATTAATTTCTACGAGAGTTATCGTGCTAACAAGGGAAACGGCCATCTTTTAAATATTTAAAAATTGGAAGACCACTGAATACGTGTTTGAGAGGTTCTGAAACGTGAAAAAAAAACATGACAGACCCATTTTGCCAAACATCACGACGAGACAATAGTTGATTTTGTCAAATGAATCACTAAAATTGTTGTTGCTGCCGAATAAAGAAAATAAAAAAGCAATCCCCCAACCACAAATATGTTGAAGAGGACAGGTGCTACAAATAAGTTATCATGAAATTTTGGTTGTCCTGCGTTGTTAGTGCTGTCAAGGTGCATTGACTTGAATAAAAAATATAAAAAATCGTTGGTTTATCCAGATTAAACTACTGCCGTCATGACAGTGAAGTGAGAAGGAGTAGCTATCCCAAAAACTATTTAAATTGTAATTGTTTTTCTCTCTTTTTTCTTCGAATCCTTTGTAACCGGAAGTTCCGGTTAGTCGCTAAAAGCCCCCCCCCCCCTTGATATAAAACGATTCTAATATATATATATATATATGGTGTGCAAAAAGCGACTGGACAGAGAAAAACCAGTGAAGGGGTAACTCATTTCTGATCGAAATGACTATTTGCACTTTTCCGAAATTCTGCTTTGTTTCCGAGATATCCGCCATTTTCTGATTTTTTCAGAAACCGCTTATTGCACGCGCAGTTATTGTTGCAATGGCAAGAATGATGAGCCCATTTGAAAGAGCACAAAATTTTCTATTTAAAGAGCCTATTTCTATCCAGATCAGACGATAACTACTACGTTTTGAATCAGCTTATTAGCGAGGAAACTTAATTCCGGAAGTATTGGTGCTTTGGTGATGTAGCCAGAAAATTACGTTTTTACGCCAATAAGCTGATTCAAAACGTAGTAGATGTTGTCTGACCTGGATTTAAAAAGGCTCTTTAAATGGAAAATTTTGTGCTCTTTCCAATGGGCTCATCATTCTTTCTATTGCAACAATTACTGCGTGTGCAATAAGCTGTTTCTGAAAAAATCAGAAAATGGCGGATATCTCGGAAACAAAGCGGAATTTCGGAAAAGTGCAAATAGTCATTTCGATCAGAAATTAGTTGCCCCTTCACTGGTTTTTCTCTGTCCAGTCGCTTTTTGTACACCCTGTATATACATAAGATAAGTGATAACTCCGGAAAATTTAGTTTTTTTAAAAAAAAAACTTTATTTCACAAAGAATACTTTTCACTTTAATTACAGAAAAACCCGATTAAAATACGAAGTGGTACGCTTAGATGTCTGCCCAAGACTGATTTCCCATCGTTTTCTTTTCTCACAGCTTTCCTTTCCCCCACTTAATTCTAGAATTAAATCTATCTTACTTTGCTATTTAATAACGCTAGATCAATGATTTTAACATACGTAACTTATATACATATAAAGAAAAACATTAATTTTAATGAAACAGTGGTGTTTTATTTTACATTAATTGGTACTTCGTACCTACTGGCTTATCTTTTTCTAAATTAATTTACCGTCCGTCTTCCTCTTCCCTCAGTTAGAACAGAGAATCAAGTTGTTAAATATTTTATCGTTTTGACTCTTGTCGAGTACGATTGTTTCGCCGTAGCGATAGTAAAGAGGGCTCGAGTGGAAGCTGCGGATCTCGCCTGAGCTCCAGCGTTTAATTTAAAGATTAAATTATATTTCCTTCCTGACGATTATCGCGCCCTTTTGGGTGAGTAATAATTCCTTTAACCGAAAAGTGTACACCCTGTCTCGTCTGGGATGTAATTGGACAAAAGAAATAATAAAATTAAATTCCCAAAAGGCACTGTGTGGCAGCGAGGTTTAATCTGGGACCAGCTCCTATACCGTTGGCGGTTGTAGATCCTGTCTGAATCTAGGAGGTGCCTCCATTCCGAGGAACATCGTCCACCGAGAACAAACCAGATAAGATTTATACCTTATACTCGCGTCGCTTTTATCAAAAGTATTTTTGACTTTAAAGTTTTGCTGAAGTACCGATTTATACTTCGGAGTAATTATAAGCATAAGAACGCCCCCCCCCCCTTGTCTAGGATAGAACTTAGTGCATACTTCCTACCGATAGTTATAGTTTACCTTTGCCATAGCTGATAGTTAGACATAAGACTCATAACCCTTTTATTTCACGCTTTTCTTACTTGGTAGGCTAAATTTTATCCAGTTATGTTTGTTCCTAATTGTAAGATTTTGAGAATATAAGTTTGTTTCCTTGGTTTTATAGCCGTAGTCCCGGAATATTTTTGTTTACTCCCTTCGTCAACACTCTTTCCGGCCTCGGAAGAACCCTAGTAACTACCCGACGAAAGAGTCCGTGACACCTTTGTTGGAAGCCGTCACAAGTTAGCATTCAAACGACAAGAAAACTTTTGATCGTAAATCAAATTGTCTGTCTCCCATTTTCCATTCAATACGTTTAATGCTATACTACTTCTACAATAAAAATATTATTCAATGCCTCCATTTCAGTCAAGACCCACAATTATTAGTTTGATAATTTTCCACACTCACAAAAAGGAACTAGCTTCGACTTAATTCAATAATGAATTCGTCATATAACCCCACGCTATCCCTTCGTCATATACCCCACCCTAGTTGGATAACTTTCACCTCTACGTCACGGACGTCATCCTCCCGTGAAGAATAAGCCAGGGCTCGGGGTACGTTTGTAATGGCCAATGTGAGTTGCACTTGATCGTGATACTATGGCCTTCTTGCGTTGCTCATAACTTGCCTAGTTTTATCCATGAACTGGCAATAATAGCAATGATTTAATTGCGAATTATTGAAGTATATGTAACAAGGCGGTCCAGTTTTGGGCTTCATTTTTCTTTTTTCTTGCCTTCACAGTTCAAATGAGATGCGAAGCATTATTATTAAATGTAACGCTGGTAACGGGAGAGGAAGGGAGAAAGGCTCACGAATGGAGGAAAAACCTGTCGTATAAAAACACGGGACAAAGCCCGAGGAAGTTACTTCTTTTTGTACTAGGTTTGGACTTCTCACTTGTGGTCTTGTGGTCATTTCTCTGTAACTTGCTTTCTGTTGTTGAATAAGTCTTGTGAATTTTGTTCACTCGAAGGGCAGGGAGTGATTCGTGGGGTGAATTGTCGCAAATTGTGCGTTTTCTTCTTGTGCGTTTTTTTTTCTCTCTCTTGTGCGAGACCAGTGTGCGAAGTCTCGAGTATTTCCCGCAGACACACCACACACCATCGCCGCCACTTTCATTAGTGGAACCAGGCGCACACAACACGTCACTGCCGCCACTTTCATTAGTCGGACATTGTAATATAACACTTCTCATTTTGTACCCCTTCTCCTTCTCATATGTTCATTCCATCTTTTATTTTTTATGTGTTCTTTTCGTTGAATAAAGCCTACTAATCCCGAATCAAACGGGCGTTAATTTACAACAATTTATTCAACGAAAAGATGTCCGAAAGCAACATGGAAAAATATCTTAAACCTGATCGACTCGAAATTGAAGCTTCATCAAAATATGCATCCCAAGAATGGCTACACTGGAGGATTACATTCGAAAACTTTTTAGAAATTAATGCAGGCTTGCATGACAAGACAAAACTTCGGTTACTTATAAATCACGTTGCTCCGAGAATCTACACTTTGATATCCGAATGTGACACATACGACTCTGCCATGAAGGTGTTGGAAGGTGTCTACATCAAGCCTAAAAACGAAGTATATTCTCGACACTGTTTAGCCTCTAGAAAACAAAAAGAATGCGAAACAATTGATGATTTTTTACAAATACTCAAAGAACTTGCTAAAGACTGTAATTTCAAACAAGTAACAGCCGATCAAAACAAAAATGATTGTATTCGAGACGCATTTATTGGTGGTTTAAGAAGCTCTCAGATTAGACAACGACTTCTTGAAAATTTGACGCTATCACTAGATCAAGCATTCGATCAAGCCCGAGCTTTAGACATGGCCCAACAACAATCGACTTCCTACGGTCACCTCGAAGTGCAAATGCTGAACGCCACGAAATCTGGTATCGTTGAAGAAGACCTCACTGAAGACTCAACCTTAGCAAACATGTCAACAAACAACAAATGTTACTTCTGTGGAGGTAAACGACACACTAGAAGCCTATGTCCAGCTACGAACGCAATTTGCAAGTATTGTTCAAAAAAGGGGCATTACGAAAAAGTATGCCTGTCGAAAAACAAAATGAAGGGTTCTTCTGCGTCAATAAAAACGGAAGGATTTTCATGCAACCTTGCAAAAGCACTAGTGGAGGTAGAACTCAACACATTAAAAGCCAAAGCACTCATTGACACGGGAAGCAGTCTCAGCTTCATAGACCAGTCCTTCGTTCGAAAACATTCCATTCCAACAAAACAATCTTCGGGCCGTATCGCGATGGCATCTCAGTCATTCTTCACCGATATAAGAGGACAGTGCGACATAAATCTAAAAATCGGACAAAACAATTACGATACTAAACTGTACGTCTTGAATAATCTCTGCACAGATGTCATAATTGGACATGACATAATGAATTCTCACCAATCCGTTGAAATGACTTTCGGCGGAAATCTACCGACTCTTCAGATTTGCAACAATCTACAAGCAGCAAACGTCGAACCAATATCAATATTTCCGAACCTGCCACCTAAATGCAAGCCGATAGCAGTCAAGTCACGCAGACAATCAGAACAAGATGAAAAATTCATCCGAGAAGAAATCGAGAAGCTACTACAAAATAAAATCATTGAAGAAAGTAACTCGCCATGGAGGGCACAAGCGTTTGTTGTGAAAAACGAAAACCATAAAAAGCGCATGGTTATAGATTATTCTCGAACTATCAACAAGTACACTCCTTTAGACGCCTATCCAATTCCTCGGACAGACAACATCATCGACTTCGTAGCCAAAAACAAGATTTTTTCTCAAATTGATCTACGAAGCGCGTATCATCAAGTCCTGATTCCTGAAAACGAAAAGAAATACACGGCCTTTGAGTCTAACGGCCGTCTTTTCCATTTTAACCGTCTCCCGTTCGGCGTGACTAACGGCGTACCTTGCTTCCAGAGATTCATGGACGCCATTATCAAAAACGAAAATCTCAATGGAACGGTAGCGTATCTTGACGATGTCAAAGTTGTAGGGAAGGACGAAGCGGAGCACTCAAAAAATCTTGATCGGTTTTTGGCCGCCGCGAAAAAGTACAAACTGACACTCAATTTAGATAAAAGCGTTTTTAACGTGAGATCAATACGACTTCTGGGATACTTAATCGAAGATGGAAAAGTAAAACCAGACCCTGACCGACTAAAGCCGCTACTTGATCTCCCACCTCCTGCTGATTCGACTTCACTTCAGAAAGTTTTAGGACTATTCTCGCACTATTCGAAATGGATACACAAATTTTCCGAGAAAATTCGTCCACTTGTGCAAGTGAAAGAATTTCCCCTAGCTTCTGAAGCAATAACTTGTTTTGAAAATTTGAAGAAGGACATCACTAAGGCAGCCATGGCACCGATTGATAGCCAAGCTCCATTCACAATTGAAACGGACGCATCAGATTACGCCATTTCTGCAACACTCAGAAAGTCAGAAAGGCCTGTCGCCTTCTTTACTAGAACACTTTCAAAATCGGAAAAGGGCCACTCAATAATCGAAAAAGAAGCCTACGCTATCGTAGAATCAATCAGAAAGTGGCGTCATTTACTCATAGGAAAGAGTTTCAAAATAATAACCGACCAACAGAGTGTCTCTTTCATGTTCAACACGAAGCACTCTGGAAAAATTAAAAACGATAAAATCATGAGGTGGAGATTGGAACTTTCTGCCTACTCCTTCGACATAATTTACAGACCTGGAAGAGAAAACATAGCTGCCGACGCACTGTCTAGAGTCTGTTGTTCCTTGAATCCCAGGACAAATCTCAGCGAGCTACACTCCTCTTTGTGCCACCCGGGAATTACAAGGATGTTCCATTGGTCCGAATAATGAATTTACCGTTCGCCTTTGACGATGTCAAAAGAGTCGTGACGAGCTGTAAAGTTTGTGCTGAATTGAAGCCTAACTTTTACAGGAAACCTAACATCCATCTGATCAAAGCTACAAAACCGTTCGAGCGACTGAACATTGATTTTAAAGGACCATTGCCATCGACAAATACAAAGCGCTACTTGCTGACAATCGTCGACGAGTACTCTCGATTTCCCTTTGCCTTTCCGAGCGTTGACGTCTCCTCGAAAACGGTGATTCTACACCTGAAACAACTATTTTCAGTATTCGGCATGTCGTCCTATATACATTCCGATAGAGGAGCATCGTTCATGTCAAACGAAGTTAAGACTTTCCTTCACAGCTTGGGAATAGCTACAAGTCGCACTACTCCGTATAATCCGGAAGGAAACGGACAAGTTGAAAGATATAACGGCATAATATGGAAAACCATTCAGCTGGCATTGACAAATCATCGTTTGACTCAAGATAAATGGGAGGAAGTCCTACAAGAAGCCTTACATTCGGTGCGTTCACTGCTATGCACCGCTACCAACGAGACTCCACACGAAAGAATGTTTTTCCATTCGCGAAGATCCTTCCACGGAAGTTCATTACCTTCCTGGTTACTTGAACCAGGAAAGGTCCTGATGAGAAGACAAGTCAGACGAAGTAAATACGATCCGATCGTGGAAGAAGTCGAGCTATTAGAAGCAAATCCCCAGTACGCTCACATAAGAACGCCCGACGGACGCGAAACAACAGTTTCCACTAAACATCTCGCTCCTAGCGGAGAACGCGTCGAAACAGAAATTCAAGAAAATAACAAAGAAGGAAGAATGGAAGACGAAGACATTGATGTAGTAGACGACCAATCCGAAAATCACAGTCAAAATTACGAAAATCGAGACACCGCAAATGAGACGATAGACATCGAAGAACGAAATGTTGTTGGCGTTGATGCAAGAGTAGCCAACGAGCCCAAGCGGAGTAATAGAGTTCGCCGGGTCCCGAACTATCTATCAGATTACGACCTTAATTAACAGGGGGTAAATGTAATATAACACTTCTCATTTTTTACCCCTTCTCCTTCTCATATGTTCATTCCATCTTTTATTTTTTATGTGTTCTTTTCGTTGAATAAAGCCTACTAATCCCGAATCAAACGGGCGTTAATTTACAACAGACATCACACGCACGGTGGCGGAACAACCTCTATCGGGGCCCGGGGCGTAAATCTTTAGGAGGCCCTTCAGTCTAAAAGGGAGGAGGACCGCCCCGGCCCCGTCTTCCCGCAAGTGCGACATTCCACGTCCCGTCGTGCTCGTTTCTGGGAAGATCGATCACCCCCGTTGGACCCAGAAGGTCGAGGGGAACGGTGTGACCCCGTGGATAGGACGGAGATCGGTGAAAGAAGAGACGGAGGAGAATCTTGCTCTTCAGAAGTCGCCGACGGGCGAAGATTTCTGAGGTGGTTAAGGTTAGTCAACAACCAACGGTCAAGTTCCAAATAAAGGTTCTCGAGGCTTGGATTCCCCTGAGTAGCTGTTAGGTGCCGCAGACTACGGATGAGGGACTCCCCGCGCTCGAGGTCGTTCGCAAACAACACCCACCGCCGATCTTCCGGCATGGACGGAAAAGCCATGTCAAGTTTCTAGGAAAGGAATGGGAGAACTAAGAAAAGAGTCATAGGAATCATTAGGGACAGGAAACTTACCAGTGAACGAGAAAAAAGGGAAAAGAAGAAAAATTTTCTAATACAGCCGTCCGCGTCTGGCAATGAAACTCAAGTGAGAAAATCGAAAAATCAGGTGTTGGAATAGGGTTTCATTTGTTAAAGGACGGTAGTAAAAAAAAAAAAAAGGGAAAAGGGAAACGAAAGTGAACAGACATCTGAGGGTAGAATGAAGCGCAAGGGAAAAGAGGGGAGCACTTGTAACTATGAATTTTACCTTGTTTCTTCATTTTTAAGACGCGAATTCGCTTTTTTCTCTTTTTTGTCCTTGGATTAGCGCTTTTCTCAGTTTTAGCTCAGTTTTAGAATAAGGGCTTTTTCCTAATTTCAGTCCCGAGTTTACCCCAAGAATTCGTGGTTTTGCGTTGTCTCAATGTCAGCTGTGAACTAGGGATATTTCTTAATTTTTAAAGCCGCATGTAGTTGCGCTAAATCACAATTCTAGCCGAGAATTAGCGTTTTTCTCCATTTTGGGCCGAAAGAACTAGTTTTGCGAAATTTCAGGCATTTTTCTCAATTCCAGCGTTTCTTCCCTTCAATTTCAGCTGCGAATTAGCACTTTTTGTGCATTCTTTCCACAAATTCGCGTTTCTTAACTAATTTTCTCTCTTATTCGACCCATCGAATTAACCGTTTGTCTCATTGCTTTGCGAAGTTATACAGGGTGTAACGGAAAAGTCTGGCATAAATGAAATGGGTGATTCTTGGTCACATTTGGTACCAAAATGACCCTATGCATCATGGTCCGTTTACTTATGGTTTTGGAGATAATTGGGGTTTTCCTAATTTTTAATGCGCCCACGTCTTTCCTTAGAAAATCGTCTGTACCTGATGAAAAAATGGTCTCATTGAAATTAAAAAGAAGCCATTGGAAAGAGCACTAAATTCTCTGTAGGAATGGATATTTTCATCTCTAAATCGATCAATATTTAAGTGCTAAAATTGCTGCTGAACAGCCAACTTCTTGGATTTCCAGAAAACTCCTAGTCTTTCAGCCAGCTGTCAATTTCCTTATGGCCCTCGTAGGAAGTGTAAAAAATTATTAAAAACTTTTACTGTTTGTCAGCTTTCGAATGGCCTGCTTGGTTCTGGATTATTCTTTTTTTCTTCCGAGATAGAAGCAAAAAAAAGCCCCCAAAATTTTCCTTTTTAAGCACGCCTTCAGGTAAGGCAATTGCTTCCACGAGCGCACCCTCGGCCTCTTCAGTTAGTTACAAATTCCCGTTATGAGCTTGGATGGAGCCTTGGGTTGGATTCCGCTATTATTGAAATAATAAAACAATAAAATAAATAATTCTTGTTTGTTAAGAGATGTGATTGTGCAAATAAATAAATAACACCCACATCCACCACCAACCGCATTCCAATCACCATGAACTGGAGACAGGCTGAGGGCGCGCTCGCTGAAGCAATTGCCTTACCCGAAGGCATGCTTAAAAACGGATACTTTTGGGGCCTTTTTTTGCTTCTATCTTCTATGCAGGAGAGGCAGAGAGACTCATTTTCATTATCACGCTCCTGGCGGCAGAGCTCGAAGTGGTGGGGGGGGGAGAGAGAAAACGAACCGCTAGGGTAATTTCGTCAGACATTGCGGCAATCACGTGAACTACTAGAAAACACTGCGACTATAGTGGCGTATGATAAAAGCATCGGATTGTAAACGCTTCCTCAATAAGTTAGAAACGGACTTGTCAAAAGGAATGGACGAAATAGCGAATATTACAAAATATTCCTCAGTACTGTAATGTGAAGTGATGTTGTAAAGAGTTGAAAATACCAATTTAGATCTTGGTAGTAGTAGGAAATACTCCTGAAATACCGTGGGAAAGTAATATCTCTGGTACAAATGTAAACATACTTAATGTTGAAGAAAGGAGACAGATTCCTCGCCCAACACACAACGCTGGTAAGAGCGTTAAACATTCTAACATACTACGCTAGGATACCTGAGTGCAGAAAATGTAAAAAGCAAAAATAAGTGAAAACCCCAACAAACTTTTTGCGCTTTATCGTGACGCATTTTTAAATTTCACTTTATGGTCCTGTAGGGAAAGGAAGGACGTTTAGGGTTTTCGTGCTATTTTCTTACACTTTTCTAAAATGTTATCACTAAAGTTGATTATCATCAAATGTGAAGAAATTCAAACTATAATAATTGAAAATACCAGTTTAGACCTTCCTAGTAAAAGCAAATACCCCAGCAGGTCCATTTGTTTGGAGAATTCTCCGTAACACAGGGCCGCCAACCGTGCCGCGGATACCGCAGCATGGCGCGTCAGAGAGAGTCGCCGGGAAGACTGGAGGTCGGAGTTTGGTGGTCAGTGGCAACAAGCTGCACAAGGCACGACTTGGAACGGTTTGGGGGGGGGGGCATTAGCGTTAGCCATAGCCATGAATAATATGCCGTCTGGACTGCAACCAAACCATGGTGCGCTGTCTGGAACAATCAGCCCTGATATCACCATTTCTTCGTCAGATGTGTCGGATAATTGGGGACCTGATCATATTTCTAATTTAGCCGGGTTGAGGAAGTAATGATGGTGAAAGAATTTCTTAGTTCTTTATTTCTTGAAGAATTTATTTAAAAACGAAGGGGGACGTGAATCAAAGGAATAACCAAGAGAAATAATTGAAATTGTATTTTAACTTGAAAAAAAAAAGATGAAATTACAAAAAAAATTATCAATCCAACCTCTTGAACCAAAGGGAAAGATAGGGAAGGAAAAAGAGAGGAACTCACCACAACACCTGACCCGACTCACCACAACTTCTGACTGCGACGAGAAGAGAGACCAAGAGCCTCGAGATACCCGTCTCGGGCACTTTTATACTGAGATGATGGCGAGGGGTCTTGCATTTCCTGGGGGGGGGGGGATTGGAGTACGCCGGAGGCGCAGTTCGTCCGAATTTGGGATGGCCACAGTATTCAGGACCACCTATTTCGATTTTCAGGGCCAGTAGGTTGCCCCCATGCGTTACACATTTCCTCTGGGTTGTTAGACGACGGCCCCGTCGTCACGATAAGCGTTGAGACTTTGATGACAGTTAGAAAGTTTTCGTGGTGAAAGCGTTGGTTGAGGGAAGAAGAGCAAATATATTGGACGGTAATGTTTGTAAGGGTGTGTTGGGCAGAGTGTCTAAGAGGCTGGTGCAAGTTTGGACAATTTGAAGTAATCGAGCGGTTTGAAGTGAATAATCAGTTACAATTTGTGATCTATAAGTCTGGAGTACAATAATTATGAGACACAATTCTTTGGTACACGTGGTTTGTTTTGATATACAGATAATTAAAATAAAACATAACGAGTTATTAGATTAGAATGAATGCAAGCTCAGTTTGATCGATACATACATCACATACATATAACAATAGTAAGCACATTCGTCGTGACAGTGGGAAAATAAAGTTACGAAAAATAAAGTCAAAAACACGAAATAAGTGTAAAGTAATGGAGTACGCGTACATGGTCAGTAATGGACGGCAATGGAGCTATGTGATTAAGTAATAAGACAATCAACGCAAAACAGTCAAGTCAATATAGTTTGACCAATTCATCGAAGTAATAAAATCAATACAATCTAAGGTACTAAAAGGAGGAATACAATCAATGTATTCAATCATACAATCAATGTATATGGCCATGGATGCATTTCAAAATATCAAAGTAATACAATTAATAGGAGTAAAATGTCAACGTCATCAATCAGTTAGTGAAATCAATTCAATTAAAATAACCAACGTATGCGGTGTAATCTGTGCAATCAATAATTCATTCAATACATTTAATACAAGGAAATCAATATAATCATTACAATTAATGAAATCAATACAATCAATTTACTTGATGGAATCAAGGTAATCGATACAATTCATGGATGCCTTGTGACAGTACAATAAATGGAGTAGGTGCAAGAAATGAAAGCAATAAATACAATCGATTTGATCAATGATAGTCCATGCGATTAAGACAGTGAACGCAATGAATACAATAAATACAAGCAGTTAAGGCAATGAAAGCCATGAAATCAATTCACGCAAAATAATAGATGTAATCGATATAAGGAAACCAATTTAAGGAAGTCAATAAGGTAAAGAAATCAATGAATAGAATGAAATGCACTAATAAAATGACTTATCACAATACAATAAAAGGAATTAATGAAATCAATGAAGCAATATACATATAAATGAGCAGTAGAGTATAGTAGTGGTGATGTTTACATTTCTAAGCAACGTGATATTTTTTTACAGATTTTCCTCGGGTTAGTGGTAGTGCTAGGCTAAGCTTCTTGCCATCTATTGTTTTCTGGGATCGTGAGCCAGCTGAGGTAATTAGTTCTAGTGCGAATAAGAGTAATGTGAAACAAAAGATTTTTAAACAGCGTGTTTTAGACGTTAAAAGGGGGTTGAGAACATCAGTCTTATTTATTTTTATTTTTTTTTTTGACTTAGCTCCACTCTTAACCCTCCAATGCCCATAAGGTCTGTGAATTAAAAAATTCAAATTTTCTTCCATTTCTTACACATTTGGGCTAAAATAAAGCAAGAAAAAAATAATACGTGAATTTATCAGTCATACTATTAGACATATGGTAGGTGCACCTACAGGTGCTTATGGGCACTGCAACAACATGCTTGTAAATGGGGTTTGTCAAAACCCTATGTACAATGATGTCGACGAGTCATTACTTCAATTTTATTTTTTGGTGTGTCATGTATTTCTATAAAATGTACAAAATTTTCGAACCGGAATGGAAAAATTCAAGGGGCATCGATTTTTTGGTGGAACGTGTAACAGTGGACGTGGATGCCGATTTTACATTTTTTTCACATTTTACGTGTCCTTTTTTTTAATTCGACACATGTTTTTTGCTTGTCAGTGCCTTCAATAGTGTGCTCGTCGTCAACCAATTTCACTTTCTTCGTCGAAGTGAAAGGTGTAGATCTCACTACGGGAGCTCTTTGTGCTCGACGTCCGTACCGGAAGCAAAATGTCTGCACTACGGCTCTTCTGAATTCTACGTACGTAGTTTTGGGGTTGGCTTGCTTGTGGAGAAGCCACGCGTTGTGACAGGCAGCATCAACCCTGAAGATTTTGATCGAAGCGATCTACTCCTCCCATGAAGCAGTTGTACTGCCGGATAACGTCGTTCGGGCAGTCAATCTGAAGTCGTACCTTTTTCTTGTCGACAGTTCCGATGCGATCAACTTTCGACATTGTCTTCACTCCGTGGCAACTTGAGATTGCCGTAACGATGTTGTTGTCATTCCATTTTACGATAGTCATATCGTCTTAGTTCAAGTACGATGAAGAACCTCTAGGTTTTTTGTTCATCACGTCTTTCGACTCAGGCAAAGGACACTTATCTGTCCGGTTTTCCATAATAGTGCCAGTTCCGAGACTGAGACTGAGTGCATCGATCAACTTGACGCTGCTGAAAAATCGATCAAAGTATAAGTTAAATGGTCCGAGGTCGGCCGGGAGACGCGAAGAAAGTTCAATCACGACCGATGCCCCCAATCCCAATTCTTCTTGATGTGGTAGCTGAGCTACTTTCGACCTCTGGTAAGGCTCAAAGGACACCAAGTAACCCGTTCGTGTCGCTATGGATCATAATTTATATCCGAACTTGATCAGTTTCCCATGAATATGTTGTTTGGCGCTGTATTTGCCAAAGTATGGTACCATTGTTTCGTCAATAGACAAATGGGATGACGAAATGGAAATAAAGTTTTCCCTGAAATTTTTGTCCAACTCGGTGAGATATTGCCTAACTTTGGCAAATTTATCACCAGATGGTAGAGCGTCATTGTTTGCAAGGTGCAAATACTTTTGAATTTCGAAGAAACGGTTTCTTCTCATGCTCGACGAAACAAGTGAGTTGAAAGTGTCTGATTGAGTTTCCCAGAGCATTCGCATGTACTTTAGGGTCAAATATCCCGTTAGCAAAAGAATTGAAATAAATACTCACACTTCATCACAAACTAAATTCAGGGAGTGGTTTTTCTGGGAAGCGTAAAGACTACTTTGATAGGTGATCAATTTCACCACGTAGTCAGAAAACAGTTTTTCAAACCACTCAACGCAGGATAGCTCTGTTGCACTTATATTTGACGCTCTTTCGTTATCGTCACCGTTTCCCGCTCTTTTGGTAAATAAGGACTCGTTCTCTTTCCATCGATTTTCTTTGGTTTCCTTGACTTCTAGCTTTTGCCTACTTCTACTTGACTTTTTTTTTCTTTCATCGCGACCTTATATTCATTTTTCTTCGCATTTCCTTCCTTTTTTTGGAGCTGGCAAGTAGTCATCATCGTCTTTTTCGACCAACGAACATTCTTCTTCAACGATCACAGTACCATCTTCTTCGTCTGCTAGCGCATCTTCTTCTGCTTCGGTGGATTTCGTGGATACTTCTACATCATTTCTCAACATTTGGCGGGGAAGATGGTTCAGGTCAAATTCGTTTTCATCCCCACTTTCTTCGTCGGCGATGTGACTTCCTCCGGGTCAGGGGCGAAGAGAGCGATTTCAACATCTTCTAGTTCCTCACCACACTCCAAGCGAGCAATGATTTCATGGAGGGGAACGCGTAATCTGAAATTTGAGCGGAAAAAGACAATAGTCGTGGGTTCCCTGTACTCCTTCTATTGCCTAACGATCACCTAGCATACAAAAAACTATCTACAAGAAATCACAGAACAAGCAGCGAGCTGATTAGTAACAGGTAATAACAGGTTGACTGGATTATTTACAAAAAAAAAAAAAAAAAAAAAAAGAGAAAACACTGCGGCATTGGGTTCTCAAGTCAGCTAGTGCAAACGCGTGACGGACATCCCATGCCCATAAGAACCTACAGGTGCACTTCAAACTTTTCTTCGCCGTACTGACAACAGATAACAATTTAGCAGCGAACACTGGAAAACATTTACTCCAACTGTCAACATCACATTTAGTGCGTAGCAAACATAGTATTTACCTTTTACAAGCTTTAATGTGCGATTTGATGACGACCCCAGACTGAAAGGTGTGCTCTTCAGTGTATTGCATCACGAAACATTGATAAACGAGGTATACGTTGTTTGAGCGGCAACAATTTTGCATTGAACTTCATTACTAGTTCCTACTGCAACTACTAGATAGGAGAACCGGTCCCCGGATTGAACTTGGTGGCCACACAAAGCCAATGAAATCGGTGCACCTGTAGGTGCTTATGGGAACTGGAAGGTTAAGTGTACGTTGTGACAAGAAGAACAAAATATGCGGTGATATAAAGGTGCTTATCCTAGCGGGAGTGGTAGGGTTTCAAGCGTTTAATATGGAATATGACTTTTTCCCACTTACCATTTTTAGTGACTTCAATTTCATAATTTAAATTACTTAGTTTTCTAATTATTTTGTATGGACCACGATATTTTACCTGGAATTTTCGGCATTTCTCAGGTTCATAATTATAAAAACGGATGAGGACAAGTTGGTTAGGCACGTTCGTACCTGATTGATGTTTTTGGTCGTAATATAACTTGTTTTTTTCTTTGATCTTCTCCAAATACTGCGGTATTTTTGCTCTAATACTTTGAAGACTGTTCAACGTTAGAACCTTATCATGCTCGGATGTATGTGGAAGTGAATGTAGATCGATTGGGGTTTGTGTACTAAATCTATACATAGTAAGATAAAATGGGGAATAATTTGTTGACGGATGTTTGCTGATAGTGTAACTAAAAAATGCCATTCCAAGGTATTTCGACCACAATTTTGGATTATCCTGTACGTAATGGGTGAGCATTTGGACTATAGTGTGATTGAATCGTTCTACAAGGCCTTGGACATGAGGGTTGTACGAGCAACTAAATTTTTGTTTTATGCCTAATCCAGAATTTAACTGTTTCATAGACTCGGATGTGAAGGGTGTTCCTCGATCAATAGATATGACAGAAGGGACTCCAAAACGTTCTATTATGTGCAGTAAGAATTTTGCTGTGGAATTTGAATCAGCTGACGGTACTGGCATAGCGGTAAAATAGCGCGTGGTTGTACAAGTTCCAATGATTATGAATTTATGAGTTCCGAACGAGGGTAAGGGGCCTAAGTAACCGACAACTACATGAGAGAAAGGTTTTTCAATTGGAATAATCGGGTGGAGATTCCCAGCGGGGAGGGTTATGGGTGTTTTCATCTTCTGACATGAATCACAAGTTTTTACGTGGCTAATTACGCCTTTTAGTAAAGTTGGCCAATAGTATTTGGTAGTAGTAGTATTTGGTGTCTTCCCTCATACTGATTTCTAACAATGATATCTGCTGATCGATCCATTCGCTTGTGCAGAATTTCTTGAAGATTTAAATGAGACGCTGAAATCCACGATTGATGCAGAAATATGGCGTCAATTTACGTAAATTTTCGTAAGGTTCAATTTTGGGGCCGTGACTTTTTCTTGTATTTATCAACGAATTGCCCTTTCACCTCAAATTGGATTGTGGTGTCAAACCTGTTATTTACGCCGACGATATTTCTAATGTGGTGCCTGATGCTTCGTTAAAGGAGGACAGTGTGTCAGCTGTGATGCAATGGGTTGATACCAACAAGCTATGTTTGAATAAGCAGAAGACGCAGTTCCTTAAGGGGGAGTTGTACATGTGTTTCCTCGACCCCCCACCAATCATACCTCGCCTACTCCGCGTTACGTAAATTACCGCCGTATTTCTGCACCAATCCTGGACTTCATGGGCTCATTTTAATCTTCAGGAAATTCCGCACAACCGTTCGATCTTGCTTTCCCAAATAAGTCGTCGAAAGAGTGTGAATTTTCAAGGTAAAAGTTTATGTGCGTTTTACAGTTATAGTTATTTTAGGGATGAAATATGAAAAAAGAAGATCGTACGGTTGTGCGGAATTTCCTGAAGATTTAAATGAGCCCTTGTTGAAGTCCAGGATTGGTGCAGAAATACGGCGGTATTATACGTAGCGCGGAGAAGGCGAGGTACGTTTGGAGGGGGGTCGAGGAAACACATGTACAATGAGTCGCTTACGAGAGCCGTGGCTTATCGTTCGCTGGCGTTCACTCCCATACCCGCGGGAAAGGATGTTTGGTTCCCGGAACTTTCAGATTGTCGAGGACGATGAATAGCTTTTTAAATCTTTTGACAAAACTTTTCAATAATTTGCCTGAAAATATCAAGAGTATTGCCTCAAGCTGCGTTTAAGCGTCGTGTGAAGGAGCGTTTGCTAGTGAATCCCTTGTACTCCGTAGAAGAGTTTTACAATTAATTCTTCTTGCTGTGTTTTATCTATTTATTATTGTTTTGTCGTTGTTATACCTCTTTATGGCGGACGCAATAAATACTTTTTTTTTGTAATCACATCACATTCTGATATCACAGCTTGTTTGGTATTAGTATCACAGATCATAAATTAATTTGAAACACACCGCCTTCGAGAAAATCGTGCATATAGTCAACTGTGACATTGGAAAATAAATCAAAATATTTAACATTAAGCCAAATGCAACGAGACTATACACCCGTTGCTGATTCATTACGAGAAATTTAAGTCTTCTTCATAACTTATTAACATGTTTCTAAGTGATCTGTGGATCTTCCCTCTCAAAGGAACTTTACCGTGATTAAGTTTACAGATCCTACAACAGTGTTTAGCCGAACAACTCTGAAAAATCGAAGCCCTGTGTTTAAAATCCCAAATTATCACCTCCTGCGTGTGATCCTGTGTGACCTTTATACTTTTTGCGAGTTAGCTGTTACTTCAACTCCTTCTCTAAAGAAGCACTTGACTGCTTGACTTTGGGGCGGATAATTAAGATCGAGAGCGTAAACTGTATGCATGTAAAGCTGTCCAGCACTTGATAAGCTGCCTGTTTCAAACTCTTAGCCGTAATACGACGACGTCTGTCCCTCCAGGCTCGATATAAAACCATATCATCTGTTCTCCCACAACCCATCCAGAGAGAGATTTTTAACATTTTCGGTCATCCTGTGTCATGAATTGGCTTCAATTTAACATTTTAAAAACCAACAAAAAAATAATATTCGTATTCAAAATTTGACTTCTGCGACGTGTGAGTTCCGGACATCGGGGCTTACTTTTATCATGTGGTGTAGGTTACACAAAGGTTACCTTATCACGATTAACATGGGATTCACGTCCCATCCAAAAACCGGGTGTCCTTCAAAATATCCGGGGATTAGCCCCGATGTCGGTCTCCCCGACGAGTTCGTCCCAATCGGTGTCGTTCCCAAGGCGCGATTTGTCATCGGCACTACGGACCGAATAATTTACTCTACCATGGAAGAACTCATTAGTATTTGCTTGCTGGATGCCAGTATTCTCACAGTAGGTTTCAAAGTTACGGCTAGTGAATGTCGCTCAACGGTCGGTGATAAGCCGACTTCGAGAAAGTCACCGTTTTTTCTAATTTCACTGAGTCGTGAATTCGGGGAAAATAATGTTTTCTTAACGACACTCATCAGGGCACGTGTGCTGCATGTACTTTTCTATAAAATTTTTAAAATTTTCATCGCTGAGCCGGCTGAATGGAATATTATTCGCCACCATAAACTGACATAGGTCGGTTTTAATTTGGTCGACGGGCGAAGAGGTTCCTGCAAGAGGCACCACAATGCAATTTCGGTAAAAGTAGTTAATTCTATTTGAAAAAATCTCAAGTCGGCTGCACGGGTGTGCTTGGCTGTTCCAATGTGTTGCAAAACCTGCGATCTTCTTTCCGCTGTGATTGCTGGTCTCACAAAATTGGCAAAACAACACTTCCCCGTCTGATTTAAAGGCAAGTTATTCTCTCACGTAAGAGTTTATTTTGTTGAAAACACTACGCGACTCTTTCGGCATTTTAGCATTTTTAGCGGCATACAATTGACAATGCAAAAAGAATCCAGTAGACAACAAAGATAGTCTTTCTTTCTGGGCAATGTGACTTCTTTTCCCTTCGCATCATGCCTGTGGAATGAACGGGTGACTGAAGCGTATAGCTCCCCTTCGCTGACCAAAGCCATTTTTGGGGACAGCGCCGCGTATTTTCTCTGTTCTTTTATCCTTTTCTTCCTACCCTATTCACCACAAAGTGTCTTCATTGAACAGGACCGGATCTCATGGTTGGGGGGGGGGGCAAGGGGTATTTTTTTCCCCAAGGCGGCACTCGCAAGGGGCAGCAATTGAGCTCTGATTAAGAACAAAATTAAACCTAATTGGTTTAGATTATTCTATTACAAGATTTTTCGGATCTTGCTTGTCCGAGAAACCAATTTCGTGGGGTACGCGCGTACGGAATTTCCTGGAGATTCAAGTGAGACCTTGAAATTCAGGATTGGTGCAGAAATACGCCGATAATTTACGTAACACCTAGTAGGCGAGGCATGCTTGGAGGAGGGTCGAGGAAACATGTAAAACTCCCCCTGAACCCTCCTCTATTTTCTATACCATGGATAGATTAATTTACTCTACCATGGAAGAACTCATTAGTATTTGCTTGCTGGATGCCAGTATTCTCACAGTAGGTTTCAAAGTTACGGCTAGTGAATGTCGCTCAACGGTCGGTGATAAGCCGACTTCGAGAAAGTCACCGTTTTTTCTAATTTCACTGAGTCGTGAATTCGGGGAAAATAATGTTTTCCCCAACTACGGTTGGGTTGCTTCTCTGTGCATAGTGAAGCCCCCACTCCTCTTTCCGGTTCAAGGCTTCAAGTACCCCTCTAGTCAGTCGTGAGGAAGACGCTACCTCGTTTAAACCGCTCAACGTATGCCCATTGTAATGTTTGAGCCGACTGAAAGTTCACTCGGGTCATATTTGACCCGGGATAGCAAAAATTACCAAAAATGTAGTTGAAACTTTCCAGTTGTTTTTACTAACGCAATAATAAACACCATTATTTATGACGTCTTACTTACCAATTTCTTTATCAGGTGTGTTAGCCATCAGATCATATCGTTCACAGTGGCAAATGGCGTCTAAAAGAAAATTTTGGACTTCTGAAGTGCTCAATGAAGAACTCGAGCGAGAATGGACGAAGATTACGGTAGCTAATCGGAAATTGACGATTGCGTTGCGGCGAACAGAATGGTGAAGAGGATATTTTCCACCTCATAATTATATTCAACGACTGGTTTTCTTAACCCCCCCCCCCTATTTTGCATTTTAGTGCATTTCATTCAAAAAATGCAATATTGCGTTTGTCCTCACGGTGGAGGGTGGGGGTCACGATGCATTTTTTCACGTTTCAGAACCTCTTGAACACGAATCCGGTGTCCGTTCAAATTCGTATATATTTTTTTGTCTTCCGGAAGCATAAAAAACTTAATGGGTCATATTTGACCCACCGTAGCTCATGAGTGAAACCACCGCACCGTAGCAGAGGAGGGTTAATTTATAACTTTCTACAATAAAAACAATTCAACATGATGGCAGTTACGCTTCAATCTCGCTGGCTAATTGCCAATAATTTTTGAGCTCATTTAAAAATGCTATTACACCTGATAAAAATTTGTCGCAATCGACTTCAATTTCAAAAATAAGCAAACTGAATCACTTACCAAACATATTCAGCTTCTACTGGGAACCTTAAATCGAAAGAAAACATGCATTTAAAGCAGAGGTCAATGGCCTCTAAAATGGTATTAAACTCGTAGAGATAACTATCACTCCCCCTTGGCCTTGTGGTGGCTCCTAAAGCCACTACAAACGGCTTAACGACTACCAATGTAAAATTTGAAACTGCGCACGTTAAAAGTCTGAATCACCTCGCAAAAATCACAAAGCGTAACTCGAAGGAAATAAAAATAAAAGGGTATCATCTGTAGTCTAACCCACGTTTATCATGAATATTTCTTCTTGGTTGCCTCTTTCTTCTTGGAGATATGTGCGTTATTGGTGGGAAGTGTGCACTGCCCCCCCCCCCGGAGCCCCTCCTATTGGACCGATTTTATTCAAATATAAATGAGACCATAATATGGCTCAACCAATGTTCATCATGAATATTTCATCAATGTCGGTTGTCTTTGTTAGGAGATGTGTGCATTGGTGGGAAGTCCAGCCCCCCCCCCCCCCAGTGTGGAGCAACTCCAATTGGACCGATTGAATTCAAATTTAAATGGGACCTACGTTTGTCATAAATATTTTATCAAGCTTGGTTGCCTATTCAACGATAAATGCGCGTTGGTGAGAAGTGTACATTGGCCCCCCTGGAGCCCCTCCTATTGGCCCGATTAAACTAGAATTGAAATGGGACCATCTATAGCCTAAACTACGTGTATCACGAAAATTTCATCAAAATCGGTTGTCTACTTTAGGAGATATGCGCGTTGGTATTAAGTGTACAGACAGACACGGAACCAAAGTTGTTCAGGAAGCCCTGAAAAGCAAAAGGCAAGTGGAATTTATGAAATCGGAGACCGAAAATGTTTTCACCACGAGAAACGGTCACATACATACCTACGGTATTCCAGGAAGCAATATGCGATATCACAAGAATGCGATCCCTAATCATTAAGGGGGAGTTGTACATGTGTTTCCTCGACCCCCCTCCAATTATACCTCGCCTACTCAGCGTTACGTAAATTATCGCCGTAGTTTTGCAGTAATCCTGGATTTTAAGTACTCATTTTAATCTCCAGATAATTCCGCACGCCCGTTAAATCTAATGTTTTTTCATATTTCACCCCTGAAACAACTATAAACCCCACTTAAACTTTTACCCTGAAAATTCGAGCTCTTCCGACGGAAAGTAAGACTTAACGTGTGTGCGGAATTATCTGGAGATTAAAATGAGACCTTAAAATCTAGGATTGGAGCAGATAATTTACGTAACGCAGAGTAGGCGAGGTACGACTGGACGGGTGTCGAGGATACACATACTCTCCCTTAAATACGAGCCAATGTTCTGTCTCATTTTCGGGAATCTATTTATGCGGTCCTTACTTTTGAAGACAGAAGTGATTTCACCATAATTTTGTTTCATCGTAGGCAAATTCATTCGACTTATATCTTCGCCGATGATGATCCGCTCAAGTCCAAATCCGACCTGAAAAGTTTTCGGTGGCGCACCCGTCGAGTGGGTTGGTCTAAAGGCTCAGACTCAAGGTCACTTTTTTGTGTGGCTACTGGCAATTTCTTACGGGCTTCGCCATACGTTTCTAAAACGAAGAATATGATCAGGAATCCTGAGATACACCTTTAAGAAATGGAAAATACTTACCAAACCATTCAATAACGCGGCAACCATAAAATAAAAATTTCCCGTCAGGCTCACACGCCCTTGCCACCAAAGCTGCCGCATTTTTCATAAGTCTGATTGAAGAAGTGTTTGAAGTAATCAAGAATAACAATAAATGAAATTTACTAAAAGTGTGGGGATGCTAGTTATGGAGATATGGGAAAGCTACCTTTTCGTCTGAGTTGATCAAATGAAAAACTACGAATTTCCCTGATATGGACTCCAACCCGGGGCCCGGCAGTTCGCTCATAGATTTTACTACACCTAATTCAGTCGATGCGATCGGGGTGCCGTAAAAATCAGATACTACGTCACATGCATCAGCTACGATGAATAATTTGTCTCCGAAATTTTTACAATTTGTTTTAAGACATCCGGTGTAGTTTCCATTTCCCACTCTGAAAAACCCGTTTTTGGAACTGGGCTTCAATATAAATTTGGAGGATCTCAAACACTTATACGTTTTCGGATTTGGATCATACCCAGAAGGCAGCAGACTACTCCAGAACCATTTTTTGGCGTTCTAACGAGTTGCTTTCAGCTAGTCTCTTGATTATCTGTCGTGGCCGTGACCTTCTGTTGAGTGGTAGGGTTAGGATTGAGAATCCTGAAAGTTAGAGATCGCTTAACTCCGTTAAAACGAATAATATTATATATACAGGGTGTACAAAAAGCGACTGGACAGAGAAAAACCAGTGAAGGGGCAACTCATTTCTCATCGAAATGACTATTTGCACTTTTCCAAAATTCCGCTTTGTTTCCGAGATATCCACCATTTTCTGATATTTTCAGAAATAGCTTGTTGCACACGCAATAATTGTTGCAATGGCAAAAATGATTGGAAGGAGCACACAATTTTCTATTTAAAGAGTCTTTTTTAATTCAGATCAGACGACATCTGCTACGTTTTGCAATTGGGTGAGGGAAACCTCACATTTATCGTGTGTTAGTTCTATAACATAATCCGTTGCATTTAGGAACACGCCCAAATATGTTTACATAGAGCGCGCACTATTTTCAAGTTTCCGGCTAATAACCTAAAATCATTCTGCTGGAAGATAGCGATTTTTTTGGTCACGTAGTTTCCACAAGGAAATTTAGGTGAAGAAATCGTACTTACCGAAAAATTGCATCAACTTTGGTATTCTGTCCAGGTACCCCCTCCCCCTTCTCCAAATTTTTGCCTGACTCGTGGACCAAATGTGGCTATGCTCAGAAAAAAAAATGTGATAAACGAACAGAGTTCACTCATAAATAGAAATGAAACAATTACCTGATTGAATTGTTCCTTCGCACTTTTTACATGCTCTGTGGGAAAGAAAGGGAATGTCCGCAACGGCAAGGATTTCCTCCCAACGCCCCCACCCCACCCCACGACTGTTGCAATCATGCCTGATGTTATGGCAAGATTGACGTACATTTTTTCGTTTCCAACACTAGCGGGCTTGTCGGTATGAAGAGTCGTTTCATGATGGCACATCCTTAGAAATGAACACGTTTACCTAAAAATTGTGTATGCATGCAAATGCATAATTCTTGTACGCACTTGCATCTCAGACTTAGTATGCTTTTCAAGCCTTTTTGAGTTTCGCGCATGATTTCCATGTGTTTGATACCAAACGACATGGGGCCATGCCCGTCAATATCGGCTAGTTGCGTGAGAAGATACTGCAAGTCCACGATTCGGCACCCTGAAATCGTGATTTTTTCTTTCTCTTTAACTGAGGATTCGTGCTCCATTTCTATTCAAAGTGTATCTACGACAGGATTACCGTTCCGAGTTTGAAATACATTAAATAAGACAAGTGTAATACGTATCTCCATTTGTGGGTTCACGATGTACTTATTCAGTTATAATCCCATTAGCATTGCATAAATAAAATACCTTGATGAGGGTGAGAAATATGTTCCACTGTTTGGGGCTCTAACGGGAAAAATTATTCAATCAAGAAATCGTTGGAGTTGAGTGCCGAATAAAACACTTACCACTACTCTCCATTTCGTCACACGGAACGGTGGAAATTCCTTGTGCTTCTGGAGAAAATTGTCCGATATTAATGCTTCGACAAAGCATAGATGTACAAGTTGATTTATACATGACTTTGAACCAAAGGCATTCAGACCTTTTTGTGACGTAATTTGCGCAAGCTTTCACGGACAAGTCGTATTGTCCGTTTCATGCAGCCACGCGTTCGGTAAAAAGTCTTTAAGTTAGTTAACCTTGCTCGCACTGAGACGTAATGATAAGTAAACACCGGTACTTGTTGAGAAGTTTATATTATGACGGTGACCCGGGCGATGATACGGCTGATTGTATTCGACAATTTGGAAAGAGGCCCTTCACGACTTCAGCTCTTCTTGAAGTTGTTAATTACAGGTAAGAAAATGAGGCAGCAGGGTGGGGGGAAAGCACCACGTGTATAAGGTTGAAGATTTTTATCGAATTTTTGTCTTTTGTTACCTTGCGCCTCTTCTGACTCGTCTCGAAGACTTCCTGCGGAACGGGGTCTGCAAATATCAAAAGACGGCTCTTGTTCTTCGGCTCGGACGACCTGGTGAGTCCAAAACGGTGGAGTTGTATTATGCCGTTGCTGTAATACGCTCATGTTTTAAAGATTTTATTTATTTATTTATTTTTTTTAAACGGGACAAGCCCTTTTTTTACTCATGCTTTCCAAATAACCGCAAATAGGTGATAATAGGTGCATATAACCTTCAGAGTTGCGATCGAGGTCGAGAGAGGTATCATTCCCAAGATAAAGATAAAAAAAAACATTTTGACAACAGCGCGGAAAGATAACACTAAACAGATAACAGTAAAAACCGTGAACAAATAACAAGTCTTAAATACAACAATAGAAAGGAATAGAAAGTAAAGACACAGCCAGCTCACATCACGGAATCACAGTAGGCATCACTTAGTTATCACAGACTAAATCAGAGCGGACGTCCTTGTCCTTTTTTATACTTTTGAGAGGAGCGTTAAAAATGTCCACACCGAGATAATTTACCAGCCTCATCATCCTTGGTAGGGGAGAGTTGCACAAATAATCAGTTTTGTGGAGCTGGATGTTGAACGTATTTTGAGCACGAGTTGCCTTCGGTGGGACATTAAACCCAAGCCTTCCGACAAGTTCACTGCAGTCGATGAGTCCCCTTGCTATCCTGGCCAGCAAGTATGCATCATTTGCCCTACGCCTTGACTCCAATGACATCCAACCCTGGCCATCGACCCTCAGACCCTGGGCATTTTGGGAACGGTACCGTAGGTGTTTTAAAAATTTGTGTTGCACCTTTTCCAAAGCGTTTACGTATGTTACCAGGTATGGCGACCATACAGGCGATGCATATTCCAGTACGGGGCTCACTATTGCCTTGTATAAACAACTCAGAACATTAGGATCCCGGAAGCCTACAGTGGAGCGAAACACTAAGCCCAGGGCTCTAAATGCAGTCTTGGAGGTGACTTTGTCTTCGCTTCTGGGACATTGAATAGTATCAAATTTGATGCTCTCCGATTCCGATCGTTAATCTCGGCAATGAGCTCTTCGAATACAGCAGGTGAGACTTCCCGCGATTGTAGGCTTGTATCTACCGATTTCTTCAGAGATTCGATTTCTTTTTTTAGGTCCCCTAACATCTCCTTCAGTTCGCCAATGGTCTGCTTATTATTCTTGCAAGAATCACAAACGTAAGTGACCCTACTTTTTGTGTTTTGCAGACAGTTCATCTCCGACCGGCTCAGCCCAGCACATTTGACTTCGTGAACGCTCCTATTACAAAACGAACACACAACTCCATCATTACCTGCTGGCTCAGCGCATTTGAAGCAGTTCGGCATATTTCGATTTGATTTAGCTTTTCCGGTTCAATTGTAAATAACGGAAAAATTGGAGGTTTTGGACTTTCCGTAAATGAAAAGGATGTAGTCCATTCTCTCGTAAAGTACTCCACACGCGCGTATGGCGCACTCCCAAAGTCCTTGCAATTCTTCGGGTACTGGTTGTTGGGTCGGCTTCCACCATGTTCAGGATGCGGTCAACATCTTCATACTGTACATTACTTCTATCTGAAGAAATTCTGAAGCTCGGCAACGAACCCATTTGGCAAAGGGAATTAAAAACTTGCCGAAAAACTCTTGCACAAGACGACGCTGTGGGTACCTCCGGACATATTCCGTTCGAGCAGCTCCAGCATTCCCATTGAAGAAACCATAAACAAACACAATATTTGAATATTCCAAATGCGAAAACAACCGTGGCATTTTAAACACGTTTACGGGACTAATGCCGAGCGAAAATTACTCAGAAAGCTTATTCATGAATTCTTGGAAATTCGATCGAACATTTTTCTGACAAAGCCACATTTACGATAAACGGCATCATAAAAAATTATAATAAGCACGTCTTTGACGACAAAATACCCGCAATCGACCGTCGAAAGCCATTAAATCGTTAGATTGACCGTACAGATCCAGTGACTTGTTTCTGACTCATTTTGACGGCTGAAAAATTGATGTTTGGAAAGAGGGGGGAAGGTATAAATTAGATGTATTTTAGTGTCACTTTGGAGGTGGATAATTGAGTCGTACAAAAATAAATTATATTGAACCTTTCACGTGAATTTTTTCTTGCTGGAACAAGGAGTGCCTATTTTTGAGAACTTGGCCTTGCTTTTTCGAATACTCACCGCGATATCTCGGTCAAAACAGCACTGATTGCCAATCTTCTTGAGCCGTTTGAAAGCTTACAAAATGGACATGTTTTCCCCGAGTTCCGCCAAATGGTGTGGCATGATCAACCCTTAGACCGGAATATCGGTCAAAATGACCGCTCAGTTTCTAGTTTGTCACTGTAGTGGGGCTAGTGACGCTACGATTGGGGTGGGGGCTCATGACATCTTCAGTACCTTCCTTGCGTGCGGCAGGGTAGCCTCGGAAAGGGCATTCGGCTTTTGGTTTCCAGGTGAGTAAATTTTTTTCGTACTACTGGCAGTCAAAATGACCGGTATTCCTGTAAAGCATAATTCTCGGCCGGACAAAATGACCGGTATTCCTACAAAGCATGATTCTCAAGCCGGTCAAAATGACGGTGTGTTCCGTGATAACGCTTTTTTCGCCTACAGGCCAAACATTTCCGTGCGCTACCTGGTTCGCTTGCGTACCGAAACACTGGTTTTTCGAGTACGGTTATAACTTTATTCAACTCCCACGTAAGTAAATATTTCGTTGCACGAGTATTGCATTCTGCATATTTCATATCGCAGTGAAAGAGCGTGTGCTCTCCGTTATTTTTCTTTAGCGCCATTTCTGCGTATCCAGGTGTAATCGAAAAAATGATTCGGACAAAACTGCCGAATGTGTCACGAAGGGCAAGGTGTTGCAGATGCGCATAAAAAGCTAGGACAATTTTATTAAGATTGTATTATTTAAAGAAAGAAAAACTGTGTGAACTTGGGAACAACATTTTTCATAAAAGCACGATAGCAATCACAATTTTTATATAAGAAGTTGGAGGGGTCTCTTAAAGTTCTGACTGAAGGGAGCATAACATTTGCTACTGTGAAGCAATAAAATCCAACACGCCCCCTCGAATGATATGCGAACAATTGAAAATTCAAATTACTTGGAGACTAAACATTTTTGAGCCCTAGTAATTTCACAAATCGAGCATGCGTTGGTCCCGGCAATGCTTTCGTGAAAACATCTGCCATCATGTTTTCCGTTGGCATATATTTGACAACGATTGGTTTTTATATGGTCGCGAACGAAATGGTATCTGATGTCGATGTGTTTGCTTCTTTGGGTGATCATGTCGTTGTGAGCCCAATTTATCGCACCCGAGTTATCACAAAATACAATCGTAGGCTTCTTCTCAATATTGGGGCAAAATTCTGAAGTCAGTCGTCTTAGCCAAATGGTTTCTTGGATACTGAGGGATAGTGCCATGTAATCAGCTTCGTTGGTACAAATTGAGATTGATTTCTGTTTACGACTAGCCCAAGAGATAAAATTGTTTCCGATTTCCGAACAACAGCCGGTAACTGAAGATCTTTCGTTCAATTTGTTTCCCCAGTCTGCATCACTGTAAGTGAATAGTTCGAAATTTTGAGTCTTGGAGTATTCAAGTTTTAGGTCGAGAGAACCTTTAAGATATCTCAGTATTCGTTTCACAGCAATCCAATGGCTTTTTTTAAAGTTGGTATTGAAACGGCTAAGAACATTAACTGCAAAAACGATGTCAGGTCGGGATATTAGAGATACATGCAGTAGTGAACCAATAGCCTCTTGATAAGGGACGTTTCTATCGAAGGGCTCGTTAGACTTCGATTCTTCCGGTGTAAGCGACAGTTGTTCCGTCGAATTGGTGTCCATTGGAGTTCCAACTGGTTTGGATTGTTCCATATGGAAGCGCTTTAGAATTTTTACTATGTAGCTCTTCTGGGAGATCCAAACCTTTCCGGAATCTCGGTCACGACTGATGTCCATTCCAAGGCAGTTTTTCAGGCTTCCGAGGTTGTTCATTTCGAACTCTTGATGAAGCCGGTGTTTGATTTCTTCCTTAATTTTTTTATTGTCCGAAAGAAGAATGAGATCGTCGACGTAGAGAGCGATTACAGCCATCCCCTTCTCGCTCGAACGGGAATAAATACAAGGATCGGCGGCTGAAAGGGTGAACTGAAGCTCTCGCAAGACAGAGTCAATTTTTGTGTTCCAACATCGTCCGGACTGTTTAAGCCCGTACATGGATTTGTTAAGACGCCAGACTTTTCCTCTCTCATGTGGTTCGAGAAATTCTGGAGGAGGAGAGACGTAAATTTCTTCCGGTAAATCTCTATAGAGATAGGCAGTCTTGACATCAAGGTGGTCGATGTCCAAGTTGTTTTGAGCGGCGAAGGCCAAGAGAAATCTAATTGAAGTGTATTTCACGTTAGACAGAGAAGTGATCGGAGAAGTCTGATGGTTTCTTCATCCGCCGAATTTATTTTCCTTGCCATAAGTAGCAACTGATCCTTTGACAAATTCATGATGATATAGTAGGATGTGTGTTTACTGTTATGCCAATGGAGTGGCTTTTTAGGATAGCGATTCCTTTGGCATTGAGGTGACCTAAGTGGCGGTGCCAGAGGGCGTCATTATCGCGGGAGAAGAATGCTGTCTTCATTGGAACATTCATTCGATAAATACCGTTGATCTCGTGAGCTGTAGCGAATATTTGACCATTTTCGTCGTAAATGTGACCACCATCTTTATTGAAGACGACTGTGTTGCCTTTCTTGACGATGCGACTCACAGACAGGAGGTTGGCGGCAGCATTTGGTGCGTAAAGGACATTATTGACCTCAATATCGGTTGAGTCGAGTGGGTCCGAAGCAGTTACCGAAAAATTCACTGTGCCTGTGGAAGTAGCAGTCAGATTTTGGTTGTCAACACCGAGAGCCTGGCCTTATCGCAAGGATATAAAAGCGAGGCTTCCGATTCTGACATCGACTCCGATGACTCTTATGTTCCCGACAATGTGACATTACTTTCACCGACAAGAGATGATATTTTTGATGAACGACCCGGACGTGACGAAATAGAAGACAAAGACTCTAGTCAATCGGAGTTAGACGAAAATATCCTGCTGGATGATCCCACAACTCTTTCTATTGCCACCGTTTATGAACCGTTGGACACACATCATGCATCAATACAACCGATGACGACCGCAAGCACTAATGAAGATGAGGATGACGTCATTCGATCTGGACGGCGCAAGCGGAGAGCATGTATAGAATCGGACGAGGAAAGCGAGGAGTCGCAACCATTGATTTACTATGGGAAAAAAAGGTGTTTTGAATGGGCATCCGAGCCAGTGCGTTCTGTTACGCAAACTGCAAGCCGCAATGTAATAAAAGTTTGGTTACAAAAGCCAAGTGGACCGGCTTTGTTACTTGGCCCCAGACCTACGGCTGAAGATGTTTGGCGTCTATTTATAACTCCAAGCATGGTCGATACCATTGTTACATTCACCAATGTCAAGCTGCGTGACATGCGCCAAAAAATTGATAACCCGGAAGACTTGAGCTACAAAGATACGACAATAGATAGACGCTTTACTAGGAATCTTCGTATTTTGCTCGATTCTATTCTTTGAAATTACGTTCCTTTATTTGGTGCTTGAATGTAACAGTCATTTTACGAAACTGAGTGTGATATTACTTGTCAAATAATTTTGAGAAACTTTATGGTGTTCCTACATTATTTATTGTTCGAATGAAGAAGACTGAATAAAAGACTTACGTTTTCTGTTTATTTTGCTTGTTTTGCATATTTATATTACAGAGAAGAAATTGCCGTTTTACGAAGCATCAAAACAAGTAAAACCCACTTCGTGCAACGGGAAAGTATCAGTTTTCAAACATAGCGGTCACTAAGACCGATGTTCCGAGTAAGAGGGGGTTTCGACATGTTCCGGTCTAGGGGTTAAGTATGATGAAATCGTCGCCGAAAAAAACGGAAAATTTCAGTAACAACATTTTCACCTCTTTCGATAAACAAATGAAGATACTTAAACCCGTTATTAGCTTGAAGAAACTAGGTATTTTTGAAGCAAATCTCTTTTCTCAAAGCTCGCGCAAAGCTCTTTTCAGAAATGTCACTCATTTTGTTTTATGTTAGACGATGGGCTTGTCTCGACGACTTATTGGTGGAAAAAGGGAGAGTGGCTAAAAATTCACTAATTTGGCTCTATCTCCGAAACATAGCATTTGCGGCCCTATGTTTATATGCCTTTTTTAATCCGCCCTGCCGAGTACTACAACATATTTCAATCCGGATCATTCCTCCCCAAACACCCTGTATATAAGTCCGAATTCTGTGTAAATGTCCGATTTCTATACATAAGCCCGCAATCCGCAAATGCTTTCCTTCTGAGATATGCGTGCGATTGTGTTATTTCATCGACTGCCTACTTTTTCTCCAAAAACTCGATTTTCCGGTCCAACCGTTGGTCTTAGAAAAAAAAAACAGGTTGGCAACCCTGTGCAACGAGAGCCAATTTATGTTGTAACTGCAATAGCGGCAGTTGCGCTCGACGGCATGTACACAACAGTGCTAATAAAGCTCCATCCTTAAAAGGACCTTTTCTCTAAAGAACCCATAAATAAAACAAGAACAAGTAAAACAGTATCGACCATATCTTTGTTGTACGTTCCTCTCTGGTCCCACGACATAGCTTTCCAAAACTCATCAAAGAGTTTCTGTCTTGAGAAAATTGCCGGCTCTTGAGACTCTTTCCAATGTACTAAGTTTGCAGGCACAGGCTGGTTTCAATGATTTGGCTGCTCGATGGACGTCATACTTCCAGCGCCCTCCTATTTTCATCCTTCCCGTGTAAGATTACCCCATTTCTCTTCTCTTCTTGCTCTCCTTTCTTTTGTCCTTGACAGTATTTTTTTTAACGACACTTGAGCAATGTCGAGGAGCTTCAGCAATGTTTTTCGCTCGATTTTTTCGTCTGAATTGCTCAACTTTGACTTCGGAATTTGTGAACTAGGAAGGTCTTCTAATAGTAAGGGTGTAAGTTTTTCAGAGAGGGCATGATCGTCTTGTTCAGTTTCGTGGGCGCTACTTGCAATCCCAGGATGGGTGTTGTGTTCCATAATATCTCGACAAAACTCTTCTGCAGTCTGCATCAGCTCATCATTTTCCTCAGCTGTGACGTCTTCGATGACTAGTGGTTGGTCTAACCAAGATTTTGTTTCCAACTGTTCTTTTTATCACTACCGCTTATCGATTCAGAAGAACTGAGATCATCATTCTGCTCATTGATCTGAGCTTGGTAATCTTCCTTTATTGCAGGACCAACTGGTGGCATCGACATCTGAAGACTTGATGTGCCTGGGAATTCTGCAAAATGCACCAACATAAAAATTCAGCATTCAAATTTGGGAAAAATGAAGCCGAAATATTATCTCCTTCCAGCCTAACAGGTTCATTCACTTCCAGGATTAGTTTCTTCGGCGGTTGTTCCTGCAGCTCCAATGGCCAAAATTCATTGGGCTTTTTACAATTATTATTGTTGTCGTCGATGTATTGGTCCTGAATTGTTATTGTTGGATCACAGCTGTTGGATAGTTGAACGTTTAGTTCTCACTTTTTTGTTTTCTGCGGCAAATAATCATAACTGAAGTTCAATCTGTAGAGAGATGAACTTGTTATTAGTACTTATCTTTTTCGAAGACTCGGTAAATTAAATAACGTTTTCAAAAACTTACTCTTAAGTTTGATGTATGTGAAACGCCCAGCAATGTGGAAATCCTCCTAAGTCTCAACCACTTGCTTCAACCTTGAAGGTGGAAAACCTTATAAGTCCAACAGAACTTTAAACGGCGATTTCTTACGTATACGGGGACCCGTGTATGACGAGACGAGTTGTGATCCACCGTTTCTTTTGTACCACAGTACTGAGGCACTGAGGATGAAAACTTAAGTTTTCGAAAACCGGTTCTGCCGTTCTAAAAAAACAAAAAAGTGGAGAGACAAAAACTGATCGGAATTACTGATTCAAAAATCCACAACTTCACCATCACTGCAATACTATTAAGACATATCGTTCCACAAGAAAATACATTTATGGAAAGACAGTGGAAGAGCGCTTAAAAGAACACATCCGGCTGTGTTCCACTTATTTCCACTCGCGGAGGTGCCGATAATAGGGAAAGATAAAACATTAGTCTGTTTCGAGAATCATAAGCATAAATAGAGAGTTCCGATAGTTGTCTATTCCGACTTTGAGGCTTTGTTACTTCTCATAATTCGACAGTTCGAATCAGCCAGAAGCTTTAAAAAGTTCGTCACCTATTGACGTTAGAATTGAAATAAAGACAAAATTCTCCCCCCGAACAACTGCTTACTGTTTAATTATTCACGAACAGCAAGTGATCTAAACCCCCTGTAATATAACTATTCATGGCATAACTAATAAATCCCAAAAAACGACGAGCGGGGAGTGAAGTTGCTCTAGGTGGCGATTTCCTCTTCTCCTTTTTTAGTCGTTTCCAAGCTCTTCATCAACGTTGTCATCATGTCGATTAACAGCTGATTGTCTTGGTTGGCGGGCGTTTCTTCTCGTTCTATAGCTTTTATGATTAGCTCTTGAGCCCTTCTAACCAGTTGAAGCATCAAGTCCTCAAGCGGTTCGTGGGTAGGATCGGATGGGGATAGGTTAGCCTCTAACTTGGTTATGAGACTGTCCACCAAAGTCCGGTGTCTTGCACGATGCGTAAGCGATTCAAAGACCACGAACTTGCACTTGTGGAGAACAATCGTACTCATTGCAATTCTGCACATTCTGTATTCACTGGGCGCGGACATTCCAAGTATGGTTTTCGAAATCAGGGGTTGATTATAGTAACGTGTGTGTTAATACTACAAGATAAGATCATTTGTGATTAAAAGTTTCACCTATTTCTTTTGATTTTGTTTTTTCCTTTAGGGATAGATTCTAAAGCTTGGGAGTGAAATTAGTTGAATTAAAGGTTATAACAAAATTTATTTAAAGGAACAGTCTTATATTATTCTACTAGGTTCTAAACCGTCTGAAGTGATAAACGCGTGCACGCGGACTATTTCTACTGTTTGTTCTTAAACTTTATATATTTAGAACTATTTTACGTGTCTACCAAAATAAGGTGAAATTAGGGTTTATGATCTATGAATAAAAAAGACGCGAAGGAAATTTTTTTTAAAGTACGACGTGAGCGCGATTATTTTAATGTTTATTCATCCGCAATTGGTAAAGACGATAAAACCGGATGGTGTGATGATGCCGGAGACGGTCCGTGTAGGATCCGGGCGCTTAATTATTTTAAATTTGAACGACCCACCTCGAAATAGTGGAGTATCGTCCGTTGACTTTTAGTTCTCGATCACCAAGCCAAAACAGGTCACCCCTGCTCCCAGAGTTATAAGGCTATTTTCCTCTATTTTATTGTAATAAGATATTGCTGGGAATCGCTTAGTTGGCGTCTTCCTATTAATATAAATTTCCCTGTAAAGATACTTAGTTAGTTAGTCGATTGTAGAAGCGCGGCGTGTTAAGTTGTTATTTTTGTGTAAATTAAAATAAAGTGTTTTTTAAAAACCTAATTCTCGACTTGTCGCATTTAACTGGCGCCCGGATTGCAGGAACTGACTAAGTGCAAATTAGTGATACGGTGTGATCATTTATCCCACCGTTTTCCGAAAAAAATCAAAAACGCGTGCTTTAACGAGTGTGACCAGTTGTCCCACCAATTTTCTCGCGTTTTATGAGGTACGACCATTTGTCTCACCATTTTCGGAAACCTAATTTGAAGGGAAGTGTGACCGATTGTCCCACTTTCATCAGTCAGTCAAGAACATCAAAATTGGACTCGTCGAGAACAAAAAAATAAAATAAAAATAAGACAATTTTTTCGATCGTCAATTTACACAAAACCAACGAACTATTGAACTTTTTTTCTAACGCCCGAGAAAAATCTGTGGTCAATTCCCCAGTTTCCCTCTCGCTAAGTTCATTCAACGCATCGCGGGTTAAAGACAGTGAGGTGGTCAATTCCCCCGTCACCGCCTTTCTTCTGGCATCATCTACATCTACGGTGCATCGACTCACTCATAGTTGTAAGTTTGTCTTTTTTTTCTCTCCCCATTGTTCTTAGAATTACTCCTAGAAATAAGACTCCTAGTTTGATCACTTTCACTCTTCTCCTTTAAAAACTAGTAAGCGTTAAAATAAAATTAATAATCCTTTTAATTTTCTTTATAAACAAAATAAAACTTAAGATTTAAGCGCTATGGCCGAAATAAATAGAGAAATCAAAAGAGAAGATTACGACCATCTACCGTCATACGATGGAAACCCTAGAGAACTTCTATTTTTTATATCTTCAGTTACTAATATAATGAATGTTGTTTGCGCTGACAATGTTGCCCAGCGAGCACAAAATCATATACTTCTTTTAAATAAAATTAAGGCGAAATTAACTGGCTCTGCACAATCGTTAATTCTAACGCGCGAAGTAAACACTGTAGCTCAGCTTCTTGAACTATTAAGATCAAATTTTGCGGACTCCAGAACATTTGAATCATTAAAAGCAGAAATATATCAAAGTAAGCTATTCCCAAAAGAATCCCCTACAGAGTATCTTAATAGATTAGAAAGCATAAGACATTTAATTTACGCGAAATTAGGAATCGACGGCGTAGCCGGAGAAGTTTTAAATTCTATCATTGAGACAACCGAAAAAGAAATAATCCACCATATGTATGCTACTCTCCCGTGGCAATTAACTAATCACATTATGACTTTCAATCCTGAATCTTTAATTGAATTTAGAACTATCTTAAATACTAAGTGTACTTTCATCATTGAACAATTGAATCGAAACTTTCAAAATAACGATAATTTTAAGAATAAAAGGTATGACAATGGCTCAAGAATGAAAATTGGTAGACAAATAAATGCACAATTTAATCAGCCCCAACAACAAAGACAATTTCAAAACCATCAAGCTTTTCAACATTCGCACAGACCATTTAATAATCACCAAGCTTTTCAATATCAACCCCCAAGACAATTTCAGAACCATGGAAGAGAACAAAATTATCAAAATCAATTCCCACAGCGTGGAAATTTCGCCCCCATCGGACAAAATACAGTTTCTATGAGAACAGTGAGTGATAGACCAAATTTTAGAAACCAAGAATTTCATCATATTCATCCTCCTTATCAAGAGACAAATTATCCTCAAACTCAGGCAAACCCAGAATTCATTAACTTTTATGGTACGCCCCAAGAACAAAACATTTCGCAAAATTATATCCCTCGTGAACGACAAAATTTATACGCAAATGAAAATCCTCCCATTAACGCACTTAATGATTCTTTTTTTAAATTATGGCAGCAACAGTTGCGTAAGCCCAGCGAGAAATCAAAATTAGAATTGAATCTAGTTGGTAGATCATTGCCCTTCTGTCAAGACAATTACGGTTTGAAATGGCTAATAGACACAGGAGCAGCTCAAAATTATGTTCATCCTAAATTAGTCTCTCCAAAATTCCCTCGTTATGCAGAACATTTTATCGTCAGTACTCCAGCTGGTGAAAAGGAAGGCCATGAGTACATCTTAACCGATTTAAATTCACATTTCGGAATTAAGAAAAAAGTAAAAATGTACATCTTTCCATTTTCAGAAAAATACGACGCTTTGTTAGGAAATGAAACAATGCGAGAGTTAAATTTAAAAATAAATTTCGAAAATCAAACAATGATAGCTGACGAAAAACATTTCAAATTAAATTTTACTTTCATTGGAGAAGAAAAGAAAATCCAGTTAGAAAAAGGTCTTAATATTGTGGAATTGCCAATTATAAATAAGGATAATTTAAAAGAAGGATTGATTAGGGGAATAGAACATAATAAATATACTGTTAAAGAAGGAATCTATAATCTTGATAAAGATAAGGTAAAATGTTTGATCGTCGCTCAAGAGCTTATGACCATTTGTCCCGAGCCCATGGAAATAGACGAAATCGAATATTTTAGTAGCAAAGAAAAGACAGACAAAGACAAACTAGAAGAAATAAAGAAAGAAATTCCTAATTTAATTCGAATGGAGCACATGAAACAAGAAGAAAAGAGAACTATAACCGAACTTCTTTCTGAGTTCCCAAAAATAATTAAACGGGAAAGCGATATTTTAACATCCGCCACTAATTTACTAAAACACAAGATACAGACTAAAGATGAAATTCCAGTTTATACAAGAAACTATAGATATCCTCAAATTTTTCGGGAAGACATAAAAATAGAAATTGACAAACTTTTAAAGAACAAAATTATTTGCGAATCCAATTCACCTGTTTGGGTAGTACCAAAAAAGGCAGATGCCTCCGGCAAAAGGAAAATTCGTATGGTGATCGATTACAGAAAATTAAATGAAAAAACAATAGATGATAGATTCCCATTGCCCGTAATTGAGGATCTTCTAGGAAAAATAGGTAGAGCTACATACTTCAGTGCCATTGATCTAGCCTCAGGCTTCCATCAAATTGAGATGGACCCGGATTCAATCCCTAAGACTGCCTTCAGCACTGAGGACGGCCATTTTGAGTTCCTCAGGATGCCCTTTGGTCTGAAAAATGCCCCACCTACGTTTCAGAGGGCAATGAACCTTATATTTTCACGTATTCCAAATGTGTTAGTTTACATGGACGATATAATCGTTTATTCGGATAATTTAGAGGAACATAAAAAACACTTAAAGAAAGTTTTCGAAACGCTACAGGCACACAACCTCAAAATTCAACTAGACAAGACTGAGTTCTTTAAAAGGGAATTAGCATATTTAGGCCATATAATTTCCGATAAAGGCATTCAGCCAAACCCTGAAAAATTGAAAGCTGTAGAACAATTACCCATCCCAACGAATCAAAAACAAATCAAACAATTTCTAGGATTAACCGGCTACTACCGGAAAATGATCAAAAATTACGCAAAGATTGCCAAACCCATTACTTCTATGTTAAAAGGTAATGCCATTATCGACCCTAGTAATAAAGAATATTTAGACGCAATTAAAACTTTAAAATCACTCCTCATGAACAACCCAATTTTACAGTTGCCAGACTTCGATAGAACATTCACTTTAACTACTGATGCATCAAATTTTGCAATAGGAGCAGTATTATCTCAAAATTTTGATGGTAAAGACTTACCAATCTCCTACGCCTCAAGAACTCTTAATACCCATGAAGAAAAATTAAGCACTATCGAAAAAGAACTATTAGCCATAGTTTGGGCATGTAAATACTATAGACCGTACATTTATGGAAGGAAATTCATTATAAAAATAGATCATAAGCCTCTTCAATTTCTTCACAATATGAAAGAGCCTAGTGCCAAGATGCTTAGGTGGAAGTGTCAACTCGCTGATTATGATTTCGATGTACAGTTCAAGGCAAAACCAACTACGTAGCTGACGCTCTCTCTAGAAACCCGGTTCAAAATCTAAACGCTATTGAAAATGACATAATTAATCCGAATGAAATCTTAGATCAATTTTTAAATGACACTACAAACATTGAAGAACAACCTTTTTCAGTTGAGTCACTAATTCCTGATATTGGTAATAAATCCACAAATTCACCAGAAAAAAAAGAGAACAACGATCTCGAAAGTCTAGTAACAGTTCATTCCCAGATAAGTTCAACAGGTAATATAGTCTTAGTGGATGACCCACTAAAATGCCTCAACGTCGAAAAGAATCAAATAGTAATACAGAGAGGAAACATTAGCCGCACAGGTGATGTGCGATCATTCAACTCGACCAAACGAAAACTCATTTGGAATGTTGTGTGGCCCTACAATACTGATTTAGAGAACTATTGTTTAGAATTCTTGGAGCCCGGTAAAACATACGGCGTATTTTGTAGCGATAACAATTGGCAAATGGAAAACGAAATTTTAGATAAAATATTCTTAATATTTCAAAACATCATTGAGAACAAATTCCCTACAGTAAAAGTAAAAAGATACAAAAAGCTAAATATAGACGTAGAAGAAAAGGATGACCAAAAAGATTTAATAACCCAGCAGCATTGCGGATCCACTTGCCATAGAGGGATCAACGATGTTTACCTGAATTTGAAAAAAAAGTATTACTGGCCTGGGATGTTAACAGATATCACCAAATTTATTAATAACTGTGATACATGTAAGCAAGTCAAGTATGATAGGAAACCTCCAAAACCCGAATTTAGAATAACCCCCACTCCAAATAAACCTTTCGAGAAATTGCAGATAGACATTCTTTTTTATAATAACGGCCTTTTATTAACTTTGATTGATTGCTTTTCAAAAAAATTATTTGCTTATGAACTTCACAGTAAAAATGCGGTAGAAATAGTGAATAAACTAAAAGAATATATTAGCATGTTCCCTACTCCTTTGGAAATTCAGGCGGATAATGGAGGAGAATTCGCCAACGAAACTTTAAAAGACTTCCTAAAATATCATAAGATTAATTTGCACCTAACGACCCCAAATTACCACAATTCCAACGGATTAATCAACAGGGCACACTCGACACTCATTGAAATCATGAACATAGTAAAAACAGAAGACACTAACATATCCCTCAATAATCTTATACGACTAGCACTCATAGCTTACAATAACACGCCAAATTCTCTCTTAAAACTAACTCCTAATGAAATTACCTTTGGAATAACGTTACCTTCCGAAACTAATACCGAAGCCATTCTTGAGCATAAAACCAATGAATATCATAAGGAGCAAACTTTAATTCATAAGGCAGTAAAGGATATTATTGAAATAGAAAAAGAAACTAGAACCGCCAATCTTAATAAAAATCGCGAAAAATTAGAAATACCCGAAGGCAATGTATTTATTAAAACTTACGTTAGGAATAAGGCTAAGAATAAATACAAAAAGGTTCATTATAATAAGGAAGAAAATAAAATAAAAATAGGAAAGAAAAATGTGAAAGTCCATCCAAAACAAATCAAAAGACCCAGGAAACATGAAAATCATTCTAAAACCACTTCATTGCAGGATCAAGATGTCATTAGCCTTGCTTCTTCTCCTCAGCCCGGCACTAGTTCTCAGCTATAGAATAACTGATTTGTCCAATGAACCTGGAATTATCCCTATTAAAATTCAGAGTTCCTTTTTAATAAAAAACTATTTTACTTATGTTCATTCCATTAATGTTTCTGCTGTAAAGGATGAGTTAGATTTTATAGAGCAAGCATTAAACTCATCAAATAATTTATTGAGTAAACAATCCTACGAAGAGTCCGTCGCGGAACTAACAATGCATTCCTTAAGAAGCCTGTTACGCTCTCATTTACAATACGCAAAGAACAAAGTAGACTATATCCAAACAAATAGGATTCATGTGAAAAGGTCTAAAACAGGTCTAGTTAACGCTTTAGGATCGGCTATATCCTGGCTAACAGGTAATATGGACGCAAATGACAAGAAATTATACGATAATTTAATTCATAAGTTAGAGGCCAACGAATACCACTTAGAACATAATTTAGCTTCCCAAATAATAATGAATAAAAACATTATGGCCGAATTTAATAAGGATTTAGCGATTGTTAGGAGTAATAGTAATAAGGTAAAACAATTATTGAATAATAATATTAATAATATGGTGAATGGAACTCAACATTTGACACGTCTGTATATAGCGCTAGCACTATTAACGAATAAGATAAATGATATCGATACATCCTTAGAATTTTGCAAAATGAACGTAATCCACCACAGTATTATCTCTCATATCGAACTTGAACGTATTTCTAGTAACAACCCTCGACACGAGCTAATTTCAAATTCCCCCGAAATTCTTTGGCAGATAAGCAAAGTTCATTGTTCTGTTACGGCAAACAACGTACATTACTTTATTCAAATCCCCGAGAAACCTCCTTTAACCGAAACTTATTTTCTTCTTTCCCATCCGTATGACACGGAATCTAAAACTTTAACAACCTTAGTCTATCCGCCTATTGTAATCAAAAACGATAAAACCTATTCGGGAAATTGTAACCTTATTTTAGAATATTATTATTGCACAAACGCAACAGAAATCAACAACCCCTGTATTAATAATCTTCTCTCCGGTAATAACAAACAATGTAAAACTCATTTCATTCAAAAACCTAAACCTTTTATCAAGTATATCTCACTGAACGACAAATATCTTTTATACGACAAACCGCTGATAACTATTCGAAAGCCTAGTGGAAACATTTCCGTCAATCTTAGAAAAACGGTTCTACTACAGCTAGAAACCGACGAAAACTTAAATGAAGCTCCAGTTTTGTATAAATATTTTGAAAATTTCACTCTGCCCTTACGAGCCCTTATAGCTCCTACTGAAACAACTAAACTTAAGTTTGATGATGTCCGCCAAATCAACGTTCACATGTTACCCTTAGAAGAATTGGAAAATTTTGACTCTTTCGACCATACACCAATTCTGTACATTTTTTCAATCATAACTCTTTGTATTGTATGTATTTATGCTCTTTTCTTGCATAGAGCGGTCCTTTTAAATTGTATAAAGAAAAAGAAACCCCCACAAGAAACAAATGAACTCGAAATTAACATTCAAAAAATCCCAAAATTTGACTTGCGGACAGGCCAAAACTTAAGGAGGGAGGAGTTATAAGGCTATTTTCCTCTATTTTATTGTAATAAGATATTGCTGGGAATCGCTTAGTTGGCGTCTTCCTATTAATATAAATTTCCCTGTAAAGATACTTAGTTAGTTAGTCGATTGTAGAAGCGCGGCGTGTTAAGTTGTTATTTTTGTGTAAATTAAAATAAAGTGTTTTTTAAAAACCTAATTCTCGACTTGTCGCATTTAACTCCAGGACTTGAGTTAAAGCGAGAGTCCTCCGTGGATAGGATGGGCGTGTGTCGAAATCCTCAATTAAGAGAGCCAAGAAAAAAAAAGGGCTGTCCGCAAAGCAAAGATGGTAATTATTGGTTTCTTCTTGTGTTGTATTGCATGAAGACAGTTCGATATACTCTTACCGTTACGAAAACGCCCTTTTGTAGGTTAGGATCCTGGCGTGGTAGTATCCGGATGTCGGTTATACGATGATAGACTTCAATAGTTAATTTCCGACGATAACGCTGAGTTGGAAACTGGAACTGTTTAAGGCTGGGCGTTATTAAACCTGTTTATGATTTCGTTGGATGATGATGGATGAACTCTTCATACTCGGGTGACTCTTTTCAAGGCGTACGGCTTGCCGATCGAACGGAGAATGAATTTTAAGTTTGCTACAGCTGTTGATTATTCGTACGGCTCCTCACTGTTACCAGCTCCTTTCGGAAATTATGTTTGGACTTTGGTGTATTGTTCCAATTTTGGCGGTGTCTTCTTGGCTATCACTTGTCACAACACTCCGCGCTTGTTTACACTTGGATATCTTAAGCTATTGGTTTCTACAACGCTAGGTGAGCCCGTTAGATTTACATTATTTTGTCAATTACGAATATTTTATGTTTAAACTGAAATTTATTTGTTATTTACAGGGATTTGAAGGTTTATGGACCTGAAATGGATTGGATTTGACGTAACCAAACACCATCGTCGCACGTTTTCAAACAGGCTGATATTATGGCGGTAGCCCTTAATACAGCCAGGCTTGTCACTAAAAATTGACCTATATTTTATTAAAATTTCTCTAAAGTTGGTGACTTGTGACTCATTAAGTTCGGTAAGATGGCTTAGACTGTCTTGTATCACGGTCTCGAATGTTCGTGGTGTAGGGGGTCACTCTTTCTTCGGTATTATTGCTAAAGTTCCAGTGTCTATGGCGGCTAAAAGTGGAGATTCTGTTTGACTAGAGGTTAGTTCGACCGTCACGGTTTCGCTTTCTGTTGCAATGACGAGTGTATTCTTCTGTAAGTCTATGCGGCACTGCCACTCACGCAATAAATCTGCTCCTATGATCATTTGATGGTTAAGTTTAGGTACGATAAATATTTTAGTTGGAGTTCTATCTGTGATTTGATTCGGAATGATTTTTTCGATAGTGCTGTCTGTACGGTTGCGCCCTGAACCGGTAGATTTTCTACACCGAGTGCCGCTTTCAATTCATCTTGAAAAAACTTTTCTTGTATAACGGTTATTTGGGAACCTGTGTCGATTAAGGCAGTGACTTTTGTATGCTCTGCAAGAACGCAGGGAACCATGGGGCACATCCCGACTCGAGGTGGTTGCTCCATTCGCGCTGTATCTTCTTCTAGTAACCAAAGACTGTCTCTAAAAATGTTCGCAATTTCTAATGGCCTACCACTGTCGGCTCTTTTGTCGACGATGTTCAAAAACAGCGACTGAGAGTCCCAAACGTGTTCCGCTTTTTTATACAACGCAGGGGTTTCTTTATGAGGGTGAAAACCACGTTGCCGGCAGCTTCTGATTGTCCCGGTGCCCTCTGGGTTGGTTAGGGTGAAGATTTGCTCGGTTTTCTCTTTTATGGAACAAACAATGGCGATCGCCTCCGGTATCTGGGACTGGAAAAGATAAGTTGTATGTAAGTCGATGCTAGAAAGGAACGCACCCTGGGTGGGGTGTGTATGTATCCATCCTAGCGTTTGTAGTTGGTTTGTATTAGCATACGCTAACAGTTCCTCTTCCCCCGATGCCTCACAGGTATCCGGTGTGCCTGTTTGCGGCGGTATGTATAGGCATACGACATTAATGTGGTCCTGAAAGCTCTTTCCCAACAGGAAACCGCAAGCTTCTATGCCTCAGCGCGTTAAATTTTTTACTGCCTTTAAAAAATAACTACAAAGTTTTATAGGCATAAACACAGGTTTTAGGTGTATAGGAGGTTTTCTTGTTATATATTCAGGAGTTACACGAGTTTTTAAGTTTATTTGTCGATGGGGGTGGACTGAGGAATACGTCTCACCCTTGACTTTGGTTTGACTATCCCCCAATCCACACCCATCTAGTTTTTTGAGACGTCAGTCGTCGCTTCCTCGCGCTGCTGAACGTCGTCCCCCGCTGCGTCCTCTACGAAGTCTATCGCGGATATTCGAGGTCGACTTGTTTCGTTGGTCGTAACAGGTGTGCTCTGCCACGTTCGGTTTTGATAGATTTTGTTCTTGTGAGGTTTTCCATCCCTTTTATAAGCACTGTTATGCCGTGCGGGAGTCACATAGGAGTTACCAAACCTTTTATTTACTGTGGAAGTTGAGAAATTATTAGTCCTGTTAGCGTGTGGAGGCGATGAAAATTTATTACCGCTGTTGTTGGGATATGACTGAAAGTTTCTATTTCTATTGATGAACGTAGGTGTTGCGTTACGTGTCGTTTGCTCCTTGCCGATTCGAAGCTCTCCCCGATAATTCTGATTGAAATATGAACGCTCGCGCTCGGGCGAAGTCCGTTCACTCCCGCCCTGGTCGATCTTTCCTTGCTGTTTAGTGACGTAATTTACGAAAATCTGGAGCGTTTTTATCTCTAAAAGTTCAACCATATCTTTCACCTCTGGGGAAAAATGTCTCGCTAGAATTCGAACGAGATCGTCTTCGGAGCAGTGTAGCTGTGACTGTTGGATTCGACTCACAATATTCATGATGTACAGTTCTGGCGAACGGGTGTTGCTCCTCGCGAACGACGAAAATAGCATAAAACGTGAGCTGCTCTTCTCCCTCTACACCACTTATCGCATCTGTAACCCATCAAAATACCATCCGTGGTAGCTGACTTTCAAGCTTTTCAAGACACAAATCTTTCATCATTGAGGAGTTATGCATATTGGATGTTAGCAGTGGAGCCAGTTCCCACTACATGTTTGCACCACCTCGTGATGTTTTTCTCGAATGTCTGACTACGCCGAATAAATGGCTCACTAGAAATTTTCATGGAATTGCTTGGGACCATGGTTGGGTCCCTCACCATTGTTTATCGAATATTATATCTTCATCGACCAGTGGATATCGTTACATACTCGTCAAGGGGCAAGAAAAAAATAATTGCTTGTCGCAGCTCTTGAGAACCCAAGGTGATCCACGAGTAATACATTTAGAAGATCTCAAGTGTACTAAACTAAGTAACATTATTAAAGAATCTAAACGTTTATTTCACTACAATTTGTGCAATCAAAAGTTTACATGTGCAAAAGCCAACGCTCATGATCTTTCCCAGTCACATTTGAGTCTCTTCCTTGTATTTTGGCAAAACGGTAGAAGAAGAGGAAACTGATGCCACCGGGTGGGAGGGGGCGGTGTGGACTGAAAAAGGTTCAGCTGGGATGACGGTGGTGGAGCGGAGTGAAGGTCGAGTACGGAAACTGGGGTCTTATTGAATGATAGCTCTGTGAAGCCCGGTTTCCACTTGTTCTTTTGGAACGTTCCGTTCCTTCACACCGTTCCTTCTCATGAAGGAACGGGCTAAAAAGTTACCCCGTTCCTTTAGAACGTTCCGTTCCTTTACTCCGTATGTTTTGAAGGAACGGGTGAGCAAGCCAGCCCGTTCTTGCTTGGTGTCCGAATGATGAGTTCAACACAGCAACTAGCTCTGGCTTCGGCAGCTTACATATACATTCACGTTGCGAGCAATAGGGTGAAAAAACGTAAATCACCACGTTACTGGGTTGGCAAAGTTTTCAGTAACCGTGAAGTGTATAGTGGAACCAGTTCATTAGCGGACTTGCCGTTCCAACAAGTCAGCGGCCTCTATAAAAACTTTACGCGAATGCATCCAACAGACTTTGAGTTTTTACTGCAGTTAGAGGGACCCCAAATTAAAAAGAGTGATACTACATTCCGTAAAGCCATTCCTGTGCAGAAATGGCTGATGCTGACACTTCGATTCCTGGCCACTGGTGACTCTTACTCCAGTCTACAGTACCTGTTCAAAATATCCAAATCAGTCATCAGCAGAGTGGTGCCGGAAACATGCCAAGCTATTGTGATGGAATTACGAGACTACATAAAGGTAAGTGAAGTGAATTGCACTGAAAATATTTATTGCTTGAAACTGGTAACTTTTAAATGCTCTTAAAAAGGTAAAGGAAGGCATGAAACATTATTTTAAAATCGGTGTAAGTGTTGAACTGGGGTTCAACACTATCGACCGATTAAGGGCCGGATGTGGAATCACTCAATGGTGTGCTTTGTAGCACTCAGTGGTGCTGCTCGCCGAGGTCGATGCAAAAGGGGTCAACGGTACCGAGAAATTGTGTTCAGATTCTGCTGAGCCTTGATCTTGATAATGTACAAGTTGAGAGCTCCTGTAGATTCGATTGTTGGCCCTTGCAAAAATTGGCATTATGTCAGTTTGGATTGACAATCTCGTCCTGGCGACGAAATTCCCGAAGTGGTAGGACTCGTCGGTCTCTGTCGCAGCTGCGGAAGCCGACTGAAGCATTTTAAAGACGGTATCAAGACGTTCGTCCTCGATAGTCCGGCTTTCTTTACGCGGTTTTACGTGGCGGCGCTTAAGTCCCGGACGCCCTTTATTTTATATTTTGAGCGGTCATATTTAATTAATAGCATTTGTAATCATCCCAATTGTTTCGCAGATTCCAACAACGGAAGAAGAATGGATGAAGATATCCAATGACTTCGATCTGAAATGGAATTTCCCTCACGCGGTTGGTGCCATTGATGGGACAGTTGCTAAAACCAATGAATAGTGGCAGCGAGTTTATTAACTACAAAGGCTTCTTCAGCATCGTTCTCCTGGCATTGGTCGACGCGAACTACAACTTTTTGTACGTAGACGTTGGCTGTCAGGGAAGGATATCGGACGGAGGCGTTTTCTCGAACTCAGAATTGGGTAAGAGAACTGAGCAGAAGACGCTGAACCTTCCTAATCCAATACCACTTCACGGAAGAGAAAAACCGATACCTTTCTTCTTTCTGGGAGATGATGCCTTCCCGTTGACCGAAACTTTAATGAAAGGATTTTCCGGTTACTATGCAAAGGGAACAAAGCAGCGGATTTTCAATTACCGCCTTAGTAGAGCCCGCAGAGTCGTAGAAAACGCATTCGGAATAATTATATCAACGTTTAGGGTGCTGTCGAAGCCATTGCTCCAGCAGCCAGAAAAAGCTTCTATTACTGTCCTAGCTATAACAATGCTTCACAACTTCTTGCGAGTACGGCCAGATTCACTGGATCTCTACACGCCTCGAGAGACTTTCCACGATGAAAATGAGGGAGTCCTGACGAACGAATCGGGAAGAAGACCTACTGACGGAACCGCACTACACCCAATCATGGGGACGGCACTTAGAGCCAAATCTACAACTCTTGAATTGAGAGAAGAACTTTGCGACTACTTTATGAAGGAAGGCAGAGTGATTTGGCAGGAAGATTTTGCATAGAAGTGAGTTGACCTCCATTCTCAAAATTATAAGTGATTTTGTTACTTACTGTATTAAGGGTTGTTCTCGGTTTATTTTTATCCAATAAAAATTGCATTGCAGGAAACGCAAACCAAGAGCTTCTGTACGCTTCGTCTGCACCTGTTGTCGGTCAATCACAGTAAAAGAATAAAATTGAGAAAATAAAACCTAACAAATTTTATACGTAATAAAACGTCCTTACCTGCGCCAGTTCGACTGCTTTTTGCCATTTTCATCCTCTCCTTCCTTAAGTACGTAAGGAGATAATCCATTTTTCTTTTGCATTCCTCGGCTGTTTTATTAATTTTTGAGGAAATCTCCTCCCACGCATCCTGTTTTTTTATTTTACTGTAGTGGTTAGGATCTCGTGGGTCCCAAATAATCACATGTCTTCTATACTCTTGGATCAGAGACAGAGTAAGCTCTTTATCCCACTCCTTTTGACAAAATAATAATAATAATTTTAAAAAGCACGTGGGTCAAGGGGTAAGAGTTCAGAGTACACTGACTAAACAGAAAAACGACAAGGAACGTTTGGAAGGAACAAGCAACGTTTCCACTACGTGGCTAGAGGAACGTTCCTTTCCTTTGATGTTTTGAGAAAAACCGCTTTTTCTCCGATCGACTCCGAAGCGTGATGCGTTCCTTTTTAAAACCCAGTTTAAATGCCCAAAGTGGTCCTTTAACGAGGAACGGAACGTTCCAAAAGAACAAGTGTAAACCGGGCTTAATAACCTATTTTTTTTCTATTTCCGTTAATTTTCCTATAAATCAGGATAATAATAAATATTTCTCAGACAGGCGGTTGAGTACAGGTGCGCTGGGGTGACGGCGTTGAGGGAACCGAAGAAGGAGAGGGAACTGTTCATCGATGCCACCGGTGGGTGAGAGGATGGGTGGTGTGGACTGAAAAAGGTTTTGCTATGATGACGGGGGTGGAGCGGAGTGAAGGTCGAGTACGGAAACTGTGTTTTTTTTTTCTATTTCCATAAATTTTCCTATTGCACAGTCGAATCAAACCACCAAAACGTACCCATCTCACCTCCCCCCACTCTATCACAGCGTCACAGTGTGGGGGTGGTGGTGGGACTGTGTTCTGCATTAAAAACATCGCGTATATTCCACAGCCTTCATGTAAATCGTCATTGCTCAACAATCATCTCAGGCAGTATACCTAGAGTACTAATTTGGAAATGGGTGATCCAAGAAAATACGTTCATTTGGACAGTGAGATCACGGCAAATCCAACTTTTGTCTACAATCCATACTATTTGGGTGGCTCTATGGTTATAATATTAAAATACTACCGGCATTATTCGATACGAAGAGAATCACCATGATGTAACATGGACGTTTGGTTTTGCTTATTTAAATGTTTGGTTGATTTAAACCTTCAGCTGCGAATACATCACACTGAATGAAACTGCTTTCAACGAAAGATTAACCTAATAAATTACTCGGTAATTTTTAAAACTTCAGCGATCTCCCTTCTTCGTCTTCTTCTTCTTTTTCCGATTCGTCTGAAGAAAACTTGGGTTCGTCAACATAATTTTCGTCGTATAGATTTTCGAGCATAGCCGTTATGTTTTGACACACATTCTCTATACTCGGGCATTTCTTCGTGTTGATGCATTTTGGCTGATACTTGCACTTATTTCTACAACACTTCAAAATATTCTTATTCAGTTCCTCCAGAAGCACACATATTCCTACACTCACGGGGTTATTTACTATTTCAGGTCGTTTGTCATGCTTAAACTTCACGTACAAAGGGGAGATTTTAAAACTGGAAGCATGGGCGTAGCCAGGGGGTCAGGGGGGGCAGCTGCCCACCCCTAGACGCAAATTCTTAAATTTTCTTGGGCAGCTGCCCCCCCCCCTAGATTTCAGCGAAAAATGAATAATATTTTCTTTTTTTTAAAAGAATACAAATACAGTCAAAATAATTACTTATACATTTAAATGGAAAATCATTCTTTTTTATTTTTAGTCGGTTCCGACTTGAAAAGGAATGATCCCTATCGTGTTGAGGTAAGCGAAAAAATACATATTAAAGAAAGAACTCTTCATTCCGTTCCCTTCTGCGTCTTCTCAACTCGATCGCGCCTAGGATCTGTTTTTCGCAAGTTCAGCCCTTTAATCATTGTAGCCTATAAGCGGTTTGTCAATGCCCAATCCTTAACCGAAGTTCCTTTTTTCAGTTGCTTCAGCATGGATATCAGAAAGTTCTTTACTTCAGGTACGTGATTATATTTTTTGTGGAATGATTCATATTGTTTTAATAGGTCTTTTTGGGCGACCCTCACAACTTACACAAGTTACAAAATTTGCAAGTTGTGTACTTGTGTAGTTTTTAAACCAATTGAACACATTCCTCTATCTCTTATACTTATTATTATTAATGCGTAACTTCCCCTCTAGGGAATGGGTAGGCACGGTTCTACCGTTTTCCTGGTTTTCGAGGTCTTTCCAATCGTTTCACCCGAAAGAGCCCGCCTATCAACTTTTTATTTCCCACAAAAGTCTCGGACGGGTCGTTCTTATTATTAATTTGTCTAGGCAGAAGGCTATTTTTGAATTGTTTATTGACCGACTGATCAAGAACAAGCAAGAATCGGTGAATAAACTATTTTATGTACAACCGGGAGATAAAGCAGTCCTTATCAATTACAAAATTTTATGGTAAGCCTGCCTATTACTCCCTAGGGAAAGTCACCAGCTTTATTCCCTCATCTTTCGGGAGTAAAGGTTGACGCCGTGTAGCTTAACGCGGCTGTCCGAAGATCGAGGGCCTTGAGGAAAAAGTCACGGTCGCCACCTGTTGTTGTCTTTTGGGTAACAGGCCCCAATATATTTCGTGATATTTACAATATATGTACAATGTGGAAAATAAACAGTCTTTCTGGAACGGAGGTGTTCGCTCCGGGGAGGTCGGTCGTACTTCTGGACGCGAGCTCCTTCGGCGGTAGACGTGCCTCTTTCGGTGGTGGGTTAGCGTCCTTGCGCTCGCCACAGGTCCTCTGGGTCGTCAGTGAGCGTCCCTCGACGCTGCCTGCGGGTCCTCTGGGTCGAAAGTTGATTAGCGCCCTTGCGCTTGCCCCAGATTTTTGGGGTTGGTGGTTGGTTAGCGCCCTTGCGCTCGCCACAGGCCCGTCTGGGTTGAAGTTTGGTTAGCGCCCTTGCGCTTGCCCTAGATGGAGGTTATGTCGGTGTTCGTCACCCTCTAGGGGGAGAACTACCGTCCTCCGGGCTGAAGTTCTGTTAGCACCCTTGCGCTCGCTCCAGATCTCCTGGGTAGTCGGTCGGTTAGCGCCCTTGCGCTTGCTCCAGGTCTTCGGGGTCGTCTATGAGCGTCCCTCGACGCTATCTGCGGGTCCTCCGGGCTGAAGTTCGATTAGCGCCCTTGCGCTTGCCCTAGATGGAGGTTAGAGCGGTGTTCGTCACCCTCACGGGGGAGAACTACCGTCCTCCGGGCTGAAGTTCTGTTAGCGCCCTTGCGCTTGCTCCAGCTGTAGGGGTGAGGACAGGGATGTGGTTCTGTCGCTCACCAGGAGTTCAAGGGCAGCCAATTAAGGCGCTAAGCCCTCTAGGCCCTCTGGTAAGGTTTCACCCTGGGAGGTAGAGGGCAGGAAGGTGGGGCCTGCGTCGACCCGCCACCACAGGGATGAGGACCGGTGTTCGTCACCCTCTAGGGGGAGAACTACCGGGGGATAACGGGGTTTCGCTGGGAGCTCTTCCGGTGAGATGTTAGCGCCCTTTGCGCTGTCCTCAGTTCGTCCGGGGTGGTCCTGGGGCCGGCAGTATCGGTCCCTTGTCGGTGTTCCCCTTGGTGCCGGTTAGCGTCCGTGTTCGCTTTCCGCTGGCTCGGTTGGTCCTTGCCTGGGTGTCTTCGGGGTTGCTGTCCAGAGTGGGTCCTCATCGGAATGGTTCTGCTCTTGGTGCTAGCAGCCGTCGGAATGCCTCTTTCTCGGTCTCCGGCGCACGGCTTATATGGCCCGTAGGAGGTACCACCCACTGCCACTCACGTGATTTCCCGGGAGTAGGGCATGGGCGGTCCTCTCATGCGTCGGTGTGTTGCGGGTGGTTCTCTTTCTGGGGGTGGCGATGTGGTTCAGCGAAGTCGTTTTCCCGTTGGGCTCTGGGGGGTGGAGATGCGGTTTAGCGAAGTCGTTTTCCCATTTGGCTCTGGGGGGTGGAGATGCGGTTTAGCGAAGTCGTTTTCCCGTTGGGCTCTGGGGGTGGAGATGCGGTTTAGCGAAGTGTGTTGTACACTTACCGAGATCGAGGGGGGGCGTTTGGTTACCCGATCTCATCCTCCCCCCTCAGCATAGCCACCCCCGAGCGGATGTGTAGTCGTGAGTGTGGAGAAGAAGGGTGGTTACAATTAGGCACGACTGTGGTGAAATGATATTTTTATTTCGGGCTATAATTCGTTCTTATATAAAAAAATATTTTCGTTTTCTTCTGTCTTTCAAAATAAAAGTAGCTTCTGTTTAATAAAATTCCATTTCTTCTTCTTTGAGCCTGCCGTAGTTACGGCCGGGGTGGTCGGGGTGCTGTGATGATGAGCTGCTCCCGTTCCACTCGTAGTCTGGCCACCGCGGGTATACCTCCGGGTATGAAACCCTCTACCGGGAGGGAGATGCGATGAAATGGTTCTTCCCCGACGAAGGTGGGGTAGACTGTATCTCCTACAATTTCGATCCTCTCGGGCGCCGGTTGGACGAGCCGGAACAGCGTCGTTCGCAGTGGCAGTCTAATCTCAGCTACTGCTGGTCTGGCGGGTCCTGGGGGGGGGGGTGGTCTTCTGTCGGGGTGAGGGGTACTCCTTACGTTGGTTACTGGTCCGGCTGCTTGATCGTCTGCACCTCCTGGTCGGGGGGCGGTGATGGTGCCTGGGGCTGTTGGCTTCCCGTCTCCCGTCGATGCGGCTGTGGTTCGTCCCCCTGTTGGGTTTTGTAGGGGGGTTGGCCTCCCAACGACGCTATCAAGTCGTGCCGGGCGAGTGGGCCGGCGCGCCGTCTGGGCTGCGGCCGCTGCCATAGCCAATTCTCTTTGGCGGCTCCTCGAGGTCCGTCCTCGGGAGACGCTTCGTCGAAGAGGTTTCGCTTTAGTCGGTGACCTTCCCCTTGGTGCCGGGGACTCCGAAGAGCTAGAAGACAAAGTGGGCACTTTATCTCCCGTCATTGCCGTGGTTTGAACTGATTTCTTTTTCCTTTCTTGCCCTTTCTCGTGAGGTCGGTCCTTTTTATCGCTCCATATTTTATCGTTTTTACTTCTCTTTATCTTGATGCGATTAGATTATTTCTTTGTTCTCACCTTCAATAATAAGAGAGAAGTTGCCCTTTCTGGGGTCCAGTTCGTAATCTTGTGGATACTATTTTCCCTTTCTTTCTTTTGTGAGATGACGTTTATTGTTTTCTTGTCGTATCTTACCTTTTTTAAATGAGTCATGTGGACTTTGGTGCCGTTCTCCAGAAGAACAGTATTCTTTCCCACAACTTTTTTTATATGGTGGGGGCCGCTCCATCGGGGGGCGAGGCCGGCGGAAAACTTCTTCTGTTTGTTGGAGAAGGGGTACTCCTTGGCGTAGACTTCTTCTCCCTCCACGTAGGGGGTTTTTTCCTTGTACTCTGGGGGAGGGGGAAGGTCCCATTCCCCATTTTTCTTTATTGCTCTCCCGTGCCGGGCTTCTTTATTGGCCGGGCTTTCCGGGGATTCCGCTTTTCCTGTTGTACATAAAGTTATGTATATAACTTTGGAGGAAATCCGTTTATTTTCCTCAAGACATTACAGCCCTCGCTTCGCTCGGGCTGATAAACTTGTCTCTCAGAAAATAAACCACGTCTTTACTCCCTCGATACATAATATACTATAAAAAATCGTCTTATACCTAATAATAATTCATTATAATTATTATTATTATTATTATTATTATTATTATTATTATTATTATTATTATTATAGTTGAACCAAACTCTGATGGAATTTTTTAACAAAATTTCTAGGTGTAAATGAACCTAGTCATATGTAAAAGAAATTGGTTTTATTGATTTTTACTTCCATTAGAATGTGGTTCAACAATAATAAATTAATAATCATAATTATTAGGATAGATGTACCCGGAGCTTGACGTAACCCGCGATAATTAAAAGACAATTTTCGTCCAATTCCCTTGCACATGTTTAGGCATGCCTTGCTTTCGGACGACCAGTCTTATCTGAAGAGAGGTCGAGAGACATTTTTTTATTGTCAACACTCAACAGACCAATTCCTTTTTTTCGTATTATCCTGATCGAATCACAAACGCTAAACAACGAACAAAACGAATCATCCACTCCAAATGGTGCAGAAAGACTATCTCACAGGGTTTTTGGAGTGCTTGGTTTTTTTGACTAACATGATTTGTAGGATTGAGGATTAGATTTTCAGGCTTTTCCGAGCATCCGGACCTTTTCACCCATGCCAATTGCATTTCCAGTATTTAGTTCAACAATATTGATCCATATTGGTGTGAAAATATGATCACGCTTGAGTCAAGATTCTGCATCCGAAACATTCCATTTCAACGCTTCTTTCGCTTTTGGATATGTGTATAAGTAGGTACTATTAATTTTATTCTAAATTTTCACAATGAAGTATTGGCATGCTCTATATGCCACTAGAAATGAGCCTCAGGTATTTATAAACTAAGGTGACCAGCCTAAAGCCCGTCAATTGACATGCGTGAAAAGGTACAGATGCTCACCATTTTACCTTACTCCGGTTCCGGTCATCATACAAAAAAGCATTCAATGTAGCATTAAAAACCTGATAGAATGAAAAATGTTTATGCCAGATCCCACTCTCAGTCTGACATAGTCGTTGTGGCACTATCAGCCGTCTTCTTATACTGTGCGTTGGAATTGACAAAATGTTTCCTGGTCTTTTGCTTACAGTCGGTTTAAAACGAAAAAAAAAGAGCCGTAGAAAAAAGAAGTAGTAGCAGCGATGAGGAGAGTATGCATTCAATTAATGATGCCTCTTGTGTCGGAGATGCTGTGGAAACGATGCCAAAGGCGGGACCGAGTTCGTCATCACCTCGGGATGTTCTGCAACCAGAATCAAGCTCATCTTCTCGGAGCTCTCTAGAAATGATACCGCCATCCTTGGTTTCATCATTGGACGATCTAGGCAGGTACGTTGGGCAGTCTTCTATTATTACTGACGAGAAGAAACGACATTTATTGACAAATTGCTGGATTCCACCCACGAACTACGATTTCGCGGCTGACGCTGCTCACCTAAAGAGGAAATTTAATCATCAATGGATAGAGACTTATTCTCATGGTTGGTCTATTCCAAACACCTGAAAGGTGCGCTGTGCAAATACTGCATATTATTCCCATCTGCTTCAAGTGCGGTTAGAGGAGTTCTTGGATCTTTCACAGTCAAGCCATTCACGAGGTTCAAAGATGCCCACGAGGCCTGTGAAAACCATGCAATTACCCATTGGCATAAATCCGCAGCTGAATCAGCTAGGGTTTTTGTCGGCGAAGTTCCTGTCGATATTAAAATTCGAAACTTGCACACTAAAGTCGTAGACGAAAATAGAAAAGCTATATCTTCTATAATATCTTGCATCGTCTTCTCCGGCACGCATGACCTTCCGCTAAGAGGAAAACACGGAGACGATGGAGTACTTCAAGACTTATGTAACCTTAGAATCGAATCTGGAGATTTATCGCTGAAAGAGCACTTTGAGCGCGCAAAAAAAAATGCTACGTACAGGTCACCTCAAATTCAAAATGAGATCATGAGTATAGCCGGCAATACTATCAGGAAATATATCGTTGATAGCGTCAAAGAAGCAGAGGCATACAGCATATTAGCCGATGAAACTGCCGATATTGCCGGAATTGAGCAGCTCTCAATTGGCTTGCGTTTTTATGACCTGAAGCTTAAAACCATCAGAGAAGAGTTCGTGGGTTTCGTACAGCTAGTGGCTCTTGACGCTAAGTCAATTTCAAAGGCGTTTGATGATTTTGTATGTGAACTTGGACTTCTCCCGGAAAAATGCGTTGGCTTGGGGTTTGACGGCTGCTCAACAATGGCCGGCCTCGAAGGAGGAGTTCAGGCTTTACTATGAAATAAGTTCACCAGAGCTTTATACTTCCATTGCTCATCGCATAAGCTAAACCTTGTCGTGAATGATCTGAACGTGATACCGAAGGTTCGTAACACCATTGCGAACATAAAAGACATAATAGCCTTCTTCAGAGAATCGGTTCTCAGGAGAAAACTCATTCCTAATATTCCTCGCTTATGTGAAACCAGATGGTCGGAAAAACACAAAAGTCTAAGGATTTTCAAAGAGAATGTCACCGTACCTCGAACAATTTCCGACAAGTCACACCCCACCCTACCTAGTGGCCGAGAGTGAAATTAAAAAAAAGCCTCCCAATAATTCCAGCTACAGCCGGTAGTCTGGTGGTAGTGAAAATGCCATCAGCGCCACCTACATTCAAAAAACTACACTGGATCGGGTCAATATTTATGTTTAATTGTTCAACAGGTTTGTACTATGTTCATAGATAAGTAAGACAGTCACTAATCTTAAGACTAAATATTACTAAGTAAATCTTGAAGAAAAATGTAAAATAACAAGAAATATGTTTTAACCGTTAATTGAGAAGGTACCACCGCTACCCATAGCTTCGGCTAGCAACCAATTTGGTTAGGGTCCCTAAGTGGGGCAGCTAAGTTAAGACCTGATTTGTACCAGAATTGAGTTCTGTTCCATTGTGAAATAAAGTGTTTGGTCTTATTACACGACAGGGTCTGAATTTTTTAAGGTATGGCCTTTCTTTTTTTTTTTTTTTTTTTTTTTTTCTTCCGCTTCGAAACCTTACAATACGCAGGGGATAACCCCGGTATTTACCTCCACCGCAGGGAATTACTCCGGGTGGCTACCCCTCGTCCTGGCCTCCCACCGAGTTTTTGGACAATACGCAGGGGATTACCCCGGTACTGCCTATAAAACTCCCTTCCCCCCTCCCACCGGTAACTAGAGCTGACCCCTAGTTCAGAGTATCCCTTCTGTCCATAGATGGTGGTCACGGAAGTGATAATCCCCGCATCCGATCGGGCGATCCGAAGACGCGACCGACCCGACATACACCTCACGGAGGACCTATTCTCGGGATTTGGGCCCGTAGAGGTCATCTTTGGGTCTCCCGGGTCCATCGAGGGAACCACCCGACTTCGGCCCACCTTTTTCCTCCCCCCGGGTAATACCCCTTTCCCCTCTGCTATCCACCCTACGCAACCCGGAACCTTTTACCGATTCCCAGACTCCCCCCCCAGGTTCCCTATCAACCCAGGGCATTTCAGGGACCGCTATTTCTGCTCTACGCCACGTCGGAGGTCTGGAGTCGTGTTATTTCGACATTAGTGATTTCCGGGGCAACCTCTTGCAGCACGCCGCCCTACCGTTCCCCCACGAGCTTCAACCTTGGATCTCAAAATCAACCGCACGGATACAGAAGTGCCTCGGATGTGGAGCGGTGTCTCGAATCGCCAGGTGTAATTGCCTTCAACCAAATTTCCGACGGCTCCGTACCTCCCGCCGTAAAACCCCCGTCTTCCCTCCGTCGCCAGTGTCCTCTTGTGTAATCCCCGCCCTCACTCCAGTAGAAGTCGCGAGGTGTACCCCGCTAGATCCCCGTCGCCAGTTATATCTCCGCTCGCCCAGCTCCTCGGAGTATAGTGATTACCCTAAGGACCTCCCACTCCCCGTCGAGCCTCACCCACTAACGTCGTCATCCCGTTCGTCCAGCGGAATTAGTCTAGACGCTCCCTCCCTCGAAAGCTTCCTTCCATAAATCTTATCTTCCCTGCCCTTGTCGTTGGGAGAAAAACTATCTCCCAAAAATCCCACCAACGCCTGTTCCCCCCCCCCCCACAAACAATTCTCAAAAAAATGACTGAGCCGGTCACGGTAACAAGAAGTTCCTCGAAATTGTCGAAGCTTTGGAAACGTTCTCTGTGGAAGGGAATGCTAACACTCGAAAACGTGCTTTCCAACTTTATTCGTCCTCCTGTAGGTCATCATTCATCGTGACAATGGTCATTATAGCCAAGTATTCAGGAATATTGGAACCAGTCGTCAATTCTTTACAAGCCAAAACACTCGACTTAGAGAAAGCGTCATCTCACATTCGGAATATTGTGGACTTATTGAAGGGACACAGTGAGGATGCTGACTTGATCACAGAAGAACTGGTGGCTGAAGCCAGCGAGATTGCAGAGCAGGTAGGGGTACAATTAACGATCGCGAGAACTATAGGGCGGCAGCATCACAGAAGTAACCCACCAGCGTCCAATGCTACTGAGTTCTGGAGGAGGTCTTTGATAGTTTCCTATTTGGACTCTCTGATCACATCCCTGGAAGTGAGGTTTTCCCACGATAAAACCCCTGCGTTCAGCCTTACTTATCTCCATCCGGCCCACATGTTTTCTGCTAGTGCCAAGGAGCTGAAAGATAAAATAAAGGGTTTTACCACTCTTTATAACTTAAAAGGTGTGGACGATGAAGTAGAGCTCTGGTGCAACATGTGGAGAAGCAAAAAACACTCCGAAGACGAGCTAAATGATCTAGATGTTGCTGCTGTATTGAAAGAAGCTGATTGTTTCTTCCCTGCAGTAAGAAAAGCCTTTTTAATTCTGTTGGCTCAACCGTGTACGACGAGCACGGTTGAAAGATCGTTCAGTACCCTCAGACGGATCAAAACGTGGCTTCGGAGCACGATGAGTGAAGAACGCTTGGTAGGGCTCGCAATGATGAGTGTTCACCGAAAAATGATAACCGACAATTACGGCGGCTTTATTCAGGAAGTCATTAAACAATTTTGTTCTATTCCCCGGAAACTCGTTTTTTCTTGATTGATGTACCCTTTTATAATTTTAATATTTTGCGTATTTTTGAATTTAATAAACATGACAAGTTTGATAGTTAGTAAAAAATAACAATAAAATTAAGAAACTTGGTCTTCTACTCTTTGACCTTTTATATGTATTTTCGGTTTTTACGAAGGCAAGCCACAAAGTTAACTTGGGGTTTGCAACGCGGTGCGGCACTGACGTTTAGAACTGCTGAAGTTTGTTTTACTGCCGGAATGATTTCAGTAGTTTCAATTCAAAATAGTACGAAACAGGGATAAAACATTTGAAAAACTATCAACAAAGTGGGGGGGGGGGATTTCAACGGTAAGCTGCCCCCCCCCCCATTGATCGGGGGCTGGCTACGCCCGCGATCAAGGGAGCGCTTCACCCCCTAACGGGGGGTTTCAAATTAGATTCTTATTCTTTTCCCATGTTGCTTTGGAGAGAGGGAAACCTAGCCATTTGACCAATAATTTTGCGAGGGTTTTCCGGTTTTCCCGGGTTTTACGTAATAAATAATTCTTTCTTTTTCGCAAATATTATTTTTTCATTTATTATTTTAGGATTCGCATTTGGCTGCTTAGTATCGTTACGTTTTCGTTTTTTCTTTAAAGTTTTAAAAGACTTACAATAGCTTGAATATTCCACCTATGTTCGGCGGGTTGAAAGGATGAAAACGGAGGCGGTGAAGGCGGCGGTCAACGGCGGTGCTTTTTTCATTCAGAAGTCAAAATTGGCTATAAAAAAAAACCTGTACGAAAAAAACCCAATGGGCCCTTGTCAATTTCTGATTTTAAAAATCCTCTCTCATTAAAAATGCTCACTTACCCCGTAATTGGGGTTTTTCTTTTTTTCTGTAAAAAACTCTCAAAAACGTCTTCGTCTTTATTGGGAGTGTCCCAATTGTCGTCAAACCCAAAGAATGCTATAAATTTAATTTATTGTTAATTCAATCCAATTAGTTTCCCTTTTTAAAATTCCTACTTACAAAAAATTTAAAGCCGAAATAGCAAACGCGTCCTTCCCTGCCGTCGTCTCCCACGGAAAAGAAAGAGCATGTACGCTTCATTCAAACGGGTCCCCCTTTAATTCCCCCTCCCTTTCTACCTTTACAAATTCGTTCGTTGCCTTAAGGGCTTCTGATTGGGCCTAAGTGAGCATGGTTCCTTCCCATTGGTTATTTATTAAAATTTTTCTAATGTATCCCTCCGCCAATTAACACTGCCATCATCACCGCTCCGCTTCCATGGACAATGCAAATATATCTGTTCCTAAAAACGAAAAAATTATAGAAACAATTTAAAATCATTTTCACCTGCATCAATTATTAATTAAAACCGGCAATTATTAGTTCTGACATTTACAATTATTCTTCACATACTAGTTACATCTCGCGCCTTTCATGGTACTCCCCCCTTTTACTGTGATTATTCTTATCGTGTTGTTATTTTGATTCCCAAACCGCGGTAAGTCTAATTTATTTAATTTATTTAAATTTAGTTCATGTCAAATAACTAGGTTGTTACAATATTTCATCTTACTTTAGCTGAAAAGCAAAAAAGGAATCATTTATTTACATGAGGCTGAAAAGAAAATACTCTAAACAATTAGGTACATTATGTTTTTATTTTGTTTCATATTGCAGGTGTATTGCGCGGAATTATAAACAAAACTCCCCCTCCCCCCATTCTCGGAAGGATAAAGAGGAAACAAGAAAATTTTCGCCCATCAATTTTTCCAAGGCATGTCACTATTTAGTTTTATTGATATAGCGCAACCCCATACACCCTCTTATTCGTTCCAGTGCTCGATCGTCCACTCAAACAATCCCAGAAAAAAGGACCTCCAACCGAAAACTCCGCCCCCCACCAGTGCATCCCCCGACCGCTCCTCCAGATAAGTCCACCCGACTGTAATTCCTTCAAATATATTTATAATGTTCTATCCTCTTCTTTCAGATCACTGATTCGTCAAAACTTTTTGCTCGAACGTTTATTCGATTGTGTGGGTCATCCCACGGATGTAACCATCACACTTTTGAGCCTCGAGTCTTTAAAATTTTTTCTACTAAATATACATTTTTATGTTTAACCTTCGAGATTTCCTCACCATAAAACAACCCTTGAATTATTTTTGAGTCTTCATCCTCAAGAATGTATGTGGGGGCACAGTTTTTCGAACTTTAATAATTATGAAAATTTCAGTACTCCAAGACGGGGTGTATCCTTTAGCGAATATAGTTTTATACTTTGAAATTCTCACGTAATCCCCAACTTGATACCGCGGTTCCCTCCTGACATGAATCCGATTTTTAGATGCCAGTAACCGAATGAGCCTTTTTTCATCTTCCTTGGTAACTTCTGAAGGTTTCATTTCTATAGCGTGATGACCATCCCCCACCCCCACTGTTCATACGAAGTGGTTAGAAAGTGTGTTTACAATAAATTGATAGTTTATTATTTTTTTAAAAATAAAACTGACAATTTTTTGGATATACTTCATTTTATATGTATACAGTTTAAAAAAAATTAGAACACTTACAAGTTTTTTTTTTCTTTTAGTCCCAATAATGTTCAGTATCATCATTTGTTGTTTGCTCATTCACATTTGCCGTTATCCATTCTGCGAGTCTTATCGCTTGTTCTTTCGCACATCGAAAATTGGTGAAAACGTGACGCATTCAGTTATGAGAGTGAGAACCGTTCCAGTGTTCTTTCCTTTGCAGTGATGGACACCCCAATTCGTCCAGAGAAATAATTTTTGCAGCAATGTCATGGCCGATCCGGTTGAGAAGAAAGCGCTTTTTGTCAAGCCCTTTGACGTATACTGTATCGTAGGTCTGTAGCGATGAATGAAGAATTTGATCCAGTTCTGCATAGCATACCCTTCCGCGTCGCTCCAGTCAATACCGTGAAAATTGGCAGTTAGCCATTCGTTCTCCGGCATGTATGCCGCGGTCGATTTCGTGGAGGGCGTTGATGGCTTGGAAATCCAGTGCCCGGAAGATCCTGTTTTTATATCGATGATTGCCAATTCCTTGACGATGTATCCCTCACTTTTACTGTTACATTTGGAACATCGCATCGTATGGAACGATAAAAATTCCAAGACAACTGACATTTTGTTTTCAACGGAAAAAAGGCGTCACTATTTATGTGAACAATGTTAGAGTTAGGTAACTCCAACCTAACTCCCGGTGGTGAAATTGGCCCTTAAAGGTCTAGCTTCGATTTTAAAACATTCTGGGGACTTGTCCATTTGGTAGAACAAAACAGGTATACTAATTTCAGGGGTGTTAAGAGTGTTCCCCAACAGATTAATATTGGCGTTCAGAAATTTGAGGTTGCCTATTCCGAGTATCAAAATGGTCGTGAAATTTGAATAAGTAAAATTTTAAATTTAAATTTCTTCTTTTGAAAAGTTCTCCACACGGTACTAAGGTACTAAATTTTTCTAGGGACGTGCCATGAGCGGTCGTTACTTGGAACGGGTCGATTTTAATTTTTGCTGGGAAAAACTGTTGAGCGATGGTTGGATTTATAAAGGATTTGGTGCTGCCAGTATCAATCAAAACTTGTAAATTCACTATGGGCATTATGAGGTAAGGCAGCCCATTTAGTCCTTGTCCCAAGTTCATCAAGTGGAAGGCGGGGAATGATTTGGGCCTATCTCTAAAAAAGGACTCATTTCATGTTCAACGGAAGAATTTACGTTTTCTATATTTTCTGATAGGGGGGGGGGGGTAATGATGTCTCATTAAATGCTCTTCTGCAGGATAGGGAACAATGTTTTCATTTTCTACCTCTTGTAATTCAATATTGTGGGAGTGGAAATGAGGAGTCGTGTTCGCAGTAGAGACACTCATAGGCGATGGTTGATGATGGGGCGGGGGACGTTGGTACTGGGACTGAAAAGGTTGTTGACGCGGTCTATTGTAAAAAGAAAATTATTGTTTCGGGGTGTTTGACATTACAGGGATTTCACTTTGTTTGAAATTTTGGTTTGAAAAATTTTGCTTAAAATGCGTAACACTTTGCGAATTGTTTGGTTTTGAACTTTGGGTCATTTTGAAATCTGGTTTAAAATAATTTCTATTGCTGAAGTATTGGAAATCGTTTGTTAATAAATTTCTAGCTTTGCTTAATAGAGTGACACGAGACGATGTATCGGTGAGCAACTGCGTAAATGGGCATCGTACATATACCGTAGAATGCCCATTGCGCGTACCATGGAGCAGTTGCCTGTTCCTGCTGGACAGAGGAGACATCTGTCGGCGATAGGGTCCTCAAACGTTGCTGTTTTATTTGTCCAGATGTGTTTGGAGGTGATGTTGCTCTCCCCAGGTTCAGGAACAGTATACAGCACGCCCAATTCCGTTGTTATTATTTGCGACGGTTTCGTGCTGCCATGCAGAAGGCTTTCGATGAAGAAATCCAGGTCCGCTTAGGTGACATGTACTCTCCCCATGCCCGTCGCACTCCGTATCGTCAATTGTGTCATGCACTGACCAAATTTCGGATGTCTCGAGCCAGTAATTATGATCACCCATTGGTTCGACAACTGAAACAAAAAGTTTCCCCCTCTGTTAGTACCCCTCGCCTTGTCAAACTCTTTCGAGGGTAACCGATCGAGGCAAGGTGGCGACAAGTGCGACACGTATGTAGCAGATGTCGCCACATCGAAGATATAATATTTGATAAACAATGGTGAGGGACCCAACCATGGTCCCAAGCAATTCCATGAAAATTTCTAGTGAGCCATTTATTCGGCGTAGTCAGATATAAAACATTACGAGGTGGTACAAACATGTAGTGGGAACTGGCTCCACTGCTAACGTCCACTATACATAACTCCTTAATGATGAAAGCGTGATTTGTATCTTGAAAAGCTTGAAACTCAACTACCACGTATGGCATTTTGATGGGACGGCCTACTGATGAATTTGCAGTTTCATTCTGAGAGATCTGGAATTAATTCAAAATAACAAAATTCTTATGAAATGTTCCTAGGTGTACTTTAAAAAATCATAATTTGACTAAGGGAATGTCAAATAAAAAAGAAAATCCAATTTTTTTCAAACTATGGGAGCCATATTAATAATCGTCGCTCAAGCTGAGTTACCAACGCAAATAATTATAACAAAAACCATCGCAAAAACCAACGCAATAATTATAACAACCGATTTGGAACCGCTTAACATTTACTCAGCTTGACTGGCGACTATGAACAAGACCCAAGAACCAGAATAATATTGTTGTGTACTCACCCCTGTTTGATGAAGTATCGGATGATATTCTTTCGCTAACGATACTCGTTGACAAACTTAGTTCCCACTTCACTTCTCAGAGCCTTTATATGTATACAACGTTCCAATATCATCTAACCAAAATTTCCGTTTCTAGTATATTCGTCCTAAACCACACATCCTTTTTAAGCTTTCTTTTCTCACCATATATCTAAACCTTTAAGGCTGTTGCCGGTGAAGCTTTGAAAATCACCCTGAGACAAGAGATGGCGCTGTACATCGCGGGGAAAAAATTAAAATGAGAAATTTTAGTACGAAAACTATACACCAGAATTCGTTTTCCTAACTTCTTACTTGAAGCCCTGATATTTGAACATTTTCGCATCTAGGCATCTTTTTAAGTCAGAACTGTCAGAAGAAGTTCCCTTGACCCCGTGAGTTTATTACAAGTGAAGTGGGATCTGATAATGATAATGCCTCAGTCAGTGTCTAGTGATGCTCTAAATGAAATCAGAAACGTACCAATTTCTCTTCAGTTGTAGTGTATACGAAATAGGAGTGCAATAAATGAGATGACATTATTATTGCGTAAGTCATTTTCCTGAGATATAAATTTTAGGTGAAAGCATAACGCCTGGAAAACAAGCCCAAGGAAACGATCAAGTTGCTGTCAGAAAGAATTATTTTTCTTTGACTGAGTACACGTCGGAAAATTGGACTGTCACACCAAAACTGATAATTTTTACGGTAGATAATAATTATTGACTATTCGACAATTGTACTGTTTCTACCGATAAATTCGAAATTTGGGCAGTGTACGTAGAATTGGCTAGCGTTGTTAGTGCTTTGGATAATGACAGTAAAAATGACTATTGATCAAAACTATCCCTTGAAACTACGATTACGATTCATTATTTATTTCTCGACTGTGAATGGAAAACTTGCATGAGTGCCCGTTTTGGGGGAAAAGTATACCGGTGAATTGACACATGCGGACAAGGATATTAACAGTAGTTCCTGACCGATTGGTACTTCTGGTGATTTTTAAATAAATTTCAAAGTTCTTCAGGAGGGGATGGATGGTACGAGGGAAAAATGACGTCAATGTGCAGTTTTGAAGCATTTGAAGAAACTCTAAAATTTTTGTTTACAAATAACAAGAAAAATTAAACCCCAGAAAACGCGTATTCCCCCCTCTTCACAACACCATCCATTTCATTAACTGCCCTTTGACGCAATCAAACCCTCACTCAAAATTTTTAAAAATTCGCCTTAAAAAAACCCTTGATTGATTTCAATGTTTAATGTGGGCAATTGTCTTGTTGAAGCGCCCTCTTCAAGAAACACCAGTGATTGAAAAATGTGCAAGTTCCCCATTGGTGATTAATCGGCAGAAGAATATGTATGCGCAGAAAACTACGACTTTCACGCCAAGTCGTGAGAAAAGAGGTCTGTCTCTTTGCTGCAATCTAGAAAAACACATGATTTGGTTGATGTGAGACCAATACCGGGTGTACTTGGTCCACGTGGCACAAATAAAGGAGGTGATTCTAGACCATATTGGTCAACCGCTTAACATTTACTCAGCTTGACTGGCGACTATGAACAAGACCCAAGAACCAGAATAATATTGTTGTGTACTCACCCCTGTTTGATGAAGTATCGGATGATATTCTTTCGCTAACGATACTCGTTGACAAACTTAGTTCCCACTTCACTTCTCAGAGCCTTTATATGTATACAACGTTCCAATATCATCTAACCAAAATTTCCGTTTCTAGTATATTCGTCCTAAACCACACATCCTTTTTAAGCTTTCTTTTCTCACCATATATCTAAACCTTTAAGGCTGTTGCCGGTGAAGCTTTGAAAATCACCCTGAGACAAGAGATGGCGCTGTACATCGCGGGGAAAAAATTAAAATGAGAAATTTTAGTACGAAAACTATACACCAGAATTCGTTTTCCTAACTTCTTACTTGAAGCCCTGATATTTGAACATTTTCGCATCTAGGCATCTTTTTAAGTCAGAACTGTCAGAAGAAGTTCCCTTGACCCCGTGAGTTTATTACAAGTGAAGTGGGATCTGATAATGATAATGCCTCAGTCAGTGTCTAGTGATGCTCTAAATGAAATCAGAAACGTACCAATTTCTCTTCAGTTGTAGTGTATACGAAATAGGAGTGCAATAAATGAGATGACATTATTATTGCGTAAGTCATTTTCCTGAGATATAAATTTTAGGTGAAAGCATAACGCCTGGAAAACAAGCCCAAGGAAACGATCAAGTTGCTGTCAGAAAGAATTATTTTTCTTTGACTGAGTACACGTCGGAAAATTGGACTGTCACACCAAAACTGATAATTTTTACGGTAGATAATAATTATTGACTATTCGACAATTGTACTGTTTCTACCGATAAATTCGAAATTTGGGCAGTGTACGTAGAATTGGCTAGCGTTGTTAGTGCTTTGGATAATGACAGTAAAAATGACTATTGATCAAAACTATCCCTTGAAACTACGATTACGATTCATTATTTATTTCTCGACTGTGAATGGAAAACTTGCATGAGTGCCCGTTTTGGGGGAAAAGTATACCGGTGAATTGACACATGCGGACAAGGATATTAACAGTAGTTCCTGACCGATTGGTACTTCTGGTGATTTTTAAATAAATTTCAAAGTTCTTCAGGAGGGGATGGATGGTACGAGGGAAAAATGACGTCAATGTGCAGTTTTGAAGCATTTGAAGAAACTCTAAAATTTTTGTTTACAAATAACAAGAAAAATTAAACCCCAGAAAACGCGTATTCCCCCCTCTTCACAACACCATCCATTTCATTAACTGCCCTTTGACGCAATCAAACCCTCACTCAAAATTTTTAAAAATTCGCCTTAAAAAAACCCTTGATTGATTTCAATGTTTAATGTGGGCAATTGTCTTGTTGAAGCGCCCTCTTCAAGAAACACCAGTGATTGAAAAATGTGCAAGTTCCCCATTGGTGATTAATCGGCAGAAGAATATGTATGCGCAGAAAACTACGACTTTCACGCCAAGTCGTGAGAAAAGAGGTCTGTCTCTTTGCTGCAATCTAGAAAAACACATGATTTGGTTGATGTGAGACCAATACCGGGTGTACTTGGTCCACGTGGCACAAATAAAGGAGGTGATTCTAGACCATATTGGTCAAAAAATGACCAAATATACAATGGTACGAATATCAACCGTTTCCGAGAAAAACGCACTTTTCCGTCCATTTCATCGTAGGTCATTGGAAAGCTTTTTTTAAGAAGAAGTTTTTTCCGCAGAGCGACTCATCTTGATAATGCTGTGTGCGAAATTAAAGCTGTTAGAAAACCCTTGTTTGCGATGGAAACAGAGGACAACTTGGAAATTATGCCCAGTATTAAGGGCCTTTAACTCAAGCTGATTCCAAAACCACGTAGACATAATAAAAAGACAATTTTGTGCCATTTCAGTGGTGTGCTTCATTATTACGTGCGACGAAAATTGTTGGAGTTATGGCAGGTTTGCTTGAGGAAAACCAGCGATGCGTTAGTTGTGAAAGGAACTCGCAATGGATATCATTCCACTTTTCTCTTGGAGTGCTCAAAGTGTGTACTCAATAGTAGATTACATTACAAGATTAGTAAGTGGTGCATTACCTGCGAGTTTTTTGTTTGGCGGACGAGGCTTGCCGAGGCCGCTAATTAAAAACGAGCTGGTAATACCACTTAATAGTCGAGTGATGTACGTTATTTTTCGCGCACCGTCGTCGAATATTACCCAGTTTTATTCTTTTGACAAAAAAAAGATGTCTTAAGATATTTATATAATCACGAATGAGGTGATAACATTACAACAAAGGTTGCACAAGGTTATAGAAAACTGACACGTAAAAAACTTTTCATGTCAGTTTCAAACCTTTACTGTACAGTTCTCATGCATAAACTGAAGCTATAAAGTACCAGGTTAGGAAAAATTCAACTTACTGGAGTAATCATGTTATCGTAATGAGCAACTGTCGAAGCAGGTAGCGCGAAAAAGAAATGTGCCCTCAGAAAACAATCAAACTTCGCGCACAACAGACACAGCAGCTGTTATGGGCACACTATCCATTGGCGGTGGTTTTTCTCAGGTCAAAGAATTACATAGCGTTATGGAGATACCATCCATGTCTAGCGACACTGAGGCACTATAAAACACGAGTACTGCAACACGGAAATCGGCGCCATGCTCGGTCCCTCACATGATTAGAATTATCACCTGGTCTCATTGACAAGTAATATATTTTGATTTATTTCGATCGCGTTCCGCGTTTGTTTGCTGTTACGGTGACAATTTTTTCATTCATGATATTTTGTTTACCCTAACAACTGAGGGACCAAATATGGCGCTGAAATCCGTGTTGCAGTACCTGTGTTTTAAAGGTTCTCTAGCGACTTGAACAAGATTGAATCGAATCTGGACGAGCCATTGAACGAAGCGGCACGGTAGTGCCTACGTCTCACACGTTCGTTGTGTGTCTCATTCTTTGTATCATCTTTAGATGAGAAGAGTATTAAAATGACGAGATTTAGTCCAGTCAAAAGGGGAATTGGCCGGGACAAACGTATAGAAGTAGTTTTGCCAACGGATCTTATGTTTCTTGGGGTTCTGAATCCGAATCTGAACTTTGCAAACAAAAAATTGGTCGGCTGCACGTCGAAAATCGCAAAAAAACTGGAAATTTTCTTACTTTTTATACTCAATCGGTTGTATCTCTGGAACTAAGTACTTTTCGATGATTGCGCTCCTTTGCATTTTTGAAATAGACTAAGTTTGCGACTATTTAAGCTCAATGGTACACTGAGAGAAAAAATAGGGTGTTTTCGGGTGGCTAATCACCCGACGTTCGGGTTGTGACCGGCATAACCGAACATAGGGCAATCGGAGCTCGAAGAGTTTTCAGGAAAGAATCAGCCGAATAAATATATTTTAAGCTGAAGGATAAATATTTAGCCCGAACGAATAAAACCTACATAGTGTGCCAGTTGCCCGAACACACGTGTCTCTTCGGCTGAGGTTAACGCGTGCTTCGTGCACTTATAACACTCTTCAGGGGTGTTTTGAAGCCGAACCGTCGGGCATAGAACAGCCGAAGATCTTCTTCCCGTGTGAAATGTGCTCGAAACATTTTTTTTTTCGTGAGCTATCATCCCGAATCATCGGGACCATCGCGCTCGAAACTACTTATCTTCAGGCTTGACTCACCTTAAGTATTCCGTGAAAGTTCAACCGAATATTTTTTTTTTCAGTCACGGATCAGGCGTATTTAAAGTTAGTTGGACCCGATGGTTCGGGTTATTTTATACCGCAGAAAAAACCTTCGGGTATTCAGCGGGTATTCCTTCGGCTTAAGGGATGGTTGCACGGGTGATTCCTCGGCCCCCTCCTATCACCCCTCGTCTACTACTCGGCATACACTTTCTCGCTTTATTCGTGCACCAATCCTGGTTTTTAAGGACTCGTTTCAATCTTCAGGAAATTCCATATATTCAGTACTATTCCTTTTTTCAAATTGCATCCCAGAAGTTACTTTAAATTCGCCTTGAACTTTTACCTTGTAATTTCACGCTCTTCCTTCGACTTATTTGAAATCACCCTTGAACTTTTACATTCAAATTTTCTGCCTTCGATTTGAAAAAGGAAAACTACTGCATATGCAGAATTTCCTGGAGATTGAAATGACACCTTAAAATATAAGGATTCTTCATAGGAATCATAAGGATTGCTGCGACGAGGAATTGCATTCCGCTTTTTCGATGATGGTTGATTAGAGGGGGGCCGAGGAATCATCGTCAACTCTTTTTGAAAAACCACATCTAAATTTTCCTGTCCACCTAAAACTGAAGAAAGTGAATATAAAAGTTGCTCTGTTTTTAAATGACAATAAAGTGGCATTGACGAATTCTTAAAATGAAGGTGACAAATACATTGTAGGAAGGTAAACGAAAATTTGAAACAATTTTTTTTTTAAAACTTTACTGATGATCATTCTCACTCGAAAGTGTGAATATATAATTTCAATTTGAACTCCTTTCAAATGAAATAAGCCAAAGTTAATACAGGATAGGAATAAATAAAGAAACAACAACTTATATAACTATAGTATATAATATTATATATGTATATATAAAATATAGTAAACAAATATTTATTGTTTTCGTTTGTATACGCTTGAGTCATGAAAAAGTACAGCAATTCATTGATTTAAAAAATAATATACACGAATTGCGGATTAAATAAAATACATTAATCAATAGAATTCCGAAAAACTATGTAATCCTCGCCATTATTCAAGTTGCAAAGAGTATTTGGGAAAGGGAAGGGAGAAACGTTAAAATCACGGTAGCAAACTTCAGAAGCAATATGCTCTACCTGGTAGGCGAAATAGTGATCGGAAAATCCTATCGTGGTAAACTTGGTAGCACTTATGTATGGATGTAAACCGACTGGATTAACAAACAAATTTTGAATTTTAATGAATTGGGGTAGATTGCCGTTTTGCGGATCCAAATGAGTACACAATATTTCTCCACGGCGGTACGTAATTCCGTTGATTTTTATAAATTTTGTTGATTTCAAATTAGTACGACTGTCCAAAGTAAGATTGGCTCTTAGGCATTCAAGTGTAATGCTATCAACATCAAAAAGTTTGCCGTGGTCAAATGATGATGGTAAGGCACGTTCAAACAACAGTGAGTTCAGCTGCCATTGATGTCTATTTGCGATGGTTTTGCAAATATTGACTCTGCTACATGAAGCATGAGCTGCGATTTTCGAAACTCTATGCTTGGCCTCGAATCGCATAGACCATAGAGGCCTGAGAGGCCCAAATTTCTTCAACATTGCGGGGTAATGCAATAAATGATGGAATTTTGGTTGGATGCCGTTGCGATTGCTAAGATCCAAGTACAATTGATTGAATTCTTCTATATGGAAGGCAAACAGATCACAAAGACCTGGCGTAATGCAATCTGTCATTGCGATCGATAGTACTCGCCTAAGAAGAAGGAATAGCCGCCAGTGAGCATTGTCCTGAGAAATCAAATCCCCTATCAGCATTGGTAAATAGCGCATTAAAGTCAGGCATTCTGCTGAGGACATTCTGAGTTTTAGCCCAGGGCCAGAAACTCCGGTTGGCTTGGATCCAGAGTCTGGACCGTAATCAAAGAAAATTATCTTTTCGTTAAGATATGCGATATCGATATATCCATCACCGATAAGGGCTTGAAAAATTACTTTCAAAGAATAGGGACAAACTCCTTCCAACAAGTCGTGCATCAAGTCCACTCCAACGTTTTCAAACAGATTGAACCCATTAACACCATTCCAAACACAGGGCTCTTTTATGCCACTCAGAGATGGATTTCCCAAGGCCAAATCGGTAGCATAATTATAGCAATTCCCATCCCAGTCTAGCCCCAGTCCATCCCCAATAGCCATCACAGTCTTGTGCTCCCTACAAATTCTGCACGGGAAAAATGCTGTGAAATTTTCGACAAATCCTAGAATGGAGTGGAGGCCAAGATTGTCACCGACTAGGGCGACTAATTGAAACTTCAGTGTTACCCTAGTTCCGTTAACTTCCACCTGGACGCCATTCGTCGCCAGCTTGTTCAGCTCTTGAACTACCGGCTTGAAAAGAGCTTTATTACCGTGTTCCCGTCTGTCAGAACTGTGGTAAAGCAAAGTTAAAAAAAAAATGTTTCAGTCGAAAGGCTAATCGGGGCGGCAAACAAGGAATCCAAAAGTAGAGTGCTCCGATCTTGTGTATCCCCGCATGCGATCCTAGAGGATTGCCTATTTCAAAATCATCCTGATATATTATCAGGGGAAACAATCTTTCATTTCCACCAAGGAGGGTAGACGTTACTTTTTTCTGCCAACTATCGCCTTGAATTATGTTAACAATGTAAGGGAAAGCATTGCAAGCGGCAATATGTTGGTCAATTTCGGGTAGCAAACCCTTGACTGAGAAAATTTTTTCAAGTACAGCACTCATAGGAATGTGCTGGCTGAAAGACTTGACCTTCTCTGCCGTATTGCCAGGTCCTCTCGCTAATCTGTAGCCTACAAACACTTGACTAGGGGGAATGAACGTTCCAGCTGCTGTGAAATACTTCAGTCTGAAATAGTGAGACCTGAAGAGTTTATAACTCTTATTAATGGCCGCGATAATATGATCCCGAAAACGAGGCATATGGTCACAAAGTAAACTTTCCTGGTAGTGAGAGGCACATTCATCGATAATTCCGCATATCGACGAGACCAGGTTGCTGCTATGAGCACTATGAAAACAATCGATAAAGTTAATGGGAATTTGAGGATTATCATACACCTCACTGAACATTTGAGCAAGAGAAGATGTCAAAATTCTAGAAAAATTACCAATGCTATTTTCAAAAGGAATGGGTTCTTCTGGAGTCTCAGTACTCGTGGAATCCAGCTTCTCTAGGGGTGAGTGGCTCAGGTTATGTTCAACAATGTCTGATTGGGAATGTACAGTGACCGTCACGTCTTCTTCACGGTTATTATCAGACCCAGGAGGATGGAAGTGATGAATATGCCGTTTCAAATTTCGGATTGAACTACAGAACCGCACACAATCGCCCTGACCGCAACGAATTGGCTGGTAGCTTTTACGAACGGTACATTTAGAACTTTGGAAGTGAGCGATCAACTGTGGTAAATCGAAAAGGGCTTTGCAATAAAAGCAAGTGTACGAAAATGGGGCAGGATCAGCCATTATTAAACCCTTTTATTAATTGTTAGAGATCAATTTTGTTAAAAATAATTTTGCTCGACTAACCGAACTGAGAATTTATAACCGGACCCGTCTAAATTTTAAAAATCAAATAGATTAATGAAACAAACATTAATTAAATCGAACTATGAAATGAAATAACTTTGACTTAAAAATGGACGAAAATCATAAAATGTAAACGAAGTTCAACAAAAAATGAAGCAAAGCGAATAATATTGTCCCAAGTACCTAGTTCTACTGAATGGAGCGTTGTAACATTATTTTTTTTACTGAAGTGATTGTCTGAAGAACATAAAGCGACTCAATTTTTTCGGTTTCTCCTATGTTATAAAAGAGGTGCTCAATGAGCATCCAAACGTTTTTGGCCTGAGGCTGGTAGTTCAAGTTGAAGACGTGTAAACAAACTACTCCGAAGTTCACCGCCTCGGCGACAGTGTCGAAATGAAAATAAGGCTTACCTTCGATAAACAGGTAAGCTTTGTCTATTTTAAATGGTGTAGGGCCCACACTCACTACAATGGGTTGTAGAACTTTAACGCCTTGTTTCGTGCTTTCGGAGAAGTACCTTGTTGCTTCCGCTATGTGCGAGCAGTGGTAAATGTAGTACGAAAGGGAATCCGCCCTATCGGTCGCACAACCTTCTCCTTTGAATCCAGCGATTCGTATTGTGTAGGGAAGAAGTCGAAGGAGTGCTGTTATCCTTTCGTCGGACGTAGCACTGCCTGAAATAACACACAAAGAATAATTGTAGAATCTTCGTTATGAAACTTAAAAAATAAACTAACCAGTTGCTGCAGTAACGATGAAGTCTATTGTGCGTTGTGTTATTTTGTCCCGTTTGAAGATTTTAGACACCTCTTTTAACAATGCATCACTGTGTTCTTCTACTATTGATGACAGCGGTTTTGTTGAAATTTTCTCGCCACGAGATTCGCAAACAATCTTGAAGTCAAGAGTCAACTGGAAATCACGATTAATTAATAAAAGGTCCGTTCCATTGTTTTGCTATTGCTACACTAGTGTAGAAAACCATGTTATTTCATTGATTTATTCTGAAAAATTGAATGAAACCAGATGAGTTTCTTCAAAAGTGTAGCACTCGCGAAACAATGGAATGGACCTAAAATTAAAAATGTTTCCCCAACTGGGGTGAGATGCATAGATTTTGATTAACGACTGAGAAACCGAAAAGTAAGGCACACAGGGTGTTTCATAAAATAACTGCAAAATATAATATAGATAAAAACCAAAAAAATAAAAAATATAGAGGAGGGGGATGATTTGCGATCAAAATACGAAATACACCATGATAAGAAACTCAATAGTATCTCGGGCAAAATTACCAATTTTGTCTCTTCTAAAAAGTATAATAATGCCTTTTTTCGTAGGATGTCCTTTCCTCAAAAGTGCGAATTTCAAGTTTTGGCTATCTCGCTTAGGAAATACCGGCTAAAGAAGTGATCCTATGAAGAATTCCTGAGAGAAAGAGTTGTGCGGTAAATTCGATCAGCTTCATTAAGCTAAAATAGAAGGGATCTTAAAAATGAAAAACATTATTTGTCTTATTATTATTATTATTGTTATTTTTTAAGATAACCGGTGAACTAACTAGAGCTACAGAGCTCCGCATGGGCTCAAAATTTAGCACACTTGCTCTAATTTCATAAGCATAATAGTGACCTTTTTTATAAAATGCATTTTTAGGGAAATATAAGCCAAAATCCGAAACAAGTCCGAAAATTTCGAGGTTTTTCGAGCTCCCTGAAGTTTGCACAGGGAATGGGCTCGAAATGCATTCAATAAAAAAAACACCACGGCTGTATTGTTCATCAATGAAGTTTATATGTATACAAGTTGAAAAAACAACAGCCAAAAAACCGAAACTTTCTGAAATTAAAAATTTCCGATTTGTACCGCTTGGGCCGCTGTCGTGAAAAAAAACGAAACAATTACCTCAGAAAGAAAAAAAAAATGCTCTTTTCGAATGCGCGTCAGAAATCGCCTGAAGTTCACTTGGAAAAGACAAAGTCGCATTTGGCTTGAGAAAATCGAGGTGTGCATTTAAAAAAGCTTGTAAATTCATACCTCGGAAACTATTGAGTTTCAGACCCTGGTGTATTTTGTCATTTTGATTGCAAATTAAGTCTACTTGCCCTATTTTATTTGTTTGCAGTTATTCTGAAAAACCCTGACTGGAAGCTAAAACACGTAAGGACCGAACACTCACCTCCCACCCATTCGTATAACAATATCTAACTGTTCCACCCAAGATCCACGCCACAATCCTTGAGTAGGATGAAGCAAAAAACTAAAAAATGACGTAGTTTTTATGATCAAGCCAGATATTTTGTATGGCCATTGGAATGTGTTATAGTGCGCACAACTTTCTTATTTTAAATTGAAACGCATACTTTTGAATCCAGTTTTCAAAACATAGTACTTTTCTGGACGAGTCTCTTGGGCGGTTCAAATCGGTTCTGACACAGAATTGAGCAATTCTGTTACTACACAGAATTGCCTAGTAGGCACAATATCATTTGCATAATAAACCGTCAATGTAGCATAAAACGAGAGAATTATGGATGCATTAATGTTGGACTGTAAATGTGAACGTATTTTTGCGTGATTCTCCGACAATTTTGAACCCAATTTTAAAAATAACAAAATGCCAGGCTTTTTAAAAACTGGAATCAAAAGTATACATTACAATTTGTAATAAGCAAGTAGTGCGCATTATAACACATTTTCAATAGCAATGGAAAAAAAAAGAAAAAAAATAAATTAAAAAAATAATAAAAAAATAATGATACGTTCATAAGAAACTACGTCTGAAACAAAGTGGAGGTAGTTTCCAAAGTTTTCCCAAATTATGCATTACAAAGAAAAAAGTGGGTGATGACACTTAGCTGGTCCACCATGTATTTCATTGCACTCACCAACTCTTCTGCTGTTTTTTGGTGACGAAGGACGGGGTAATCATCAATGATTGTGCCGATTAAGCAAGATTCTTTCTGAGCTTCTTGCAGGCGGTGACCTGCAGTGGCGTGCCACGCGTCCCTTAGCTCTGGAGTGACAACGTCTCCATCAAATTCTTTTATTAAGTTAAGCTTTTCAGTTAACTCCAATTTATCTGAACAGTTACATTTTTCAAGGTAAGCAATGAGGCCATAACAGAGGAGAGGAAATGGAAAAATGAAGCATGAATTACCAATTGAAGATAGCGCTTACCATACAGGGTTGAACAATATAAGAAGTGTGATTATACATCCAAAATGCAACAAAATATGTCCTTTTTTATTATACCCGTTCCGTAAGCTTTTGTTCATTCCGTAAGGTACCCTTCAGGGAGAAGTACTAGTACATTCCAGTTACTTTGGTTATTTCTTCTAATTACTTGTGAAGAGTTACTAGCACATTGTACACGAGAATTTGTGGGGCTCTGCGGCTCTTTATTATACTCGTTCCGTAAGCTTTTGTTCACTCCGTAAGGTACTCTTCGGGAAGAAGTAGTAGTACTTTTCAGTTACTCGGGTTATTTCTTCTAATTACTTGTGGAGGGTAACTAGCATATTGTACATGAGCATTTTGGGCGCTCTGAGGCTTTTTATTATACCCGTTCCGTAAGCTGATGAACCGGATCAGAAGAAGCGATAAGATGAGAAGAGAAGAAATGAAAAGCGATTAAATTAATTAAATGAAAGTCATCGAATTTCTGGTTCCAGGAACGTGAAGCTCTTGCTTCGGGGAGGATGGGTGGTGTGGGCTGAAAAAGGTTTAGCTTGGATGAGGGGGTGGAGCGGAGTGAAGATGACTTGGGGTCGAGTACGGAAACTGCGGTCTTAGTGAATGATAGCTGTAATAACCCATTTTTTTTATTTCCGTAAATTTTCCTATAAATCAGGATAATAATAAATATTTCTTAGTCATATAGGTAAAATCATCACATCACTATACTTCAGCTACCCAAGTTTCGGCTACTTTTTCAAGGTCACCCTCCCTTGCCTCACCATCACCCACCAGGGTTATTGACACCAGAAAGAACAGTATGCAACATGCTCGAGTGTTTTAATTATAAATCCTTTAATAAAGCAATTGACTTGGATTATTTATGGAAAATTCGAATAAATTCGGAATTTTTTGGAAATATAGGTAAGAAACGGGGGTTGCGATGCTTTCAACGAACAGGTTTCAACGACCCCCACTCCTCTCCAATATTTCCAAAAAATTCCGAATTTATTAGAATTTTCCAGGTCCATAAATAATCCAAGTCAATTGCTTTATTAAAGGATTTATAATAAAAACACTCGAGCATGTTGCATCCTGTTCTTTCTGGTTTCAATAACCCTGGTGAGTGATATTGAGGTAAGGGAGGGCGACCTTGAAAAAGTAGCCGAAACTTGGGTAGCTGAAGTATAGTGATGTGATGATTTTACCTATATGATTAATTAAGACAGGATAAACTCAAATAAGATTAATGTGTTTTATATTTTTCCAAACCATAGAGTATAACACACACCCACTCATTACATCATAGTACGTTTTTACAAGAATGGTTTTCAAAATTGTAGTCGAAGACAAAACAATTACATTTTGTGCACAAAATTAAATTGTTTCCGTTTGTATAGTTTACAAATCCATTCAGAGCTAGTATCAAAGGACCGACGATTCGATTATTGCGACGCCGTGATGAGCTGTTTGCTAGGGAGGAAAAGGTGCTCAGTCTCGGCTGTGTATCGTTAAGGTTGATCAGGTGCAAGTTCGCCAACATCCATCTAGCCAGTTTTAAAGCCTTCACTTTTGAACAGTTCTCTTTGAAGCGCTCTTGTAGAATATTGTGTAATTCACAACAATCCTTGAAACATCTCAAATTGGTCAGATCTTGTAGAGACGGACATTCAAGAGCCATTAGATCAAACACAGGTCGATGAAGGATGCCTTCAAGAAATGTACACTTCTCCAGCCCTTTCGCATAAGTGAATTTCGCGCTCGAAGTTACTTTTCGTAGTAGCCGTTCCATTTCCGAATAATCGAGTTCACCTTGCTCCCAAGTCAACCCATGCAGTTTTCTGTATGGGTGGGCAATGGGGTGTAACGCATTACCCTCACATGACTTCAAGTGGGAGGAGGATATTAATATGCTGGGTCGGAAAAACAGTAATAAATAAAAGTATTACATTCCAGGATTACTACGATACTTTATTTAATGCTAGCCATAATGATTGTAGCATGTATAGTGTAATGTATTCTATACGTTCTAAGAATCATGAGCTTAACACTTACAAAATAAATAAAAAAACCTTATGTGGGCTCAATGATAAACGTATTACATCAGAAAATAATGTAGACACAACAGCATACAAAAAAAAACATTGTAATAGAAAATTAATTATTAAGGAGAAAACAAATGTAATACAGCTTTTATTTGACCAAAATTATAGATCTAAAATTATTTTCCTCTCCGGTCTCAAAACCGTCTCCTTCAGCAGGTTCGATCTACTCCATAGTCATTTGAATCATCAATGTCTCTTGATCGCTCCAGTTAACGGGGTATACTCTAATATAGTATCATGAATCAGGATGCAATAACAAGTAGATTGGGCAGGTATAGCCTTTGTTGCCAATTCGTACTCATCGCTATTATCATATGATGTATTAAAAGAATCATATTGGTGCTCCTCATATCACTCTATATCATCGCTGAAACTGAATCCCTCACTAATCGATGGTATGTTGCCCGTCATTTCTTCTCACTTTCTTTGCGCCCTCACGTTATAGCCAATACTTTTTAAAAATTTAATACTCTTTGGTGTAATCTGGAGGTGATGATGACTTTAACGTTCGATCTACTCCGTAGTCATTTGTAGCATCAATGTCTCTTGATCGCTCCAGTTAACGGGGTATACTCTAATATAGTATCATGAATCAGGATGCAATAACAAGTAGATTGGACAGGTATAGCCTTTGTTGCTCTAAATTCAAGTCTGATGTCGACAGTCGCTTCTTGAACTGGCTCTCTCTGGTGGGAGCAATCTATTATGAAAATGGGTGATGATTGAAAGAAGGTGCGGAACAAAAGCGGCTCCGACCAGCGTTGAGATGACGTTCCATAATACTAGCTTGCTTGGAACTGTAGGTATTTTTCATACAAAGGGGCAATTTTGTTCTTATTGAAGTCTAGATTCATATCTTGGTATGGAAATACTTGATCATTGAGGAACACTTTAACATCACAAATATCACAAGGATTGAATATGGACATATTTTTAGTTATATCATTTTTTCGAGCAGTCTGTAGAGCGATAAGAATAAAACGCGGTTTCTCCAAGTTAGACGATGTTTTTACTTGCCAAGTAAATTTGTCTGATGTTGGCAAATTTGGGTACTCGTGGAGTTCCCATGTCCGGAACGGTAAATACAATGGCTTACCGCTCTCTATTGTGCGGTATAGACTGATTTTCCTCTTATCCGAAACGGTAATGTGTGGAACAATCCATGAAACTTTTGATAAGTTAATGATGTTGTTGTAAAACCTTACGCCCGTGCTGAAAAACCTACTTAACAAACAATGGATCGAGCGAAAGAGGGTATAATCAATGAGCTTTTTAAGCCAGCGCGAGTGAACTTTGTGCCGAGAAAAGTTGTCATTAAAGGACTAAACAATACCTGGGAAATGGATCTAATGGACATGCAGCGGTTCGCCAAGGACAACAGTGGATTTCGCTACATCCTGATGGTGATTGATACGTCCTCAAAGTTTATATGGGCCATACCACTAAAAACTAAACGGGGTGGCGAAGTAGCGGCGAGTAGATATAAAAGGCGGGTTCTGGAGGTGGCGCGCGGTGGCGACATGAAAAAAGAGTTGATGGTGGAAGTGGCGCGGTGGCGTAAAAATTTTGACGACGAGTAAGGAACGATCCGGTTGCCTTGAGGTTAGGAGACGACAGCACTAGCCACTCGCCTACCGTCGACGAGTTGAGAGTTAGGGGAATACTTGGGGTAGAGTGTCGGGAGTCGGGTGGCGTTGGTGGCGCGAGGGAACCAGTGGGGATGGGGTGGTGTGGGCTGAAAAAGGTTTAGTATGGATGAGGGGGGTGGAGCGGAGTGAACATGACTTGGGGTCGAGTACGGAAACTGCGGTCTTAGTGAATGATAGCTGCAATAACCCATTTTTTTATATTTCCGCAAATTTTCCTATAAATCAGGATAATAATAATAAATATTTCTCAGTTCGACTATCCTCAACAACCATGAACGTTAGAGTTGTTCTTGAAATTAAAAGTGTTTTCGATTCGGTGGACTTCCGAAAGTATTTGTCTGAGCAATCCAATCTGAATTACTACTTCAATTATGTTAAACTTCATGAAGCTGTCCTGCGCTACTTGGAGGCGTCTAAATCGGGTCCGGTTGGTATGAGGTTGGGAGACAACAGCGCTATCCACTCGGCTACCGTCGACGAGTTGATAGTTGTGGGAATACTTGGGGTAGATGAGTGTAGGGTCGACGTTCAGTCAGATGGGTTTGATGGTGGAGCGATGAAAAAAATTTTTGTTGACGGCGAGTGGGATCGATCTGGTTGGTATGAGTTCATCGATGCCGGTGGTGGGGAGGATGGGTGGGGTGGACTGAAAAAGGTTTTGGTATGATGAGGGGTGTTGGAGCGGAGTGAAGATGATGAGGGGTCGAGTACGGAAACTGTGGTCCAAGTGAATGATAGCTGTAATAACTCATTTTTATACTTCCGTAAATTTTCCTATAAATCAGGATAATAATAAATATTAATCAGTTTGACTATCCTCAACAACCATGAACGTTGGAGTTGTTCCTGAAATTAAAAGAGTTTTCGATTCGGTGGACTTCCAAAAGTATTTGTCCAAGCAATCCAATCTGACTTACTACATCAATTATGTTAAAATTCATGAAGCTGTCCTGTGATACTTGGAGGCGTCTAAATCGGTTAGCGGTGAAAAGAAAAATTCGAGGCACTACTCTTCTTGCACTTACAGTCAGCTAAAGGAGAACGAACTACCTGTGAGCAAGGAAGATGACAGGTGTTTCTGCTACACCGTGAACTGGTATAAACTAGATGTGATTAAATATTTGAATCTCATCGCGCCGAATGACGGGTAATATTTATCAACCTCTCTTTTTTCTCTTGTAAAATTGAGCGGTTATTTTTTTTTGTTAGTAGACCATTTACCCCCCTTGACATTGCTATCGAATGGCAAGAAGTTGTGAAGTCTCTCAACTTTGAAAAATACTTGGAAGATCGGTGCAAGCTTCAGCATTATGAGAATTATATTGCCCTACACAACGCTGTTCTTCGTTTATACGATGCCTCATCTACAGTTCACACCGCGAAAAACTGCCGAGGACACTATGATCCATGTATCTACAGAGATCCACCTCCCTACGAGTGGGAAATTGACGGGCCTTGTAATTGCTACTATGTAGATAAGATTAAGGACATTGTAATCAAATGTTTAGATCAAACTTATTATGACAATAAAAAATGTGAGTTAGCATGATTTCATGAAACAAGATAGACTCATTTATTCACCCTACTTCATCTGTCCTGATACTTCTATTAATTTTTAAGGGGGCCATAAATAAAATAAAAGAATGTACTACTCAAATAATTTTTAATGACTTGCAATTAATAACATTCATGAAACTCTTAAAAATTTTGTCAATTAGAATAATGAGTGAAAAAGCTCTCATCCGTAAAATAAAGGAGGAGATATCCCTCTACAGCCATAAATAAAATAAAAGAATGTACTACTCAAATTAATTGACTTGCAATTATTAACATTCACGAAACTCTCAAAAATTTTGTCAATTAGAATAATGAGTGAAAAAGCTCTCCTTATCCGTAAAAATAAAGAAGGAGATATCCCTCGACGGTCATAAATAAAATAAAAGAATGTACTACTCATATAATTTTTAATGACTTCTATTAATTTGTTCGAAAAAAAGGAATCACCAGAGAGAAAAAAACTTGATAGGATGTGTGGTTTAGGGCGAATATTCTAGAAACGGAAATTTTGGTTAGGCGATATTGGAACGTTGTATATAAAGGCTCTGAGAAGTGAAGTGGGAACTAAGTTTGTCAACGAGTATCGCCAGCGAAACAATGCCATCCGAACTTCATCAAACTTGGGTGAGTACACAACAATATTATTCTGGTACTTGGGCCTTGTTCATAGTCGTCAGTCAAGCTGAGTAAATGTTAAGCTGTTCCAAATCGGTTGTTATAATTATTGCGTTGGTTTTTTGAATTGAAATAGCAAATACTCAGTTTCAGCGGCGATTATTAATACGGCTCCCATAGTTTGAAAAAATTGGATGTTCTTTTATTTGCTTTTTCTCAACATTCCCTTAGTCAAATTATGATTTTCTAAAGTACACCTAGGAACATTTCATAAAAATTTTTGTTATTTTGCATTAATTCCAGATCTCGTGGAATTTCTTCGTAGGGTAAATGAAACGGCCAATTCACCAATCATTCGTCTCTCCGAGTTGGAGGAGGGACATGAGTACCCCATCATAAAACTACGGCTCGGAGAGCACGAGACTTATGGGCAAAACATCACAGCCCAAATACGGGTCGCAGACGTCGTCAGGACGGTCTACCTCCCGACCAGATTGGTGGAAGCCATGGGAGCGGACGAAGTGAACCTTTTCAATCAGCTTCCCTCGAAATTCCTGGTTTATCGAGGGAAGTGTGGGCGATCACACGCTGTCGAATTTATCATGGATATAACTAATTAAATTAGTACGTCGTGTTTCGTAGTAAATATATATTATACATTGATAAAACAAATAATGTACTCGAGAATTACTTTAAATCATATTCGAAGCGAAATGCGCTTCATCACATAATACCGAATTATATAATTATTGATCAGCTTCCCTCGAAATACCTGGTTTATCGAGGGAAGTGTGGGCGATTACACGCTGTTGAATTTGAATTTTATAATGAATATAACTAATTATTGATTGATATGAATATAACTAATTAATAATTAGTACATCGTGTAATCGTGTTTCGTAGTCTATTGTACTCGAGCTCGAGAATTACTTTAAATCATATTCGAAGCGAAATGTGCTTCATGACATCATTCTAATACCGAATTATATATTTATATTCCCTTATATGTTAAAAAAAGCGAGAAATATATTTCAAAAACGTACGTTTGTTCAAATCATATTTATTCATTATTTTATTCTCACACTTCACGAGGGGCTTCCTCACATTATCTTATCCAAGAGTTCAAAAATTTGATTGATATATGAACGATTGCCACAACCTATATTGAAAACCTTAAGAGGGCTTTGATGACTCGCGATAGACCCGGTGTTTAAAAATTCATTGTACTCATGAAGCTGATGAGAAGAATCGATGAAGTAAATAAGACCGTCAACACCCTTGAACCCCCCCACGATATTGGCAGGCAAGCCGTTGAAAAGTTTGAAATGTGTTCCTCGAAGGAAGGCAGAATTGGTACATTCGTTAAATTCGTAAACATATGAATCATCGGTGAAAAATAGGGTTTTCCCCTTATTGCTATGAATAGCGGACACAATATTTGAGGAGATTGAGGCAAATGAATCCTTGTTGACGTCACTTTCATTCAAGAATTGTAGCCCTGGGTATGTAAACATTAGGACGCTGGTAAATAGATTTAACATGAGTGAATTCACTATTCAGAAACGGTAACCATTCGGTAATAATCTTAGCATCTGTGAGATGACGCTCACTTCTTATCGATTTCGACAGAGGAATTACCCAAACGAGTTTTTCATGAAAAACAAACAAATTTTCATTCACAACCAAGTAGTTTTCAATAATTTTTTCACGCAGCAAGTGACATACATTTTTATTAACGCCTGTGCTAAATGAACGTTGTGTTGAGGTTTCAAGAGTCGAAACATTGCTAGTAACTTCAGGAGGATTGCTGATGGGTGGACCATACAAATATTGAATAGCCTCAACGTCAGTTGGAATAAGAGTAGCATTGATCAAATCAGTTTCCGAGTCGAAGTGGGGAACATATGGATACATAATAGATTCAGCGTGCTGGCTGTCATGCCTTAAACCTAAAGCGTGTCCGATTTCGTGGAGGATTACCCAGTAGTAAGATACGAGATCATCTCCAATGGGTGTACGGCGGCTAAAAGACCAGTTATCATCACTATCAACATGTATTTCCAGCATCGAAGTTGAATTGACGTGTGGAAATTGAGCGTGGGCTAAAATAGCGCCCGGACCATCAAATACCGTGGAGCACAATTGTGCGCCTTTAGATTTCAGAGTATAGTGTTGCAAGCGTTCCATGGAAATGACTATGTCGGGGTCGTTTCGAGAACGTATAAATTTCAAATTTGCATATCGAGCCCATGTATTAAATGCAGCCTGTACAAGGGCCATTTGTAGAACAGCATCCTCTCCCATCACGTACCACTTCAAAGTCCTTTTACTCCAACGAATGTCTCGTGAGGACAGGAACAATTCAAAATTGTCCGGCACGCCACACCTTGGCTTATCCATCATCAGCATTGTATCATTATTTAGTTCTCCATCTGCTTTAATATTAAAAGTCTCTTGAAAAGAAGTGAGAGCCTCATGCAAAATGTCTTTTCCATAGTATGTGTTTGATTTTGATGAGTCATTCTTGTCGCTGGGCAGGTAGCCAAACGTTTGAAGGTACTTGCTCACTCTGAGAGGGTACGCATCACCCAGAGTGCTTTCCCATTCAAGCACCAATAAGAAAAAAACAACTGCACGCATTGATCGATAAATTAAGACTGGATAAACTCAAATGAGATGAATATGTTTTATATTTTTCCAAAAAACATATGGTGATTTCCATTCAACACGCAACGCAAGTGTAGTGTAGCGTCTCCTCTCCATGAATATATGATTCAATTCCCCCCCCCCCCACTCATTACATCATATTACGTTTTTACAAGTATGGTTTTCAAAATTGTAGTCGAAGACAAAACAATTACATTTTGTGCACAAAATTAAATTGTTTCCGTTTGTATAGTTTACAAAACCATTCAGAGCTAATATCAAAGGACCGACGATTCGATTATTGCGACGCCGTGATGAGCTGTTTGTTAGGGAGGAAAAGGTGCTCAGTCTCGGCTGTGTATCGTTTAGGTTGATCAGATGTAAGTTCGCCAACATCCATCTAGACAGTTTTAAAGCCTTAACTTTTGAACAGTTCTCTTTGAAGCGCCCTTGTAGAATGTCATGTAATTCACAACAATCCTTGGAACATCTCAGATTGGTCAGATCTTGTAGAGCCGGACATTCAAAAGTCATTAGATCAAACACAGGTCGATGAAGGATGCCTTCAAGAAATGTACACTTCTCCAACCCTTTCGCATAAGTGAATTTCGCCTTCGAAGTTACTTTTCGTAGTAGCGGTTCCATTTCTGAATACTCGAGTTCACCTTGCTCCCAAGTCAGCCCATGAAGTTTTCTGGTGCAGAATATATTTTCCTTCAACTTTGTATCGGGGTAGGGGGGCTTGAACGTGAAATGTTTTTCCTTCACACTGAGAACATCCACTACTGTGCATTCTTTTAAAATGAAATAAGAATTAGTTTCATCACGGAAGGCGGAAAAATCGAGCACCATAAAAGTCATGATGACTTCTTACAGCAAGTGCAACTGGCTTTACACTGACCAAAAATCCTTGATTTTTCCCTCTTTTAAACTTACTCTTTTCCAAAGTCACGGGGGAAAAAAGTATATATAAAAACTAGGACAGGAAAGGGTTAATATTATAATCTACTAAACCACACATTTGACGTAAAGTGGTCAGTTTGTTTGCTTCTTTTTTTTTACCGTTTCCACCTAATTTCTATAAATTTATCGCACACAAGCCCCGATACTTATAGTGGCGCAAGATTCTGATGCAACCTCATTCACTGCAGAACTTGGCATTGGCCACTCTTTGCTCCCAGGCGAAAAAGCGAAGCCATATTTATGCGTAAGTGTAACCACATACATATAGCTCGATAATTTTTTTATTATTTAGGTACTTTTATCAATTTATAGGCTTTGTCTCCCTAAATTCATCGAAGAAATATTTTTCAACGCTTGGTTAGACTGTTTCCTGGACTCGGATTATGAGCCCGATCAATTGGATTTGATTTGCTTAGAAGCGTTGGACTTCAGGAAACCGCTTGATAAACTTCTATACCTCGCCTTATGGTATCAGCTTAAGCGGGGCTCTTTATCTTTTTTTAATATTCGTCGACGCCCATCTATTCTTGCTCATATTACCGGCCCTACTATCCGCTGCCACATTTTATATTACTCACTAAGACCCTTGCCTACATGGTCTTATGAAGGAGAAGACGACATATTCAAAGATAATTACTGCCTGAAATGCTACATAGAGCTTGTTGGAACTAAGCCACCCATACCTGTTGGAGATCGTCTAGTTCGAGTCTCCAAAACACCGTACGAAAAGTTTTTTTGGAAAAAGACGGAGAAAATCTTATCCGTAAGGCGAGGTGAGGAAGGCTGGGTGGTGCGGCAGGTGGTTCGAAATCGTTACTACTGGTGCAACAACTGTGTTTTACAGGTAAAACCAATTTGCTTTGAGTACTTGAACAATTAGCCTTGATGATAATGTATTGTACTCTTCATTTTATATAGGCATTATTTCACTTTGGAGACGAGTCTCTAATGATGTGCCTTGAATGAAGCAATTTGAATTAGCAACTGTACATACAACGGTCCTGAGATCAAGGAAAGATGGCTGATGCAGCGAAAGAAAAGACTTCCGAATGTCCAAAATGTAAGACTAGTATAAATAGAAAAAACTTTAGAAGACACGTTTTACAGTGTGTCGATAAGGTCAAGTTTAAGTGTTCCAAGTGTGAAAAGACATTCGGAAGGATGGATGTTATGAAAAAACACGAGAAGTTCTGTAGCGGTTCAAAACAAGTAGAGATGGGTGGGGAAAAACGTAAAATGGATCAAGCGGGACCTAGTGGAAGTAAACGAAGTAGATCTGCTATGATAGCTGATGAAGTTGGGATGGTTCGATTAGCGTTTAAAGGGGCTGTTAGGGATGTGTATTTGAAAAACATTCACAACTTTACGGAACCGAAATTATTTCTTGGTTCGGTTTATAAAAAAGTATACAATTTGCTCAAAGAAAATATCGAAGAGTTCAAAAATATCAAGTCGAACTTTATGCTAGAATGTTTCTATGAAAAACCGATTGAGGGGGGCTGTACTGATGCAAATTTCAAAACGAAGGCGGAAACATTAGACGATAGTTCTGACCTTGAAGAATATGTGGGTAAATGTTATACAAAAATGTTAAATGAACAGGACGAATTCCAAACTAAGGGCTCTAACTGGTCACTGTCAAGAGTTGATGGCTTAATTGTTAGAATTTCGAAGTACAACCCGCTCAAAGGGGCTAGCTACATTCCTCTTCCAAAGTATATCGCTAATCGAAAGGCGGTGGTGAACTTGAAGAACGACAATAACGAATGTTTCAAGTATGCGATACTATCGTCTTTGCTCAGAAGACCGAATGATGTTTCAATTTCCTCTTATGATAACCTTCAACATACTTATAGCTTCCGAGATTTGACTTTCCCCGTGACTTTAAATCAGATTAGCAAATTTGAAAAATTAAACCAGATCAGTTGTAATGTTTATGCCCTAAACGAAAAGAGTAAAGTCTACCCGGTTCGCATATCGGCAAAATCAGACGTTGTGCAACACTTTGACCTATTATACCAGAAAAAAGACGATACCACCCATTTTAGTTTAATTAAAGATCTATCTAGATTAGTTGCCAGCCAGCTCGATCCTGAGTCAAAAGTATCAATTTGTCGAAGATGTTTTAAGACATATCGTTCTACAAGAAAAGACATTTATGGAAAGACGGGGGAAGAGCGCTTAAAAGAACACATCCGGCTGTGTTCCACACATGCCCCCTGTCGTGTGGAGGTGCCGATAGTAGGGAAAGATAAAACATTCGTCTGTTTTGAGAATCATAAGCATAAACAGAGAGTCCCGATAGTTGTCTATGCCGACTTTGAGGCTTTGCTAATTCCCATTCATACCGCTCACAATTCTCCAGGTAAACCATGGAGTGATAAAATCCATAAACATGAAATATGTTCTGTGGGAGTTGTTGTTAAAACTTCTCTACCTGAGCATATTTTCAATAGGCCCCCGTGGATTTACACAGGACAGGATGCTGTCGAAAAATTAATGCTATATCTTGCTGAGTTGAGCTCCGATGTAGAAAAGCTATACCAAAAAATTATACCAATGAGTCCTCTTACACATGTGGAAAACATTAATTTTCTGAAAGCCCCTCAGTGCGGTATTTGTGAACAACCATTTAGTCTGAATGAAATTAAGGTGCACCATCATTGCCACTTAACTGGAGCCTTCCAATGCGCGGCGCATCAATCATGTAATCTCAATTATACCTTACCATCATTCATTCCTGTATACTTTCACAATTTAAGCGGGTATGATTCTCATCCAATAGTAAAAAAACTCGGTATTGATGAAGGTGACATTCATGTGATACCTAATACGGAAGAAAAATATATAAGTTTTAGCAAAAAGTTTAAGACCTGTAAGAAAATGTCTGTTCGATTTTTAGATTCATTCAGATTTTTACCCCAGAGCATCGCGAAACTAGCAAAGACCTTGACGGAATTTCCAGAAATGACTCAGGCATTTCCTGAAAGATCTGAAAGAAGCTTACTTCTTCGCAAAGGTGTTTACCCATATTCATATATGGATGATTGGAGTAAATTAGAAGAAAAATGTCTGCCGAAGCGTGAACATTTTTTTAATGATTTGACTCAGGAGGAGTTATCAATTGATGATTATCTCCACGCAAAAACCGTGTGGGACACATTTAATATTCAAACCCTCCGTCAGTACATGGAACTTTACTTAAAAACTGATGTATACCTGTTATGTGATATTTTTGAACAGTTTAGGAACTTGTGTCAGAGAGTTTATCAGCTTGATCCTGCTTGGTGTTTTACAGTTCCGGGTCTAGCGTATGATTCTATGCTTCTCACCACTGGAGTTAAACTCGACTTACTAACGAATTATGATCAGATACTTTTCATTGAGAAAGGTATGAGGGGGAGAATTACAAACTGTATTAAGCGTCATTCAAAAGCAAATAACCCATATGTGACAAAAACTTATAACCCGGAAGAAGAACATAAATATTTGCTCTTTTTAGACGTGACGAGCCTCTACGGGTGGGCAATGGGGTGTAACGCATTACCCTCACATGACTTTAAGTGGGAGGAGGATATTAATATCGATGTTCAGCTAATTCCCGATGACTCTGACACAGGCTACATTTTTGAAGTAGACGTACATGTTGATCCAACTCTATATGATTACCTAGATGAATTTCCACCCCTTCCTGAATCAAAAATTCCTCCTGGAAGTAGGGGAACTTGTAAATTACTAATTGCGGACTTGACGGACAAATCGCATTATGTGGTGCACTATAGAAATTTGAAACAGGCCATTCAACTAGGTTTGAAAGTTAGCAAAGTGCATCGTATATTGTCGTTTAAACAGTCACCATGGTTGAAGCCGTACGTAGAAATAAATGCTGAGAAGCGAAAGCTTGCTAGAAATGACTTTGAGCGGGATTTTTGTAAACTAATGGTAAATTCCGTCTTCGGAAAAACTATGGAAAATTTACGTAAGAGAATGGACATGCACCTTGTGGCTTCTGAACGCAGGCTACAAAAGTTAGTGAATCGTCCTAGTTTTAAAGACCGTATAATATACGACGAAAATATTGTTGGGGTAATACTAGAAAAAGAAAATATTATTTTTAACCGCCCAATTTATGTCGGGTTTTCCATTCTTGAAATCTCCAAAACATTAATGTATGACTTTCACTACAACGTGATGCTGAAATTGTACAATCCGTCACTATTACACTTGCTATATATGGACACTGATAGTTTCCTTTATGAGGTCACTACTAAAGATGTTTATGATGACATGAGGAATTTTTTGAAAGATTACTTGGACACATCAAATTATAATCATTCACATCCATGTCACTCAACGATTAATAAAAAAGTGGTAGGAAAATTTAAAGACGAAACTGCAGGGGTCCCGATAAGTGAGTACATTGGATTGCGAGCTAAAATGTACTCAATATTGGTAGATGGAGGTAGTCAAATAAAGAAAGCTAAAGGGGTCGGAAAAGCAGTAATAAATAAAAATATTACATTCCAGGATTGTAATATGTATAGTGTAATGTATTCTATACGTTCTAAGAATCACGAGCTTAACACTTGCAAAATAAATAAAAAAACCTTATGTGGGCTCGATGATAAACGTATTACATCAGAAAATAATGTAGACACAACAGCATACAAAAACATTGTAATAGAAAATTAATTGTAAAGGAAAAAACAAATATAATGAAGGAATAAATACAGCTTTTATTTGACCAAAATTATAGATCTAAAATTATTTTCCTCTAATGCATTGGGTCTCCAAACCGTTTCCTTCAGCAGGTTCGATCAAGTCCGTAGTCATTTGTAACATCAATGTCTCTTGATCGCTCCAGTTAGCGGGGTGTACTCTAATATAGTATCATGAATCAGGATGCAATAACAAGTCGATTGGGCAGGTATAGCCTTTGTTGCTCTAAATTCAAGTCTGATGTCGACAGTCGCTTCTTGAACTGGCTCTCTCTGGTGGGAGCAATCTATTATGAAAATGGGTGATGATTGAAAGAAGGTGCGCGACAAAAGCGGCTCCGACCAGCGTTGAGATGATGTTCCATAATAGTAGCTTGTTTGGAACTGTAGGTATTTTTCATACAAAGGGGCAATTTTGTTCTTATTGAAGTCTAGATTCATATCTTGGTATGGAAATACTTGATCATTGAGGAACACTTTAACATCACAAATATCGCAAGGATCGAATATGGACATATTTTTAGTTATATCATTTTTTCGAGCAGTCTGTAGGGCGATAAGAATAAAACGCGGTTTCTCCAAGTTAGACGATGTTTTTACTTGCCAAGTAAATTTGTCTGATGTTGGCAAATTTGGGTACTCGTGGAGTTCCCATGTCCGGAACGGTAAATACAATGGCTTACCGCTCTCTATTGTGCGGTATAGACTGATTTTCCTCTTATCCGAAACGGTAATGTGTGGAACAATCCATGAAACTTTTGATAAGTTAATGATGGTGTTGTTTGAATTTTCCGACGCAACTAACGAGTTCTTGTCTAAACTCGATCTTAACAAGATCAGTTCCTGTTTAACATTGACCAAGACTTTTCCATAATCCTCAAAGAACCCCATGAGAAGTTTTAGGGGCAAATACACGTTGAAGTATTCTTCCTTCGAATCCATCACAATCTTCACAACCCCATTTTCCTCAAGACTTGGAGCAGCCCAGCCTGCATTTCCCAGCGCAAGTAAGTCAGTTGTGGATAACGAAGCGTACGCTTTTAACGTGCTGACAATCCCAGGATTGCGCACTGAGTCCACTTCGGTACTATTGATCTCATAGCGTATTGATTCGAATAAGAAAGCGAACGCGTTATTAATTAGCTTCGCTTTAGAAGTTTCGCTAGTGTTAGTCAATGATCCTTCTATGTGAAGGTAACTTCGGCTTGGCAAGGTAATTGTGTCCCTTTGGTACATAACAATTCGTACCTCATCGCTATTATCATATGACGCATTAAAAGAATCATATTGACGTTCCTCATATCGCTCGATATCATCGCTGAAACTGAATCCCTCACTAATCGATAGTATGTTGCCTGTCATTTCTTCTCACTTTCTTTGTGCCCTCACGTTATAGCCGAGACTTTTTAAAAATTTAATATTCTTTGATGTAATCCGGAGGTGATGATGACTTATTCTCCCGGGGATGTTGGAGGGAGCAAACAAGTGCGACTTGTTTTTATTATTTTCAAAGTTATACTGCTCTCTTGATGCAGGGGTAAAATCCAAACCCATTAGCTCTACTCTTTTTTAATATGCAGCCGTACAGTAATGACGTCGTCAAGAAAAGATAGCAAAGATCCGTTCTCATTCACAATTCTCACAGTAATGTTAGATATTATGTGGGTATTTAAGCTTAAATACAATACAGGGTTGGCTAATTCGATAAGCTTATAGCCAGGAGCGACTGTTGGAAAGAAAGTGTGAATGGTGTGGCTGGCTCGCCCGTTCTGAAATCCTCCGCTCACCACATTGCACTCAATGTTGATTGCATTAAATCCGTGTATATTCAAGGCTGTATCACTCGTGTGCTCCTTATTAGTTTCTAACAAATATCTGGAAGGTCCGAAACCTAGAAGTTTTCCAATAGAGCGTGGGTGACCCATATTGATGATGAAGTTAGCTTTTAATTTCACACGCATTGTTGTCAAGTCGGCTTCCAAGCGTAGTTTGTGATCGGGGAACATCTCTCTCAAACTCTCCTGAATATAATCGGCTATATCCTTCACTTCATAGGTGCCAGTTGGGATATAAATTGTTCCACCATCGAAGTTAAATTCATTATTGACGCCTGCTTCAACATTTGGAATGGTGTAAAATGATTGGAAGCTTATCAGTCCTATACTGTAGTCTGCAGATTCATCGAGCTTTAGTGGTGGGAAAAAATCCGATGATAGTTCTGACGTCTTCCCTGAGAGAATCACTACGTGAGGCATGGTGAGCTAGTGAGAGTAGAATGAGGGAAAAGCCTCATTAAATAAAAACTCCAAACAGTAGTGCCCACAGTGCCAGCAGTCGTCCTGTTGCATTTTTTCGCGGAAATAGTAAATAAATTCGCTCCCCCGTTCGCGAAGGTAGTGAATTATCGCTGGTGGGGGAGGGAGACCGAAACTGTCAAAGTACTTCACAACATTGTCGCGCTTCGAAAATGCGACCCAATGCGTCCCGGAACCGCTAGATTTATCCAAATTAACTATAGCACACTCGTTTTGTTTCTTCCCGAAACGGTGGTGGCGGCGACGCCATGAGGGTAAGGAATCACTCATGAATACACCTTGAAACCCCACCTCACCTAGAATGGGATTCGCGGCATTAAACAATTCTTTATCTGTCAGTGGTCGATTAGGCAAAGGGTTTAAGATTTTCCGTAGGGCCTCAGGAAGATGCCGTAACCTTTTCGATATGGTTTTAAAAACATGCCGGCGCCTATTTTTTGTTCGGGTATTTCCGAGGATTGATTGCGCCGCTTGCTCTCCTCCAATTCTTGTAGAGCCGATCGGGAAGCATTCACCGCTTTTGCGACGGCTGCCGCTCCCCCGGCTAGACTTCCGATTGCCGATAGTCCGGAGAATAACGGGAGTAAAAATGGTAGAAATCCCCCTTCCCATGTCTTCGTTTGCTGAGGAATAGGCAGAACTCTAGGAATTTTCACGGCGTAACCGTTTTTCCTTTTTCCTTTATTCACCTTTCGCAAATAATTCGTAGATTGTTTTATGGACTTTTTAGCTTGATCCAGCAAGGAATTTCCTTTTTCAACGTCTCTTTTATTTTTCCTCAGTCGAGCGACTCTCATGATCTGACTAAAAGGAATGTAGGTGGGTGGTCGGGCCACCTTTTGGTCTACACTTCGTTGTCTGCGTTTGACTCCTGCTCCTAATTTCACTTTCGTTTTCATGGCGTTCGTAACAAGCCACGCGGCTGCCTTCTCACCAATATCGGCGTCTTTTGAGGTCACACGTTCCCAAGCTCTGTCCGCTAACTGAAGGTCTGCTGCGTGACGTGACGCTATATCTTTACTCTTCGAATAGGCTATATCACGAGATTTGCAAGCTTGGTCCAACGGGTTTTTACCCGGATCGCCTCGAGCTAATCGTTTCTCTAAATGAGTTCCCGGTCCACAATATTGGTAGGTGGGCAAGTGTAATTCAAACGGTATATTGGAGATGATCGAATTGACTAATCCTTTGCCGGTGACTTCTCTTCTTTTACACCGTCGCTGCATATTTTCCCCGTATTAATGCCTACTTTTACGCTTATTCTCCCACTTATATATTGAGCAGCTGCTCCAACAACCCCTCTAGTTGACTAAAAGAAACCATTTTGGGTAAACATGAAAACTCGTAAACATGAGTTGTCCCTCGCTGTTACACCTTTACGGGCTAATGGGATCGCCACAAAACCATCATCCCCCAGACATAGCCCTTTGTTACCGAACACCATCCGAGCGGTTTTTTGCGGTCCGAGCAATTGTGGGAAAACCAATTTGATGTTGACGCTTTTATTACACAAGAATGGTCTCAAGTTCAAAAATGTCTACGTTTACAGCAAAACGCTTAATCAGCCAGCATATATTTATCTTAGACGCGTCATGGAGAGCATTCCCCAAATCAAATACCATGAGTTTACGGATAAAGATGAAGTTTTACCCCCAGAAAGCGCACGACCTCTCTCAATAATGATTTTTGATGACGTCATCACATCATCTCAAGACACAATGCGCGACTACTTCACGAGGGGGCGACATCACCAAGTGGATTGTTTCTATTTAGCCCAAACATTCACTCGAGTTCCTAAACAGTTAATTCGCGATAACACAAATTTCATAGCCATTTTCCGCCAAGATGATCTGAATCTCCAGCACATATACAATGAGCACGTTGGAGCTGATATGAGTTTTGCGAAGTTTAAATATTTGTGTGCAAAGTGTTGGAATACTGATAAATATGGGTTCTTAGTAATAGATAAGGACAGTTCTTTGAATAATGGCCGATATAGGAAAAAATTGGATGAATTCATAGTAGTAACAAAGCAAAATGAATGAATAAAAAGGATGAGCCGCTCCTGTGGAGTTTTAATCATCGTTCTCACAACATGACGAGCGTACTAAGCAGCGTCGTCAAGGCGAAGGAGTCGCTGAAAAGAAAATTTAGAGACTTAAAAAGCAACGAAGATTTCCAAGCGGCACTCATTAGTAAAACACTCCAACCAGTAATTGAGCCTTTAAAAGCAATCGCTAAACATAAAAAAATCAAAAAACAAAAAACTAACTTGGAAAATAGTGTGAAGTTGGACACCTCCCGCATTTCTCTCGAGCATCATGACGGTGACGAGGGAGAAAATGAAAACGTATGGAAGAAGGAAACATTTGAATCATTTTCGGAACCGGAAATTGAGGTGCCACTTTTAACGACATCTACTCCGCTGGCAACCGCCAGAACCTCAACCTTACCAACGTCAGCGAAGAAGCATGGAACCAGTTTATTGAAAAAGAAACAATTAATCGATGACAGAGGTTTCTCACAAAAAGCTGAGGAAAATAATGCTGGTGACGGTGCAAGATCGATGCGCACTGCTTCAAGAGCAGATCAAGGGAAGGAACTTCAATCAATGTCACAGTTCAGCTCCCATGCACATCCTTTCATTCAAGCTCTTATTAGTGGCGATCATGGATTTCTATCGGGTCGTTTGGACAAAATTTATGGCCCAAAAGTCGCAACAAATGGGTCGGTTATGATTGGAAGAGGAAAACTTACTTTCGACCATAGTAATATCTATGTTGACAATAGACCATACAATGGTACATCTGGTCTCTATGAGCTTCTATTCCTCAAGGAACCTTCTAACTATACACAAGATGACGTCAAGAATTATCGAGAAATTATTGACAAAACCAATGCTAGCCGTCAGGGTTATGCCGATAATGGTCGTTTGATAACCGGAAACTCCAAGTACAGAAACATTTTGGCTAAAAACACATTAGCACACGTAGGATCCGGCGTCGATACATCTTATAATTTGTTGCCTTCCGAACCTACTTCTTATTCTTACTGGGACGATCCTAATGAACTCATCAATCGTCTTCGATTACTCTACGCATCATACGGCAGCGGTCACGAAGGCCATATAACTGAGATTAATTCAATCGTGGAAGAACTTCGAGAAGCTGGCCACATTTACTAACTAAGACAATGCGTGATGTTAAACGTGACATTGTGGATGAATTGTTGAAACCTGCGAGAGTGCACTATCCTCGTAGGAAAACCGAAGTGCATGGAATTGGTGACTTATGGCAAATAGACCTAGTAGAAATGATTCCGTACGCAAAATTTAACAAAGGAAATCGATACATACTAACGATCATCGATGGATTCTCAAAATTCGCTTGGGCTGTACCTATCAAGACGAAATCTGCGAAGGATGTGACAGATGCAATGGCATCGGTATTGAAAAAAAGTTCCTATCCACCTGCGAACGTTCAATCCGATAAAGGGAAAGAATTCTACAACTCCTCATTCAAAGATCTCATGAAGAAATGGGGAATCAATCATTATTCGACACATTCTCCCATAAAATGCGCCTTCGTAGAGCGTTTTAATCGAACACTGAAAACAAAAATGTGGAGAGAATTTCACTACAGGGGCAGTTACTCATATCTCCCCTTTCTGGATAGTCTTCTTCATGATTATAACAACACGCTCCATCGTTCTATTAAGATGAAACCATCGGAGGTTAATAAAGCCAACGAAAGACTCGTTTCTAAAGCTTTGTCCTCAACTTCCGCCACTACAAACAATCTCACGGTGGGCAACAATAAGAAAGTTTTCTCCAAGGGTGATCCAGTTCGCATTTCCAAGATGAAAACTGTCTTTGATAAAGGCTACACCGCCTCGTGGACGCCGGAAATATTTCATGTCGCTAAAGTAAACCATACTTCACCAATCACATACTCATTAGTTGATAAGAGAGGGAACCCCATTGCAGGATGTTTCTATCAACAGGAACTTCAAGCGGTTAAACACGATGATATGTACCTAATTGAGAGAATTTTAAAAAATGATAAAAAAAAGAACAGAGTGTATGTAAAGTATTTAGGATTTAAGGAGAAGGAGTGGTTGAATAAAGAAAGCTTATTGTGATTAGAGCGAATTGTCTATATTTTCCTTTAACAATCTTGTCAACAAATCAACAGCTCCATCAATCTTGGGAAGTATCTTAACAATTCCCTCAACGTCATCTCTGCTGAAGGAAATTTCATTCCACTGCGGTATGTTGTAGTAGTCCACCTCCACATCCCAGGGGCTCGTCTCATAAAGTTTGACCAACACGCGCTGCCTCTTCCCTCCCGCTGTCACAACAGTTCTCCGGCGGCGATCATTCACCAGGACTGCAGTTACTGTACTCGATCTAAATAAAACCACGTCATGTTCACTCCGCTCCACCCCCCTCATCCAAGCTAAATCCACCAAAACCTTTTTCAGTCCATCCCACCCATCCTCACCGCCGCCGGCATCGATGAACAGTTCCCTCTTCTTCTTCGCCAACACAACAATTATTCCATCAGGCCGCCAACGCACATAAACCTCAACGCCACTGCCCCCCCAGCTTAGCGCACCTGTACTCAACTCATACACCGCCATCTGACTGAACGTCGTCGACCCTACACTCATCTACCCCAAGTATTCCCACAACTATCAACTCGTCGACGGTAGCCGAGTGGATAGCGTTGTCGTCTCCCAACCTCATACCAACCGGATCGATCCCACTCGCCGTCAAAAAAAATTTTTCATCGCTCCACCATCATCAAACCCTCTCTTTTTCATGTCGCCACCGTGCGCCACCTCTAGAACCGGCCTTTCCTCTCTACTGGAAATCGACGGGCGACGGGGTAATTGCTACTATGTAGATAAGATTAAGGACATTGTAATCAACTGTTTAGATCAAACTTATTATGACAATAAAAAAAATTTGAGTTAGCATGATTTCATGAAAGAAGATACATTCATTTATCCACCCTACTTCACCTGTCCTGATACCTAATAATTTGTTAGAAAAAAGGAATCCATATCCTGCATAAAATATAATCGCCAGAGTCGGGGATAAACGTTTTAATACGTTTAATACATAATAGATGGACGTTGACGAATATTAAAAATAGGTAAAGAACCCCGCTTAATACCCGCTTAATACGCTTAAAACCATAAGGCGAGGTATAGAAGTTTATCAAGCAGTTTCCTGAAGTCCACCGCTTCTAAGCAAATCAAATCCAACTGATCGTGCTCATAATCTGAGTCCAGGAAACAGTCTAAAGCCTATAAATTGATAAAAGTACCTAATTAATAAAACAATTATCAAGCTATTTGTTTGTGATTACACTTACGCATAAATACGGCTTCGCTTTTTCGCCTGGGAGCAAAGAGTGGCCAATGTCAAGTTCTGCAATGAATGAGGCTGCATCGGAATCTCACGCCACTATAATTATCGGGTCTTGTACGTGATGAATTTATAGAAATTAAGCGGAAACGGTAAAAAAAAAAAGCTAACAAAACTGACCACTTTACATCAAAACTGGTGTGGTTTATCAGATTATTATATTAACCCTTTCCTGTCCTAGTTTTTATATCCTTATTTTTCCCATGACTTTGGAGGAGAATAAGTTTAAAATAGGGAAAAATCGAGGATTTTTGCTCAGTTTGCTTTAAGAAGTCATCATGACTTTTATGGTGCTCGATTTTTCCGCCTTCCGTGATGAAACTAGTTCTTATTTCATTTTGAAAGAATGTACAATCGTGGATGTTCTCGGCACGAAGGAAAATCATTTCACCTTCAAGCCCCCCTACCCCGATACAAAGTTGAAGGAAAATATATTCTGCATCAGAAAACTGCATGGGTTGACTTGGGAGCAAGGTGAACTCGATTATTCGGAAATGGAACCGTTACTACGAAAAGTAACTTCGAGCGCGAAATTCACTTATGCGAAAGGGCTGGAGAAGTGTACTTTTCTTGAAGGCATCCTTCATCGACCTGTGTTTGATCTAATGGCTTTTGAATGTCCGTCTCTACAAGATCTGACCAATTTGAGATGTTTCAAGGATTGTTGTGAATTACACAATATTCTACAAGAGCGCTTGAAAGAGAACTGTTCAAAATTGAAGGCTTTAAAACTGGCTAGATGGATGTTGGCGAACTTGCACCTGATCAACCTTAACGATACACAGCCGAGACTGAGCACCTTTTCCTCCCTAGCAAACAGCTCATCACGGCGTCGCAGTAATCGAATCGTCGGTCCTTTGATACTAGCTCTGAATGGATTTGTAAACTATACAAACGGAAACAATTTAATTTTGTGCACAAAATGTAATTGTTTTGTCTTCGACTACAATTTTGAAAACCATTCTTGTAAAAACTTACTATGATGTAATGAGTGGGTGTGTGTTATACTCTATGGTTTGGAAAAATATAAAACACATTAATCTTATTTGAGTTTATCCTGTCTTAATTAATCATATAGGTAAAATCATCACATCACTATACTTCAGCTACCCAAGTTTCGGCTACTTTTTCAAGGTCGCCCTCCCTTACCTCAATATCACTCACCAGGGTTATTGAAACCAGAAAGAACAGGATGCAACATGCTCGAGTGTTTTTATTATAAATCCTTTAATAAAGCAATTGACTTGGATTATTTATGGACCTGGAAAATTCTAATAAATTCGGAATTTTTTGGAAATATTGGAGAGGAGTGGGGGTCGTTGAAACCTGTTCGTTGAAAGCATCGCAACCCCCGTTTCTTACCAATATTTCCAAAAAATTCCGAATTTATTCGAATTTTCCATAAATAATCCAAGTCAATTGCTTTATTAAAGGATTTATAATTAAAACACTCGAGCATGTTGCATACTGTTCTTTCTGGTGTCAATAACCCTGGTGGGTGATGGTGAGGCAAGGGAGGGTGACCTTGAAAAAGTAGCCGAAACTTGGGTAGCTGAAGTATAGTGATGTGATGATTTTACCTATATGACTAAGAAATATTTATTATTATCCTGATTTATAGGAAAATTTACGGAAATAAAAAAAATGGGTTATTACAGCTATCATTCACTAAGACCGCAGTTTCCGTACTCGACCCCAAGTCATCTTCACTCCGCTCCACCCCCCTCATCCAAGCTAAACCTTTTTCAGCCCACACCACCCATCCTCCCCGAAGCAAGCTTCACGTTCCTGGAACCAGAAATTCGATGACTTTATGGTTCGACTCAACTTCAAGTAAAGTCAAGAGGATCCATGCGTTTATATCCGTCGGCAAAATTCGTGCAAGGCCACCGTCGCATTGAGGGGGCTACGCACTATCGTATTATGTCATAACACGAAACACGAAACATAAAAAAAAGTGTTTCGGCTTGTTTTGCCGTATGTGTTTCGTGTTGTGAGTCTACAACGTAGCAGCCTGTACACACTAAGGGACTGTTACCCCGAAACATTTCAACTGCGGATACTAAAATGTGTATCGCGAAACAGACATTAAGCACTCAGAAGCCTTCGAGACGTCAGACGATGATGTGCTAGAAGCTACCGTGGCACATAGCCGCGAACCGGGCGTTTGTTGCACAAGAAAAGCTTTAAGAGTGAAAAATAAACGGCGATGATGGAACCTCTCAATTTACTTTAAGCGATAACTCGAATCACAAATTTTCTTCAATTTTTGCAGGAGTGGCGGCAGGGATTTAATGTTAAGTCTCTTGAAGGAGCTTTCAGGTCTATTTGAAAACTCCTGCAGGTAGTATACTAGTACGTAGTACTAGTATTAGTAAGTAGTATACTAAACCTTTCGTTGTTTCGGCGAAAGTGTGTACGAGCATTTGTACTTGTTTCTGTTCCGGTGTTATGGCGAAACAAAGCCCTTTGATGTGTCTGAAAAACCGACTTAACACGAGACAGAACAGTTTTTTATGCCGTAACACGAAACAAGCATCCGTCCACACTTGCGGCATGTTTCGCCGAATACGGTTGTCTCGTGTTTCGAGTTATGACATAACACGATAGTGTGTAGCCGCCTTTATACGTGGATGATGGTCTCGTCATTTCAACATCTAAACAGGAAATGAGAGTATTTGTCCAATAACTTCGTACAAAGTTCAAAATCGACGTTAAAGAACTGTCATACTTCCTTGGACTTGAAATATCTCAAACCAACGGTGATATAGCTGTAAAACAGACAGCTTTCATCGAGAAAGTTCTAAAGCGATTCAAGATGGCTGAATGTAACCCAACCAAAATACCTCTCGACAAACTAAGGAGTTCAGCTTCAGGGAAAGCACCCGTTAATTTTCCCTATTGTTCGGCAGTGGGTGCATTACTGTACCTAGCTAGAGGTACTCGTTTCGACATTTCTTTCGCCGTCGGCGTCTTATCCCGTACACTGGAAAATCCAACAATGGAGGACGTAGGAAAAGTCAAAAAAGTTGTCCGATATCTCGCTGGTACCATGGATTTGAAACTGGTATATCGCTGTAAGCCAGAAAATCGTCTGCTCGGTTGTTACAGCGACGCCGACTTTGCTGGATGCCAATCCACCTACCGATCTACAACTGGTGCAGTAATAACTTACGCGGATGCAGCCATAAGTTGGTTCAGCCAGCGTCAACGTCTAGTCGCTGATTCCACCTGTGAAGCCGAATTGGCTGCTGCGAAGCCTCCTCCGCAGAAAGACGACCCGAAATTTGTTCGTGAAGCTCGTCGCTGACGCATTGAGATAAAACTATTTCAGCTTGGGCCGAGCGTTTTATCTAAGATTCTAGTTGTTCTTTTTCAGCTTTCGTCGGAGTTTCTGTAAGGGTAGGCTTGGTAGATTTACCTTCAATTATGTCGATCGCGTTGAAGTGCTCCAGCACGTCCATGACTTTGTCTCTCCATTGAGGCCAATCTTCGGCTCCTTTTAGTGGTTTTATCCCCTTGACGAATTCCATGACCGATGGAAAAGTGATGAAAATGTACTCGCACACTAATCACTTGAGAGGGGAAAAACGAAACCGCGATTTTAGGTGTCCGCGCGATAAAAATACTAGAACTGGCCCCGAATAGCGCAGTTTAAGCGATTTGAACCCATAACCTTTGATTTTCGTCTTTAGAACGCGAAAAACATGCATTTTATTTCATGGAAAGAACTTTATTTTAATCGACGGAACAAAAACGAGAGGAGTGTTTTTTTTATAATCGGAGACCCCAGTACACAACAAAACTGTTACCGTGGAAACGAACAGTTACCGTGCGTGTTACAAAATTGTAAGAATCTTTTCAATACAGATCTGAAAAATGCGTATCTGCAGTTGAATATCAGTCCAGAATGTAAATAATTTTTCACGATTAACACTCATGTTGGGTTTTTCTAGTACTCAAGATTAGCATTAGTGTGTCAGCAGCCACGTTTATTTTTCAGTCTGCGTGATTGATCGCGTCATTGAGGGTATTCCAAGATCAGCGGTCTACTTAGATGGCATTATTTGTAGTGGAACAACTCATCAAGAATGTATGGCAAAGATAGTGAAAATATTATCTAAACTTAACGAGCATAACATTAAACTAAACGTAACCTCTTAGAAACCTTTCTCGTTTCTTGACGGGATTCCCCCTTGGTTACCGCCACGCACTTCATGCATCACATTGCAAGTCGTGGGATTATCCCGTGGCTTCGTATGTACTACCATTCGTTCCCAACGGGTGTGATCCTCTAGCGGCGTGTGATGGGTCCATCTACATAATCCCGACCGTTCGTTCCAAGGCTCTAGGTCTAGTGGTTAGCGCTGCCGACTCACCCGCTCAACGTCCCGCAGGTTCGATCCTACGCACAAATAAAACAAATACCCCCTCCCCCCAACAATCAATTTTTGACGACGCCGACCCGCGCCACTGCTAGAAACCCCCTATTATATTGACAGACTTTTTTAAATTCCTACAGGCACCACCTATCTAATTTCCAGTACCCGCAACGGTAACTAGGTACTTGAAAAACTGGAAGTACCGGTGACGTGCCTAGGTATACATTTCAAAGTACCGGTCCCATCACTGCCTGAAGGTTTATAAAAAGCTCTTGTAAGTTTCTTATTCCCTAAAAACAAAATTTTCAGTTGGGAAACCAAATGCTGAAGATGGCGAGCAGCCGAAACCGATCCGTTTTTGACGAACCTCAACGATGGAAAACAGACAATGTAGGCTCCTACGGATACAGCTTTATGCATGTTTTATTCACTAACCCTCGTAGTATAAGCGCTTCTACTAACAATTTAAAAGGATTAAAAGCTCGTTTTTAAAGTCGATCGTATCTTCCGGAAAAGGGTTTTCTTCATCACGCCATTCTTAAAGCGGAACGCCTCCTCGTCCGCCTTCGCAGTCGTCTATCGCCTCCACCACCCACATTTTCTCGACTTCAACTTGCCGCTGTTGGAAAAACTTAATTGGAATTGCTAATGATAGCTAACGATATTTATACGTGAGTTAACTATAAATTCTAAATGGAAACTCTCTCAGGACTGAATTACACCCATCGGCATCAATGAGAGTCGAAGCCCCCCCCCCCCGGAATTTGCGCAAAATCTGTGATTGTGCCAACTGTTTGAGGAAAATCGGCCAGGATAGAAAAATTTAGGGCTAACACCACTTAATAAATTAAATAAACTGATGTTATCCGGACGACGATGGAAGGGCATAGCCCAACGCGATTCGAGTTTCGAGAAAAAATGGCTCCCCGGCGGATTTGAATCCGCAACCTCTGGATTACCAGTCCAGCACGCTGCCAATTGCGCCACGGAGACGCCTTTGGGAGTCGTACTCCGAGGGATAAGCTAAGCCGAACCCCACCCAGGTCCATGTCCCCCCCACCACCCAGGCCCACCCCCAGGTCTAACCCAGGTCCAGGTGGTCAGGTCTAACATTCAAGGCATCAAGCCAGGGCGGGAAGAAGGCACAATCCTGGTCAGGTCTAACACCACTTGTTCGGCCGTTTGATGGGGTATGGTTTTGAGCGAAATTACAGTTTTCCCAGCTCATTATCCGCGAAATTGATTGTTTTTGGTCTAATGTTAAGCAAGTTTAGGGTCTTTAGTAAAATTGAAAGTTTCAGAACATTTTTTCTGGCGGTAGAACCCGGGGTGACGGCCAACCAAAGGCACCCAAAACCTGAGGAATATCTACGTAAATCGCGGAATATCCGTGGCATTCCAGCTGGCGGGTCTTAATTCCTGCGAAAATGCAAATTTCGGGATCTTATTTGTAGCGGCTGCCGACGCCGGTCCAGCTTGGTCCCAAGAGCGTCCAAAGCATGTTGAATATGAATAGAATGGTCATTCAGAGCTATATATCAGTGAATTCGCAAGTTTTGGGGCTAAATATCCGCGAAATAATTCGACGCCTTCTGAAGGCTTCCACGAATTTTTCAGAGAAGACCAAGTAGAATAAATATGAAGAATAAATGGGAGACCAAAAAGTTCGCAGAGTACTCAAGAGCAACGCAAGGTAGCACAACCTCATTTACGTTCGAGAAAATTAACTTATGGTGCCACAATGAATCAAATTCAGAGGATTGAACATATCGTCACTCTTACTACCTGGCTGCCACCCACTCTAAGCAATTCGGCCTTGCCTAAAGTGCTGTTACTTTTTATTCTGTTGGACATTTTTAGCGAGGAAGAGGAAGAAGAGGAAAAAAAATAATGAGAAAAAACCACAGAATCCGGTCATATCAACCTTCCCACATTCAAAAGGAAACGCAGTGACAGATTACTCTTTCATTTTTTAAAATCAATATTGTTATCGAAAACTTGTTGTGGTAAATATTGTTTTCGAATTTCGATGAGTGCCCCATGACGTGGATTAGTGAAATCGAGTAGTAATCGAACATACAGGTTTGCGGCGGTTTCCCGCTCGCCAGGGACCCACAACGCAAATGGCTTATCTTCGACGGCTTACGGGCCTGTTTTGGCCGCGCCAGAGGCCTGTGAATTTGGCTCATTGCGTCTTTCAGATTAAGACATTTCTTCACAACCACCACTTTTTTTCTTTTTTTTCGGGCGATGCACGAAAGTTCCAAATAACTTAATCGAACGAGTATCACCATTCTTGAGAGGATACCCAATAAGTAATAACTATCACTGCGAGATTATAGCACTTAGCTTTCTTGTCATACTTCTTCTCTCAGAGATGTTGTAATTAAAATTTCACTAATTTTGAACGACCATTGTAACATACTAAATGGAATCTTTATACGGGCAACCAGGCCGAAAGAAGTGGACGCACACAACCCTAGGCTTTCACAATTCCCGAAGAATGATTCTTTTCATATTACATATTTAGCTTCACTTCAATTTACGCTCACAACTTTTAAATGACGCTTGTGATAGTCACTAGCGTTACTAGAGCACTCTGAAATACTCGAGAACCAAGCCTTTATTATGTCGGAAAGCAGTATGCAATCGACCGATTGGACTGTCGGAATCCAATTCCATCCGATAAAATGAATTTTGACCAACCGAGATCTTGTATCTTAATGCATCGCTTGTATCTTTTTGACCCGTTCTATACCACTCTGGACCTTTAAACTGGGCTTTAAACCAGGGATGTGCGTTTACGCGTAAACAATGTAAACACTGGTAAACTATAAAAACAATGTCCATTGTTGGGTTTCTTAATGCACTTGTGGATGCCGGTGTTGATATTGCTCGTTTTTGTGTGATTCAAACGAGTAATTGTACCAACTTGAAAAATGAATAATTTGTTGAATTGTTCAGTTGATTAATTGCAATACAGGAAAGTGGATCTGATAAAGTTTAAGTCAGCCGTAATTATTTCCATTGACTTTATGATGAGCGGCAGAAAACCTGACCATAAAAAGTATGAGGAGATGAGGACCTTATGAGTTCTCTTTATTGAAATCGGGTCCGCGTACCTACCTCGCTCATTGTCTTATTTGCAATAACAAACTGACGAACATCGCTTTCACAAGGCTGAAATCCCATCGGTAAGAAAAATTAAAATTCTAGCAGTTATGGAGTACCTTTTTAATTGCAAATTAGACGACCCTTGTCCTAGGACTTTTCAAGGGATTACTCCCCCCTCACCACACCACCCTACTCACCCTGCAGTGAATTCGAGGGAGTGGGGAGGCTGAAAATAAAGAATTAAACTTTATTGAAGCTAAATACTTACCATTTTTTACTTGTTTTGAGTTCCGAGAAAAAAATGCTCAACTCAAAACAAGTAAAAAATGGTAAGTATTTGGCTTCAATAAAGTTTAATTCTTTATTTTCAGCCTCCCCACTCCCTCGAATTCACTGCAGGGTGACTATGGTGGTGCGGTGAGGGGGGAGTAATCCCTTGAAAAGTCCTAAGACAAGGGTCGTCTAATTTGCAATTAATTAATTGCTGGGACACATAAAGAAAAAAGAGTACCTTTTTTTTTAATTTCCACTATCCAAGCGCAGGGGCATGGCACACGCCCCAGGCACGGAATCCTAAGTGGATTACTGTGCTGCTCTTGGATCGGTTGATCTAGTCTAGAGACTCTCTTACCGTATGAGGTTGAGGAGGTCCTCAGCTAGAGTCTCGCTGGCCGGAACATATCAGGCGTGTGAAGCCCGAAAATGCCGATCCTGCGAAGATAGCTCTCTCCTCGTAATAGTGTTAGAGGTCATCGCTTCTGAGAAACGATCAGAGTTAATCGCTAACTGGGACCCTTGAGCACGTGAGTGCCAAGGATGACGAGCTAGCGCGCGACGAGCGCGTTGCACTCGAAGAGATAAGCCCCTGCACCGGGGTGTGTTCTTTAGAACTGCCCGCCGGGGGTATGTTTAACAAAAAACAAAAAACTCCCCTCGGCGGGTATGCTCCTTAGAACTGCCCTCCACAGGTCCCTGGTGCCATCAATGTCGTTGACTACACAACTGTTAACAGTTGTTTTTGCTGCCTGGTTCCTCGTTAACTACACGTGGACAGGGTATAACATCATGAAGACAATAACTAATAGAATCATGTCTCACCGTTCTCATCAAATAAATCCTCGAGCCCCGCGCCCGTTGCTCCGGAGGAGTTGATCCACCGGATCGCTCAATTGGAAGTGAAGGTGACAAAGCTTGAACAGCAACTCCGAGCTCAGACGCAAGGCTTTACACTTCCGTCTGGACCATCAGCACCTTCCTAAACCCTCTCTTAGTTGTAAAAAAAAAGACAGTAGCCTTCGGCCAGTTTTGGACGGGCGCAAGCTGAATGCACGACTCTTATCCGAAAGAGACGTCCCACTCACCTTTGAAATATTGTGAAAGATGCGGCGAATATTTCGCACATATCAACTCTAGATCTGATATCATCGTTCCATCAGGTGGACTTACACCCTGATAGTCGTCCCTATACCGCCTTCCGCTTCAACGGACTCGTCTACGAGTACGCGCGCGTTTCATTCGGATTGAAAACTGCCACAGCCGCCCTTGGAAAGGCGCTTCGCCCATCAATCCCCTTTTCACTCCGGCGAAACATCAAATCGTACGTTTAAGACATCCTCGTGTATTCAAAATCCGCTGCGAAACATATCGCCCACATACGGGCAGTTTTTGACTTGTGCGATAAGTACGGAATCACCCTTAACCTTAACAAGTGTAAAATTTTCCGTAATGAACTTCCAGTACTTGGTTTCATCTTGACAACTAGAGGCAAAATGAAGGATCCCTTAAAAGTGCAGGCAGTACGTGAATTTCCTACGCCAGTCAATTTGAAGTCACTGCAATCGTTCCTTGGTCTAACAAACTTCTATGCGCGGTTCATGCCAAATCTCTCAGAACTAGCCGCTACTCTTTATAAGCTAACCAGAACAAAGCAAGCTTGGGTGTGGTCATCAGAAGCAAACAACGCTTTAAAGATTAAAGATTTAATGGCCCATAACGTGGAACTCTCATACCCCGATTATGCCTTTCTACATCGAAACCGACAGTAGCGGGTACGCTACCGCAGGTATGCTGTACCAGATTGATCATAATGGGTATAAAAAACCTCTGTCATTTACTAGCTCCACTTTGAATGCTTCTCAAAAGAATTATACGACTACAGAAAAGGAAATACTTGCAATCGTAAACTGCTGTCGAAAGTTCCTTTCGTACATTGGCGGGCACCACACCATCGTAAAGACCAATCATCAAGCCATACCATTCATGCAACTTGTGTCGTACCTGTCACCACGCCTCAACCGATGGCTTATTTACCTGCAAAATCTCAATTTAACCTTTGAATACGTTAAAGGCGCCGATAATGCAGTCGCAGACATATTAAGCAGATACCCTCCCGTTTCACTTAATGAGATAAACGACTCCCATGAGTTAAAAATAATGCTCGCCAAAGCTACAACAAACAACTATTTCCAATCTTCAATCATGAGCAAGTTACCTGCAGCACAAGCCGTCGATCATTCATTACAAACAAAGCAGCAACGCCTTCCAGACGTTTTTTGTATCGAAAACAATATTATGTACCAAATTTGCAACGGGAGAAGGCTGATCTAGCTTCCCAAAGCCTTGTGTAGCGAAGTGGTGGAGAGAGCCCATCACGAGCTGCTCCATTCTGGCGTTGACAAATGCCCCCATTTTGTCCCAGGATACAATCGAGCTGTCGTTTCCATTGCCACTACGACTACCCGTTTTGTCGTCTGGATTTCGTATCCACCCTCACCTCACACCGCCCGAAATCGTTTCGTTCATCGGCAGAACGTCGGCGGGATAAGTATGCTAATTAGCCTAATTAATTAAGTCCTCTCGAAGTATCAAGTCCTATCAATTCGGAGGGTTCATGTCACGTGACACCGTAATCAAAGACTCTAGCCTAAGGAGAACGAGGTAGAGCTCACGCTTCGCGTGGTAAGAATAGTCATACGTCGTTATAGGTAGGCGTGCACGCTAATTAATAAGACTGTAATAATGCAATTATTACAGTAAATTAATATAAATGTATATTAATAATTAAAGTCGTTGAGAAAATTGCGTGAATTGCGTAGCGTAAAATGCGGCTGGTTTTGGTCGCCTGCTCATGAACAATGTTCATGGCTTCAATGAAATAAAGGACTTGAATTCGTCATCTGGTAGTTTAATATTTTACGACAGTCAAAGGAAGATCAGAATTTGTGCTGCTGCGTCCACCTTTGGTCTTGGCGCAGCTCTAGAACAGAAAATTGATCCTAATTGGTTTCCAGTTCAGTACGCCTCAAGATGTCTGCGTGAGGTTGAGAAAAGATACGTGCAGATCGAGAAAGCAGCATTAGCTCTTACTGGGGCTTGCGAGCGTTTCGAGGCTCGCCTCATAGGCAAGCCCTTTCTTCTTCTCACCGATCACAAATGTACTTCATGGTTTCGGACATCAACTACGCCTCCGAATTTGTGATATGAACCTCCAGGATTGGGGACCTCATTAGTTTGTAGACGACCTGATGTACCAGAACTGTATTTGGGAATAAGACCAGAAAATTCGTTTGATGAAGATGTTCAATGTGTCCATAGTGGATCTATAATTGCTTATAAAATTACATATAACATCAGAATTTATCATTCGTTTCAGTATCGTGGTCGTACACGTTCTCTACCAGTATATTTCACTGCATCTAGACAAGCTAGTGCAAAGGATTATGAGTCGTCGACAGCTTCCACCTGAAAATCGTAGATTTTTTGATGATTTTGAAGATGCTTTCGGTTTAATTCGTAATTGGCCAAATCATATTCTTGTAATCGCTTTTTGTGCTCCACTAAATTATGTCAACCGTGGAAAAATTGTTAGTTTTGCTTATCTTAATGGTGTTCAATAGCTCGCTCGACGACCAGGAAACACGCGCCACCCGTTTTTTCAAAAGCCTAGGTAAGCTTGAACCGTAGAAGTATACATGTACCCTATCAAGTTACGCATTATCTTAGAGCATATCTTCACTTTAACGTTTCATTTTTCTTTGTAGAAAACACTTCATGTTGATGTTGCAATGGATTTCCTCGGCCTCCCTGAGTCTTGGGAGTCGGACTACCGCGACTACGCAGAGGAGCTTATTGGTAAGTGAGGCTTTCAATACTATTTTATTCCTTCTTTCCCGTGATAAATCACTACTAACGGCCTCAGCACATAACGCGGACTGGTCCGCGCGCCAAAGTAACTCCGCGTCAACGTTTTTAGTTCGCGTTCTGTGTGGCGTGGCCTTAATGTGGGCGCTTTTATGACATGATTCTTGTTCGGTGAGGGTTTATCAGTAGGCAGGAGGCACGCTTTTTGAAAAAATAGTAGTGTTGTTTGATTGAGCATCCCAAATCCTGCAAAAAACTTTGCATCATGGCTCTTAGGAATAAAGTGATCACGGCTGTTCTCCATTATTATTATTAATTTATTTACTTCATTTATTTTATTTTTGTCGATCCAGGGTTGCAAAAATAGATGTATATGGAAGAATAAGAACGTCGAGATCCCTCATGATGGTTTTAAAAGACAACAGAAAGCCGATTTGGACAGAAAAGCCAAACGTAAACGGTGAGCAGATACATTTAACTCCGTAATTTATTTATTACTTGTAACTTGAAACTTTATTTTGTATGAATTATAAATTCATATTTTTAATAAAACTTGTTATCAATTTCGATTGCTGTGTTTTTTATCTTATGTGTTGAACCTCAAAATTATGATCTGCCACCAACGCGTTATTTACAGCGTCCACCGTACATTTTACTGTGGCCTATTTCTCCGCTCTGTACGTGGTACAAGGTACAAACATTCAAACATTCATTTTACTGTGGTATGCTACGAACTGATACTTCGTTACTAAAGTCAGATTTACCGTGGCAACCATCAAATTCTATCGTCGGCTCTGCTTGGGCCCAATGAAAATTTACCGTAAGGAATAAGGAAAGATTTTTGACGTTGAACACAGTATTGTTTACTTAAAAAATCTTACGTCCCTGGCGTACTGTGTCCCCACAGTAAATTTTATCTGAAAAAGTTTTTCAGTGTAGGAGTATTAAAGTTGCTCCCCTCACATCTTACATGTTAGTATTTTTCTCCTTCTCACCAACGGTCGACAGCGGGTGTGTTCAGTAATTCATAGAGTCTAAGTTACTTTTTTGACTTGGCGAATGGCTCCACCGCAGACCACAAGTCTTAGACTTATTCTGGCGGTGGGCGTAAAACTGATATTGGGTACCTTTTCGTATCTTTGTTATGCATCAAGCCATACCTGTAGTTAAATCTCTAAATTTGTAGTAAAAAAACGCTGTTGTTTCAGTTTTGTGCTAATAAAATGTTATTCTATTCTTTTCTATTCTATTCTAATTAATTTCTGGCATTTCCTGGAAACCGAACAACTGGAAATTGAGAAGCATTGTATATTTGGCAATATTTGACACATGTGTCGCCCCCCCCCCATTTTTTTAGGAAGAATATGAATTTCAATATTGATTCGTGATTAATATGCACTCTGATTTCCCAGGGTCCCTAATAACGTGAGACTTGTGGATAATTTCCAAAATCATGTCATACACAATTGCCATAGCACTGTTATTTATTCAAACACGTTTTTCGTATGGGCGCCTCTGACGATGCCTTCAGCACAAGAAGGCGAAAGCTCAGTAAAAGAAGTAGAAGAAACAACAGGCCAAAACCCTAAAAATGAAATATTAATTAAGAAAGAGCATTTGTTCAATAAATTCCCTCACACCCTACTATAAGCGGAAACACGGGTTGGATAAGATAGTTAGTGGGAAAAATTACGACGAAATGTGGTTTTGAGGGTATTCCAACAGCGGAAAAGTACAGTGAATGTCAAGCGATATAAAGTTGAGCGGAACAAGCGTATGGAGAGCCTTTATCTTATACACATGCATATTACAGTTTGACACTTCCGCTGCCACTTTTCTTTCATTTATTTTATTCCACCGCGTTTCAAATAACCATAAGAAAATGAATTATTTTAGAACCATCGTTTCTGTTGATAAATACATTAGCTAACGAATCCTCGTCCCACACATCGTCGTAACATGTAAGAATTTCCAAATTAGCATTAATTGGTTTCGCTACAATTTGAGACATCGCCCAGCTTCGTGTAGGGAAAAATACAGCTTTTCAAAATTGTAATTAAAAAAAAGGCTTCAAGGTTTTAAAAAGGTGATTATTTCTAACACGCTAATGATGTTAATGGTTTTTAAGCCATACAACTAGATTAATATTTCATTTTTAGGGTTTTTGCTTATTGCTTCTTCTACTTCTTCGAGGAGATAAAATTTCTAACGCTATCTCTAAAACTTCGTGTGACGCTTTTGGATGGCGGCATTGTTCCCATGCGAAGAGAATATTTGGCTTGGAGCGCAAAATTTTAAAATTTATAGTTCAGAATGCATAAACGGAGGATTGAACAAAAAGCTTTTTGTGGCTCATCTCTCCTCAATTTTCTCTCGATGTTTTGGATTGTTGAAGAATGAAGGACTGAATTGTATATTTCAAGTCGTACGAGGTGAAAGGTAAACGTTCCACGTGGGCATTATACCAATAACCCACTTAACTATGAGCTTACTTGAATAATGAACAATTCAGACAATTTCGAAGAAAATAAGAGTTTTCCGATTTTTTCAAGTTGGTCCTAGACCAAACCAATTAGGAGGATGTCACACTTTGGTCCAAATGCGATAATTTGAGTTTGACAAGGCCATTTTCCGACTGGTTCAAAGTATCCTACCTCGTATGGAAACTTTGGTTCAAACGTAAACAAAAGAAATACACGTAAAGAGTACACGTAAATTTTTTTTTAGGTCGTAAATCGATCCCCGAGGTCCTAAATATTGAGAATGTGCGATTAGGATAGGTATCCGATCCGCTAACGCTTGAGGTAACAAAGTTGAGTGAAAAATATTGTCTCTCCACTTTCTTTTTCATTTTTCTCGCAACGAGGCAATGAAAAGTAAAGAAAATGTCTTTACTTATTTTTCATTCACCTTTGAAAGTGCACCTCCACGACAACCCCAATAATATATCGTGCTTGAGGTAACACTTTTCACATTTCAACCATACAACAAATGCAACGCGTGCCCAACAATTAATTTTAGCCTTTCTGGGACTGATTGCATAAACTCACAAAGAATGTTTACTGTGTGTGGGAATCACACATTATTCCTCTTTTATAGTGACTTATTATTCGGTGAAATTAATTTCTTGTCGGGAGACTACATATTTATAAAGTTCGACAACACCATTTTGCCGGGCGTCTCCCAAACCTGCCTGGCGAATCAGTTTTGTGGTGTGCATGGTATTTTCATATGCCAGTCTTTTGAATTAACGGCCCCCGTATAACTCACGTTCTTATCAGGAAATCGCACCCATTTCTTAAAACACCTTAAGATCGGAGATCGGGCTTTGTTCAGGTGTTCAAAGTGAAGAAGTGTTTTGTTTTTCATACATTTTTAAATTTTTTAAAAAAACGTATTCGTACTACGAATATTCCAGAAATTAGCGTGGTATTGTAAAATACAATAATATTGATAATGTAACTTTCCTTGCCAAAGCTTCGTTAAATTCCATATCTCAACACGAAATTGTCCGAATTTTAAAACTTGTATCAAAACGAAGTGCTCACTCACCTACATCTTCCTGATGAACGATGTTATGCTCTCCATGGTGGGTGACAAAACTAGGACTTTTACCAACTTCAATAAGATTTTTTTGTAGTAAGACTGAAAATTAACAAATTATCAAACTCTTGGTCAAATGCAAAGGGAAACCCTCACCATTGGAACCGAAAGCAGATGACCGACTGAGAACAGTGAGGACTGAGGAGTTGAACAGTAGAGCATTCGTCGTGAGTCCTCACCCCACCACAGGATGTTGAGCTCGGCTGAGTTTGATTTTTAAGGGGTTCGTCAAGTCGTCATACCCTATCAAAATAGCAAAAATACGTTTTCCAAATCCCTTATGAATACGCACAAATCTTTTTCTAAGTTTTCATCGGTTCTTCCTTTGTAATACAAACGTAAGTTAGTTCCCTCTCGTCTCTTGCTCTCAGCTTCTCCAAGCTAAGCTAATTCAATGTTCGCTAAGCAGCCAGCGACAACAATTTACTGGCGAACCAGAATCCGATTCCAATTGTCGATTCAGATTATCTCTAGCAGTACAATGGCGGAAAAGAGCCTTATACTTACCAGCAGCGTAAGGGCTAAATAATGTGTTTTTGCAGTTTTCTCTACTGCCAATTGCGAACACTCAAACCTCCCAGTTTACAGAAATATCATCTGGACATGCCCCGGAATTTCGGGGAAAACCAGAACGCCTTCCTGGCATTTTATAGACACTGACGAATATTTAATAAACTTCTCGAACCCCGAAGAACCGTATAACTTTGAAAATTACTATCTTCTGAATTGTATGTATAATCGAACAAATTAAGAAGCCCGCCTCTCGTTATGTTCATTCACGTACCATTTCTTTTTGGGCAGACGTAAAGAACGACTTGCTCGCTAACTACAGCGATAAACGAGATCTCACTTTTTTAATTGAATTATCCTCATATAAACAAAATTCCCGCAAAAACTCCGCATTTCAATTTCTTCAAAAAATATTATTGCCCAAATTAAAAATCATTCAAATGTTTACCTGAAAGAGCTCATCCCTTTCAAGGAGAAACGCGCGTTACGTTGTATTTTAAATGGCTTAAACGAACATATCGGGCCTCTACTAAAAACAAAGGCCCCTATGAAGCCTTGAGTATTTTGACCAATGAATTCCCATTCCAAGCCCTGGTTCTAATAAGTTTGGTTATGTCAAATTCTTCTCTCCTCTTTTTTGAACGTTGACAGCCAATTTTTTATTTGGTCAAATAAGACCCAATCAATTCCCGAAGAAACCGTTTTAGGCCAGTAAAATTAAGTCGGCCTATCGAAATAACTACGTGCGAGCTAGAAACCAATTAAATACCTTCAAGAGGTCCTACAGAGGTGTCACCCAAGTTTGTGCAGTCAGAACCTTGAGCTTACATTTTGGTGGCTTGTCTAAGTGGCTCGAAAAGGGTCCATCCTCCATCGTACAGTTAAGAACACCCTATTCTAAATTGAAAAGGATTGAATTCTCCGACGATAGAAAACAAATGTTGATATCGGTTGATTATTATTCTAATTTTTACGGCCGATCAAGTATGCCATTTTTCTTCTTTTTTTCAAAAAGCCTCATGAACCATTCTTTTGATCGGTGAATCTTGGCAGAATTTATACAAATCGATGCTCCCTCCCTAAAAATCATTCTCCTCCCAGATTTGTAGAAGCTCTGCCTATTTCAAAACGGTAATATTATAGATACTTTTACAGCCGATCAAATAACGCCACTTTTCTACGGGCCGCTCTGTAGAAAAGCCCGTCCTGCAAAGTACCTCACAGGGAGAAGTACTAGTTTTTTTCGCAGGAAATGAAAAGTATTCCGGACACATCTGTCTAGTACCAGTGGAAGACTGTGTGTGCATTTTCAGCTTCGTACAAAATTGTCAAGACCCTGATATCAATTTCCGGTTTCAACATACTCCTAACGAAAATAAAAGGTTCAGTCCTAATAATCAATAATTCCAAAGATAAAATAATCCAAACAATTTTCCCCGACAATATTTCCAAACTATTACAAAGTTGAACAGCTCCTCTTTCCTTCACGGCTGTTTTTTGGTTGACAATTTCTTCTCTCCTCTTTTTTTGAACGTTGACAGCCAATTTTTCATTTTGTGGATGCATTTCGGGCCTATCCGGAACCCCTCTTCAGCATGCTCGACTCCTACAACACAACTGACCCCGCTCTTTACAAAATAACAAACTGACGAAGGTTTCCGGATAGGGCCCGAAATGCGTCCGTAAAATAAAAAATTGGCTGTCAACGTTCACAAAAGAGGAGAGAAGAATTTGACATTACAAAACTTATCAGAACCAAAAGATTCTATCGATACAGGGAGCTCAAATAGCTCTATAAAAACCCTCTATTGCAAAAGGAATGTTTGAAGAAAAAAATAAAAAACAGTCAGAACGGCCCTTGGTGAAAGCACAGCTCCATGTAGCCTCACATTGAACAGTAATGAGTTTATTACTCAGTACGGGGGGGGGGGGCTAATATGTTAAAAATTGATAGAATGAATGTTCCCTTGAAAAATTATTCGCTCGATGTCGGCATTCTCGAAATTCTGCACCGGAACACGGGCGTGAAGTTAGCCCTAAAACTGCCTATAAGATACCACACCGCAATACACAAAGGAACCCCGAGTCTAGAGTCAACAAATAAGGAAGTTAACAATTGCGGAAATGAGGTCTAGGGGCAGTTGAAAGAGAAGATAATTTCACAATAACAATAGGGGGGGAGATAAACTGGCAGGGGGTTGGTGAAACCGGTTTCCCACCAACCGGTGGCAAAAAACGTAAATAAGGATTGGGCGCTCTGCTCTCGCTCTCTCTGCCGCCTGAGTCTTCACATTATCCCATCAGATCCCTAGGTCCGCGTTGTGTGCCATCCCCCTGAGTTTGTAGAAGGCTTTTCTTGAGTGTTAATAAATCAGTTGTCGATCTTACTCGTTTCTTCATAAATTCCCCCCAGTAATAAGCCCATTCCTCAAATATCGCCAAAAAAGGCTTGTTACAAGTGGTGCCAGGTTTAATTCGAATCCCACAACCATCATCTTTTCCCTAACAACGCACTCAAGATCAAGGTGAGTCACAAATCATTTTTTCATTAAATTATAAATTCATAAGCTATAATCGCTACGTAATTCGAAGCAAAAAACTATCATCTTCACTGTTTCAAAAAATGAAAATAAAAAGCAATAGCAATAAATATAACGATAAGAAAAAAATAATAATAATGAAAGAATAAGAAAAAAAAGGATAGTTTTTTCCTTTTCGTATAAATTCAACTCAGTCCACTCGATTCATTCGAGTTAAAAATAATCTTGTCAAAGAAAAAAAAAAATCGTTAACCATTATTTGGGTTTGACCAACGTTCGGGGTTGCCCAAAATTCCAGAGTTTTTTTTTCTCTCTCTCTTCTGCTTTTTAAAAAATTAATTAAATAAATTAAGCGTGTTTCCCACGCTGTTTTCTCCTTTAATTTTCATTTTTCCCTAAAACAAAGAAAAATGTTCGGCCAAGAATGCTCCCACGAAAATACCACCAACAAACATCACTGCTCTCTTACAAGAATCCCGAGCCACTTGCGGTGGATAGCGGTCGAAGAGCACCTGACGGTAATTGACTCTGGGACACCACTGACGGACCTAACGAACCCCTCAAATCCTTGAGAGAGAGCCTCAACAAATTTCACAAGGATTTAGAAGACACAAAGATCTTAATGACAAGCATTTGCGGGAACGTACCAGACTTAGTCCCATCCCATGAAACAGAGGTGAGTGAAGTGGGGCGAAGAATGTCGGAACAGCAAACCGATATAGACAATATTTATCGCATCCTAAAGGAAAGATTATCCGCCGGACATCAACAACCAGCAACGTCCGACCTCCCCTCAAAACCCTGAGCCCGCTCACGCCCAATCCACTCCACATTTCAATGCAGCGTCAGTCCGCATCCCTGCGACGACTAATGTAACCATGTCGCAGTCACTGTTCACCCTCTCGTTACCACCTACCAGTTCCATGAACCATGGCAGTCGCCTCCTGGGCGCACTCCGGGAGATATCAACTTACACGGGTGACCCATCGTCGCTCACTATCGACGACTTCATCGCCTAATGCCGCTGGGGATGGGAACTAGCGGAGTGTACGGAACAACTGTGGACGAGGTCAATCCTCAACAAACTCACCGGAGCAACGCGGGAATTCATGAACTACGAATACAGTGGAGCACCCGTGGCGTCACTCAGCGACCTGGAGAGAACACATCGCCACCCGCTGCTAAACTCACACAACCATCCCCTTGGCCCCCACCCTCATCAACAGTTTATTTCATAGAAGAGGCGCTGCCATCCCCAAACTCGTACAGGGCAACTACCGCCACGCCCTTAACCATACCCCCTACTCTGAAATCGTCACCCAACTCGCGCTGAAGGGTAGTGGTGTACCACATTCCAAATTACCCCCAGAAACATACGAAAAACCCTACGCCCTTATCCAAAGGCAATTCAATAATATACTCGTGGTGGCCACCCTCACGTCCGCCAAAAATGCTCAGGTAGTCACCTCGATTATAAATTACTCCCCCGAACCCGTCACCATCCACCGAAATTGCACGGTCGCCGATGTCCACCCCGTCCATGTGGCAGATCACCAGTTTGCACACCAGTTTGCGGCATTCACTAGCGATCCCCCCTCTCACCTCAACTTAGCAACCCACGTACAAAAACAACTCGCCCACATCCCCCAGCCTCTACAAGCCGAGATCCACCAACTGCTGCAAGAGTACAAGGCTTTTACAGCAGGTCACGCGAGACTGGAGTTCGTTAAAATGCCGTTCGGACTCCGCAATGCCCCAAGTGTTTTCCAACAGCTGGCCACTGCTCTCATCCAAAACATTGACCCCCTCCACGCCATTGCATACCTCGACGATATCATACTCTTCTCGCCCACAGCCGAACACCACACGGAGATACTACGAAAGACCCTAGCAGCCATACGGGGCGCAAACCTCACACTCCAGCTCACCAAATGCCAGTTTGCGGCCCCCGAGGTCGAATACCTCGGCCACATCGTCGGAACTGATGGCATAAAGGCGCACCCACAAAATTCTTTCAGGAGTAAAAAACTTCCTCCCACCTCGTAGCCCCAAACAAGTAAAATCGTTCATAGGACTGTGCTCCTTTTATCGCCGGTTCGTCCCTAATTTTGCCTCCATCGCCAAACCACTGACGTCACTCACACTGCTGAACCAACCATTCGACTGGACAGACAAGTGTGAGGAAGCATTTCAGCTATTCAAACAAAATTTAATCAAACCACCGATTCTAAAATTCCCAAACTTCACCCTCCCCTTCACCCTAACGACAGACGCATCCCTAGACGGATTAGACGCAGTCCTCTCCCAAACCATCGACGGCCTTGAACACCCCTCTGGCTATGCGTCCCGTCAGCTCAAATCACCTGAGACCAGGTACTCTGCCACCGAACTAGAGCTCCTGGCAGTGGTTTGGGCTGTGAAATACTTCCGATGTTACCTCTATGGCCGGAAATTTACCATCAGAACGGACCACGCGGCGCTCAAGTGGCTGTTTAACCATAATGACGCAAGCTCTAGGCTTATGCGCTGGGCCTTGGCGCTGGAGGAATACGACTACCAGATCGAATACACTCCAGGGAAAACCAACCGAGTCGCAGACGCACTGAGCCGCCAAGTCAACGCCCTCATGTCGAAGGAAAGTGCCCCTGACCCATCACCCAACATTGACCGCCGCCTAACACTAGAACGAGACAGCATCTTCAGTGAACAAATCCACAGCGAGGAAGTCCAAAGCCTCCGCCAAAAAAAATTGTACACGACCAATCCGGCAGGCTTAGTCGTCCGAAGCACGTCGGCCGGCCCCAGAGTACTGTTACCCACAACTCTCCGCCAACGCGCCATAAAACTCGCCCACGACCCCCCCTACGCAGGCCACCCAGGAAGACACAAAACGGCCCACCAAATCTCTCAACAATACTGGTGGCCGAAATGGCGGTAGGATGTCAATCAATACGTTGACACCTGCGAGCCCTGCGCCCAGAGGAAGAACCAGGGGAGTGAGAAAGCCCCTCTGGGTCTCTTCATGGAGCCCGGTGAACCATTTGAAGCCATTTCAGCAGATATCGTCGGCCCCCTTCCAAAGACCCCCCGCCAGCAAAGGTACATACTATCAATTCAAGACCAGTTCTCCCGACTCGTGACATACGTACCCATACCAGACCAATACGCGACAACAGTAGCTGACAACTTACTCACACACTTTATTAGCCGTTATGGTGTCCCCCGACGACTGCTCACAGACCAAGGAAAAAATTTTACATCCGACATCATCCACCACCTATGCCAACTCCTGCACATCGACAGAATTCAGACAACCCCTTACCACCCCATGTCAAACGGAAGACTCGAACGGACACACCGGACCTGACAGCGAAACTGAGCCACTACGTGTCCCGAAATCAGACGGACTGGGACCTGTACGTAGCCCTCGTCGCCATGGCCATGAACTCCCAGGTGCACGAAACACAGGTTACACACCCTACGAACTCATATACGGACGCCCCATGCGGCTACCAACAGAATACGACCTCGACCTAGGACCATCGCAAGAACCGTTCACCACCCACGTAGAGGTGATCAGAGACCACCTACGGACAATTCACGACCTAACCAAGGACCAACAGCAAAGGACAACCAACAAACGACACCGACTTTACAATAAGGGATCTAAATTTTACCAACTCCACAAAGACCAACTCGTTTACCTTCACACCCCTCAACTCAAGCCCGGCCGAACAAAAAAACTAGCCCGCCTCTGGACAGGCCCTTACCCAATTCTAGAAATCACCTCCCCCCTAAACGTAAAAATCCTGGTCCGGAACAAAACGAAACTTGTCCACATAAACCGCCTAAAGCCCTACAACCCCCGTGACAGGACCAAACGCAAGCCCGACCACAAAAAGCTCGACAAATCACTAACAACCCCACCCCTTAACACCACCCCACTCGACACACCACAACAACTTATTCGACAAATCCCACCCCAGCGAACTCCCAACACCCCAAAAAGAATCCCTCCACCCACTACGAAAGGCAACCACATCACGGCTGCGGAAAATCCCACGCGTGAACTACAGAAGGCTAGCCGCGTTGCGCTAATGCCACCCCCCCCCCCCGTAAAAAAAGAAAATAAAAAGACTGTTTTAAAACAACCCCCTTCTTCCCCCCATTCTCTTTTTCGTAAAAAACTACCCACAGCTAAACCCAATAACCAATAACATGTACATAAATACTAACCCCTAAACTAAGTCGAAATCAACTAACTCACCCCCATCTCACACCTAGTTAGAAAAAAAAAAAAAAACTATATATCTATATAAATGTAAATACGTTTGGAGTTACATTAGATGCCAACAAGCACCAGAAATGACTACCACAAACGCCCCCCCCCCTCCCCAGGAATATGCGCTCTGTTTCACGCAAATGGATCCAGATAGCTCTCATCCTGGCCCTGGGGTTAACCGTGGTAAACAACCCCACAAAGGAAACATTGTACTCTTTACCGAGGCGCCCGCGTCAGAGCTGCGGCTTCCAACTCCCGGATCATTACATACGTGCAGATCCCCCCAGGCGGGCCAGCAAACCGTTTCACCCACCACCTGGTCTACCTTCTCCCGGTCTATCACCAACCGGGTGCAGCGCGGATTACCAGCTGCACCGTGGCTCTGCGGCACGGGAAGGCAGACTCGTGAGACACCACGATCACGCACCACCCACCCACGCCCCAGCTGGCCCCAACAATGAATGGGTGGCAGTAAAGCATCGACCTACCCATTCAACTAACCCCCGGTGTAAATAGAAAATTTTCTGCTCTTTCCAATGGGCTCATCATTTTTGCCATTGAATCAATTATTGCGTGTGCAGCAAGCTGTTTCTGAAAAAATCAGAAAATGGCGGATATCTCGGAAACAAAGCGGAATTTCGGAAAAGTTCAAATAGTCATTTCGATCAGAAATCAGTTGCCCCTTCACTGATTTTTCTCTGTCCAGTCGCTTTTTGTACACCCTGTATATACGCTATACTACTGATTTAGGCATAATTTTAACCGCTACCTTGCACTACTATAAAATCGTAACAAAATAACTCAGTTGGTTTTCGCTAAAGTAAAATAGGTTCCATTTTAATTTCATCTTTATTCTCAGAAAGGCCTCGCCACAAATTCGGCAGCCAACAGACCAGTGTAAATAGTGTAAATAACTAGAATTACGCATGTCTATTCAACGGACAACAACTTAGCAACTAAAAGCAACAACTATTTATTTCCCCACAACGTTTACTCATACAGGAAGTACTCCCAAGGATGCGTAAAACATCTCGTTATATGAAAAAAAAAAAAAAAGTACGCACTAAGCTAAGATAAAACCCATCGCGATGTGAATTAACCCCCCCCCCCCCCAATAAATAAAATTAAAAAAAAAACTGTCCTACTCACAGACCACAGGGAAAGAAAGCGGAGCACGCACGTCGGCAACCAACAAAAAAGCGTCCACTGTCAAAATAAAAAGAGAAAGAAACTGTACCACAGGTCGCAGAACCATAACCGAATGGAACACCAGACACCTGTTCCAAGAAGTTCGTGGAAAACATTGAAGCTTGGCCGTCGGAATCACGAAGAAGAATAAGAAAAAATGTGTACAACGCAGAGACGTGTGACAACTCTGTTCCCGTAATCGCACGAACATTAGAATAAGTCTACGTAGCTACAAGAAACGAAACTAAGTTAGAATTTGTAAATAATAATACTCACCAAACCAATACGTAAACCAAGGGAGACAAAAGCCGCACCTCCAACCACAATCCCTATCCACCCGAAAAAACCGGCACTCACAAACCACACCCCCCCCCCTAACCTTACTCCCTTCCCACACAGCAGCACAACTCCCACCGAAAAACGGACTTTGGACTACGACCATAGAGATAATATAACCCAACCTTTTACAGCTACGCCGACCACGCTGGAACTCGCAGAAAAGAAACCGCAACACTGCCTTACGTCCACGACACCACGCTCTCCACCGTCAATCAACCGCGCGTAACGACTAAGGCGCCAATACCCGCTCTACGGAGCGCACAAAAAAGGTGTGGGACACACCTTAACCCGGGCAGGACAGCAGTGTAACGGTTCAGCTTATCCTAAACCCTCAATTAGCCCAAAATATCAAAATTAATAAATTAGTAAACCTCCCCTTCGTCACATCATAAATTCCCAATACAAAGAAACCCCCCATTCCCCGCCATCCATAACTGTGCGAATTGAGGGCAAAGGAAATTCGGCGGCGTGAGAACCTGCAGATGTCAGCAGACCAAAAAATATATAACCGGGTGCAGCTCTGGACTCGCTCGTTTTCGCTCGCTTCGGTCAGGCTCGTCAACTTGTCACCACACGCTCGTCGCTCGGTCCAAGTCTCCCACGCTGCTCCCCCCCCCCCCAGTCATCCTCAAAGTCACCCCATCCCGTGCCTAGTCTCCCGCGGTCCAGGAATTGTGAATAAATGTACAGATATTAAGTATAGTCGTGTCGTAAAATAAACCTAGTTAAGTCTTCGCGTCCGTCATTCAAATCATGCCCCTGTCCAGTCGCCCTTTTCCCCGATTTCCTTTCCTGGGCGGGCCTAACGAGCCACCCTCGTTTCCACCCGTCACAACTGGTTCGGGGTAGTAATTTATAATCGAGGTGGTCACCTGAGCGTTTTGGGCCGACCTGAGGGTGGCCGCCACGAGTATATTGTCGAATTGCCTTTGGATAAGGGCGTAGGGTTTATCGTATACTTCTGGGGGTAATTTGGAATGAGGTACACCACCACCCTTCAGCGCGAGTTGGGTGACGTTTTCTGAGTAGGGGGGTATGGTTAAGGGCGTGGCGGTAGTTGCCCTGTACGAGTTTGGGGATGGCAGCGCCTCTTCTATGAAATAAACTGTTGATGAGGGTGGGGGCCAAGGGGATGGTTGTGTGAGTTTAGCAGCGGGTGGCGAGGTGGTTGGCTCATCGAAGGTCAGGACACCTCGACGGAAGTTTAGGACTGCGTCGATTTTTGTTTGGTGATCGTGGTGGGGTGGGGGGTGTTCGACTTCTTTCACGATCAATCCGAGGGGTATCTGTTGTAGCTTTTGTCCAGTGAACCACGGTGGGGGGTGCAGAGGGGTTAAGCAGTTGATCGGCGTCCTTTAGCTCCCTGGCATAGAGCCGCGCCTGTGAGTAAGATGCCACTCGTTGTCCTGCTACTTTTTCAGCCAGTGAACGTCTTAGCCCTCTGAGGAAGAAAGAAAGAGCTGAGGTGTCGTTGATGGACGTGCCCCTTATAGCTCTTTACTAAAACGCAACGCATCGGTGACCGCCTCTAACTGAAGAAGCGCGGCTGAGGGGTTTACTTTTTCAAACCGGTGACTAAATGTTCTCTCTAGGTCGCTGAGTGACGCCACGGGTGCTCCACTGTATTCGTAGTTCATGAATTCCCGCGTTGCTCCGGTGAGTTTGTTGAGGATTGACCTCGTCCACAGTTGTTCCGTACACTCCGCTAGTTCCCATCCCCAGCGGCATTAGGCGATGAAGTCGTCGATAGTGAGCGACGATGGGTCACCCGAGTAAGTTGGTATCTCCCGGAGTGCGCCCAGGAGGCGACTGCCCTGGTTCATGGAACTGGTAGGTGGTAACGAGAGGGGTGAACAGTGACTGCGACATGGTTACATTAGTCATCGCAGGGATGCGGACTGACGCTGCATTGACATGTGGAGTGGATTGGGCGTGAGCGGGCTCAGGGTTTGGAGGGGAGGTCGGACGTTGCTGGTTGTTGATGTCCGGCGGATAATCTTTCCTTTAGGATGCGATAAATATTGTCTATATCGGTTTGCTGTTCCGACATTCTTCGCCCCACTTCATTCACCTCTGTTTCATGGGATGGGACTAAGTCTGGTACGTTCCCGCAATAATTGTCATTAAAATCTTTGTGTCTTCTAAATCCTTGTGAAATTTGTTGAGGCTCTCTCTCAAGGATTTGAGGGGTTCGTTAGGTCCGTCAGTGGTGTCCCAGAGTCAATTACCGTCAGGTGCTCTTCGACCGCTATCCACCGCAAGTGGCTCAGGATTCTTGTAAGAGAACCCCCTTCTGGGGGTATACGTCTGGGGGTAGTTTGGAATGAGGTACACCACCACTCTTCAGCGCGAGTTGGGTGACAATTTCTGAGTAGGGGGGTATGGTTAAGGGCGTGGCGATAGTTGCCCTGTACGAGTTTGGGGATGGCGGCATTTCTTCTATGTGGTAAACTGTTGACGTGGGTCGGGGGCAAGGGGATGTTCGTGCGAGTTTAGCAGCGGGTGGTGAGGGGTTTGGCTCGTCGAAGGTCAGGACACCTCGACAGAGGTTTAGGACTGCGCCCCAGTTTCGTAGGGTGTCGCATCCTATTATGGCGAGGAAATGACCCGGGAGGTGGCACACGTATCCCTTGGCCGAGTGAGGCGTTTCATTTCCGATCCGTATGTGGAAGGGCAGACGTCCATTCACGTGTAGCGTGTGGCACGAGATACCCTTTATTTTTATTCCACATGGTTCGTACTCTCCTTTCGCTAGCCCTGGGCGGATGAGAGTTACTTCCGCTCCCGTGTCAAGCAGCACGGGGCCGGTAGTGCCGTCGATGGTGGCTTTGATCACGAGTTTCCCTGTGCCAGATAGTGGTATGCTTTGGCCGGGGTTGAGTGAGGAGTAGGGGACCAGTTTGGTAGGGCAATTGCAAGGGCCTGTGCATGGCGGGTCGGGTATTAATTCGCGGTTTTGGGGTGAGTTCAGGTTTTTTCCTAGTTCCGAGGCTTGCGTGTGATTTAGGGGGGGAGGGGTCTGTTTTCGGTTACTTTTTGGCGGGTAGTTTTTCGTTGTGGTTCTCTTCAGTTTTTTGCACGTTATTCGTTTTTGCCAGGTAAATTTCCAGGTATGGTCAAGTGAGGTGGTTAGTTTCTGTTCCTGGGGGCCCACGGGGAGCCCCGTTCGGCGTTTGGGGAACGCCGGTCATGTGGTTGGGGGCTGCGGGTGGTGAAGGGGCGAGAGGCGACTCCTAGGTGCATGAGAGGGGTGGTGTTGATGGTGGTGGTCGGCCACTCGATGCGAAACGCCACGGGCAAAGGCGGGCTGTGTGGTTTGTTTTTTTACAAATTTGACACAGCGGGGCCGGTGACGGGCTTTTGTTTTGGCAGTCCCGGACGAAGTGCTGTTTTTATTGTATATTAATGATTTGTGTAGGTTAAATACAGAAGGAGAACTTACATTATTTGCTGATGATGTGACCTTAATTTCTAAAGGGGATACTTGAGAAGGAACTACTGCACCTGAGCGAGACCTACGTGCAATTTACTCTTGGATAAATTCGAATAGGTTGAAATTAAATAGTAGTAAATGTGCATACATGACAATGGCTCTTAGGACTTCGGGGCTCCCTGATAATTCCGCCAGTTCCCAATGCCCGGAACACCTGTGGACCCGCTCAGTTCTCAACAAACTATCGGGAGCGGCACGGGACTACATGAAGTTCGAATACACCGGACCGCAAATACTAACCCTACGTGACCTCGAACAAACCCTCCGACAACGTTTCGAAAAAATCAACCCCTCCGCCGCCCTGAACCAACTGGAGACTGTCAAACAGCGACCTGGCGAAGATGTCGACACCTACGCCCTACGTTGTTCAGCAAGGCCCTCCGCCACACCGGGCTAAACGATACAGCGGCCCTTTCGCACTTCCTCCGCGGCCTGCGGAGGTCGTTAGCCGAGAAGGTCGCCGGACAACGGGTCGCTACATACGCCCAGGCACGACAATACGCCAGGGAACTCGAAGACGCCGACCAGCTCCTCAACCCCACGTCCACAACCGCTACAGTCCATTGGGCAACACCCAAACTTGACGACCGGCCTCGAAACGGACAGCGATCACCCTCCCCCCCACAACAACGCAACAATCGGACGCGACAACGCACCCCCCACTCCACGACCTAGCCAAGCCCAAGACCGTGACGATCGAACAACCACGGAATACACAGTGCCACCGGTGCGGCCTTGAAGGCCACTTATATATATATATTAATTCCAGCTAAAACAATACATATAGTTCAAAAATTTTTTTGATTGCAAATTATTGTAAGGACTCACGCTGATAAGCAGTGCTTGTACTCAGCGTGAGATCGCTCCAAGCCCAACTGCTAACCATTACAAATTAATGAAAAACTGGAGATAATAACATGTACAGCTAGAATTTGCCGCAACTTAAAAACTATACACATCAATAAAATCAGCGGGTTGTACAAAAAAAATTGGTCTCGCCCTGATGGTCACACATATGGGTTGTGATACATTTTTTTCACGTTTCAGAACCCCTAGAACAAGAATCCGAGGTCGGGTCGATTGCTATATATACATATATAGCCCTTTTTTGTTAGCACGATCACGGTCGCAATTTTTGACTTAGGTCAATCAAATTCGGCCTAAAAATCAATATCGTGAATATCTCGGACGAGTTCGTGATCCAGATGAATCTGTCCACGGGAACGGTGTGAAAGAGGGGTTTGAATTAGTTGAAAATTCGCTACCGCACGGCTGTTGCTGCAATTGCCCCCAAAATTGACTCGAGTAATGAGAAATGAACGCGCTTTCGTATGAGACCTTAGTGAACCAAATCCGTTGATATGGCAGAGGAGTTCTCGGCGGAGGGGAGCTATTAAATTAACGCTATGCCTTTATGGACCACCCAATTACCAAAAAATTTCATTGACATTGTATTTTGAGCAGTCTCTTTTGTTTGATTTGCCTACAGCCTAATAAATCTTGAGTAAAAAATCCTGAGGTGGGCCAAAAAGGGAGAAACTTACAAAAAATTTAAAACAAATTGTTTCGGATTCGAACACAAACACTCCGCAATGGCGAAATTGTGACATACCACTTAACCTAATGTAACTGATCTGAAAATTAACGTAATCTGAAGAGTTTTGTTCCGACAGCAGCCTGTCGGGCAAAGTGTTTTTTTTTTAATTAAAAAAAAAGTTTTTTTCCGGCAGCAGCCTGTCGGGAAAAGTGCAATTCATTCATGAGACAATCGACTCAAACCTCATAAGTTTGAACGATATCAATCAATTATGAATGAAATTTAGGCCGGGATAAAGATTTTAATAGCAAATAATTCCTCTGACAAGAGTCCCCCTTCCCATATCGTATATGCAACCCAACCGACTCTGTTCACCGTGGTATGGTGTATTTATTATATTTACATTTTCCTCATTTTGTTCCCGCCCAGTTGGTGCCAAAAAAGGGGGCTGCGGTAAAAAATAAACATGATTTTATGATTTTGACTTTCTATACGACGGCCTAAATGTCATTCATAATTGATTGATATCGTTCTAACTTATGAGGTTTGAGTCGATTGTCGCATGAATGAAATGCACTTTTCCCGACAGGCTGCTGTCGGAACAAAACTTATTAAACAAACCTAATAATTCTCAAATCATACTTCAGCCATCACAAGCCTATAGTTTGTTCTATAGGAACACCGACGCATTCAGAAACAATACTGAAGACTTGGATATGAGCCCGATGTATTTGCCAATTATCAATTCTAATGCGCCGCCAAAAACTCCAGAATCTTCTATTCCAAACAACATCAAAGTTAAAACTCATATGAATGGAGATAAAAGTCAAAACCTTTCCGTCTCAAGTAGCTCATTATTGAATAGCGAGCGAATCACGCAAGTAAATAATCTATTCCTTTCAAGAGATTGTAGTTTCAAAAAATCAAGTGCTAATTCCCAAGTTCATGGAGAAACAATCCCTGGTTTTATGAACACCGATAATGTATCTTGCTACGCAAATGCAGTATTCCAATCACTATTTAGCATTGAGGATTTGTTAACTGAGCTATCATCTTGTAACATCCCAAATGCTCTAACTCGACTGGCGATTCAATACAAGCAAATTATTTGCAGCCGAGCCAGCCACAGTTTGAACTCTTTCTCTGCTAGAACTTTTGTAGATGAGCAGAATGACATTGATTTTTTTAAACAAAGAGAACAGCAAGATGCAGCTGAATTTATTGGTTATTTGGTGAAGACCAGCGTCACGATCGAAAATAAAGTTAAGCACGATATAACGGAGACTTATACGTGTTCTAAATGCAATAATTATGGTTCAACTCGAACTCAAAAAAGTAACGTTTGTATACTCCGTGTTGGAAATTGTGAAAACAATACACTAAGAAACTTATTCTCCGAAAATTTCGATAGGCAAACCGAAGTTCAATTTGTATGTCCGACGTGTAACTCACCCGTTGAATCAGTAACCAATATTTCAAATTTGGGTGACATTCTGATAGTGCAACTTGCAATTTGGGACTTCGACGGTGTGAATTTTAAAAAGAAGACTTTCAAATTAAATAACGAAAACGTGACACCTATAATCATTAATGGTACATACTACGACATAGCTGCTGTTGTTAGCCACTACGGAAGAAATATAACTAGTGGTCACTACAAAGCGTTCGTAAAGAAACGTTTTGGTTGGTTCGAAGCTGATGACTCAACTGTGACGTTTAAAGAAGAAATATATTGTTTTGAACATCCTTACCTAATAATTCTTAAAAAAAATAAGGAATAGACCACGAACTATTACTAAATAGTCCATTTTTGCGCTCGAATACATGTTAAACAAATTATTGTAATCGATATTTTTGTTTAAAAACAAAGCTGTTGTGCAAGTTACACGGGGTCCGACATACCCCTCCCTCCGCATCAACTTTGTCACGCCAACAAACAAAAATATCGATTACAATTTAAAATATATGTATGGACGTAAAAATAGATTATTCTATTCAATATAAAAATTAATGTTTTTAAACAAGTTAAAACTTATTACAAGGGGAAAAAGATGAAATATTTTTTTTCCCCTTGTAATAAGTTTTAATAAATTCATGGCGTGACTAAGGTGATGAGGATGGAAGGGTATGACTCCCTGTTACTTGCCCAGTCTCGAATAAAACAACAATTTCAATAACAATAAACAATAAAACTTGCAAAACAGAAATGATATATTAAATTAAACAAAAAGAAAGTTGCTTTAACGAGAAATAATGAACAAATAATTTAGCTAAAATAAATTAAACAATGCAACGTATTCAAGTAAAAAAAAATCAAGCAATATGAATATTATAAATAGATCAATATAAATAAATTCGAGAGGAAAAAAATGTTCAGTGGACTAGGGCTGCCAATGTGTATGCATAAGTGAATTGATATCAATGTCTCAAAAAGCGCTAAATGTATTTCTCACTAAAAAAAAAAAAAAAAAAAAAAAAAAAAAAAAAAAAAAAAAAAAAAAAATTAAAATTATTCTTTCATGAAAAACGTCAATGACAATACACATTGCGGCGATACCACTGCATAAAAAAAAACGCGCAGATGATTCTACCTCCTGAGGGAGATGAGCATAAAAGTAATTACGGCATCAGTAGAAAAAGAGGCTTAATTGTGCTCATCTACCCTCTAAGGTTGCGTGGAAACGAATCACACGATTTTTTTCAAATACCCGCCTGCTATGAACATAACATATATTTATGATCATAGCAGGAGGTGTCCGCGAGGGGCGGGATCTAATTATTCAACAGAGAGAGAGGATGTTCTAATAAATTTTCTGTGTTCCTAGAATTATCCTTTCCTTCCATCCTATCCAAATTACATCATATGCTGATGAGAACGGGTCTACTCTGATGAAGATCAACGGAGCAGTGGGACAAATGTTGGTCCCAAGGCCGGCCCTGCTAGCGAGCTACCCTCGTCGTGGTGCATCGGACCAGTTTCGGCTGCTCGCCATCTTCAGCGTTCAATTTCACAACAGTTTCAGATCAGGTTCGAAGAAGAGGCTAAGGAAAGAGAGTTGGCGAGGACATCGAGGGTAAAAAAAAATCCAGAAATTCGTCCATGGCGGCGTTTAACAGTCATTTATTCTATTTCAGAGCGAAATATCAGCCTGCTGGAAACCGGCGTAATATTACGCCATCATCATAGAGTTAACATTGTTGGAAGACGCCGACTGAAAACCCACCCCGGCCCGTCGGTTAACGACTAGTATGTCAAGACACTAAAACTCAATAATGATGAAATAAATTGCTGCAATAATTGTTTTCTCAATACAATATTGAAAGCTTAATAATTTGAATAAATTAATCCTCCAATTTTTCCAACTATCCCAACTTCAAATTAGTTTATAACCGTTACTCTGATCTGATTTATGTTGTAATGCAAATTAATGCATCGAAATTTAACAACCAAATTCAGACCACGATCCAAATTTCACTCGCAAACAATTCCTTTCTGTATTGTATGGCGACTTGACGGTTTCCGTTAAACGAAACACAATGCAAATTTTTTAGTCAACGGTGTCATAAATGATAACTACGCTCTAGAATGAATGCTCTTGTTCCTCCCCCCTTCAACCGTAGATGCCCTACATTTTTACGTTTTTATTGCTGTAAACAATCAACACGCTTAAATAAGCGAAAATCGCGGCGATTCCCGATCACGCAGGACGGCGCCTAAGAGAATACTCCTTCATCGGCTTACAGCGGGATTAAATGTGTACCCCTAATTTTTTCCTTACTTTTTTCAGATTACGTACATTTTCAGATCAGTTACATTAGGTCAAATGGTATGCCACACATTCTTCATTACAGAGTACCTAGGTTCGAATCTGGAAGAAACTTTTTTTTTTCTCCTTTTTTGGCCCACTTCAGGATTTTTTACTTAAGAATCATTAGGCTGTAGGCAAATCAAATAAAAGAGACGGCTCAAAATTCAGTGTCAATGACATTTTTTGGTAATTGGGTGGTCCAGTAAGGCATAGCGTTAATTTAATAGCCCCCCCTCCGCCGAGAACTCCCCTGCCATATCAACGGATTTGGTTCACAAGGGTCTCATACGAAAGCGCGTTCATTTCTCATTACTCGTGTCAATTTTGGGGGCAATTGCAGCAACAGCCGTGCGGTAGCGAATTTTCAACTAATTCAAACCCCTCTTTCACACCGTTCCCGTGGACCGATTCATCTGGATCACGAACTCGTCCGAGATATTCACGCTATTGATTTTTAGACCAAATTTGGTTGCCCTAAGTCAAAAATTGCGACCGTGATCGTGCTAACAAGCGAGGGGCCATATAGTATATATATATACATCAAATCGAACCGACCTCGGATTCGTGTTCTAGGGGTTCTGAAACGTGAAAATAATCATCACAACCCATAAGTGCGACCATCAAGGCGAGACCAATAGTGCATTTTTTGAATGAAATGCACTAAAAAAAAAAAAAAAATGCCAATGACCTTGCAGTCGACGCCCTGGGGAGGAGGTTTTAGTGGGTAGGCCCGGACACGGGGAGTCCCACACTCCGTGCGTAACTGGCATTTCCTCCTCCCTCTCCAAAAAAAAAAAACAAAAAAAAAAACAAAAAAAAAAACAACAACAAATTTGAAAAATAATAATAATAACTAACACTCATCATATTTAGAAACTAGTAACTTTCTTTCAAACATGTGAATATTAGAGGAATGCATAATTTTGTCTTTAATTATCCGTATTGCATTAGACACACCCAACCCAGACAATAAGCAAGTTGGTATGCACTGAAAATTATTGATTAAAACTCTACATTTATAAAACGGGGCACACTTTGTTTTTGTCTTTGTCACTTTAGGTAGCTGAATATTAAGGGAACCATCCCGAGATGTTTTTAATTCCGGCAGAAATACCTTTCTATTTTTAACTATAAAAGAAGCCATAACCTTTACATAAAGCTGGTATAATGAAAGAACCCCTGTCCCAACGAACAGTTCAGTTGAAGAAAAACTTTTTGCTTTAACGAATAATCTTTTTAGCAATATTTTTTGAAATATAAACACAGGTTTAATGATCGATCTGTGCGAGCCACCACAAAGCACAATGCCAAATGAAAGCAAAGACTGGACTAATGCAAGATAGACTGTTTTCCTTAAAACCCAGGAATAACGTCTCAAATTCTGAACACAGTATAACGCCCTCCGAAGTTTACTTAAAAGGTACTCCACATGAAGGTTCCAATTTATGTTGCAATCAATTACTAAACCTAAATACTTTACAGAATTTTTCCTCTCAATCGGATAGCAATTGCAATCCATGTTCAAACCAGCCATCTGACAACGTGGATCGTGTAGACGCAGCATTAAATTATCAGGGAGCCCCGAAGTCCTAAGAGCCATTGTCATGTATGCACATTTACTACTATTTAATTTCAACCTATTCGAATTTATCCAAGAGTAAATTGCACGTAGGTCTCGCTCAGGTGCAGTAGTTCCTTCTCAAGTATCCCCTTTAGAAATTAAGGTCACATCATCAGCAAATAATGTAAGTTCTCCTTCTGTATTTAACCTACACAAATCATTAATATACAATAAAAACAGCACTTCGTCCGGGACTGCCAAAACAAAAGTAGGAGGGGTGAGGGTTCGTTCCATTGCTGTGTTCGTCTGTTGAAGGGGGGTGAAGGAGATCAATCGTCCTGTAGATATTGGCTGTGTCCACCGCCTAGTTGGTCAGTTTTGCTGTCAGTTCCTCGATTAGTAACTTTTGGGCGCCGCTTTGTCGTCTTAGTGTTTCGATAAGCGTCGCTTGGGCTGTCTGGTTGTCGGCGAGGCCTTGGATTCTCTCTGTCAGGGTCGAGAGTTCAAGTGGCGTCTCTGGCGTCATAACATAATTAAGTCTTGTCTCTAGGGCCTGTATTCGGCTGGAGAGTCGTATCAGCTGGCAGCTCCTCAAAGTGGGTCAGCTGGGTTAACGGCCTGTGAGAGGCCCGTAAGGCGAAAATGGTGGGGATAAGGTTAGCGCTTGCGCCAGCGATGGCGGGTTGTGAGAAAGGGGATGATGGGAGTGCTGGCGGGGTCGTAGGTGATTCACCTAGGAAGGTCCTTGCTCAGGGACACGTAGTGTTAGAATTGGTGGAGGGAAGGGGGGTTCCGGAGTGGTGTCGAATGACTGAGGGTTTTGAACTTTCTTTCACAGGGTTTTTAAATTTTCTTTTTAAAGGGGGCTGTTTAAATGGGTTGGGTCGGCATTACTTTTATTTAAATATTCGATTTAACGTTTGAATAAACTATGCTAATTATTTCTACAATGAATATGAATTTCACTCACCTCATTTTTGCGTGCGTTGGTTGTTAGATGTGTAATGGGCTTTAGGGACCGCATCGGGGCTGGGTTTTGGGAGCACGTGGGGGTTGGGTTCAGGATGTGGGAGCTAAAAAGTCCCACGTAAGTCACCTGGCACCAATGTGACGGGTGGAAACGAGGGTGGCTCGTTAGGCCCGCCCAGGAAAGGAAATCGGGGAAAAGGGTGACTGGACAGGGGCACGATTTGAATGACGGACGCGAAGACTTAACTAGGTTTATTTTACGACACGACTATACTTAATATCTGTACATTTATTCACAATTCCTGGACCGCGGGAGACTAGGCACGGGATGGGGTGACTTGGAGGACGACTGGGGGGGGGGGGGCAGCAGCGTGGGAGACTTGGACCGAGCGACGAGCGTGTGGTGACAAGTTGACGAGCCTGACCGAAGCGAGCGAAAACGAGCGAGTCCAGAGCTGCACCCGCTTATATATTTTTTTGGTCTGCTGACCGCTGCAGGTTCTCACGCCGCCGAATTTCCTTTGTCCTCAATTCGCACAGTTGGGGATGGCGGGGAACGGGGTGTTCCTTTGTATTGGGAATTTATGACGGGACGAAGGGGACGTTTACTAATTTGTTAATTTTGATATTTTGGGCGAATTGAGGGTTTAGGATAAGCTGGACCGTTACACAGTCACTATCCACCGAAATTGCACAGTCGCCGATGTACACCCTGTCCATGTGGCAGATCACCAGTTGGCACACCAGTTAGTAGCATTCAATAGTGATCTAGTGAAGGCGTGCCGCGCTGCGCTAATTCCACCCCCACCTTGCAAAAAAAGCCTGTTCTAAACCCCCCTTTCTCCCCCATCCGTCTTTTTTTTTGCAAAAACTACACACGGCACGGCGGCACGGAACACACTAACCAATAACTTGAACATAAAGACTACGCTGAAACCCACTAACTCTCCCCCCTCCCACACCTAGTTAAAAAAGTGAATAAATCAATAAAAACAAATTTATAGCATATAACTAATCACATAAAAACCTAGGTAATACGCCCCCCCCGCCCTAGAATATGTTTGTTTCAGTTATCGTAAGGGCAACCCTGATTGCCACGATGGCCCACCTAGCCGCGAGCCGTCCCCCCCTCCTTCGATGGGATGACGCCCGTCATCACCAGTGGAACACACTAGACCACCGAGGCATTGACACTTCAGCGTGCCTGGTCGGCGCTGAACTCAACAATCGGCGCCTCGTCAGAATTAAATGGGGAGCGGCCCAACGTCCAACAGTGTATGATCGGCCTCAACCATTTAATCACGGAATATGGAAACACCGTCGCCACCCTCACAGACCTCATACCACACCATCGAGTCGAGCGGGGCCTCATCAATCTCGGAGGGACAGCCCTCAAGTTCCTTTTCGGAACGCCTGTCTCAGAGGACCTCGACAACATCAACCGAGCGTCTCGCGACGGTCAGCGAACTCGATGGTGCCCTCCACGACGCCAGGGCACAACTCACAGTCCTGGCCAATCTTGAGGACCAGGTAGAGTAAACAGCCGGTGCGTTACGACAGCTGATGAGTAGGGTGGACTCTCACCTCCGCGAAATCACCGAGGCCGTCAACTCCGTGCGAAGGGACGTGGACGCCTAGTAAGTTTTTTTTTATGATTTCAAGTTTTTTTTTATGACGTAAATACCTAGATGAGAATATACCTATAAGAAGAATACCTATAAGAAACCTAGCTATACAACAAACCCTCCCCACCATTGTAAATAAATAAATAAATTACCCCTAGAATAAGACTAGCTTGTAAGAAATTAGAAATAAGTGAGTGTAACGAAGTACACAAGTGCAGGGGCAACCTCATCCTTTTCCTACTTTACAAGAATTCCACTTGATCATAATTCCCTAGCATAGGATTTTAAACCACCACTAGCTGTACATGTAAATGAAAACAAACAACCCCTCACCGAAACCTCGTACTGCTAATCAAACACTCACCCTAAATCTTTGTAGTTGTAGTGCATTGTTTGTCTGTGCACTGTTTCTGCCCCCAACGAAGAACGGCGTTATGTTGATCAAGTAGCGACCAAAATATAGAAGATAATTTTTCCTTAAATTCGTGAAGAACCATCTTTCCTATCTTTCGATCATTAACGTTTTCGATAACCATGTTTTTTATCTTCTCCTTCTAACAGGAAAAGAATTATTAACGAAAAAAAAATAAATAAAATTAAGAAACTCACCCTAAAGTAACAAACGTTACCCGCTCAGCGGTACTTGCAACAGTATCATATATAATAACGTAGCCATTAACATTTCCTCAACGGAGTAATGTATTAATAATTAGTTCTAGTTCTAATAGTAATTAGCTAAAAAAGGTAACCTATCAGAGAACCATCTGTAACGGAAAACAACATCGATTCAAGCACCAGCGCTCCAATCCACAAGTTCTCAAACTACTAGAGATGCCAACCTACGCAGCCTCACCTGGAGCCACTTCCGTTAATCTGTTACCACTCCTTATCACTGTTAAACGCCGGGACTCTAAAATCATGTTAAAACTTTCTTTCGAACTGTATGTATATAATTACTCTGTTCTCATCAAATAGTAAATATGTTCCCATCGAATTGAGTATACGTAGAAATTTAGACAACCCCCCAAGAACGCATAATAAATCAGATCACTTCCAATACGATCTCGCTTTCTTCTCTTTACCTCTTTCCGACCTACCAACGCTCGTACCCTTGGAAGGTCCTCCTAACCTCGCTCCAGCTTCAAAGTGCTCGTACCACTTTGGCCACTCCCTGAGGAAGGAAAGGCTCGTACCCTTTTCATCCTCTACCTTCAAGCTATTGCTCGGCGGGCTCGTACCCCGTCGGCAGTGGTTTCCTGTCGTACCCGTTCACGCCTTTAGTTTAGTCGAGACCGTCTGATCGAGGGATCAAAACCAATAACCTCGACAATGTACCCTCACATTGAACAGTAATGAGTTTCTTGAGGGGGCTAATATGTTAAAAATTGGTAAAATGAATGTTCCCTTGAAAAATTATTTGCTCGATGTCGGCATTCTTGAAATTCTGCACCGGAAGTCGACACGGGCGTAAAGTTAGCCCTAAAACTGCCTATAAGATACTACACCGCAATACACAAAGGAACCCCGAGTCTAGAGCCAACAAATGAGGAAGTTAACAATTGCGGAAATGAGGTCTAGGGTCAGCTAAACGAGAAGATAATTTCACAATAACAATAAGGGGGGGGGGGGATAAAATGGCAATACCTGAGAGCTAAAAAAAAAAAAAAATTGGGAATCCTTCGGACCAGTCAACGTTCGAGAGCATTTCGTGTAATATTATTATTACCGATGTATTTCTCATAAAATATATACTAGCCGATTGGAATTTATTGATCACGGGAAACAAAACCCATCCCGTCGCGTTAATTTCGGGATAGAGACCAACTTAATTAGCGAGTTCACGTGGGTGGTGGGGAGGGTGTTACATTAAATCTTTTGCACAAGGCACAACCGTACACTAAAATTCGGAAAAAAAATTAATAAAATAAAACACGGCGTCTGTTAGGGTGCGTTTATCAATTGCTGAAATAATCATTCATCATTCTGGGTTGACTGAGCTGGGGACAGTGGACGCGGTCAACTGCTAGGGCGGGACGCCTTGGGTTTGGAAATCAGGAGGACCAGGAGCGGAGCTCCAAAAAAAATTAGAGTTTTAAGATAATACGAGGTTCGACCTCATTAAATGAATAAGAGAACCTCTAATTTATTTACTGTAAACATTAACGTTGTCGTTAACCAACGAGGCTTTACTCCCAACTACCTTTAAGGTGTCGTGGACGAGGGCGAGAGTACACACTTAACTCTTCAACTTTTTTACGCATAAGTTGACCTTAGCTCAAATAATCCAGCCTTTAGTAGGAATCGAACCCACTCAGCAGACAATACCTGGACATCAGAGTCGACGTCCTGGTGACCTCGGCCACTCTGCTGGGCAATTAACGAAAGACCTCAAGCCTACCGCGGGGGTGGTGACCAGTCGTGCAATTTGGAGGAAACCTGCAAAACTTGCTTATGACGCGAGTATCCCGTTGAATTACTATATGAACAACCCTATCCCCACCGCTCGACCATCCGCGCCGGTGAACAACTCTTCGCACAGGAACGAATCAAATTGCCTCCGGAAGCCAAAAAATCAAAATTATTGCATCAACCTTAACGTCAAACTGAATGATTTACGAATAATATCGGCCTTCCCGGCAGTCAGCGAAACACGTGGGCAAAATTCTCAATTGGTGTTGCGGCGTTGCGGTTGACGAAGAATTGACGCCCACCAAACGTTACTAGATCACGTGGTAAACGATCTAAAGTTCGAAGGAGGACGAGAGCACGAAGTATTGGCATATGTAACTAAGGAAATAACAAAATATTCCAATGCCTTGGGAACACGTCTCGACGAAGGAGTGCTCCGTTCTCTTCGTCAGGATACTTCTCGCATTGGACAAGAAAAACGTTTTCTATGAGAGGACCCAACCAAACTCGTCCAGTTTTTTTGACAAAAGTAAGCATCGAAGAACTTGCTAGCTCTGCAGTCAAAGGAAACAACTCGTGGCCAAAAAACCCCTTCACCTTATTGCACTAGGAGAGAAAAATTGTCATTCGAACGATAAAATTACAATACCACATTCCCCGAAAATCACAGCCAAGCGAAGAAGAATTGTGTCTTCACGCTCTTAGCGAAGGCACGCCCCTAAAAGAATTAATAAAATATTGCCAACATGTACATGCTCTCGACACTCACACATGTTCATTACCAAAATCGAACGGAATAAGTTTCTTCTTACCCATCTAAACAACAATATTACGATTTCATGTGAGAACAAAAGAGAAACCGTACAACTACAGCGTAACGTAACAATAGGCACCCTCGAGATAAATCTCCCCAGCTCCTGCTCCCCACAACAGGGCTCCACCATCCGTATCCCCACACTGTTTCCACGAGACATTGAACATCATGCCCGATCTAAACATATCCCATGTAATCCCAGTAGTGTGGACGAATTTCCCATCCTTTTCTTTATCGCCAACATCCACACACCCTTAAAATTCGAGAATCTTAGAGAAGTACTAATAAGAAATCTATCCCATTCTATCCCACACTTTGAGCTCATGGATATTGCAAATTATCACAAATAAATCTCACCGGAGCAGGACCTCCTTCTCGTTAGTACAAGCCTTTCTTTAAATTACTTAGTCCATCCCGTGTCCCGTCCAAATCTCCATAATTCCCTGGGTCATCTCAGGGAATTTGGCGCAGTCGGAAAAAATTGAATTTCCCAATTGTTCAGCCTTATCGCAAAATGGAATCCACATGTTCCAGTTGCGGTGAACCCATCCCGCCCATAGAACAAATAACATGCTCCCACTGTCATAGTGGCTACTGTGAAAATTGTTTTATAATCACTCTGGTTAATTATAAAAAATTAAACGCGGCGAGGAAGGCCTCCTTCAAGAATTACTGCTGCAAAGATGAACAACCCGATTTGACAGCGGTCATTGCCGATATTTCACAAAAACTTAGCCAGATAATAAAAAATCAAAATTCGGACCATGCAACCCTAACTAAACATTTTAACAAAATTACAGAAACTTTAAATAAATTATCACAATGGGTCTCAAATCTTGAAGGAGCCGCCTCAGCCCTGTCACTACCATGCTCCATTCCTCAAACCCTCCCACCAGCAGTCAAAACAGGAACATTGGTCCACGGCGGCAAAACCTTTGTGACAGACCAATCGGGAAAGGTAACTTTCGCCGAAAACACCAGTAACCACCCAACCTCCGGCCCATTGACTCCACAGAACAAAACCCCTGATCCTTCTCCGCATGGCAAACTTCCAAAATACTTGGAGAAAGCCTTAAACCAAATTGATAAATTTCAAACCGTGAAACGTGAAAAAAATGTTTCACAACCCATATGTGCGACCATCAGGGCGAGACCAATAGTTCATTTTTTGAATGAAATGCACTAACGCCGGCGACACACTGAAGCGATTTTAAGCTGAGCGACGCGACAGAAAATCGCGTTTTAAAAAAGCGGATAAAAGGGGGTGACGAAGGGTGGTACGAATCACATCCATGGCTGTGTGGAAGCTCGTCGAAACAGTCTTTGTTTTGTTGGCCTTGTTGTTAATGGATATGCAATTCGACGAAGGAAACTTGCTAAGAGCTGCTGTGCCCGACAAAAATGTTACCCCTCCCCCCCACCATCATAACAACCAGAGCAACTGAATAATCGCCTACCCTGTTCGAAGAGGCTGGAGCCGCCACTGCATAACGGCGGATGAAAAATCGCCCACCTCCGCTCTTGAAACGCTACCGCTCTAGTGTGGCACCTCATCACGTTTTAGTGTGTTGCCGGGTGAACGCGATTTAACGCGACAAAAATCGCGTCGCTTTGCGATTTATCGCTTCAGAGTGTCGCCGGCCTAAAACTCCTAAAAGGGGCTGCCGTGAAGCATACAGGAGGGGTGATCGCGGGGGCTACGGTAACCGCCACTACTCTTCAAGGATGATGGAGAGACATGGTATCCTGCGCAATTTGACAGTACACACACTTTTGGAGTGCTTCCATCTTCCACAACGAAATTAATAGGAGAGCGAGAGCCCCCTCGGACGTCTTCACGGAGTGTGCATGGGAAGGGGTGTGACGGTACGCCTTTTATTTGTAACAGTTCCAACTGTTCCAGTACCAGTCTCGCTTTCTTCTTTCCTTCACGAGTTTTCAGTATCGACGGCTCACCGTTCTCGGTCTTCTTGTCGGTCCAGTTTCAGTTACAATTGGAATAGTTCCACTATTCACGTAAATCCTTATTCGTTCCAGCCCCACTGAAAAAATAAATATCGCTTACATTCAATCCCCTCGACTGTCCTGAACTTGACAGTTTAGTACTGATTTCTTGTAACGACTCGGAAATAATAATAATAGATAAAACAATAGGTATTTCTTCCATTATTTTCATTAGGTATTATAATTATTCAATTTTCATATTTCTTCCTTGTTCCCGTAGGGGAAGGAAGTATTTTATAATGTCGGCGGTTTTTCGAAAAAGAACCGATTCTTTTATGATGCAAAAGCTAGCTGGGCGGATTTGCTCAAATTTACTTTTACGTTAATTACGTTTACTGCTTCCTGAATTTGAATTTAGTAAAATATAAATTGAGGAACTCGCCCGAGCAGGTGTTCAACTGTGACACTGGATTTATTTGTATGACATGAATACATACTGCTTATTGGGGAATAGATGGGAGAGGAATCCTCTTTCCATTTCCAACCAAAAAACTAGGCAGTGGTAGCGAACGAAATAAACTTCATTTTGTAACACGTGTAAAAAAATTCGACTTGAAAAATAAAATAACCAGAAAGCCCATGGGTGAACACAGCATACCCTGTATGCCCTGACGCCTCACCACTGAAGTGTAATGTCGTTCGGTGCATTTAAAATAATAGAAGTACATATTGGTGAACGTCTTTGAACAATTGTAAATCTCTTCCGTTCCCCTATTCGCGTCTTCGCTACTCCGAAGGGGACGTAACAGTATTTTCTTTAAATCACACTGAGAAAAAAAATTGCAGCTGAAGAAAAAGTAAAGCAGGCGAAGAATATTTTCGTCTGAGCTAAAGGCGTGTTAAACAGAGGAACAGTAGATTTCAACTACCACGCATCCGTAAATAACACTGTCCGACGTCCGAAGACTCGGCTGCTAAGATTCGGTTGCATGGATATCGATGTTCTACTTCTATTCTGATGAACTGAGAAGCAACGCAGCAGAAGAAATACTTCGCCTGCTAATTAAGGAGTACTGCTCAGAGGCCGAAGTTCTCGGGAGCCGAGTGTAAACTGACTTGCAGCAGAAGAGCCACCCTTCTGCTTCAGGAAAGAGTAATGATGAGATGCAAAAAAGCCGAAGGGTCATAGTTTCTCATTGTCTCTTTTGAATAGGCGTTCTCGACTGCGATGCAGTCGAACATATTATCAAGTTGCTCGTAATGGGTGAGCGGAATGGATCTTTTTGGAAAGTCTTGGACACGGGCTAATTCTAGAAATTTTGTAATCATGGCAGATCTAATAATATTACATACTGCCAAATATAATGAAATGACATCATTATTAATTTTATTCTTATAATCTTGGATAGCTGTCTGACAGAGAAGGGATTTATCATTTTTATTTCAGAAAATTTTAATCATCCACCCATGGAAAACTATTAATTTAGGGCGCAAAAGAATGTTGCTATGCCGGCTTGTAACTAGTATATCCCGCGTGTCAAGGTCAAGGCCGAGATCGTGGCCTCTGTCTTGCCTTCAGCTCCACTGCAGTCGAAGAGCAAGAGCGGGGGAGCTCTTCGGCTGCAATGAAGGCGAGCGTTAGCCGCGTGCTGTCCTGTGTGTCGTGAAGGGTTCTCAGTTCTGTTGCCTTCGCTCGAGTTGAAGATCTCGTTCAGTGTCTATTTTGAGTGTTTCGTCAAGGCATCCTCTTCGGTTCTTCAGTTACAGAAAAGGGTTTCAAGGCACCCGGTAAGCAAGCCGACCGAATTGAATCCCTTGGTGGATTCAATTTCTTTGCACCGAGTATCGCCGATGCAATAAGTCGTTTTCAACGGTTGCCGCGACGACTGATTCAGCCAATGGTAGTAAGTGTAGGGCCTTCTCCTACGGAAATTGTTAAAGCTTATGTATTAGTTGAGGGAAAGAAGTTTCTAGAGTTTAGCGACTTGGTAGGCGCACTCCATTTTTGTTTTATGTTATTTTACGTTTTCAACCTCGAATACCAGGAGGAATGTAAGAATGTTTGGCTCCTCATACAAAAACTATTTTATAATATTGGCGATGCAAACCAAATTGACAGCCAGACAGTTAATTAAAGTGCGAGAATAATTAGTCCCCCATAATTTTTTCCCCATTTTTTTTATTCATCGTTTTTGTTCGTCAAACTTTTGTTTTTGGCTCCAAAACATTCGTTCATAATTAATCGAGGCGTTCTTCTTATATTCGGTCTTAGCATTTCATATCTTACTGTGATTGTGTTCCATTTTTAAATTTATTTATATATTTTGTTTAAATTGTGTCTTGAGTAACACAATAAACATATTCGTTTTACGGGGCTATTCTTTCCATTATTTTCTTTTCCCTGGAAGCTGATCACATCTTTTTGCTTTATGCAGTAGGAAAATACCGTTTTCGAATGAAATCTGCTCCCCTTTCATCATGTACAGGTGTTACTTTTGTAGTTTGAATTTTTCTTTGAAAGATATTTTGATTCATTTGGGATATTCTTTGTGCCCGAAGCGGCTCGTACACTCGTGATTCAATGTGGAGGGTGCGAAAAAGTATGTGGTAGCCTTCAAAATTTTAGACGTCATCTTATATCCAAAGATTGCGGCATTAAGCCCATTGCTCCTGATTTCAGTGCCAGCTTCTCAGAACCATTACAAGAACCTGGGCCTTCCGTATTTAGACACGTAACCGAGGAAGAATCACCTGTAGCTCTATCATTCAGAGTTGCCATTTAACAATGATTCTGATATGAATGATACCTCTGAATTCGAATTTTCCGAGTCCTGCCTTATTAAAATTTTTGAAAGTTGCCTCACTTCTTTATTTAGTGAATTGCTGTCAAACCCTCAAATACCAATCAATTTTATTCAGGATTTTTTCGACAAATTTCGCGTCCACTTTATCAACAGCATAACCACCACGTTGGATAACACGAAAACAATTTTCAAAAATAATGAGTGCCGCCATATTTCTACTATTTTCAGTGTTCTAATAGAGTCAAGAAATAAATCTGTGCGTCCCTTTCGTTCTCAGTACTCCCGAAAGTTTTTTTTTACATAGGAACTTACATTGCACCACAAAAAAAGTTTATTCGTAATATAACATCAGCGGGTGCATTAGGAACAACGATGGAAATTCCATGTTATAGTCAATTTATTCCAATGCGTTTGGTACTCGCACGTTTTCTCTCTACCCCAGGACTGCTCCTGCAGATTCTAAATTATGTCGAAATGTGCCGCCAGTTCCCGCATATCATAAATATCGTTCAGGGAGAGGAGTGGCTTAACATCATCAATCGGAAAGAACTTGGCCAAAATGAATATTTACTCCCAATTGTGCTATACCAGGACGATTTTGAATTGGACAACCCCTTGGGTTCTCATGCAACAATCCATAAAATTGGTGCGTTTTATTTCTGGCTTCCAGGTCTTCCTATTCGTTTTTCTTCTCAGTTGAAACACATTTTTGTTGCTCTATTGTATCACTCAGCTGATAAAAATACGGCTGATAGAAAACGGCAATACGAAAGTTTTCCAACCTATAATAGAAGAACTCAACTACTTATCAGAGTACGGAATAGAATTAAATATAGATGGATTTAATAGCATAATAAAATTCCAATTAGCAGCAATAGTAGGGTATAATTTGGGTTTACACTCAATTTTGGGGTTTGTGGAGAGCTTCCAAGCCTCCCATCATTGCCGAATGTGTAGGGAGCACAAAGATGTGATCGGAACCCAATTGGAAGTAAACAAAACCCAACTAAGAAATAGCGAGAATTACGAACAGGATTTGGATTTGAATGACGCTTCAAAAACTGGGATAAAGGAAAGATGTGTCTGGCTGGACGTAAAAGGATTTAGGCTTTTTGAAAACGTAGGGGTAGACGTCATGCATGATTTGCTGGAAGGATGTTGTCCTTACAGCAGTTATAAACTCTCTTTTAACCCAGGGCTTCTTTACTCTTTCATATTTAAATGACAGAATTAACTTTTCTGATTACGGCCCCGATTCTGGTTCCAAGCCAACCTCCATATCTTTCTTTAATGGAACTGTAAAATTGAAAATGTCGTCGGCTGAGTGCTTGACGTTCATGCGATATTTGACCATGTTTGTGGGAACAGAAGTCCCCGAGGAAAACGAATACTGGCGATTATTTATTCTTCTTAGAAGGGCTATGGCTTTGTCAATGACTGATGCGATTTCTCCCTATTTTCGGAAAATATGCAGAAATACGTTCACGATCTTAACGAACTTTACTTGAAATTGAGTGGACGAGAGAAATTGCAGCCCAAATTCCACCACCTCCTCCATTACCCCGATTTACTCGCGATATTCGGGCCTCTGCGACCGATTTGGTGTATGCGGTTCGAGGGGAAGCATAGATTGTCTAAGAAAGCAGGTAGAGCTTCTTACAGCCGCGTCAATGTGGGCAAGACTCTTGCACAACGCCATCAATGGCAGTTAAATAAATTATTTCGCTTAAATAAGCTCCCGGAGAGGTTAATGCCCGGTGATCTTTGGGTTTTCTCACTACTTATTGCAGCCAATTCCTACCCAAGAAATCACCGGGCGTTAGCAGTAGTGCTACCGTACAATGGTTTCTTTGCCACCTTTTGTCGGAAGTTCTACGGCCGAAATAAGGAAGCTATTCTACCTATTTAAGGCATTAGTGCTTCCGAACAAAGGCGGCATTACGGTCGAACCTCAACAGTAAGACATCTGAGCTTCGACTCTATTTGAGGAGACCTTCATCCGTGGTTCCGACTAAATAAAGCTGTTTCTGAGCAGAAACTAGACCGTAGAGCTACCTAGTTACAGAGTGGAAGCAAACGATGTTCGGCTGATACGCAACTTAACAAAAACTGTCGTCGGGTAACGAGCAGTCGAGCTTCGTCTGCGGTACAAACGTCTTTCGGCTGAAATAGTGCCGAATTCCATCAGGTTCCGGTTGGATAGCGGCCGACATAAGGCTGCGGGACAAGAGAATGTGTGTTGAACAGCTGGTGAACGTGACCTGCAAAGAGGATTAACGCATTCCCTAATCGGCTGCACTTCTGCACACCTTCAGCCGCTCAGTCGTTCACTTTATCACACAAAAGTTCACCAGCAGAACTGCCGAAAAAAACTTCGGCTCTCGGGCATCCTAGTTTGGTCGTGTTGTAATAGGTCCGAAGTTGCGAAACGCAGCCGAAAACACCCCGTTTTTTCTCTCAGTGCATTCAGTTACGAAAGTTAACAACTCAGTCTCATCGAAGAGTACAGATACTTTACCTACGCGAATAAAAAATAGAACTTTAACAAATGATAACTTCCTCCCTTTTCCTTTTTTTTAGGTTTGAGAGAAGGTTGGAGAGATCTGTAGTAATCACAGTATGTTGATGGGATACAATTCCTATTGACTAGACTCATCAGGTCAGCTACTTTATTAGGGGCAATCCCCGGAGGTGCATTGTATGCCCGAGGTTCCGCCCAATTGTCCATTATCTCCATATTTTTAGCTGAATCCGTCGGTCTCTTTTTTGTATTCTTGGTCCCAGTTTGGAGAGCGTCAACAGTTTTAAAGTGTTCGTCAGCGTAGGAAGTTTTATTCAAAAAACTGCGATGGAGCTTTCCGGAAGATTTTGAAAATCTTGATGTCGGGAAAAAACGAGTTTTTCGAAATCAGTGTTGACGTTGAAGTTGTTGTTTCCTAACGCCGATGCCAGTTTCTTGAAGTCGATAAAACTGTCGTAAGAAAACTCGTTGACTTTATAGAGAGGCGTCGTTTTCTTCGCGGATCTCATTAGTTGAACATATTGGGCCGGAATGAAAATCGGTCCAGATTTGTTTGTTCTCCTAATCTCCTTTTTTATTACAGAATGGACGCTACCCCCTTCGTTTTGTAATGGGATTAAAGACACTCAGAGTCTAAATAGATAAATATTATAATTAAATAAACAAGTAGAACAATTAATAAAAGAATAGGTCGTCACGGAAGGAGCGTCCCTCAGAAGCGAGCATAGGAGCGACCAGACATGCGTGTACGGCGATCAGAATTGAGTCCAAAAAGATCCTCTCGTAACCCACAATCATAGAATATTTGTAAATAACGAACAGCGCAGGTGGCACCTTTGATTGATTGAATATTTATTTTATGGACACCACAGTGGTAACATAATCGTCATGAAACTTTTTTTATTAGGTTCATTCGTACGTCGTCTAGAATCGGGCAGCGAGTGTAGTTCGTGCAGTCCGATAATGACGTCATCTCTCAAGAGCAAACAAATGCACTCGGGCAAATGGGGTAACCTTGAGAAAACCTAAAGACCGGCTTGTACTATCAGAGTTGTCAATTTCTAAGGGGACAAATTTCGCCGACAATTAGTTTAATTTCGCGTTCGTGCGACAAATGTCATTTTCTATAGAGAGAGAGAGAGAGAGAGAGAGAGAGAGAGAGAGAGTCTATAGAGAGTGCGAGGTGATAGCGTAATGAAGGCGTTCTACGACGTAACTGTCCCCTCATATTCGAATAGAGAATTCATTTCTCATTTTTCGAGTGAATCGACAATTTTTTGAATTTCTCTCTGAAAAATTTAGAACGTCCAGTGACTACGAGCGCCTGTCACAAACTGGAAAGGTTTTACCAGTTAGATTCCACCTCTTGGCTTTTTTATGGTTTGCCGGTCACGAAGTAGCATCCTTCAACGATGTTTCCGACCGGTAAGTTACTTTGTTAATCAAGAAATTATTCTCGCACAGGACGAACAAAATTCGGAGAAAAAAGACTGCAAAAGCTTAAGCCTGAAATATAAACTATTCATTACTCTAGAAAGTAATGATCTGACTCAAATTGATTCATTGCTCCAGATTCGACGTCTCTGCTTCGACGCTGCACGCCGTAATAAAGAGAGTGACCTAGTTCCTAAGCGGCGGTATCAGTGAAACGTACATAACGTTGCCTGATGAGGCAAGCCAGGCATCCTCGATGAATTACTTCGATGATAGGTTCGGATTCCCTGGTATAATAGGTGTGTAACGTCAAGCGCAGAATGGAAACGATACATTCAATATACCCCCCCCCCCCCACAGATCAAGTCTATGACTTTTAGTGGGGAGTAGCGCACAGTGATTTTTTTGTATAATTAATTCCAATCATATAAATAAATGCGCAATAAAAAAAAAATAATCAATTTACCTAAGGGTGTGTTGACGGCTCCCACATCACCATTCTGCCACCCGAACACAAGGACGACTATACATATAGACCGAAAAGGACGTGTTTCGTTGCACGTGCTGGCTGCGTGCAACGAAAAACGCAAAATAATCGACGTGTTCGTGGGATATCCTGACAGCGTCCACGACAGTAGAATTTTCAAGAACTCCCAACTATGTCGATTAATTGGAAACATGTTCCCTCTGCCCTGGTAAGTTTCCCAATAGCTGAACGAACCGGAAAATAAGTACTTGAAAGCGTAAATTACATAAATCCCTTTAGTTAAACACCTACTAGGCGACTCTGGATACCCCTGCCTCAAAGGGTTGCTCATCCCCTTCAGGGACAACGGTTGCTGACTCGAGCACAGAAACATTATAACGTTACGCTGAGCAAAGCAAGAGTGTGCATTGAGCATGCGTTCGGCATTCTCAAACAAAGGTAGATATAGAGTCCAGCAACCTTAAATGAACAACATTGAACATAAAACATTTAGAGCAGTACTAGGGTCTAACTATAAGCTAGAGCCCAGCTTGATCAAAAAACTTACGTGTGATTGAAATGCAGATTCAGGCAGCTGTATTTCTGCAAAATTGAAATCGATAAAATTACTCTGCCATTTCGCTCGAGCACGTTACGTCCTACACAACTTCGCGGACGCTGCCGACCTAGATGCTCTCCAGAGTGAAGAAAATCAGGAAGACCCAGAAGAACCCGTGACAGATAAGCGTGTGTCACTTATTAAACTTTATGTGAAAATATACTACTGAAAATTGTCGGAATTAAATATTTCATTCTGAGTTATACATTCTGCTCATAACTTCTTTTGATTGAATTATGGCCGTTGTTCTTTGCTCATAGAGCTCCAATTTCCTTTTTTTTTAATGCCACGAGCTCGTCGTGGCGGGCTTGCTTTTTCAATTCAAGCTCGTTTTTCTTGGTAATGTACTCGTCAATCGGCCTGTTTCGCTTTCGGCGTCGGACAGGCTCCTCTTCGCCGTTGTCCGAGCCCCCCGATTCGACGAGCCCGTCGGTGGTCTGATGACGAGGAGGAGGGATTGAAGGACAAGGAATCGAAAATTCGATACATTATCAATCGGTTATGAATGACGGGTTATCAATCGGTGGAAATGAATGACACTGACAGTTGGCGGAATGTTTATTCCAGCCTTCTGTAACAAGTCATCTCGGCTTTTTCCAGGTCCTGCAGACTCTAATAGGAACTCCGGGAAGACACTGGTTTTTTTTCTATTGATACTGTTAAGTTCACTGTCCGCCAGATGCAGAGGAAAAAACAAGGATTTACAATGATCAAATTTTTCTGGGAAATGCATCGGTCAGCGCAGGAAGGAGATGCAGGAAAAAAACGATATTACAGTAGATACCAACAATACATTGCTTTTTTGGAAGTACGAGAAAAAAATGTACAAAGGATAATAATAAAGGAAGCAGGTTTTTGGAATTTAATGCATTTACCGAGACTCAACTTGAGTTTTGGTCAATAAAAAAAAAAAAATTGCTTGTGGAGAAGGGAATTGATTGGAATCAAGGTGGAAGGGGGGGGGGGGGTCGGCGGCTTGAAGAAAATTGCGTTGTAAGTTTGAACTCATCTGACCTCTAGTTAACACTGCGAGGACGGTCGCAATGCTTCAAATAATGCGAAAAGTCTGGTAGTTCAGGAAATTCCTCTGTACTTACGTCCTTATTACGAAGTGAACAATTAAATAATAATAATAATAATAATAATAATAATAATAATAATAATAATAATGAACTCAAATTAAAATTTTAAAAAACAACCAAAGGATTATTTTTTTCGAATAAGGAACTAAAAACTTTCCAGAACCTATATGGCGGGTCGTAGTTACTCCCTATCGTCGCCTTTGTACTTCCAGCGCCAACTAATTTATAACCTTGATGTCCAGTACCTTATAAATTGACAACTAGCCCTATTTCGCCGCGATTTCTTATTATGTGCCGTAGTGTCCTTGAAGCCCCGATCCAGGGTTTTGTACCGGTTCTCAACTTGAAAAGGCTTGAATGAATAACCATAGACTGTCATTTTTTGGGTGATTTGATCCCACAATTTTTGTTTTGTTTTTAGACGGAAAGTCTTGCCGACGTTTGGGCTAAGCTCGCGATAAATTTCAAGTAAAAGTTTGGTATTTTCGGAGTTCCACGTGGGTAGAAATGGAGGGCAATGCTTGCTGAAATGAATATGAGGGGAAAAACTCTGCATTCGGACAAAAGGGAGAGGATTCACTCACAAATTGCGCTTACTCATCCCACCATCGTCGGTCGTCGGTGCCGTAAACGTGAGCCGATTGCAAGGCATAGAGGGGTCGCCATCTTGGTATGGGGTGCCATTTTGGAAATTTAAAAATAGTCGGACGCGGAGATCAGGTTTAGGACCATGATTCATCATTGTTTCGTTTGGAGAAAAAAAAATCGTCGTGAATTAAGCCCAACAATTCTGTATCAGGGCGGCCATTTTGGAAAAAAATGGAAATTTTAAGTTTCGAAAAAAGTCGTATTTAGTTTATGACATTCTGATTTGTGCGCTTTTCCCAAAAACGTAATACATCAATTTTGTAGTAGTGGCGAGAGTTCAAAACTTCGATGTTTGAATGCCATAACAGCTATCGAAGATATCTCAGACGTAATTAATGGATTTTATAAAAGCGAGACTATTGGACGAGGAACTAAAGATGAAAACTCGGCAGGACGGAGAACCATCCGAGGTGAGTTCGTAACATCTGGTTCTTCAAACTTTGTGCGGGACACGGGCGTCTGTATGTGGCGATAAAAGTAATTTCAAAATTAATTGTCCGAAAAGGAATCGTGGGCGCGGACGTGGACGTGGTCGGGGATTCGGCGGAAGAAGCCTGTCAATTAGATCAGAAAAAACGAAATGAACCAAAAATATCGCTTTATTCGCAGCAAAGGCATGTGAGAAAGAAGAATTCAGCGGCGAACACTCCTTCGTTATGGATTCCGGCACAAGCAACCACATTGTCACGGAAGATAGCTGTCCTTCATGACAAACGTAAAAGGTTTGGGTCGAGATATAAAAACACACATCGCCGACGGGAAAGTGCTGAAATCGAACAGGATTGGAGAATTTCAGGCGATGTATCAAGGCCAAAACGTGAAAATTGAAGCCATCATCGTCCCGGAACTGAAGTAAAATCTGCTATCAGTATCAAAGATGGTGCAGAATGGGATAGAGATTACAATCCGGAAGGGCAAAGCTGTGCTGTGATTAGAGCAGTCAAAGACAAGCTGTCTGTGAGAGAGAAAAAACGGAGTTCACAACCTCGAAGTGGAGCTTGAATGAATGGTCTGCATATGCCCTGTCGATAATGCTTTGTGCCAGAAGCCGTTTCATCTCGGTGTTTACCTCTTCTAGGCCTGCCGCTTTTATCGGTTTTTGGAAGGTCATGAAATCCGTTCTCCTTTTCTAATAGGTAAGCGCAATTTTCAACGTTTTCGGCAGTCCGTGGAACCGGTGCCTGTCTGAGAAACTCATCTGTTAGCTCTGAGTAAATGTAAATCGACAGCAGTTTGGTTAGTTTTAACGTGACTTCCGAGTGAGTGGTCATGTCGTAGCTCCCTACCTCACCTGAGCTGACTTAGAGTTTTTTCCTTGTTACTTAGTTTTCCGCGGCCCTGCCCTTTCCCGAATGTTGAAGAGGGTCGAGGAGGCTCTTCACTCTGCATTTCATCTTTTGTCAACGTTAAAGCCTCAATTTTGACCCTTGAATGGTCCCTTTGTATATCGCTGTCGCAGGACGATGATTGACGGCTGTTATTGTTTTGCCACCTCTGGTTGTAGTGGAAAAAGCTCTCCTGTTGTTGTTCTTATCGTAGCTGTCGGTCGTTGTCGATTGTCCCAAGGGTTTGAATTTCTGAGACAAAATGTCTTGTGGTGGCGAGGTTAGCCTATTGTTGCAGTAGTTATTATGGGGTGATGGTGGAAATGTTTCCCTGTTACAGTGTTGTCTGCCCTTGCCATTTCAGTTTAGTCACTTACTCAATTATTCTAGGAAAGCCGTTAATTTTAAAATATTCATGAGTTTTACAGTTTGTACAATAGATTAGTCAAAATGTGACGCTAAAGTTTGGACGAGGCCGAGGGTTTGTTCGGATACCGCTAACTTAGCATTGCGGACTCTCCTGACTATGTCCATAACATAAATTTGTTGGTTTTGAGAACCTTAGTAAAGGAGCTTATGCAAGTATCTCAGCATCGCCGCTGAACGTTTAGTGGCGGGACAAAAACTGGAAAAGTGCCGTTTCTCCGAGTGAGGGCTGCGAATGGCAATAATTTACATAATAAAGGACAGAATGTAGTAGATATTAAGGTAGGAGGTTTAGAATTGACTTGTAACTGCATCGTTACAAGGACATACAAGCGGACATTTTGCTAGGAAGTGATTTCCTAGACGCATATCGTGCTACTATCAATTTTGAAAATGAAACTCGATCTTTATACCAGAAAAGCCTCATGGAAACTGCTTATCGAGATCATCGAACCTCTGCTTGGTGCCCCGCACTTTTGCCCCTTCATTGCTCTCAACGTGCGGTCGGTGGTTGGCCAACGATGGTGTCGTGGGCGAATTTAACCGGGATTACATCATCGAGTGTGTCCTCCAAGTCACAAAAATTAGTCCCGAAACGTTCGTCCGTCCGCCCCCCGAAAAAATTGGCCTCAACTGCCCAGACTAGCCTGCTCAAAATTTAATTTATTTCCCCGTCACGAAATCTCGTGGATCACTGATAACGTTGGCCCCCTGTAACTGTTCCCTCGAGTCAGTCGACCACCCCCTAATTTTAGCTATCATTCAATGTGACAGGAGACGGGTGCAACGACGCTTTCATTGTGCACGTCCTGGACTCTGGCCCACTCTTAAAGTCCCAGCAATGGGCCAACACCCTCCTTCCGTTATTCAAACCTAAACGAATGTCCTAATGAACTTTGGAACATGAGTATTCCCCACGACCACTTAAACTACCGCCCTCGACCGATCACACCAACCCCACCCCGCCAGCCGATCACCCGATTCCGTAATTTGAAATGCTACTCGATTTCAGCCAGGAGTTGTTTCGTGGCCTCTGATTGGCTAATGGAAGATTCAATGCCGTTGTGGTGGTTATCATGTTTATATCATTGATAATAAGACTGACTACTCAAGTTCAACAGTTAAGTGTTCCGATCGTTCGAGTGTGATTTGATCATTTTATTTTCTTCCGCATTAATCGCAAAAATTTGCAATTAATTCAGTTATGACAAGTGCGACAGATACCAGTAATCATTTCAATTGCGGTATGTATTTAGCCACGAACGGGCCACTTTTCCCGAATTTCGTCGGTGGTTAACGATCACGATCGTGAGGTACACAATTTCAGTCGTAACTTTCTGAGGATTTACGTCTCCGATTAATACCAGCAACGGTTGGAATTTTAGGGGGGTGACATTTTAAAGGTAAAAATTAAATATATCTATACATTCATGATAATGGATGGGGTGGAGGTCGCTGTCACTCGCTGTCCAAAAGACAGAAATCGTACTTTTCACCACCAAGTGTATTGACAGAAGGATAAAAATGACCGTTGGAGGCCAGGAAATAGTTTCGGCTTAGGAAGTCAAGTACCCAGTTTTTGACGGGTCATGGGTATATCCGGTCTTTCCTGGCAAAGATAAGGAAGGTGGGTGATGCTCAGTTCAAGTACTGCTTGACATATATTCTTTGTATGCTCGAAATAGCAGCACCTCAGGGACGAACTTGTGGAGAGAATGGGAGAATTCTGTCCAGAAACTGTGATATCAAAGATGTTAGATAGAAGGGATTATTGGGACGTGGTCAACAACTACGTTGGCACGCTTCTCAAATCAAAAGAAATGGATAGGGAGTGGGAAGAGAAGTAGCAAGACGGGAGCCTAAAGGCTAAAACTAGAATGAAGTGTAGAAAAGGCCTTCAAAGGCTATACAAGGATTGTCTATATGTCTATTCGTTTGTCGTCCGGAGCTGCACTATTAGCACTGAAAGTACTAACCTTCCATTATTTTTTGCGTTATTCCACAAGATAACCCGCGAGGTTGCAAAATTTTGTGCCGGTCGGAGTAGTCCGGGACGACAAACGAATAGACCTTTTAACACTTCCTTCCTGCACGATCCACACACTTTATTTTGACCAGGGGTATATTGTTGCAAACACCTGCCGCCGCCGCCCCCCTCGCACCCCGCAGTACCCATCGGGCTCCGAAGACAGTGGCCCCAGCCGCGTCACGCTGCCGCCACCGAAGAGGGAGTCGGCCCCGCCTCTACCTCAACCGGGAGAATGACGGAACCAACGGGAAGGCTGCAGGGGAGGGAAAGAAAATGAAGAAAGAAAAAAGAAAATTATAAAAGAGAGAAATTAATGTAGAAATGAGACAGTTTTTTGGAGTGAGTTTTGAATAGTTTTTGAGAGAGTCTGAGGGTTTTCGATAGAGCCTGAGACATTCGGTTGGGAGTTGTAATTTATTCTGTAGAACCGTGCGAGTGTGGGTCCAGAAATAAAGAACGTGTCGTGATATAAATAAAGATCGTGAAATAAAGATCGAATCGTGTTGGAAGACTTTATTCCGAACCCTTTGCCCACTCCAGGCCCTATCCCGGGGAAAAGGTTACGGGGATGCAAATTGGGGAGGCATCCAGATAAAAATCCCGTAACAATAACTACAGCCATCTGAGACGAAAAGGCAAAACGTACATCTACGTCATTATTCGCGAAATGGTTAAGCTAGAAATGCGTATATGCTTATTCATGCTGGACTCATATTCTTGCTGGCCGCCTTAAGGCGAAAGGGGATGCGAAGCGTATGCGCGCGAAACATTCGCGGATGCGGCGGCACTCGATCTCCAACTGTGCAAATTGAGGACAAAGGAAGTTCGGACGGCGTCTGAATCTGCAACGGTCAGCAAACCGAAAAATATATATGCGGGAGCACCTTCTGACCCGCTCTCGCTTCGGGCTGGCTCGTTCTTCGCTCCACGCTCGTCGCTCGTTCCAGCGTGAGTCAACTGTACAAATAGTTTACGTGAAGTTTGCAACTGCGTGGTCTGGAATATAGGTATAATAAAAAAAAAGTATTTAATCAAAAGTAGTGAAGCATTTTCGCAAGAGGCGATTTACTTATCTTTGCAGATATTTTATTGGTGATGCCGACTCGAGCGTGTATGCAAGACATCGCGAAATGGTGCCATACAAACTTAAAATACAAAAAAGCGAGTACACGAATCACGCAGTAAAAAACTACTGCAAATCTTTATTTAAAATGGAAGCTCTCCCGCAAGCATCCCGCAAAGTACTTTCCTCGAGAGTCATAATTATTTCGACTAAAGAAACGTGCGAGACAAGCTATTTACCATGTTGCGGAAACGTCCCAAAACCCCCAAGAGCTGAGAGAAGATCTTGCCAATGGACCGTCCCACATACTTGGTGACCATGAAAACTGCTAAAGATACTACTGAAGTGCAGATGAAAACGAGCGAGAACTTTCTGGTTTTCGGCTCACCGCTCACAAATTTGATCTCGACTGCTTGAAACCCTTTTTCCACAAAGCGTCTAGACTCATTACCAACGACACGAGCAATCTAGCGGAGAAACTCAAGTTACTCGTCGCCTAGTTCTGTGGTATTAAACAGGTGAATCACTGTAAGTGTGGTTCCTACGAACACCACTGTAAAGCCACTGGCTCGGTCCTATGTAGACCCATGACACATGAAGGTACAAGCCCTGCTTCCATAGTGAAACGAACCGCAGCATCAACGTTGAGGAAAAAGCATGTGTAGCACACGTCTCCTAATTTGAAGCACAACCAAAAGAGATTAACGTATAGTATGAAAAAAAACGTCTGCTAATGATTATAGCACAGTGCTTCCTCGCTTTTTTTGTAAACATATTTTACTTTTTTCTCAAATCATTTTAAAAAACAAAACATAAGCATCTTTTGCATATTGTAAATTTAACCGCTGATTTGTTTGAGAATTCAACCCCTATTTTCACCCCCTCTTCCTTGTACGATTTTGACGAAATTGATAGGAGACCCTCTGCTAGCCAACACATATATTCCCTGAAAATTGCATCAAATTCGGATAAAAACTATGGAAGATATGCTTGTTACAAGGATTTACGGGCAGACAGACAGACAGACACGAAACCGAAATTGTTCAGGAAGGTATGAAACGTGAAATGCAAGTGGAAATTTCGATTTTAAAGAAAAAGAAAAAAATATTTCCTAAAAGTGAAAACAATGCTTCCGTAGCTTGGAAGCAAAAATAAGATAAGCCACATCGCAGTGGGCATACATTATGGGCCATTATCAAACGATTTGGAAATGGACGAAAAAGGTTATCAAGCTGCAGCAGCTATATGTATTTCCTAAAAAGTACGAGCTCGACTGTGGGACAAGGGACGATTTAGAAGAATTGACCAGAGGACAAGAGACGAATGACTTGTGGTTTCGAGAAAGGAGTCATCGATTGACGGCCTCGAATTTCGGGACAATTATTAAAAGACACCCGACTGCAAAAACAACTAGATTGGTGAATGCTCCCTTATATCCAAAGAAATGGGAGAACGAGGCAGTCAACTACGGAAGGCTTCATGAAAGTGTGGTGTAGCTGTAAATTCCTGCAGGACTCGCCACGGAAAATGCAGAAATGTGGCCTCTTGCACACATATTTGGATTTTTAGGGGCATCTCCGGACTCTTTGAATGACAGTGGCGGAATACTGGAGGTAAAATGCCACAAATCAGCTGAGACCCAGGCGCTATGTGAGGCTATTAAATTGAAATGCTTCTGTCTCGACAAGGATGGACGTTTGAAGGAAAGGCATAATTATTGTCACCAAATCCAAGGTCCGCTTGAAATAACCGACTGGTCTTATTGTGACCTTGTGATACACTCTCCTAAATTTCTTCACGTTCAGAGAATAATCAGGGATCAGAAGCTCTGGGACAAATAAATATTGCCCAAAATGGTGAAGTTTTTCTATAGTCAGCCCTTTTGTCAGAACTTGTGGATCCACCCAAATGCCGATCAGTGCCGTTGAGGGACCAGTGACATTGTATGGGGGAGGGTCATTGTACTTTTTTCTTATTCTTTTTTTAAAAATATGTATTCGCGATCGAGTTCAACTTTACTTTGTTTATTCATCCATTGTTTGTTCATTCTTCAGTTCAATACTCTCCATACTTTCACTTTTTAAACTACATAAATTACTTGTATATTAAATACCATCTCCTCATTCGTAACCATATTTCTTTGTTTATTATTTTGTTTTACTTTGTTTTTACTGTATTTTTTTTTCAACAGAAAGCCTATACATGTGTATACAGGGTGTTTGGTAAGACGATGGCAAAAATGAAAGGGGTTTTTCTAGGTCCAAAATGGACCACAGAAGTCCCTATATACATAGGTCCGATTTCCAACCGTTTTCGAAATTATCGATATTTTAGTATTTTTAGCCATGACGTTGGTTATTGGGTTCAGCGCTTATAAGTCGAGAACGGAATTAACTTTCATGTGCCATGTAAGACAACCCGAAGCTTGATATTTTTTACCTGCCATTCTGAAGAAACAAGTATTTATATGACTCGCCACTTAATAGAGCCTGCAGATATGTAAACCAAGGCAATTTCGATATATTTGCGACCGATTGTAAAACATTGAAGACAATGGCCTCGGTTGTTAATAAATAAATAAATACAAATAATATAATTATATCGACTACGCAGGCCCATATCGTAGTCGTTCCTTCCTGTTTTTCGTGGATGCAAATCGAAGAGAGCAGAAGTACGTATTCACGAGACGCACGTTCCACGTCATCGACGATCGTACAATTGGAAGAAGAAGAAGAAGAAGTAATATCGGTCTACGGGATCGTATCAGACAATGCCTCGATATTTACCAGTGAGAATTTTAGAAACTACAATGCGTCCATTCTATAAACCGCATTGCCCCCAGACATCCAGCGATAAATGCTCTAGCAGAGCGCTGTGTCCATACTAAACAATGTCTTCGAGCAAATTGAATAATTCTACTTCGTTGGCGGACAAAATTAAAGCTATATTGCTAAAAGATATCGGGCTTGTGGAAAGTTTCCAGCTGAACTGTATTTACGTACATCGTCGAATTAGGATTCGACTTCAATGAAGCCTCATCCCCTCGTTTTATATCTGCGCAAACCACATAATTTAAAGGCACCTCCAATTCCTTCATCAGTGCAAATACCAATAAATTTGAACACGAATAGTTCGACGAAAAAAACTTCACAGGGACTTAGCCACTCTGGTTGCCGGAGCTTCGCCTACATAGTTATGGGTTAGCCATTCCGTTGAAAGAATTTAGCCCCCACCTCAAAATCCCCATTTCCTCGTGTAGACAGGATTTCCGTTACAAAATCCTGTAGATCTACTACAGGTTGTTCTTCCTTGGATGAATGGAACTTGTACGATGATAAAAGAAAAGAATAGCTGTTTAGGACTACACGGTTGCAATGAGTGGCCACAATTTGTAAAATTGTAATTTCCGAGTCAGCCCGCCTGTGTTTTATCACCCGAAATTCCGTGGCCCATGCCAAGATCAACTGTCTACAGAAGCTAATTCGTGGTGCATTGGTAACCGAACTTTCCACCTCGTGTCAATTTTAATACCACCCCAGTGTCGACTTGAAAATCTTTCAAGTATCCCTCGAAAGATTTCGACCGAACGAACGTCACCAGGAAATCCAGTACACCACCAGGAAATCATCATCGAAAATTGACTTGGAGCACTCGCCCCTTCCCTGAGAACTTTGTAAGCTGATGAAGAAAAGTAAAGTCGTAATTAGCAGAATCTTCCCGCGTGTCAGCGACTCCATCAAAAACCTTGAAATGATCCTTGTAGTAGAATAATCCACGTGGTAAATCTAAAGGACTGGTTAAACTCGAATTGGACCCTCCATCCAAACCACGTATTTAACAAACCACTCCCTTTGAAGTAAATGTGAGAGAACCGACTAAAAACAATCCAGGAAGAGCCGAACCCTTCCTTACCGAGGAGGTAAAGCAACACACCTCAAGAACAATCTTCGCCCTTATCCTGAGTTCGTGTGTTCGCTACGAAAGCACGTTTCTACGAACGCACGGATCTTCAGGTTGGTCATGTTGTGTGTTGTGTATAAAACTGGCTTGCAACTTGCAAGAGACCCAGAAGAAACATTTAAGTGCTCTGGCAAACAGGCAGATTGAAGAGCATCGTCACTTAAAAATAATAAAGGTGATAGAAAGAGAGAGAGAAAAAAAAAACAAAACTAATCGCCTAAAAGAAAGGAGTGAAGTGAAGAAAGAAATAGCGCAAGAAAGCCCAGCAAGTGAAAACAAATTACCCCACACCTGGCACCATGTTCTGTTTCATTGGATAACAATTGAAGAATAATTAATTAATGAACTTGAGAATACTTCTTTATTTATCAGTCTTTACATCCCGACTCCCGTGTAACCTCCTTTTTACCTCCACCCCGGTTCACACTATGCACACGACAGATGAAGAAAAGGTCACAGAGACAGGAAAAAAAAAATAATAATAATAATAAATAACGGGAGTGTTTTTGTTTGGCATATCAAACCCAGTCTCAGCAACGAATTCGAACAAAACCACTAAACGAAACGTAGTTCATGCCACGCCAGGACCGGCAGGGTCAGTAAGAGACGTCATAGAGCTTGTCGACTGCTTCTCACTTTTTATCAGTCCTGAAATATTGAACTTCGTGAAGCAACACTCAAATGAGGAAATACGACGTTTGCGGACTACTGAGAAATGGAGGAAATCGATGAGCTAAAAGCCATATTATGGTTTTTCATTCATGCTGCTGCCAAAACAACATTTGCCTGCTGGTTTTAACCCTTTAACGCTTAGTGGTCACCTTTGTTAACCAACCAAGAAGTGCTCCGAGTGGGCAGGCGCTGGAAACCGTGCGTTGCTCTAAATGCTTGGTGGTCACCAGAGTTAACCACTTACAAACATCAATGAGTAAAAAGAAAGAGGAATGGCGCGAAGAAACAGGGACGCCAACTGCTTCTGATAGGAATGAACGAGTTTATAAAATATGTTTAGGTTCGTACTAGACCGACAGAGAGGCTCAAACCTGCAAAGGTGGTTAAGAAGTAACCAGAGAGCGTTTGGGAAACCATACCGGGAGAGCATCTACAGCTCGTTTCAATTATTTTTATATTTTTCCAGATAATTTCGTCTTGAACAATGATTTTACGTAAAATTGGATAGAACATCAGACTTTTTTTCCATGGGAATCATTTTCAAATGATATTCTTGAATTTATGTCAAAAATGACGTAAATTAAATTTTTGTGAAAAAAATTGAAATCGTTTGCCTAATTTCTATTTTTATGTTTAATAATGTAAACTGAGCAAGAAAAGTGGGGGAAAATGAGAATAACTGGCAAAAACAGCTTTGTCCACTCGGGAGCAAAACGCGGGTTGGTCAACAGAGGTAACCGCCAAGCATACAGGACTCTCCTACGAAATTCTGCTTGCGCGTTAAAGGGTTAAACTCTGATCTATGTAGCTTTTTTTGTACGGTACAAGGCAACAATGTTAATGAAAAACATTCGAGATTCTAGTGCGAAGAATTCGATTTGACGTGGGTTTGCCTTAAAGAAAGAGTTGGAGAGCTCTCTTAAAAAATGTGTTTACCTCGTTCAACAAACCGCTTTGCTGTCGACATCTCGGCGCTATATAAAAATAAACCAGTCAGCAATCGTTTGATTAAATTGAAACCCTACCTGGACAACGAAGGTCTAATGCGTGTGGGCGGCCCTCTTACTAATTCGGGTCTCGATGAGCTAGCGAAGCATCCTTATGTACTGCCCTCTTCTCATTCCGCTACTCATTTGATCATAGAGCATTTCCATATAACCTACGCTCATGTTGGTTACTAAACGTTGCACAACATCCTTTCTCGCCGATTTTGGATCCTCTCTCTTCGCCGCACAATAAAATCGGTTCTGCACAAATGCATCTCGTGCTTTCGGACTAAGCCAAAGCCTTTGTCGCCGGCGATGGCTGATTTACCGCCCTCAAGGGTCCAACAAATACGTCCATTTGCAAAAACTGGTCTCGACTTTGCCGGCATTCATAACTCGCCCTCGGAAGGTTAGGGACAAAACTAGGTTCAAGACCTACCTCTGCATATTTGTTTGCATGGCCACTAAAGCCGTACACTTTGAGATCCTAACCGATATGACTCGAGACTGTTTCTTGGCCTGTTTGGACAGATTTGTCGCCTGCCGCGGATGTCCCCTCGAGCTGTTTAGTGATAGAGGTACAACGTTTGTCGCTGCCAGAAAATATTTGAAGGCTTCATATGACCTATCATTTTCTTCCCAAAGTGGTAATCATGCTCTAACTACCCACCTGTCTAGCATTGGTATAGGATGGAATTTCAACCCCCCTTCCGCTCCTCATTTCGGAGGGCTCTGGGAGGCAGCTGTCAAGTCGGAAAAATCCCTGCTTTATCGCTCCATCGGTGAGCAAACTCTCAACTCACATTCGTCGGCAAGGTCGGTGCAATCAGTGGGAAAGTCAACCCTAAGAGAAAACCGCCCGCCAAGAAAGTGACCAAAAACAAGTTGAAAGAGATCAAGCACAGCAAACACCGTAATTTCATGAAAATAATACTGTTTATCTTCGGCGGTTTGGCCCTTAATAGTCATTATCCGACGGAATGCACGTCAGGCAACGGTAAGCCATGTTGGTTCAGTGAAAACAACACACTGACAACAGAGTGCTCCAGGACCGCCTTCACAACACCTGAAGAATTTAACGGAACAATATGGCGTCGCCCCAGCGGTAAGAATAAGTTTTCAAGAAAATGGCGAGCTGGAAGTTGTTCCGAGGAAACACCAAGACGCCACAAAGTAGCTTGTCAGTTTGGAGGCCCAAGATGGCCCGTTAACTGCTGGTTAAACAATCAGTCGGTCGAAAACTGGTAGACGGCGCAGGAAACGAAAATTGCGTCTTTACGTGGAAAAACCAAAGAGGTCCAGTTCGGTGTTGACCTTAAAAAACTTTACTTCACGGTCAATAATGAGACAAGCAACTACGTCGAGGCATCAACAATCAGGACTCCGTTCTCGACACTAATTAGTGATTCAGAAGTGACTATCAGTAAATTCAACGAGTCTGTACGGTTAAATTCTACCGCCAGCTTCGATGAAGTTGTTCAGTTGTCGCATCGCATTAAAGGCCAGAGCCAACTTGTGGTTGAATTGTCTAAGAGCGTTTTCAACAAAGTTTCAGATCTCAATAACATCATCGAGGCTAGTAGACAGGCCCTTCTGAACTCACTTGAAAACGTTGTGTATTCCTATGACGGGAAACCAGACTTAAATCCGTAGTCGACGAGACGGTGAGCACGATTCGCCGGAACCAACGAAACGTCGAGGAGTGGAATTTATTTGTCGTTGAACTGCAACAAACTCACAAAAATTTGCTCCAGCAATTGAAACAGGTCAAACAGAACCTAGCGACGACGAGTAACAATAAGCGAGAAGCTGTTCAAATGTTGCAAAATATACTGCGTGAAAGACGAGAGACCAAAAATTTCTCAATCGATCAATTACTGGCGTCGACGGATGAAGTGTTAACTATGGTAGACGAAGTGAATCAGTCTTTCGGTGACAAAGTAATCAACAAGCCGCAGACTAGACATCGCAATCGGCGAGAAGCCAAGGAACCAAACGTTGCAAACATGTTGACAGATAACAATCAAAACTGCATAAATGTCAACTTCAATGCCAGCCACTTAACGCGCCAATGCGTGCTTAGTGAGCACGTCACACCGTATAATGCGCCACTAAAATGTGGCAGTTGGGCCAGGCATGTCAACCTAGCTCTAACGCAGCCTGCGACAGAAAAATGCCAGGGCCTGTATTCTAAATTTATTAGCACTGGTACTTGCCTCCCAAGCAATCGATCTGCCTTCAGCGTTTCAGAAAATGAAATTAATTTCAACTTCAAGACTTGCGAAACAACAAATCCAACCTTGTATATCTGTAAATTTGGGACCAGATCCGAGAGAATCGGAGAAGGATTAAATGTGGGAGGGTTTTGGTGCAAAGGCCTCAAATACGAAACGATTTTCACCCAGGTGGCCGATTTACGCAATTTCAGTCGCACGCTACAAAACCAAATTAGTCTAGAAGCAATCAAACTGGCAGTTGCACTATTGAACTTAACAGTTTTCAGTCCAAAAGTTGGTATAATAGTCACAGCAATAGTTTCAGCCCTTCAGGCATTCCCTTCAGCTCAAGCCAACGGATGTAAAATGACGCACTATTGAAATGGCATCGCCAGAGACAATAACAGTCACTGGTATCTCGAACGTCTCGTTGAAGTCGACGATTGTTTTAATATTGGTGCCAATCAAGTCGTAATTGAAGACGTTTATGAAATTGTAAATTAAAATCAAGCCTTTGTTATGCCAAGTGGTAATCTCATTAGTTGTTCTTCAGCGAACTGGGGTTGCCATGATGGTGATTTTAATTCGATTGCCAACATGGATTCCACTTGTTATTCAAATTGTAGTGACGTCAGAATAAAAAGAATCTTCAATTCACAAAATTTTGAAACCGATTCCAGCCTCTTCAAGTCAGGGATTAATGTTAGATTAGATGCTTGGGTCACCACAAAAATGCCCAACGCCGAACCCATCAAAGTCTTCTACCGCGATGGAGTCAACGGGGAAAATTACGTCATTGTTGACAATGGTCTAATTGGCAATCCTACCGAAATGGAGGTGCGTTCGTCTTCAACGGCCACCGAACCGACGGTCATTATGTGGTTCATTGACTACATAATGTGCAATGACGAGAATATTAAAATGTTCGATGAGCGTGATCTGGATGCGTTTATTGAGTTCCTTGAAGCGATTCATGAAAGAGGGGCTGGTGATTGCTATAAAGAAACTTCCGCTCAACACTTTGGAAAATGAACCGTTGGTCCCAATAAATACCCTTCTCCACACATTCCTCCCCACAATCGGAATATCCACCCTTACTCTTATCGTTTTACTCCTATCAATTTACATCCTCTATGCGTTAAGGCGAGCCAAAACCCGCTCCAACCAACAACCTACCCATCAAAATAGCACTATCATAAAAAAAAAAAACTAACTTTTTTTTTCATTCGAGGTACTTGGACAAACTAAATACCCCCCCCCCCCAAATTAATAGTGCAATTGGACATCTAGACAGCCCCCTCCCCTCATCAAAGCTTCGGCTCTCTCCTCGGAGATTCTTGTACAACCCGCTGCCTCGATACGCCAATAGCACTCTTCAATCTAAGAAGACTCGATATCTTAATAATTGTCCAGGTGCCACGAAAAAAAAAAAAAAAAAAAAAATGCGCGGTTCACCCCTAATCCTACTTTAACAAGCATGATACCCACGCCTTCCTTGCTTCAAAAACAAAAGAGCCCTACTCATTCTTGTTTCAACTATGTTTCATGCACAACGCGATGTTTTCACCGACGGAGCAACGTCATCTCGCAAGTTCGCTGACTTCCCGGCACCCGCTCATCAAGGACGAAGGCCTCAGAGGACACCACCCCACCCCGTCGAGGACGTCCCAGGACCAGATACACTCTCTTCTACTAGATCTTCAATTCATAAACAACTTTACTGTTGTATAGAGTCAGCCACCTGGATTTTCCCAGAAAAAGCAACTCTGGGTTTTTTTCCACCCATCTCAGTGACCCACTAACATAATTCTTTTTTCCCTTGTAATAACACCAAGGGTTTTTTTTCTCGGGGTCACTACTTAAGGATTCGCGAGGGTGCGAAATTTTTCCGGACAAGGGGGAGATTGTATTGGAACATTTTACCCCATTTAAATTTCCTCTTCTGAGATGGGACAAAATTAGGTTGTAAACAGGCAATGAGGATTAAGGCCAAAGATTCCTTTCATTAATATGAAAAAAATATACATTTAAATCCCAGCCTTCCTTCCTCTTGGCGAAGAGCCGATCAAAGAGGAATGAAGAGTAACCCCCCCCCCCTTCCTATCGTCATCAAACAATAAAAGTTCTTTTAGAGCAGGCGTCTTTCCCCTCCAACAGGAAAAATCATGGACAATTAATCAGTGGGAGAAACAATGTAAAAACCCTGGAAAAGCCCTTCTCGAGGCTTTTTGAGGGCTCCCAGCGATATTGCATACGATTTCCACGCTGTCGATTTTAAAATCTGTTGTTGAGTTTCTAAAGTTATATCTGAGTTCAAATCTTTTAAATTGACGAGTTTAATATCCTGCAAGCTGCGTTGCGAAAAAGGTCGGTACAGTCTTTTCTTTTTAAGACACACAAACTCTTCCTCATTTTTATTCGGGACCCTTCAGGTTCCTTTTTGATAAAGATTTTTTGTTAAAAGAAAATTGTGCTAACTAATTTCCTTAAGTGAGATTTGAGTTCGTTAACTATGCCCCAATCGTTTTAATCAACTGTAAAATCGAAAAAACTGTAAATTCCTCTTAGAAACACAAAAATAAGTAAAGTCGTTTTATTGTTAAAAAAAAAAAAAAATTGATTCTTGTAAAATTCACCGCGTTATCCTCATTGTGTGTAGCATTTGATATAAATATTTTTCTAAAGTTATCTTCAACATTCACGCACACTTTATATTTATAATTGTGATATTTTGAAAAAATAACGAGTCTTGTTTTCTATCGTTAAACCAACGAAACCCTCTCGATTCTAGCCAAGCGAGTAAACGTTCCTTTTGTAAATTGAATAAATAAAAGTAACTTTTCCGATCATTTAAAATATTGTTTCAAGTATTGTTGTTAAAAAGTCTAAAATTTAATAACTTAAGATAAATCCAATAAATAATTCAAACTTCTATCCCCAGAAAACCTTCACCACTCTTTAATAACCCATTCCCTATCATTAAATTTCACCTTAGACAACAGATCTCCACACTCTTCAGCCGTATTGAAGCCGTTCTTAACTCTCGGCCCTTATGTCCTCAATCTTCGCACCCTGAAGACTTGATTCCTTTATCTCCTGGCCATTTCTTCATTGGCACTCCTCTAGTTCAGGTCCCTCATCCTTCCAGCCCCGATATCCAAACCGCCCTCTCATCTCAGTGGCAGATTTTAAACCAAGTGTATGCTTCTTTTTGGAAAAAATGGCACCATTCATATCTCCATACCCTTCAACAGCGGGTAAAGTGGAACGCAGGGGCTCGTGAGCTTAAACCAGGAGATCTCGTTCACATAAAGTCGGAAAACTATCCTCCTCTTCGCTGGCCACTAGCGCGTGTCATTCAACTTCATCCACGGAAGTCATCTAATAAAATCTAATAAAAATAAATCTAGAGTTGCAACTATCCGGACTCCTCATGGGTGTCTCACAAGGCCCCTCGTCAAACTCTGTCCTCTTCCTCACCACTCGTCGTCTTCTTAGTCACTCCGTCGATTTCCTCTCAGTCCTCAATCCCCTCGCTTTTCCCTATAAGCTCAATGTCCTGGACGAGTTGTCCAGAGGCGGGAGTGCATGGTGAGTCAAAAGTAAAGATAAGTGAAAGGTAAGTGTCGCGACGTGTGGAAGCTTACGAGGAAGGGCCTCTCCCCTCTTAATTTATTCGCCTATCGTCCTCTGGAGCGACCGGACTACACATCGACACAAGGTACATTCGAGCTTTTCTGAATTTATCAATTTACTTCCTCACTACACTGTGAGGGTAAGCATCTATAAAGGATCTCTAGGTGATCTCATGGTGGTCTCTTGCCATAAACCATGACAGTTCAATAGAACTGGGAGAAACTTCTCACAAATCCGATGCAGGAACTAGTCATGAAGCGCTCTCACTCGCTAACTAAGAGCGGAAGAGCATGCCTCTGTCCCCACTTGAAGTTCTCACTTCAAATTAGTGAGCTTAACCGTGTGGTACGATGTCTTGTTTCAAATAAACGCTACCTGTAAATCAATGTAATAGAAGAATTCGGACGTTGTTCAAGCCGTTGCATTGATTGAAGGCGGGCGCTAAGGCATTCTTTGAGGATTTCCGAAATGAAGGTTTTGAGAAAGCACTTAGTGAAGCAAAATAATTAGCAGAACCACTAATCACGTCAGACACTTTTTCATTAGAAAAGAGAAGAACGGACATTCAGTGAAATGCTGTTGTACTGCCAGCAAAAAGTGTTTATTTTCCCTTTCACTGATTTCTTTCTCTTCAAGGAGCTTCCCAGGTTTCTGCTTAGTCGTGAAACCTAGTCCTATAAAGATATATTCCTGTGGAAGCAAGTTTTCTTGAAATTTACTATTGAAATATGAATTTTGACGAACTTCCCAGACAGTTTTGACATGGAATCAACCATCACGTCTCGTAGGTGTATGCCGGGATATTCATTTTGCGGGAACTTGTAGAAGTTGGTGAACATTGAGCATACTGCTTGAATGAAGAGTAACTGCACCTCAGTTATGGGGTTTTCAAAGTGTTTTTTGAGCCGAGGAACTTCAATAGAATATAATAAAAAAAATTAAAACAGATTTGTCCAAAAAGATGGGTTCAACGATTCTCAACTATCAGGTCAATCAGCTTCCAGTTTCCAACTCACGCTCTTCGTTCAGTTCATTCGTTGGTACTACCACTGACGCGGTGTGGCTTAATGGGGGTCGTTCGGACGACGCGAAGATGAGGGTTGAAGATGCAAGAAATTAACGGTCGCCACCTGTTGTTTGCATTGGGTAACAGGCCCCAATATATTCTCAATATAATACAACTGATTTACAACTTTTGTTTCAAAAAAAATAATAACAATTCTTTTCTTTAATGGTTTCTGGTCGTTCCGGTGCGTGGAACTCGCGACTGTCGGTCTGGTAGCGTCCCTTCGCGCTGTTGCAGATCCTCTTGTCGAGCTAACGGTCCGTTAGCGTCCTTTGGTGCTGTCCGTAGTGTCTTCTTCGCCGGGTTCGGCAAGGACAGGGAAAGGTTCGGACAGGATCGGTCTTACTCGATGAATTCTGGGGCAGACACAAGTGTCGCTGTAGTATCTATCAAGCTCCACCGAGGTTAGGGGAATGAATAAAAGAATAACCGGAGTCTTCTCTACGGTCTACGGCTTTGGCACGGATGCCTATCGGCGGTCAGGTCCACAATAGGGTTTTCACTTCAACAAGCGTCCGGAGTCTTCTCAACGGAGTAAAGCTTGGAAGGTTCCCGTAAGGTTATCCTGCCGGTCCGATTGTTGTATAGATGCGTCAGGTGTATGACGACTTTAACAGTGACGGTCTAATCCACAATAGAGTTTCCCTTCAACAAGTGTCCGGAGTCTTCTCAACGGATATGTTGAGCTTGGAAGGTTCCCGTAGGGTTATCCGGCTGTTCGATTTTGATATATGCGTCAGGTCACTGACGACTTGAAATAATGACGGTCTAATCCCCAATAGGGCTTCCCTTCAACAAGCGTCCGGAGTCTTCTCAACGGAGTAGAGCTTGGAAGGTTCCCGTAAGGTTATCCGTCCCACTGGTCAGAAAAAAAAACAAAACGGGGTAAGAGGCCTCGGTCAGGGTCAGCTTTATACCAACCGGTCAGGATCGAATCACTGAATGGTCGGAAAGGCTCCCAATAGGCTTTGCCCGTGGATGCCTTGGTAGGGTGTGACGTCACGAACGGTCAAGAGTCGTCTCAATTGACCGCTGGACGTTTTCCCGTACGGCGTGCTTTTTGGTGAGCGATCCTTCGCTTCGGGAAGACTGCGTCGTCGCTGTTGTACTTCCGGATCGTCGTGGGTTCTGGAGTTCCCAGTCGTTGAAGCCGCTGGAGGGTCGTACTGTTTCCCAGTCGAGTGGTCCAATTGCAGGCTGAAGATCTGGTCCAGGTTGCTGGAGTGTTTCCCGTTTGACTTTCGACACGAAGTGATTTTTGGAGTGCCGGCGCTCGGGTTATATAGTCGGTGGGTGGTTTCCGCCCACTCCCACCCGCTCGGGTGGCTCAGTGGGTTGACCGGTGGGTGGTGGGTGGTTCCCTTTCCGACTTTTCCCCCACCTGGAGGGCTCCTTTTTTTTTTGTGTAGGGATCTCTTGGAAATTTTTCCCTGGGGTGGGCGACTTATATAGTTAATTGTTAGCGGAATTAATTACCCGACGTCACCACTAAGTGGAGCTCTACAAACAGAGAATCAAGATTTGAGACAAGCAGTGGAGCTGGCTGACGATGTGAAAAATTAGTTGGTACACAGGAGAGAGAATACCGTGGAAAACTTCGACAAGGTTTTTCAAAACGTAAAGATGATTTGTGAAAAATATTACGTAAACATCTTCTAACCTAGGATTGCAAAACGAAAATCTCATCGCTGTAACGTAAACGATAGCACCGTTGAGGATTATTACTGAGCTTCAATCTTCAATGCCTGCTTCTCACAATAGCATGGCGTTACGACATAAGGTCGGAACGGCAACCGTTCCGGACGAGGTTGACAGATTTTAGCAACGTTGCTTTCGCCTCCTGCGGAAGCTTATTGCTATCTGGCAACCGAGTCTGGAACGGGTTTTCCAGCCATATGCCGTACGCTATTTTCTGGGAAACCTTAACAAAAGTTTAATCAGGTAGATCGATATTTAAAAAATTGAAATAATCCTAGAGGGAACTGGGAAAAGTTCCCCTTCGTTTTTAGTGTGATAATGGTGTGGAGGGGCAGGGCTTCCATTCTGGTACGGGTGGGTGGTAAGGATGCCGTGTTGCCGGGCATGTGTTGCCAAGAGAGCCGTCGCGACGCGGTGTGAGGAAGATGGGCAATCCGAGTACTGGAATCGAAAAGTACTCTATTCTTTTTAGTACTCGGTGGAATCGATTCCAATTCTAACGATTCCGGGTTCTCTGAACGATTCCAAACGAAGCCTAGTCTCCTAGTCCACACTCGTGTCTCATAGCGTTTTAAACCCCCATTCCTCGAGCACGTACGCTCACTCTCAACTCTAAAGCCGCGTACACACTTGTTAACAAACCACCGTGTTCCGCTCCAACGGCGGAGCGCAGCGGTATGGCCGAACATAGGGGGCGAACATTGCTCCGCTCCGTTCATCGTTCCGTAACATTTAATCGCTCCCCGAAGGAGCGGTGAAATGGACCGTTCTTTTCTTGTCGCAGTCACTTCTTGTCGACTCGACGTGTTTTTGTCCCTTCGTTTTAGTTTTATCGTATAACACGTCAATACGATTGGCGTTTAAAGTAATAGCTCCGTTTTTCCATTTGCATAAAATTCTCCTCTAGGCCCGAGCAATTTCCACCTGTCTTCTCGAAATTATATCTTATGGTACGGGAGGAAATGCTCGGCTCCAGAGCTGAATTTTACGAATGGAAAACGCCATAAATGTGTGAAAAACGCAGTAGTTACGGCAGAAGTAAAGACCCCGACCACACTTGTTTCACACCGTTCCGAACATTCCTTAATGGATGAGCCAGGAGCCACCCGTCTCACTCATCTATTACCAGCGCGAATGAAGGAAGGTTGGAAAGAGCAAGGAAGATGAGAAAGAAAAAGTGAAAAAGAGCTTTGCCATCCCACCATGCCACCAGTCACCACCTTTTTTTCTCTCTCTCATTCTCTCTTTGTCCTGCCTTTGCCTACTCTCATTTTGCATAAGCGTTTCCCTTCCGATTCCAATTCTAAACTCAACCTTCGATTCCTTACGATCGAAACGAGAACGAGTACGATTACCGGGACCAAGGTTGGGGATATTCGATTCCACTCGGGACTTGGCTTCGTTCAACGATTCTCCGCCCTCGGACTCGATTCTATTCCCAGTTTCCCTCTTCATTTTCGCTCTCGCTTCTTGGCCTCGGTCAGGGGTCGGTACTCGGTCGGTCGTATTCGTACTCGTTAGAGAATCGGAATCGTAAAATTCCGGTTGAAGTCTCGATTCTTGCCAGTACTCGGGAACTGAAGACTCGATTCCTAAAAATACTCGTTTCGCGGAAGAGTGCGAATGGACAATATTTAAATAAGTGGGAGGGAATCGTGAGTGGAAGTGAAGCAGCCGGAAGAATAGCTCTTGAGACCGCTGAACTGTTCTATAATGATGTGATTATAGTACGGTTTCCCAGAAAAAATATTTGAAATTCTGGCAAACTAGCACTTGATCCTTCTCTGGATTTTACCCTCTCAAACAACAAAAAAACGGTCGACCGGAGTTTTGTCGCTCTGTCAGACCGGCCGGCTGTGTTGTACTTGGAAAATAATGAACGTGATTATTTGTTTTAAACTATTATTTAATCAATTACAGGAACGTAATTACATTTGACTTTCGATGGAGCGCCTCCATTACCATAAATCTTCAACATCAGAAGTCAATTCTGGAATCAAGTCCGATTTACCACCCGCATATACTTCGGCTCGCCCTTCCGTCCGTTCAATTCAAGTTTTTCAAGTGATTTTAAGCTCATAACAAGTTTGATTTAATTTAGAATGTTGCAATTTTGACTCTGAATCCAAAAATTATGGAGGACTTGACAATTATCCACTCTCCCCGAGTGAGAATTTTTACTTACGAAGATTTTTCATCTCCCCGCCCCCCGGACACCCAGGGATGTCTCGGACTACGGTCGCTGAGATGAACTCCAGCTCATGTTTACTAATAGGCTTACGGTTGTGAGTTTTGCTTACTCCTAATCTGGGATCCCTAAACCGGATCTAATGGGGAAGATAAATAAAATATAAGAAATCGGTCTATGCATCTCTCTAGAAGACGGTCGTTTATAAAATTCCACTTGGGGGTGGGGGCTGTATGAAAATAAGCGGTTTAATCAGCTGAGCACACCACGGTCATTCATAATGTTTTCATTTTGTTACGCAGGAGCTTAGAGGTCTTTCGACCATGCCAGGGGCTCCTTTAAAAAATGGCTCGAGGTACGGGGGCTTAGAAGTCTTTCGACCATGCCAGGGGCCCCTTTAAAACCACACTGTACCACTGTATTTGCGTGGGTGCACACTAGGAGTTTCCCATACAGCCCCTCTTCCCTTTCGATGAAAACAAATCAAACTATACCCATCGACCGAACCTCATGACAACATCCCAAAGGGTCACACGAGTGCCAAAGAGCATAAAAAACGTATTAAAATGTTGTTTGAAACATTAAAATATTAATTGATGATTCAACTATTAACTGTTATTCCTTTCAAAACGATTCTACCTTTGTACTTTGAAGGAGAGCACAAAATATTTCATGTACTATACAAATATTATACACATACTCTCTAGAGCTACGTTCGGGCATTGCCTACACTTTCGTGTTAAACGATCAATAAGTACATCGGAGCTTGAGTTCGGATCTCATCACTCATACTAGTGTAAGAATTAAACAACACATCCGACAGGTCAACGTCGCCACACAACTCGGACATCCTATATCCTCGGGCAACTCGGAAATACTTTCCAAGAAATGCTTCTGCGAGTGAATATAAGAAATGGGGGTAATACGCTGAATTTGTTCAACTTCATGTCTTGACGAATTCGCCAAATGGAAACTTCCTATGGATGGAGGAATTTCCGACTTTTGAAAAATCTTGTTTTAAAGAACTACATGCCAAAATAAGATTCGTAAGGAAGGGGAAAACTTGTTTTTTGGAGTATTTTCAACTCGAAATAAATTAATGAAGATGATGTAATGGTATGGGCGATCGGGGTGTTGATGTCGTCACACGGCTTCTCCTCAGATCCTACGTATACCGAAAAACGAAGAGAGCATATATTCACGGCAGGAACGTTGATTTCCTATCAACCTTAATCATAATTTCTTTAACGCCTGAAAATTTAAGTTTCGAAGTTGCATTACGTCCCTTTAACACGACTATTTTTTAAAATCAATTTTATGGGGGGGAGGGGGTCTATAACTTAAAAGAAATTAATTTTCTGTCCCAAGTCGTTGATTTTCACATTCTCAATTTATTAGGACGTAAAAGCAACAACTTCGAAAACCTGTTCCTTCTGCGGCGTCCGCTTCCCTACTATGCTAGACGTTTTTAACCATGAAGCAACTTGTGTGGCTTCGGTAAAACGGAGAGATGGTTGGTATTCATATTGTTGGTATACGCACAAGTTACGTGTACTTTAAGTGCTAGGCTGTAAGCTAATATTGTTTACGTTAGCACAGTAAGTAGAATTCCGTGGGGAATTCCGCGGATGTTCCGTGGGAAAATAGAAAAGCGAGGAAAGAAGAAAGGGAAAGGAGTCTTGGGCGAGTACATTCAGTGAGATCAATTGTATTCTTATCGGGTGTTTCTGTTAAAATTGAAAAGTTGTTCCTTTGTGAAACTAAATTGTTTTAAAAAAAAGTTTTCCGCGAACAACATACGTTTCTGGCGCAGTCGGTAGGACGGTTCGGAGGAATTTAATTGCGAAAATTTGGCAAAAACCAAAATTATTTTCCGTTTCAACGGTTAGCCGAACTTTCGAAGCAACCGAGAGAGACAAGTGGAGACCCTTCTTGAACCGAGCTCAAACATCCGAGAACAAGAAGGAATAAAATCGTCTTTGCTTCGCACCCGAAAAGTGATCTTCTCTCCGAATTAAGTGACTAATCGGAAATATGGACCATCGATTTCCGAGCCATCGCCCATCGTAGAAGTCCCAGCTTCGCACCCAGAAGACTACCGTGGATCCTGCCGAATTACCGAAATCACCACGGCAGACGAAAGAGGGAATTCAGCGTTTGAGAAAGAGGTCACCGCCCAGGCTCAGAAGGAGAAGGCCGTTAACCGCTACAGTTCTCCGCTCCCATCGTTCAGGAAAGCAAAGAGACTCTCAGCAAATACTCTACACCAGTCTTTATTCAAAAAATGTATCGGACATTTCACGCCTTTTTTACTACAAAAAAGAATGGCTATCCCCGAATTCAAATCACAATATTTGGAAATGACCCCCGAATTCCATGGGGAACCATCGGCACTTGCCTCCTTTTTAAGCACGTTTGACGAGTTAGTAACTATGTTTTACGATATACAAAACTCCAATAACTTTCAAAACCGTGATCTAATGTCACGCGTTAGAAATAAAATTAAAGGTAAAAGCAGCTGAGCTCGTTCAATGCTCCAATATTGTCCCTTGGGACGATTTAAGAAACGCTCTCCTAAATGGTTATGCAGTCAAACGCGATTTGTATACGTTTAGTATAGAAATAGTGGAAACCAAACAGGGCAATGATACCCCCTTTCAATATTTAGACAAATTAGCAAATTTTTGTCACTACAAATGTCTTATTTGCAAACTCAAGGGCAATATTCGGAAGATTTAAAAGAATACGTTAGAAAAATCGCTTTGAGAATATTTTTAGAGGCATTAAAGAGCCTCATGCCAGCCTTATGCAAGCTCGCAACCCGGGCACCCTTGTTGAAGTGAGAAACCTATTAGCAAATGATTTTTAATATTCCAGTAACCGAAATTACTTTAACGCAGAACTCAAACCCCCTCCACCTCAACAAATTAAAGCTCATAACTTCAAAAAACCTCCTGAATTCATACAATTCCAGGCCAATCAAAATTACGTTAAACAAAATGTAAATTCCTTGAGTCAATATTTTTCTCAAGGACAATACAATAAGTAGCGGCAACCCCCAACCCGCTCCACTAGCAACGTGTTCCTCAATGGCAACAACCTTCTCCAATGAGCATTTCCACAGCAAATACTCTGAGATTTGAAACCCGTAATATCGAGTTCCATGAAACAGAAATTCAAAACAATCTCGAAAGTTCAGTTCCTGAAGAAGTATAAGAGACGTATGAAATTGTAATGAACAATCAAAATGAAGAACACAGTATTTTTTTAGAAGTAGGCCCGGACCTGTCCCCTCATTCAACTTGATGAATTCTAAACAAGGTTCAAATGAATTGCCCTACTTTGTAATGCCTAAATTTATTCTAAAAATTGTGATCGACCCCGCTAGCACGAAATCCTTCATAAGCCCTATCATAGCATACCAATTCTTTCCTATAAAAATTAAGCCCGATCTATTTCAAGTCACCACGGCTCACGGAAAGTCCATAGAAAGATACAGTATACAGACATTCTAAGTAAATTGGACAGAGCGGGGGATATTCATGAAAAGCTTAAGAAAATTGATGAGCTAGTACTGGATTCTGTTCAGTTGAGACGTAAACTACTTAAACAGCCCTACAACAAAAATTTAGAGAGCCACTATATAAAGATTCGGAATAAACTTAATTTTCAAATCAGTAACATAAAAGAATTGTATTATTTATAAGAATAAAATGGATCAATGTAAGAATGACCCTGATAAATTGTGGCAAACGGTGTCTGAAATCAGTGGGAAGAAGGGGACTAAGGAGGATTTTCCAATGGGGGAATGGGAAAAGAGAAAGAACCTGAATCGAGAGGTGGTACTGTCCCCGCGCGGAAAGAATGCCCCTGGCGAAAAACTACCTCCACCCAACCCCCCGTCTGTTGTACTATCTTTTCTAAAACAAACTCGACCGATGAATGGGCTTACTGGTGGCTTGCGAGCGGTGGGGAGATCAAGAAAGACAGACCAAGGTCACGTCGTACGGCAGTGATGTTACTTCTCACTGCTCCCCCTACACCTTCTATTTATTTTATTTTTTTGTAGAACCTACTTTGCCGCTTACCGACTTGTCCAATAATAATTCGCGGCTAAAATGTAGTCATGTAAACATTCAACAATGAAGTACAAACACATTTTACAAAATTATTTTCCCTTGAAAGTACTGTTCATTGTGTTATGGAACAAGCCAAGGAGCTAAAAGTAGATTTTGCCCATTTAATAAAAACATAAACTAAGCCTAGAAAAATAAATTCAAATATAACTAATAATTAAATAGAATGACAATTAATTAAATAAAATTACAAACATAATAATTAAAGAAATAAAAAAGTTCGCGGGTGAAAAAAATGTGCCGGTTAGAACATGTTCATGAGGTAGTCGGCACTCGTCGCAAAAGGGAGAGGGGATCGGAAAACCTTCGAAGAATGAGAAAGGGATTAAAGGGAGCCACCATTTTTCCCCTGATCGTGGCAGCGGAAGCCCGTGGAAAACAGGACCTCGACGTTGGCTGAAAAAGAAAAAGGCGCAAGCTTTTCTTTCTGGTCTTCATCTGACCGCACTACGTCGTCTTCCTGAGACTCCACTGGCCAACTCGTTGAGACACGCTCGTAGCGTACCGAACTCGCTCACGAATATTGGAGCCCGGACTATATAAAGACGCTCCCAACGGCGCCTGTTCTTTCATAGCGTTTCAAGGAACAACTTCAGTAGAAACGGACACGACGCCCCTTCAAAAAGGTATTCCGTACCCGTGCACCCACGTACGACACCAGATTAAAAATCCATATAAAAAGGACAAAACTCCGTCAACTCGACCTTAATGTCAAAACCTTCGCGTAACGAATTGAACAAAATTAAGAACAATTAAATTATACATTTAAGAGTAATTTTAACCCGGTCCAAAGTTAATATATTATAACATAACGTATTCGTAAAGGCGGGAGGCCTCCGCATTAATAGCGCTTATTTAAAAAACCCCCCTTTTTTTTTTGCTCTTTCTTCGATGTAAGGCTCCTTGGCCCAAAATTAACTAAATAAAAAACTGATTCGAATAAAAACCCGATAAAAATTCAAAAAATAGCAAAAAAGCAAAATAAAAGAATACAAAAAAGGAAAAGAAAATAACAATTTGGTGGCCCAGTGGTTTTGGTTTCTGGTGATTCGTTTAATCTGAGAAGAGAGCGCAGAGCTCCTGAAAGAACAGGTTCGGGTGCGTGTTTCAACACTTCCCCTCCTTTTTTTTTTGTGTATGTTGGTGGCAGGTTACAGGGTCAGACCCAGCTGTTCAACTATAACCACCTCTTTTTCCAGTTTATCAGCTATCAGGAAACAGTTTAGAATTTTTCAACAAAACAACAGTAAAATATTTTCAGATCATTCTCTATTCATCATTAATAGCTGTTTAATAAACATAATAAAGCTCGAAGGGTAATTGCTCGTCAACATGTCAGATTCTAATCCAGACGAAAACTTGGTAGCCTCAGAGAAATTTGACGGCTTCGTCCTGCGTTCCGGTAGACAAATAGAACCCCTGCCCTTACCCACACGAGACCCTTTTATAGCGTTTAGGCAGATGGAGACGTCGAACGTCGTGCCGCAAAGAACGGGAAGGGAAACCGTTGATACATCGGACGAGACATTACAACAACAGGGACGTACTTCTAGCCCCACGGGAACATCTCCGCGCTCAATGGATCTCGAGACTAGCCTTTTGGATACCGAAGTACCACAGCTACCACCGGTGGAAGAAGAGGAAACGAGGCAGGTAGACGCGGCAGTAGAGCAACAAGTAGGCGACCAAGGCGGCGACCTTCACAGGGCGATGACGAAACTTATAACTACTTTTAATCAGGCTCGCATAGAAGATCGAAAGACGGCGGAAGAACTTCGGAAGAGGCTGGAGGCGATCGCCGAAGAACAGCATTCGTATAAGAGGGAACTTAGTAACCTGAAAATCACGATAATGAACGCGTGTAGTGACTACGTCGACTCGGTAAGGACAGACATCCAACAAAGCATAGAAAAACAAAACGAAGCACAACTCACAAGAACAAGAGAACTCGCCGATTTGTCTGTTCAAAAAATGAGCGAGCTCAAGGCGCGCTTAGATCAACAAGAAGCAAAGCAAAGCGAGCTACTGTCCCGAATTACTGAATGGGAGGGCCACCGACCAAAACAGCAGAAAGAAGCCGAAGGCCTATTATCAGACCTGATTAGCGCGATTCGAGACCAGCCAGTAGACCCTGTCAGTCCCCATCAGGGCTCCCCTTTATGTTTTTCAGATTATAGATGGAGCTGTCCATTTGAATTCCTGCAAGCAGTGGAATACTCCCATCGTGCGTGGAACCTAGGTCAAAGACCTCTCACCCATCGTTTAAAAAACCTTTTTTCAGGAAAAGCACTCCTGTGGTTCCTAATGAATCAAGATTCTTTCCGGGATTTTCAAACGTTCCAGGCCAAGTTCGAGGAGGATTTTCAGGGCCATGAGTACCAACTATATTTGCATAAACTCCTATACTCAGGTTTTTTCACGAGCAGTAAAACAAAAAACCCACAAATCTATGTGATGGACATAGTCACGAGAGTCCGCAACGCCAAGCTAGCGATACCTGAACAAACCCTTGTCCAAACTCTAGCATCACATTTTGATCAATCAATAAGTCAAACCGTAAAACTAATGAATATTTCTAAACTGACAACTTTCCTTGAATATATAGAGCAGGCGTTTAAACTCGAATGGCAAAACAAGGGCAGACAACAGTATAACAGGGAAACATCTCCAGAAAAATCTCAGTCACCTCCACGTAAGAACTATAACAATAGGCCAACCTCACCAATACATAACTCCTCTAGGACGTTTTATAGAAGACATTCAAACCCCCGAGACAACCGCCAACGGCCTAACAACTACGAAAGGCCCGACGACAGAAGAGTCTTCCACCACAACCAGAAGTGGCACAACAGCGGCCGTCAATCATCTTCCTACGACAGGGATAGGCAACGGGACCGTTTAGGGGACAACATCGCGACAATGACGTTATCAAAAGAAGAAAGGCACGGCGAAGAAGCCCCTCGACCCTCATCCCTATTCGAGAAGTCTCATGGAGAAGGGTCAGGGGCTCGAAACGACACAAAAAACTAGAGTGCTCGGGTGAGGTGGGACACGACGACAGGACCATCCACCCGGAAGCCACACAATCAAATTCAAAAAAACCTGACAAAACACCGTCAACCTACATCTACTCAGACCTTACAGATAGATTCATGGAGCAGGCCATGACAAACACAGCAAAGAACCTGGAAACTTGTGCTTACTTGTTAGGAGAGGAGAACGCAGACGGCACCTGGACAGTCACCACGATATATCTGCCCCCTCAATCGGGATCACCAAATACGTGTGAGGCATTGGACGACCCCCAATTAGTACCATTCCTGTGGGCATCCGATTTATGTGTTATCGGATGGATACATACACACCCATCTCAAACGGCATTTTTGTCTAGTATAGACCTACATACATCACTTGCTCTGCAGAGCTTACTGCCACAAGCAGTAGCCATCGTCTGTGCTCCAGCATTCAACGAAGTAAAGGTGTTTTCGCTTACTCCTCAGGGTATTGAAACGGTCCGGAGATGCAAACTGACAGGTTTCCATAAACACAATGAAGAAGAAACCTCCCCATTGTTCGAAGAGGCGGGACACGTCGTTCAACTCGAAAACGGCAAAACTCAGGTGGTAGACGAACGAAACATCGCCACAGACACAAAAAGAGAAGATCCCTTACCGATGATGCCATCAGAAATGAATATAAGAGTCGCAACGTTGTTCGAAGACGACATTTCGGAAGACGATGACGACAGGACTCTGCAAAAGACACCCCGACCACTTTGTCCGGTTATAAAATGCCTGATTGGCAAAACAACTATAGAATCTCTCGTAGACACGGGGTCCATGGTGACGGCCATTAATGAGAAAAAGTTTCAGGCGATCTCGGAAGATTTGGGACGAGTCGCAATATTTCCTGTCCAGGGGATCAAAGTAACGACCGCGGTTTCTAAAAAGGCTCATAGGGTAAAAGCTCAAGTACTCCTCCCACTGCAAATCCAGGACGCCAAAACCCTGTGTAAATTTTTGGTGATACCAAATTTAAATCACGACATCATTCTAGGGATGGAAACGCTGAATGAATGGGAAACGCATATCGATTTAAAAACTCAACAAATCTCTTTTCACTTCGAAGCTCAGGCCACAGCAACGGTGACCTTCCCAAAATACTGTGAAAACAAGCAAACTCTTGAAGTATCGGCCACTTACCGGACAAACCTTAAAAATGACAGGGACTTAACGACTAAAAACTCTTTTCAAGATATATTACAAGATCTATGTACGAAATTTCAGGATGTGCCCAACCATACAGTACACGACTTCAAGCAATTGGTACAACGATATGAGTCAATTTTCAGTGACCAACCGGGCCTAATAGAGGGTTACGAACACGTAATAACGCTGAAAGACGAAACGCCTTTTAAAACATTTCAGTACCCAATAAAAGCAGCAGACCAAGAAGAGGTCGATGGCGAAATAAAACGGCTTCTGACACAAGGAATTATCGAGAGGTCGAACAGCCCATTTCTCAACCCTCTGCTCATAGTACGCAAAAAGAACGGACAGCTACGAACGACGCTAGACGCCCGTAAGATGAATAGTAAAATGTTCGAAGAACACGACATCCCACAAACTTTCGATCAACTGATTAAAGATGCAGCAGGAGTGACACACTTGTCGACGCTAGACCTGGTATCATCATTTCACCAAGTTCGACTACACCCGAACAGCCGAAAATATACAGCCTTTCGACACAGAGGGCTCGTTTATCATTTTTCCAGGGTCCCCTTCGGAGTTCGCAGTTCAACGGCGGCTTTAGAAAAGGCCCTCCGTCCCTTAATACCAGAGCATGCGGCACGAAATATAAAGTCATACGTCGATGACCTTCTCATCCATTCTAATTCAGCCTCAGATCACCTCGATCACTTGAAAACAGTGTTTGAAATGTGCCAGATCAATAACATTACCCTCAATCTACAGAAATGTCAATTTTTTCGCACAAGACTGCCCGTCCTGGGATTCGTTCTGACCACGAATGGGATTCAAAAAGACCCAGAAAAGGTGTCGGCCGTCTTAAACTTTCCAACACCGACTAACGTCAAGTCAGTGCAGTCATTCCTCGGTTTGATAAATTTTTACGCTCGTTTTATTCCAGAGCTCTCTAGGATCGCTACCCCGTTGTACAGGCTAACAAAAAAGAAAGAACCCTGGCTTTGGACAAAAGAAGTAGAGGACGCTTTCGTAACCATAAAAAACCTGATGGCCAAAGACGTCGAACTGAGCTACCCCGACTTTACACGCCCATTCTATCTAGAAACCGACGCCAGCAAAATAGCGACAGCAGGAATGCTGTACCAATTCGACGATAACCAACAAAAACGTCCCTTGGCATTCACTAGCAGCACTTTAAACTCATCACAACAAAATTATACCACCTCTGAATTAGAAATACTTGCGATCATAAACAGCTGTAAAAAATTTTATTCTTATATCGGTGGGCACCACTGCAAGATTAGAACGGACCATCAGGCCATACCGTTTATGTACACGTGTCAGTATCCCTCACCACGCTTAAACCGCTGGTTTCTGTTCCTTCAGAACCTAAACCTAAGTTTCGAATACATTCCTGGAACACAGAACGTGGTTGCAGACGTCCTTAGTCGTTATCCTCCGATAAAAACACCTTGTAATGAAAATAACAAACAACTGAAGATTATGGCCGCAAAGATACAGACACAACGAACCTGGCAAAACACCCTTCTTAAAAAACTTCCACTAGCCCAAAAACAAGACGCGTTTCTCCAAGCCAAGCGTAAAAAACGCCCAGACATATTTGAACAAAAGGGTGATATAATTTATCAAATTTGTCAAGGCAAAAAATTAATTTATCTACCAGCAGAACTGCGCGACGAGTTGATCATAGCCGTTCATAACGACCTCCTCCACTCTGGGGTGCAAAAATGTCACCAATTCCTGCGGCAGTCTTTTATAACGAAGAGCATGAAACGTCACGTAAAACGCGTACTAAGACCTTGCCACACTTGCCAGATCAATAAATATGGTAACCTCGGCTTACAACACTTGGTGGGGGCGCTACTTCCAAAAACAAAGCTGGACATCCTGTCTATCGACCACTTTGGCCCACTGCCAAAAGCCAGATTTGGTACAAGCTACATTTTGACAGCGATCGACAACTTAACTCGCTTCACGAGGCTCATACCACTAAAAACGACTAGCAGCAAGGAAACAACTTCAAAATTAAAGTCATATTTCAAACTCCACGGAAAACCGAAAAGATTATTAACTGATCATGGGTCATGTTTCACCTCAACAATGTGGAAGAACTTTATCAAAGAAAGTACCGTCACTCACATTATGATTCCATTAAAAAGGCCTAACGCCAATTTGGCGGAGAGAGTACACCGGGACCTCGTCACATACCTGAGAGTTACGGTATCTACCAAACAATCAGTGTGGTACGACCAAATACCCCGGATAGAATGGGTTATGAATAACACCTATCACTCTGCGATACAATGTACACCTCACGAAGCTTGGTACGGCACCAGACCTAAATCGCCATGGGCAAAATACACTGACGATGACAACGACACATATTCTAGGTCACGTGAGCAAATGGACGAACACCTCCGAGAATGCCAAAACACAAAGATATCGTCTCTAGAAGACACTAACAAGAATAAGAAAACACGTACATACCGTATAGGGGAAAAAGTCTTGGTAAAATACTACCCGTCCAGCTCAAAACTCAAGAAGAGAAGTGCTAAGCTCATGCCAATTTTTCAAGGACCATGCACTGTTCATAAACGTCTAGGGAAGAGTACATATTTAGTCAACATTCCGAAAACACAAAAATTAATGCTGTATCACACAACATCCATCAAACCTTACTTCTCTCCTCAACAACAAGTGGACTAACCAAATTGCATGCCTATCATTAATCGTTGAAGCTTTAAAAAAAAAAAAAAAAAAAAAAAAAAAAAAAAAAAAATTAAAATAAAATAATAAAAAAATAAAAGAATAATAATAATAAAAAACAAATTTAATATCCAATTTTTTTTTTTTTTCTCATTTTTTTCCGGAAGGGAAGGATATTGTTATGGAACAAGCCAAGGAGCTAAAAGTAGATTTTGCCCATTTAATAAAAACATAAACTAAGCCTAGAAAAATAAATTCAAATATAACTAATAATTAAATAGAATGACAATTAATTAAATAAAATTACAAACATAATAATTAAAGAAATAAAAAAGTTCGCGGGTGAAAAAAATGTGCCGGTTAGAACATGTTCATGAGGTAGTCGGCACTCGTCGCAAAAGGGAGAGGGGATCGGAAAACCTTCGAAGAATGAGAAAGGGATTAAAGGGAGCCACCATTTTTCCCCTGATCGTGGCAGCGGAAGCCCGTGGAAAACAGGACCTCGACGTTGGCTGAAAAAGAAAAAGGCGCAAGCTTTTCTTTCTGGTCTTCATCTGACCGCACTACGTCGTCTTCCTGAGACTCCACTGGCCAACTCGTTGAGACACGCTCGTAGCGTACCGAACTCGCTCACGAATATTGGAGCCCGGACTATATAAAGACGCTCCCAACGGCGCCTGTTCTTTCATAGCGTTTCAAGGAACAACTTCAGTAGAAACGGACACGACGCCCCTTCAAAAAGGTATTCCGTACCCGTGCACCCACGTACGACACCAGATTAAAAATCCATATAAAAAGGACAAAACTCCGTCAACTCGACCTTAATGTCAAAACCTTCGCGTAACGAATTGAACAAAATTAAGAACAATTAAATTATACATCTAAGAGTAATTTTAACCCGGTCCAAAGTTAATATATTATAACATAACGTATTCGTAAAGGCGGGAGGCCTCCGCATTAATAGCGCTTATTTAAAAAACCCCCCTTTTTTTTTGCTCTTTCTTCGATGTAAGGCTCCTTGGCCCAAAATTAACTAAATAAAAAACTGATTCGAATAAAAACCCGATAAAAATTCAAAAAATAGCAAAAAAGCAAAATAAAAGAATACAAAAAAGGAAAAGAAAATAACAATTGCATGCACTAGTATTTGGGAATTAAATCATGAGAAAGATTATTTATCTTCAACAAAAAAGCGTGAGAGGGGAGGTGAAAAAAGGATCACTGACCCTTTTGTTTTTTTAGATAAATATTGTTCAGTCAAAAGTAGAATTTCTACTTCTGCCTTCTGCTTCACCGAAATTTATTCTTGACCACATTTGTGAATAGCCCCCAAAAGTTTCTATTCTTTGCAATTACAATTCTGATTCGCAAAAACTTGAATACACATTTCAATTTCGGCTGTTTGAGCCACCAACCAAGTACGCAACAAAGAATTCCATGGTCTCGTGGCTGAATAGGCGTAATGTTACTTGTGACCCTGCAGCAAGGAAGGCAGAATTGTTCGACTTGGTACTCGCAAACAGCCCAAAAGAAAAGATTTACCGAGTGGACGAGTGTTTGCGTAGCGCTGGCCACTGCATCCTCAGACTGCCTCCATACATGTGTGAGCTGAACCCGATTGAATTGGCTTGGGCGGGCGTGAAGCGATCGTAATCCCTCATCGGACTTATCCTTCCAACGTTTAAAGGATCTAACCATGCTTGCTGTCGAAAGCATTGGTGCCTCTCAGTGGACAAGTTTCGTCGCCCACACCATCAAATACGAAGAGTCGTACTGGGAAAAAGATGGAATTGTCGAGAACGAAATCGATAAGATTGTAATTTCTCTTGGAGGAATTGACAGCTGCTCTGACGACGATCAGACTTCGGACGATTCGGACTTAGCAGAACCTTTGGGCGAAGATGAATGAAATTTACATTCAAATGAATAATAAATAAAAACATAATTTTTCAAGCGATTTAATTTGTTTAACGACATATTTTGTGATGGACGATCAATTTCTTGGCCTTCTTTTTCGTGTTTTCATTTTCAAAATATCAAAATGGTACTCCCAGTATGTGATCGGTGTGTGATTCTCTCAGCACCTATGAATTTCTTTTGTGCTGAATCGAATGGGACCAAAGCCACGCCGCTAACACAAATAATTCCTGAGCTATGTCCAAATTTGAACGAAAACACGAAAAGGTTTTGAGCCTGAGATCACAAGTTTTGTCTTCTGGCACTTAAAAAGCGCATAAATTATGGTATTAGGTCAACGAAACTCGGACTGGCCACGTATTCACAACTAGTGATTTGAATAGGACCCCCCTCAGTTCGCTATCATTGGACATTTTATTTCCAATTGGAAAATTGGTTCCGATAGACGTGGGGCTAATCGATAAAATGCCCAGTGCTTGGTCTTGCTTGATGGTGCGGCAACCTGGTTAGATTAATATTAAGAATATTGGAACAAAGTACGAAATTTGATAATGAAAAGTATGCCAAAGATGTTTTATTCCAACAATGTGTGAACCGAAATTCGTTTTCTACGCGGCAGCGGTTTCAAGAGATTTCTCGGTTCACACATGCGAGGCACCCTCCGCGTTCGCGCCGCGTAGCAACCGCGCCTCGGGAAACCGCGTATGTGTGAAACGAGCCTTACGAGTTACAGTATAGGGAAGATGGGGCCTTATTCCGAACAGCCGGGGGAAAAAGCCCCAAGCGGGATCCAAGGACTCCGAATAAGAAATAACATCATCCCGCCATAGCAATCACACTTGCGGAATTTTTCCCGACCTTTCTGGGTACTAAGTAATTGCGACCAAAATCACCCTGTTGACATCGGGCCGCAAATTATTTCTCTTGAACTTACAGGCACATTTGTGTATTTTTAGCCACTCGCTGTTTTTCCCCAAAAAAGTCCTTAAAACGACTAAGCCTCTTTTTGTACCCTTAAACTGCTGACGTTTTTGGAAAGATCACGCAATTTTACTTCAGAAAATGTAGATCAACATCTTTTTAGTTGGCTCCAAAAATGTCAGTCATTCGTTTAAAATGAAAAAAGAGGCGTTCTCGAATTTTCCTATGTACGTCAGCGCCAGTTTCTGACCAAGTGATCATAGTGAAAATTGTTTGCCAATTTCAGTAAAACATCTCCATGTCGTGAGGTTTCGATTGTTTTTTGAAGAATTGAAATCGGTTCATTTTTCTATGAGATATTGTTATTACAAAGTTTTGTTGGCTTTTGCTGATTATTCAGTTTAATAACCCTGTCTAAAATTTTCAAAATGAAATGCACTAAAAGTGACAAAGGACAAAATTCCCAAAAAATGTACCCCTCTCACATGATGGAGAAGAGATTCATCGCATTGTTTTTTTATCACTGGGTGTTCGAGAAACAGCATTCCGTTCCTCTTCTTTTTACGGACGAGGCCACGTTTACCCGAGACGGTATCAACAGCAGTCGAACTGGCGCCAGTGGCAGGAAGACACGATCGAAAAGCAATTCACCGCCGATTTTTATAAATGTGTGGTGAGGTAAAAAGAATAAGAGGAACGGAATGCTGTTTCTCGAACAGTGATTAAAAAAAACAATGCGATGAATTTCTTCTCCATCGTCGTGTAGATTTTGTACTTTCAGAAATTGGTACAGATAGTGTGTGAGAAATATTCACTCTGGAAAAAACGCATCACAAGAAAACGAAAAACAAAAGAACAGCTGTTGGACATGATTGGAAATGATTAAAATACGTGGGTGTTCTCTAAGATACATTTTAGGTTGATTTATTCTGAAATTACATACCAAGTTTTCCCCCAATATCGTACAAGTACCCAGCTAGCACAGAAAGTCTTGAAAACGTTGCATATTCGCAAAATCGTTTTGGTTTCATTGCAACCAAAACGAAACGTTTTACCACGGTTACTTAGAGAACTGTATAAAACGTTTCAATTCTGTTGTAGTCTAATAATTAGTAATTTGTATACGTCGTTCGAGTGATTTCGGCTTCACCTCTACTCGTCTTATTTAATTCCAGCTGAACGTGTAAGTATCATTGTTATTATTGTTTATTAAAATCAAATTGATCGACAATGAAGCCATCGGCTCGGTCTTATTCTTTGCGGTACACAAAGAAGTTGGCTCGAGAGGACACTGAACATGATTTAGAATCATTAAGTAACCATTCTGCCCCTCGCTCAACTAATTTGAATAATGATTTACCTAGTATCTCATCAAATATTCCTCACTTTATTCTTGACGCGCCTCAAAATCCGATCGTGCCGAATGGGCCAAATCCGGACCTTACTTCGCGGGCGCTTGCCTCTCCATCATTCGCAACTGGAATGTATTCAGGTGATGAAGATCCCACGCTAGATAGTACACTTGTTTCAAAAACTGGCGAAGACTTGACGGTTATTTCGTTTTCACAAGAGTTAGCTGCTTGGGCTATTAAGAATAATATGCCGCATAGTTCGCTATCTCAACTTTTAAAAATACTCAAAAACTGTGACCCATCCGCTATCGCCGACTTACCCGCTGACGCCAGAACCCTTTTGCGAACCCCCCGAACTTGTAATGTCGTTGAAATGGTAGGAGGGCATTATGTTCATTTTGGACTGATGGACTCATAACCGTCTCTGCAACTTGTCCATCACGAGCTGAAATTACAAATTAATATAGATGGCCTTCCATTATCGAAGTCTCCTAATTCGAGTCTTTGGCCAATTTTATGTAGTAGTGCGAATTCGAAGAAAGTCTTCATCGTTGGCTGTTTTTACGGCGTAGAAAAACCAAGTAACTTCAACTCTTTCTTGACTGATTTCGTGAAGGACCTATCATTTTACTGTGAACATGGTTGGACGCATAATAACACTAAAATTTAAGGTCTCGTTCGATGCCTTAATTTGTGACGCTCCAGCAAAATCCGCCGTATTGTCAATTAAGGGGCACAGTGGTTACTACTGTTGTCCCAAGTGTAATATTCGAGAAGGAAAAGTCAATCCTAAAATCCCCGGGCACCCATGTTTTCAAACATCTAGTTTGATCGGAGGGGCTGATGTTTGGTAATTAGCAAACTAATTGTGAAAAGTAATCACAGAATTTGCGGCGTATATAAGGTGTAATAAGAATTTAGAATTGGTGTATTTTTTAGCCAGCTTGAGGCGAGAGCTGAAAGCTGCATTTACGATACGGCGGATAATACGGTAATTAAGGCCCGACGCTTTTTGTGGAGCCTGCCACATGCTCGAAGGCCAGCATATTTTTATGCGCTGTTCTTGATACGCCTCCCATACAAGATTTTCGATTATCAGAGGGGGGGGGGATCCACCAGACCGCTGACAATTTACTCACTAACTTTATCAGCCACTATGGCGTCCCCCGACGACTACTGACAGACCAAGGTGCGAACTTCACATCAGACATCATCCGCCACATATACTCCTAACACACATATGCGCCACAAACATACTCCTTCACATTGACAAAATCCAGATAACCCCTTTCTACCACATATCAAACGGCAGGCTCGAACGAACGCACCGGAACTTGACAGCGAAACTCGCCATGGCCATGAACTCCCAAGTACGCGAATGGACATGCTGCACCCCTTAAGAACTTGTGTTCGGACGCCCCATGCGACTACCAAAAGAAGACGACCTCGATCTAGGCCCATCCAAGAACCATTCACCACGCATGTATGTAAGGCGTGGTGAATGGGTATGGGTTGATAGAGAGAAGGGGCTCGGTCCGGGGATAATTCGCCGCTCGGTGAGTGAACCCGGCGAGCTCAGGGACGAGCGGGAGAGAATGACCGGATAACGTCAACAAATCCTTGGGGAAACTGCTTGTTATCCGCAACACTTGGGGTTTTTAGAAACATGGCCCTGTGATTTATTATAAAACCCGGGGAATTCTCTAGTTGGGGAAGTCCTCGGAGTTCTAGCTATAGACGACCGACGAAGCCCTCGGGGGGGGGGGGACCGAGCCTCTGCGATCTGCCCGTGGGCCGCCGCTCGCCTACGCTACCACGAGCCTACCGGGTCCGAAAGAAGGTGAGTAGATATTCGGGTTGTAGATATTCAATATTATACTTCGTAAACTTGGTCTTTGTCGCGCCGCTACGGCCGCCCACTTAAACCCTCACCCTTGAACCGACTTCATGGAGGCTCCCTGGTTCGGGCATGGCTCCCCCCCCCCCATCACTGAATATTCCACCGTCTTTGAGGACCAAAAACAAGTCGTGACGAACGGGGCGAGGTGGATAGTGGTCCTGCATCTCGACATACAGACCCTCAAAACCTAGGCCCCCATCCTCCAGGAGGCATGGAGGACACTCAACACCTCCCTCCACTCAACGGCTAATCTCACTGAGGAGTGGCCGAGTGGAGGTGGGTAAAAAAGTATCTACTTGATACTTTGTCACTGATTCTTCAATGTACCTAGTAGTATCAACTGATACTGCCCGATTGAACCGAGTACTTTTGTATCAAGTACCAATATCAACTAAGAGTTCTCCTCTCCCCACGAGCCCACGAATGACTTTATACCCAAGCGGAAAGCGGAGGTATTTCGCAGTTAATTGTTGTTTCTCTATCCACCGAATGATGGCACCAACAAACGGGTACTTTTTAGCCAATGAGAGAGCATGAAGTTAGTTAACTGGGTACTTTCCAACCAACAGCAAAGCAAGATGAGTATCTGATACAATTGTACTCGCTTGTACTTGGTTTTGCTTCCTTTCAGTCACAATTTGAGTAGATAACGGAGTGGGTACATATTAATCATTGTTGAGTGACAGGGATAGAAATAACGGGCATATCAGCGTTAAGACGTAACATTTCTCCTTTTAATCAACCCTTGAACTTACTTATTACAAAAATTGTATGTACACGTTTGCCATTCGTTCTTTTTCTTTCGAAAATGATTTTATAAATATACCTACCCAATGAAGATATTTGATATCAACCCAAGATGTGAAACCGTTGTACTCAAAACTAAATAATCTAGAATTCTAGAGTACCTACAGCAGTTGGATTTTATTTTCAAGACTTTTTGACTCCCCCCCCCCCCATGTACCTGATACTAAAAGTACCCGGTAAAAGTATCTGATATTTTAAAGTATCATTTTCAAGTAGTACCTGATACCGAAAAAATCTGTCACTACCCACCTCTAGCTGGCCGAGCTTACCCCTCCGAATGAACCGGCTAAACGCCACCGTCACGACATATGCGACGACGCTCTCCACGCTGACAGATTTCATCCCACGGCACCGGGTGACAAGAGGGCTGGCAAACCTGGGAGGACCCGCCCTCAAGTTCCTCTTCGGGACACCCGACGCCGACGATCTCGATTCCATCAATGCCCGTCTGGCCACCATCCTGGACGGTGCACTCCACGACGCGCGAGCACAACTTCGTGTACTGGCAAACGTTGAGGACACCGTCGAAACTACGGTCACCGCGCTCCACGGGCTCATAACTCGAGTTATATTGAGAAATATTCCGTCTATTACCATATTTGGTCACTAAACTTCTAGATCCTTCCCAAGCCTATAAACTTTCCAGGAATTGTTTTCCTCTTCATCTAGACTCCGCCCACCTTTATTGTTCAGTTTAGTTCAGCTACAGTCGCGACCGAGTGATATTGTGGTTAATAAAAGTTCTCTTTCAGTGTAGAAATGAACTTTGTTTGTGAAAATAAAATCTTATTTTAAAAACCTAAAGTGGTCGACGATTAATTCAACTGTCGGACCAGTCACCTCTTCAAACAGATCACCGATGCAATTGTCATAGTGACGTACGCCATCGACCTGCTGCACCGTGGACCTGTGGCACGGGAAGGCATACTCGTGTGACACCATGATCATGCACCACTTACCCACGCCCCAGCTGACCCCAACAATGAATGGGTGGCTGTACAGCGTCGACCAACCCATTCAACTAACCCTCCGTTGTACAGCGAGCGGCGGACAACCTAATACGACAGCCATCACGTTACGCGGAACGGGTCACCTACCAGAAACGGCAGGGTGTGAACTCCATGCCATGGGTGTCTACGTGGGGGCTAGCGTCGATGGAATCGTCCATGTGAACTCCCCGGTGGGTAAATTGCACGCACCCACCCTAATAATGCCCCTCGTCGAGAGCCACCTGCAGCGGCTGGCCGACTTGGACCTCGACGAACTCCTGCCACTTCTCCCCAAAGGAACTATAGCCACGGCAGCGGCAATCTCACTTGTACAGCACCACGTGGCTCGACGCCACCTTGTCGTAACAAGCACGGCAGGTGGGGTGACGGTGATAATTGCCGCGGCTACCATATTAACGCTGGCATGGTACCTTCGCCTCCTGAAGACGAAGGATTTAACCTAACTACCACACGATACTTCCATGTTCCCGTTTTTCGCGTACATCAATGAAAGCGTAAAACAAAAAAATACTACTATTAATAATACTAGAAATAGTAATAATAATAAAATAATAATTGTTATAATAATAATAAACAAGCTCGGTACTCGAGTGCTCTGCCGGAATATGGGTCAATTTGCACTGCAGAGCTATATGCAATCCATAATGCCTTAAACTTTTGCATAAATGAGCATTACAACAAAGTACTCATTGTTACGGACTCTCTTAGTTCGCTACAGGGTTTAAAGAATAAATTTACGTCGTATGACATGGTAACTCGATGTGCTAGCCAAACAAGGCAAGGACATACGTTTCTTGTGGGTCCCGAGCCATGTAGGAATCGAAGGGAATGAAGTGGCTGACCGATTAGCGGGACATGCCGCAGAGAGTGGAAATGTTAGTTTGGCGATGCCAGTTAGGATAGAGGATGGGAAATTGAGTATAAAAAGAGCAGTTTGGGATAAATGGAAGGGAGAATGGAATGGTAAAGCGACCCAATTAAGAGAGGTAATCAGCGATCCTGACCAAATCCAATGTCCCATCCTCCTAAATCGAGGTGAAGCTATAAAAATAGTACGCCTGCAAACAGGGCACAGCAGAATGACCCACTCATACCACCTCACAAATACAAGAAGACCGACGTGCGTACAGTGCAACTGCACTCTCACGATCAAACACGTAATTATGGATTGCCCTTGGCATGAAGCAGAGAGGAGGCAGTGCTTCTCACAACCGATGCCCGAATTTAGGGAACTGATGGTTCTGACTGACAATCAAAAGAAATTATTCGGTTTCTTAAAAAGAATAGGCGTCTTTAAAGTGATTCAATTTGAATCACTAGAGTACCTGTTGGATTAGAAAGCAAGACAGAAGCATGAATTGTATCGGGTGATAGAGAGGATAATTTCATACGGAATCTTATCAAAGAGATGAAAAAAGAGTATGAGATGCCTACCATGTTTTAGCTTAATATTATTTTGTTTTCAAATCCGTGTAAGTTCCGTGAGGTAGCTAGAAGAATATTTTGCTCGACGAAGTACCTTAAATCCTTCATTAGATAGGTTGTTATACAATTGAGGCACATACAATATGAATAATTCCAGAAACAAAACACGCACTCAAAAGGAGATTGAGTCTTATTGAGTTATGTTGTCACACCGATGTTCTGTAAAGGAGTTTTCAAATACGGAGGATCATTCGTCAACTGAATTACCAAAGTAAAGGTAAATAAATAGATAAAAGTGACGTCAGTTGTGTGGCCAACATTACAACACAAAATAGCCGAGCATGAAATATAGTACATCACTATAGCTGTTCGCAGACCAACTATTAAGAGAATTTGATTTTTAGTGATGAGAGTGTGATGATTGTTTTCGGACTTGTGTAGAGGTAACGACCTGAGAAAAGATAACAGTCGAAGAGAATTACCTTTTTTCGCCCCGTTGTCGTCCACTCAACTGAAACCCCTTAATAATTCGATTGAACTAATCAAATTGTACAATTCGAACGATAGATGAAAATTAGGCACAATAGAATTGTGCCATAAGTAGAAATGTATCATATATAGCAAATTGAGCAGGCCAGAATGCTTGTTAGAGGTTTTGGATCGTGAAAAATATGCATTATGAGCAAGGCGATATTCATTTTATGAATCATATTTGCCCTCATAACAGAAAAAGGTCTGAGAAGGGGGGGGGGACTACACACGTAGAGATGACCGGCCAAAAAGTCCACGCGCCGCCACTGGTGAACAGGGCTTAACACACACACGAATGCTACTGAGAATTCATCTGGCTATTTATTATACGTTGCCCGGAGAATGTATTCATATATGCACAACTTATATGTTACGGGCAATGTGACAAAAAAAAGGCGGAAATCGGTCCATCCTGGCACAAACAAAGCCCGTGGCCCGCTAATAACTTTCAGAGAAACGAAGCCTCGATCTGAAATTTGTCTTGAAAGTTTCTTCTTGGTAAACATTTCGTCTTTTCCTCTCTCTCCTTTCACCTTATTCCTAGGTCTTGAGCGTTGGAGCACCCTACAGTGTTCGAGACTCTAGGTCTCGGTATCAGTGCAGTGCACCACTACAAAACTGGAAGTGAAAGGGGTTTGTTTTCGGCAACGTTGTAGTCAATTCGCATGGAAATTGAACGAGAAATCTTAACAAAATAGTTACAAAATTCCAGGACCAATTGTTTCGAAGTTAATACCGAAAATATTATTCCGCTACGGGGAGAACATGCCTGGGAAATGATTTACCTTCAAAACAAAGGTCATATTCGCGTTTTTCATGCCAAGAAACAACTAGATTTAGATTACTATGTAAATCTGTGGCAAATAATTTTTGACGTAGTCACGCCAAATCCTTCTCCTCCCACAATTTTCTCTTAATCTCAGTTTTTTTCGGGTACAAATATTTGCAATTAAGATACAAAGGGGCTCTAGAGGCCCTTTTTTGCAATTTCGACTGTCATTTTTTGCTACTGATCCTTATGCGCTAAAAACGACGATTTTGGCCACAAAAAAAGTTGCATTTTTTCGGCAATCTTGTGATTAATTCGCAAGGAAATTTATCGAGGAATCCGAAAAAAATATAAAAAAATTCTGGAATCACTTGTTCTGAAGTTATATCCAAAAACGACATTTCGGTACGGGGAGAACATGTCCGATAAATGATTTTTTCTCAAAACAAAGGCCAGATTTGTCCTTCTCATATTAAGAAATAGCCAGGTTTTCATTTTCATGCAATTTATCGAAAAAAAAAAGCGACAGACCGACGGCATGCCGAAAACCACTTTTTTCAACTTTTCTGAGGTCGTACATTATGAATGTGATGTCAGCTCGGACTCGTTTTTTTTCACGAACACCACACTTCCATTCCCGTAGAGAACATGGAAGTCAAAGAGCTCCGATTTTTTTGGGCGTAAATGCTAATGCCACCCTCGACCCTCATGGAATTGAAGGAAGCCAAATCTGGGTGAAAATTGTAAAAATGTTTGGCCTCTTGTGTCTCAGCTTTCGTTTTAATTAGTTCTTATTTTATTTGTTTACGCGAGAAGCTTAACAATTCCCCCCACTCCATTCCAGAGTGTAATATTTGCCAAAAATAATGAGCTATTGGGCATTTTCTACTTATTGGTGGTGTTGAAGAATCAATTGGCGGGCAATCAAATTTGTTTCTTCTTTTCGTTCCGTCAACTGCCCTTTGACCATTTTCTTTTGATTCCTTTTTTCCCCAGCTCGTTCCTTTCCCTCTCATCAGTATTGTCTCGTCCTCGTATGCCTCACCGCTACCTACCGAACCCACTCTTCGTTGACACCTCAAATCCATGTACAACACACTGAATTAACTGTAATAACTATAAAAGTGTGCCGTACCCACCGGTCGGGTGATCGACGCCACAGCAGTACACAAGTATCTCGATATTTTAAGCTAATTCAAGTGTGCCTCATCCGGGAGGCCGACATCGGGGACATATTTAGGTGGACTGTTATCTACCCCCATCCCATGCAATCCTATGCAAATCGTGATAAGGTAACCCTTGTGTAACCTATACCTACATAAACAAAGTTGGTCCGGACTCCCTCATCCTCTCTGGTACTCCCTTCCCTCTCCTCCTCATAAGTCAAACCGCTTACCCCCTAACAGGCGGGGGAAAACGACAAAACTGCAGAAACTAAAAAAAAAAAAAAAATTGTAGATCTGGCAACTCTGAATGTGACCCGCCTGGCCCGAAAGCAACATCGGAATGAGAACGCCTCCGAGCACGCGAACGAAAGAAGTATAGTTCATAGTCATAAGGTTTAGTATTGAAAATAACGACATTGTAGGAATAGGAACTTGGATGTATTTGCTTCTTTTCTTTAAATAGAAAAAATAAAATGAAAAAAAATCGTTCCCTCTGACAAAGAAGGGACGAGGGAAACGTGAGACACGAAGAAAATAAAAAAAGGAAATAAGAATTCGTTAAATGAAAATAGAAATGCGATATTGTCGATAGAAAGGGGGTGGGCATCGCGCTTTGTTAGGCGAAATGCATACTGATAAAAAGATGAAGTGACACGAGAACGAGACGTGAAAAATCGAAAATTTTCTGTCCCCCTTGAAAACATCCAACCCATTGTCTGCAATAATAGCAAGCTGGGTATTTTCGAGGGAAATTCATTAATTCGCACTCATATAAAAATTAGAAATGCAAGCTGGGACATTTTTCTAGGGAAAACAAAACGTGCAAACTCTACAGTTACAAGAAAAAGTAGTTAGTTCGGTGCTTGATTTCCTTTGACATTATACATGTAATATCCCTCGTGCTCAGTTTGATCATATTACGAAACCCTCGGAACATATTCCATGCTCCCGTATAGAGAAAGGAAGTGTGGTGTTTGTAGAAAAAATCAAGTTTGAGCTACAGATGAGATACACAACCTCAGAAAGGATGAACAAATTATTTTCGGCAATCCATCGGTCGCTTTCCCCCGATAAATTGCATGAAAATGGAAAGCTAGTTAATTCTTGGTGTGAGCAACGTAAATCTGGCCTTTGTTTAGGGGAAAAACCTCCAGTAATAACCATGCAGGCCTGAGAATCCTTTAATCTCTTTCGTAGTACTGGGAATGAGGAAGTAACATAAAAAATAAAAATCGCTGGAAACTTTTTTTTTTTTCGCAAGAAAATGACTAAATATGACCAGGAATTGAATATTACTGCGTAAAGGACTGATTTCGATTTATAGCGAAATAATAAAACTTGGTAATTTGTTTTATTACCTTGAACGGCGTCTGTGACTCGTGACGTAGTTAAGGGGTTGGGACCCCTCCGAAACCCCCCGCATCGTGGCTGTTATCATGTCTTCCCTCTTGTCCAATCCATCATCTTAAGTCCTATTATTTGATTTGTGGGAAGCTATTGTGAAGGTCATGCGAATGCTGTTATTACGTCATCAGTCTATCTAGCCTATTTCAAATGGGCTCCGCAACCCAATTTTTTAAAAAATTAAAAACAAAATGTAGGGCCTGATTTTATTTGAACGGATCGTGTTTTCATGAGTTTTGGTACCCAGGCTATCACGACAGCATGATTTTTGAAAAAGTGTTACTCCCTCATTGAGTTTTCCTGAATGGATTTTATTTTCTCCGGATTCGGTTTCGGACATTTTTGGGAGTTACTAGGCGACCCAAGAAAGGCCACTTCCTTTTTCGTGAATTCGGACTTTTCGCGTTGTACCTACTTTCAAACTGACATCTCTTAATCTTTCAAATACCTTTCTTAGATGCTCTAAATGTCCCTGTAAACTGGTGCTATATACAATTATATCATCCAGATATACGGCGCGATGTTCATTTTGTATATCCACGAAGAACATTGTCCATTACGCGTTGAAATGTCGGTTGAAATGACTTAAAAAGTCCCAATGGGCTTGCTCCGTGGAGAAAGCGACCTTCGGGATGCTTTGTTCGTCAATTTCGATTTGGTGAAATCTGGACGGCAAAAATCTATCGTGCTAAAATATTGCGCTTTGCCTAACTTATCTGAAAGGTCAGAAATAAGTGGTAATGGGTAATTATCATCAATAGTTTTCAAGTTTAAGGATCTAAAGACTATAATTCTAAAGTTGCGCTTCCCCGAAGCGTCCATTTTTTTGGGGACAGTCCACAAAGGAGAGTTCCAGGGTGAGTTTGATGGTTGTATACTTTTTTGCTTGGCCATGTCCTCAATCTGTCTAGCTACTTCTTCCTTATAAATTTGAGGGTAGCGATAAGACTCAGTGTACGCGGGGATTTTCATCCACCGTTCTTATGGTGTTTCACCTTCTTCGTAAAAGTTAAAGGCTGGTTTTCAGAGTGGAAAATTCTTTCACAAGTTTTACTATTCCTGGTTTTTCTTCCTGGTTCATATGACCTGTACTCATTTTTTCCAGGTCAAACTTGAAGGTTTGATCAAAAACGATTGTAATCCAATTTTGGTTTATTATTCATTTTGAATAATACACCTGTTTTCGGTTAGAAAAACTGGTAGGTAGTATTGATACACTACCGAAAGTTTTTGACGTGAAACGTCTTTTTTGTTTGGGAAGAATTTATTATGTACAAAAGAGAACGACCATACTTTTTCACACTCGAGCGCGTGAGTTTTAAAATCCTTTCTCTCGTGCTTAATACCTATTAACCAGGGGTGAAATCGGCCCGATCCGGTCCGATCTTTCGATAAAGACCGGACCGGACCGAAAAATGATAACGTCTGAACCGAACCGAAGACCGGACCGGACCGGAAAAAAGGACTTGGACCGGACCGGACCGAAAAGGACCGATTTTATTTTGAGTCTTAAATAAAATATAGCTAGAAAACTTTCACGAAATAATAATTAGAAACGAAGTATATAATAGTATATTATATATCGAGGGAGTAAAGACGTGGCTTATTTTCTGAGAGACAAGTCTCGCTTCGCTCGGGCTGTAATGTCTCGAGGAAAATAAACGGATTTACTCCAAAGTTATATACATAACTTTATGTACAACCGGAAAAGCGGAATCAATGGAAATTCCGAGATAATAATTAGGAAAGCGGGTACGCAACAGAACAGTTAGCGTTATCTCGCTGCTCGTCGTAATACATCGCTCAACTGCTCAAGTGAAGGAGGTTTGAATTGATAGAAGGGCGGTGTCGTGTGGGTGAATCGTTCGCAAGACAACAGAAAATATACAGGGTGGTCGGTTTTGAGTAGCAAAAAAAAAATTGGGTAATAGTACACCAAAAATGGGATAAAAAAGTCCTATTCGGATAGTGGCCTATCTCTTTTTTTTTCGAGTAATGATTTTTTTAGTGATTTTTAGGCGCAACTGTATTTTTCGCCGAATAGCTGTTATTTCTCAGCTTCTACTTCACTTTTTTCCAAAAGTGATGGCAGTTTCGTAATCTACGGAAAATTTTCTACGTGATGAACGCAAAATCAATATTCTAAATGGTCAAAAACGCCTAAAAACGTAACGTATTCGTTGCGTTAATGCAAAAAAACCAATACTTTGACTTCACAAAACAATTTACTGTGTCACCAAAAATAGCTTCACACGTTGTCAAACGACGTAAAAACTTCTCTGTTTTTCCAGCTTTCCAACGGTGTACTCGAAAGTAGAATTATCTCCCTCCTTTGACGAGAAATTTCGAAAAGAAGCGAAAAAGTCATACATTTTGGGCTAAAAATGTGAGTAATAACAGGTGCGAAAATTCATTTGTTTGGCTCTCTTTCTTGAGAAATCCAAGCGCTGGCACAGAAAAAATTAAAATGTATTGCGTTTGAAGAATAAACAACAAACAAACAAATTAATTAATAATTTGGACGACGAGGTGTGCGAATTTAGGGCGTCTGCTGGTTTTTTATTTTTTTATTTTGTTTTTATGTGTTGGACATGGTCCATGAACACCCTCACATTAGCAACGCCGAAGATGTCGACGGAACTTGCAATTCCACGATGGAAACTCAAGTTCCGTCGACATCTTCGGCTGCTAATGTGAGGGTATAAAAGAGGATAAAAATAAAAAACCAGCAGACGCCCTAAATTCGCACACCTCTTCGTCCATTTCATTAACTTTTGTATTAGTTGTTTATTCTTCAAATGCAATATTATTTTAATTTTTCTTGTGCCAGAGCTTGGTTTTCTCAAGAAAGAGAGCAAAACAAATGAATTTTCGCACCTGTTATTATTCACATTTTTAGCCCAAAATGTATGACTTTTTCGCTTCTTTTCGAATTTTCTCGTCAAAGGAGGAAGATAATTCAACTTTCGAGTACACCGTTGGAAAGCTGGGAAAACGGAGAAGTTTTTATGACGTTTGACAACGTGTGAAGCAATTTTTGGTGACACAGTAAATTGTTTTATGAAGTCAAATTCTTGTTTTTTTTTTTTTTTGCATTAACGCAACGAAACGTTACGTTTTTAGGCGTTTTTGACCATTTAGAATATTGATTTTGCTATTTTCCCATAGCAAATGTTCCGTAGATTACGAAACTGTCATTACTTTTGAAAAAAAGTGAAGTAGAAGCTGAGAAATAACTGTTTTTCGTTGAAAAATACAGTTGCGCCTAAAAATCACTAAAAAAATTATTACTCAAAAACAAAAAGAGATAGGCCACTATCCGAATAGGACTTTTTTATCCCATTTTTGGTGTACTATTACCCAATTTTTTTTTTGCTACTCAAAACCGACCACCCTGTATTTGTACGTTGAATTATTTAAATGAACAATGTAGGTAAAGGCGCGTTTACATGGTTTAATCTTATTGCTCAATTTCATGGATTCAATTAAATTGAAACATGTAAACATTTGTACTTATCATAATCTTGCTCTATCAAATTGCCTGAGCCATTCAATGAAATTAATTCCATCATATTGAGCAACAAGATTAAACCGTGTAAACGGGTGTAAGTAATTCTTTTTGGTCAATTTTTATATTGATTCGGCAATTGTTGCAATTTGAAATTGTAATTTACTTCTTTCGGGGTGACATACAGTAAGTGTTCTTCTTCGGGTTTTCAGCTACGTATTTGTACTTTGTGCTGGGCCCCCGTCCCCGGTAAGTCGTCGGCCCCTGGAATTCTTCTTGCGGTTCACTCTTTACTTTTCATGGAGTTTTCAACGTACCCTTCGGCAACGCTGGACGCTAGACTTCCAATCTCCGTGACTCTTCAGAGCGAGGAGGTCGCCGCCCGAATTTATGGCGTGCCGGCGTTCACAACAAGACAAATGAAAAAAAGCCAGGGGAGCGGAATGCAGAGTAGCCAACATCATTCAAGTAAATCACTCTACAAAATCAGTATTTCTTGTCTTTCATAGTTGGTAACAATGACCTTTACTCCCGAAAGATGAGGGAATAAAGCTGGTGACTTTTTTACTCCCTAGGGAGTAATAGGCAGGCTTAGCATAAAATTTTGAAATTGATAAGGACTGCTTTATCTCCGGGTTGTACATAAAAGTAATTATCCTAGCTGTATGCATTTCGTGTGCTATTCAACCCAAGAATGCTTCACTTTTGAAGGGAAGAAATTTACAGCATGTTTACATCCGATCCAAAAGTGGGGGTAACAATGGAATTGCCCCTAATAGGCTAGTAGAGCTAGTCAAATCGCTGAAAAGTGAAAACTGGTATGAAGAGGGTGGATATGGATATAAGTAGGTTTTATTCTGTGGGAGGGTTTTCGATATCACCCCTCCTCTTTAAAAGGTCTCCGATCCGCCCTTTGATGGTTGTGTACGTCTCGGCATTCCATTGGAGGATAGTAAGATAATAATTTCTCGTAAAATCAAGCACCACTAAAAATGTATTTATATTTATATTTCCGAAAATATGAAAGATATGATCTTCGCGACAATTTTCCTTTAAACTAGACCATAAGGCCCATCAACAGGATTTTTTTCAGAATTGTATCTCACGTATTTTCTGATTTAGAGGGGGGGACATGTCATGTCGTCACGTCTGACGTCATTACCTCGTCCATTTTTGACTTAAAAATACATTTGTGATCCTTGGACCAAGCTCTTCCCAATGACACCCTACTCGTCTTGTTCTTTTAATGCCCCCACTTTCTTCGTCACCCCGGAGTGGGGGAAAATAAAAATGCATTTTTTATTATTGAACTTGAATGTCCTTCACTCATCACACAAGTATGCAAAATTTCAAATTGCTAACACATTTCAGTGCTGAGATATTTGAGCGTTTCACTTCAACGCTTGTCGTTACACCCCATAGCCATTTTAAAGACGTTTCACGTCAAAAAGATTTAAGGAGAATTGCATTTCCTTTTCATCTAAAAGTATTATTTTTTCCGCCTCAAAACTGTTGGCAACAAAACTCATCCTCACTTTCACTTGGGTTTGTGATAATAACGTGAGCCGTGTGGTTTTGAACATTAGACACTCAGGAATTTCCAGCTTCAGCTTGCCTCCTATTTTTGCAGTACAGCCTCTCCTTCCCTTATATTTTTTATTTCTATTCGGATTGGTTTCCTTACTCAAGGTTCAATAACATAATTCTCAGAAATGAAACTCGCAGGTTGCGCGGGTCACGTCTTGTCTTGGTAGTATTATTTTGCACTGACCGTGCTAAAAAGTATTCCGCTACGGCGGGATTTATTCAAATTTTCGCCGCGCTTGCTTTTCTTACCGTTTCTAAAAATATTTCAAGTTTAGATTAAGGAAAAATATGGAGGGTAGTATTGATACACTACCGTAAGTTTTTAACGTGAAACGTCTTTTTTGTTTGGGAAGAATAGTTATTTATTATACAAATGAGAAAAACCATACTTTTCCACAATTGAGCGCGAGAGTTTTAAAATGCTTTTCTCTCGTGCGTTGTAGGAATACCTATTCCTATAATCCTTAATACCTATAATCCAGTCAAATGGTGTCCAAAATTGCTCTGGGGTGAGAACATTTGGAAAACTTGGGATTACTTTTGATTTTTATGTTTTTTGGGGTGCTGAATCCGAATCTGAACTTTTCCAACAAAATTTCTTGTTTCGTTTTGTGATATTAGCGAAAAACGGTGAAGTCTCTTTCCACGTACATCTACCATTTGACTGTATTATAATGCCCGGATTAATTTTTTTATTTAACCCTCCAATTCCCATGCTCAAGGTTGTAACAAAAATTTCGAATTTCCGTTATTTTCTGATCGTGTTGGACTAAAATGAGACAGAATAAATAAACTTGTATTTTTATTGTGTGGAGGGGGGGAGATATGGTGCCGCACCCTGCAGGGTGCACCGGGATGCGCTATCACTCCTGCGTGATCAAGGCACTAGGATTTAGTACGATTTTCATGCGTTATGGACATGAATAAAGAAATAAACAATTATTGCGAACATAAAGATAGATGAAAAACGTTCAATGGATTTTTTAAATTAGTAAAAATAATGGACGTGAACCACAACACTAGAAGTCTGGCACATTTTTCGCCGGTTTTTGTGACACAACCTGCACCTTCTTCGCGTTCATGCACTTATTTCGTGGCTCAGGTCAGTTGTATGACCCGATGGCTTGCGTAAAAAAAACATGAGGAGAATGCATCGACGTGGCGTGCTTTTGAGGACTGAGGGTTCCCTCTTTGAAGCAATATGCCTGGACGACGGTTCGTCGGAACTGGGCATTGTTAAAGGAGGGTAATTTGTATTGGCCTTCTTTATCCCCTGCCATCCGTTTCGGCAGGGTGCATCTACTTTGAAAAGGAATAAAGGGTACCATCACTTTTTACCCATGAGAGAACACCACAAGGAGGCAAGATTCTCATCACATATGTCCACTACTATACCATGAAACGATTGTTTCTGGGATGTTGATTTTTTTGTTGGTGTTATTGACAAACCCGATTCTCTTCACTCTGGTAACTGGGGTTGCTCCATGACAGTAACTAAATCTGTCTTCACAAGCCTTGTGCTAAGCGTCCGTGGAGTTTATGCAGCCAAACATAATTATATTTACTCCCTGAAAAATGATGCATTTTGATAGGTTGCATAGACTCCACAGACGCATATAGCACAGAGCTCGGGCACAGTTTTCTTGATACAAGCGAGCTTCAAATTGAATCGGCAAGACTTCAGTTGGAATTACCCTTACCAACATCTAAACTGTCACCAACATCTTTTGGTTGCCAGTTCACGCAGAAGAAACATACCGGTGAAAAGCGTGTAGATACCTACTAGTGAAAGGTTATCTATAATAATGAACTCCGGTAATAGGACTCTTCGAAGATGGTAAACGTGGTACCGTTTCAAGAACAAGATCTGCACTCAGCACCTAGTCCAAATTCTTCATGATGTGGGAGCTTCCCTCCCACCACCATCATTCATCCGTGTGATCTCTCATCCTGATGCAACCTCTTTACATTCGAATAATACGAGGTAGCTGCCCTGGGTAGCCATGGCCCATAGATTGTACCCAAATCTTATGAGATTCCCTTTTATATGTGTTGCTTGCTGCCGTGTCTCCCGCAGCACAAGACAATCGATAAGTCAACAGAATCGTGAGATGATAATACACATGATAAAATTCTCTTTGAGAAGGGAATATTTCTATATCATTATTGAAATATTCCCTTATCTTGGCAACTAGCAAAGCCGGATTTGGTGTAAGATCCACAACGAAAATCTCTTCAATATTCTCTTCAACATGGTAACACGACGAACACAGCAAAAAACCATAAACATAACAATGTCATGGTAAGGTAGAATTAGTACGAATGACACTATACATTTCTAAACGTGAGAATCGGACATTATAACACCTCGCGTTGTGGTCAAGTATGGTAACATTTCCCAGTGCACCCTGTAGGGTGCAACAAATTTTGAACACCCACAGCATAAAAGCCAAAACAAATATTTGAACACAGTTCCGTAGTTTCCTTTCAAAGACAACCTAAAAGTTGTAAAATGAAAAACAAATTGAGTTACGAATTTTTTTTTTCGGCATGGCAAGTAATAAATCAGGAAGATCCCAATTACTCGGCAAGAACACTGAACTAACTTGCTCTATGATCATATAAAATTCATTTGAGTTATTGAAAAGAGGTTCTGTATTTTTTTCTTTATAGGGCATACAGTCAGAAGATCTTACGCCATTCGGCGAAGTCGCTTTTATAATTTTTAGAGCCATATGAAAAGGCGCACCCTGGAGGGTGCATTGGGAACTGGAGGGTTAAAGAATAAAAGTGATGCAAACAATCCACTAAAGCGTCTGGCATCAATACAAACAATTGAGGAAAAAAAAAAGAGTTCGTGCCGTGCGGGGAACAGCGAGCGCCCGAAAAAAAGAAGAGAACAATCATGGTAAGAGGGGATGAAGCAGCGGAGGGCTCCTCACTTCAGCAGTCAGCACTTCACTCGTCCACTCGTCACTCACCAACACACACCCACTCCTACCACTCCGAGCTCCGAGGCACCTCCTTGCCCCGTTGTCGTCCAACGACCAGTTACCAACACGCCACGGTTCTTTGTTTCTTTATATTCCTGTTTTACGGCTAGATAATTTTTTCGAATTACTCTGTAACTACTCGCCCGTTATTTCTCAAAATTGGAGGACAGTAAGATAATATCTTTTGTAATGCACTACTCAAATTTCATTTGAAAAATATGAGCTGTTTGCCCAACGGACAGTTACGAAAAAAATGCCGCTGATCGCTAATAACTCGAGAAATACGAACACAATGAAATTTGAACTTGGAGGATAGTTTTCTTATAGTTTGTAGATGGTCTCCCATGAATTTGAATGAAATCGGCCCAGCAGTTTCTCGGAAAATCAAGCACCAGTAAAAATGTATTTATATTTATATTTCCGAAAATGTGAAAGATATGTTTTTCGCGACAATTTTCAATTAAACCCATCCATTCCCATTCCATTGTCCATTATTAGGCCATAAGGCCTATCAACAGGATTTTTTTCAAAATTTTATCTCACGTATTTTCTGATATTGACGGGGGGTGGACAGGTCATGTCGTCACGTCTGACGTCATTACTTCGTACATGTTTGACTTAAAAATGTGAAATAAATACATTTGTGATCCTTGGACCAAGCTCTTTCCAATGACACCCCACTCAACGGGATAATTTAATTTTTTTTTTAAAGCCCCCACTTTCTTCGTCGCCCAGGAGTGGGGGAAAATAAAAATTCATTTTTTATTATTGAACTTGAATGTCCTTCATTCGACACCCAAGCATGCAAAATTTCAAATGGCTAACACATTTCAGTGCTGAGATATTTGAGCGTTTCACTTCAACGCTTGTCGTTACACTTCATAGGCATTTTAAAGACGTTTCACGTCAAAAAATTATATACAGGAGCTCATTTAGGTTTTACCCTAGATTCATCAAGTTGTAGGTGGGCAACTGTATGATCCCACCCCTAAAATGGTCAAACTGACGATTCATGCCTTGAAAATAGCCCTATCAATTTCGCTGAATTTATCACCAATTACCCTTCTGGAATTTTGCAGGACTTGCTTGCTAAAACAACTAATTTCGGTGGTTTTGCTAACGAAAAGCCATTTCGAGGGTTTCGCTTTCTGAAAATTGAGAACACGTTCTGAACCGTGGCTAAAATTGAAGAAAAAAAAATTCTAATGCTCTGCTAAATTCGTGGTGTTGGCCCGAACATTAGATGTTTTAAGTTTGTGTGGAGGACCCCTCGATACTTCCATGTTCCCGTCGTTCCCTTACATCATGCCTTTCACACGAAACAATTCCGTTACGGGTGATTAATCGTCAAACTTCACCCATCAAGATTAATTAATTTGCCCTGGCCTGCCCTGAAGTTCTGTTCTCATAAAAATGTCAAAGTTCCAAAATTTGCTGGACAGAGCTCTATTTCTCAATATTCATCCCACATCAACGATTGATGCAATAATAACACACACAAATTCTAACGACGTGACGAATAAAGAATTTTGTACCCTAGTAGTTCTCTTAAACGGTAACTATAAATTTCAAATATTCAACAGGATCAATGAATGAAATAATGGACAAAATTTGATCAGTAAGACCCTCGTTAAAACTCAAAATAATCGAAGAGAAACGCGTCTTCGAATTCATCCTCGTTAATTAAAAAAAAAGTCATTTAAAAATAACCAAATTGAATTTCGAAAAAATGGCCAGTTCATTGATGGGGAATTTTATTGTGGCCATTTTAAACCACCATGAGAGGATATCGGACTGAAATCCTGGGAAGAGATAGGTTTTGGGGCAAAAAATAGTTGAAACGCATTCCAACCCGTAGCAACTGTGCCGCTCAACAAATCTTATTCAAATTTTAGCAGCGTCTTCTAGGAACCTAGATGACGATTTTGAACGATCGATCATCAAAGTTTGTGATATTCTCTTGGAATTATAAGGACCAACCATTTTTACTTCGAGCACATTTGTTGTATCTTCCGTCATCGCTCAACCAATCGTTTTCAAATTTTACGGTGTACATCTAGAGATGAAGACACAACTTTTGAGCCATCATTCGTCCAGATCTGTCGAGAATAAAGTGGACGACGGACGACAGACGCCATACTGAAAATCGAGATTTAGGCCTTTTCTGGGTCTAGGAACACGAATCGGGTGTCAGCTAAACAAAATTTTTTTTTTTGCCATTACCAAATTTCCTTCTCTACGGGAACATGGAAGTAAAAAGTACTTCACTTTGATCATTGACTTGTTCGTTATTTTCTTCTTTCGCATCATGCTGGTGAAAGTTTGTGTTACGGGTGGACACAGACATTGTAGTTGGTGTGTAGGTACTAATGCATTGGAGTTGGTGTGTGCTGGTGGTTAAATGACTGTTGTTTTTGTTGGGGAAAACTCCTGGTTTGAAATTTCTGTGTATAATTGAAGAAACTTTGATTGTTTCCACTAGAGTAGGAGGTTGATGGACCGACGGGATTCGGGCTGAACTTCCCCACACTGGTGTTCATTATTGTTCCCTGCCCCTTATATTAATCTGATTGATTGGAACCTTTATTGAAATTGGATGATGCGTCTTTTTTATACGACCTAACCTCATAATATTACAACTCTTTAGTTAATATACCTAGGTCTTGACTTAAATTTTCCGCTTGTTTCGCCCTCAAATCTGAACCATACGGGTCTCACAATTAAGCAAAAAATACCCGAAGACCCAGGTCACGCAGTAAGTCTAATAATTGGGACCAAGCGCATGTGTATTTATATGCGAACTAATAAACGCACTAATTTTTGAACTTTATCGTAAAATTGGAATCGGTTTTCATTTGGAAAATGGTTTAAATTAAAACTATTTTATGAACGGGTCTCTTCGATCGCCATACGCCCGTAAGAGAGCTTCCTTAAGGGGGGGGGGGGTTTCAGGCGGGTTTCCTCGACCCCTTCCTAGTCACCCCTCGCCCAAACTTCGCACATAAATTTTGGCTCCATTTCTGCACCAATATTCGATTTCAAAGTCTTATTTTAATCTTCAGGAAGTTCTACAGTGACGTTAGATCTTGCTTTTCCAAATTTCATTTCTGAAATAACCTTAAAACACATTTGAATTCTAAAGTGTTTTGGAGTTATTTTAGGGAAAAAATTTGAAAAAGCAAGATCTAACGTCACTGTAGAACTTCCTGAAGATTAAAATAAGACTTTGAAAACGAGTATTGCTGCAGAAATGGAGCTAAAATTTATGTGCGAAGTTTTGGCAAGGGGTGACAAGGAAGGGGTCGAGGAAACCCGCCTGTGCGTGCCCACCTTAAGCGTGCCCCAATTTGTGATGGAGTTTGAAAAAAACCAAGTTCGGCCGCCGGGCCTTGTATTCGCGACATAATACCAAGCAAAGTTTTGGAAATGTTCGGGATCCGCGGCAACGTAATATCGACAAATCAATTTTGCGCTTATGCCAAAAAATCTTGGAAGGACGAACGCGACGTCCTCGAAAAATTGGGAGGAGCTCTATGTTTTCTTTCAATTTGAAAACTGGTATCTCAACGGGCTGCTCAACGTGAACCTCCGGGATTACCGGTAGTTGTTGTTGGTGGAGATGTCCCACCATGTTATTTGGAGTATTAAATTTAAAAGTACTCACACGAGGATTGAAGTAATCTTCATATGAATGGTGTCTTCTTCGGAGAAAAGGAAGCGGGCCTCCGTACCTCAAAAAAAACCTTGAGCTACGATTTCATGTGGGTGGCTGGTCCTCTTGATCCTCCGTGATTTCAATGATCCGTCAACACTCGTCTGAACCGAAACGATTTTGCCCAATGCAAACAACGGTCCGCCCGAATTCTCGAAGCAAAACAGTTTGCCTGCACTCCGAATTTTTTTAAACTAACTTTACCGGAAAATTCGCTGGACTTTGTCCACTACGAATGCAGACCACGGAAAAATGCCAAGGTTCAAACTTGATTCAACAACCACTTCAAAGTTGACAAATCCTTGAAAGGAACCGAAATTATGTTCCCTAATTTCGCTTTGTCCTGCCGACTACGCCTGTTACCTCTGCGCTTTAATAAAAACTTTTAAAAAAAATCGTTAGATCCACGGACCCGAAGTTTAGCGTGAATACGTTTTTTGGTTGGTAAGTGGCAATCTGGCGGTTGAGCTTGAGTTTTGAGTTGTTTGGTGATATCCCTCATTCTCACCCCCTTACCCACCTACCCTGCCACCCACATTAGGAGGCGCACGCGCTGTGAGACCCACTTTTGCCGAATTGGTCCCTATGCTCCCGTAAAACGCATTCACGTTAATAAAAACCCGAAAACTTTATTTTAACACCCGAATGATCAAAAGTTACAATTAATTCGAAGCGATTACACTGAGTGCAGACACCGGACTGAATAATAAGAAGGAGGAGAGAAAGAAAAAGAAAGAAAATAGGAAGAAAAGAGGAGGAAAAGAAATGTGATCATCATCAATAAAAAAGAGTAGGGCACAGTGTATAGACGAGGATACTTATATCCCTCCAGACTCTTTTTTTGAACGCAGGGCCCCCATTTTTATGATAATTTTACGTTTTCTTCCAATTCGCGACGACTAATGCGAGGCTAACACTCTCGTCGAAGTTAAGGCGTAATTGCAAAGGCATGTAGGCATTGTGGCCGTCACTTTCTCGTGAATTACAACGAATAAAACAAAGGATTTGTGGTCACAGAATAAGTTAAATGCCAAAATTATTTATTTCACAGATAGATCCACCCAACAGTCAAGAGATAACATAAAATGAATTGAAAGTACAGAAAAAGCTTACAAGGCTCAAGACACTAGAGAAATGGTATTCTTATTAGAATAATAACATTACTATAACATAAATAACATAATTACTAATATTCCGTGCATCCGTGTGCTACGACAAAAATCGTGGCCGGAAATGTTGATATAATTGGCTGGAGTAGCCTTCCTTCCTGCTCGTCAGAACAGTTCGTGAGTTTTTGAAATGGTATTCCTTTAAATACAAGTCTTTTTGAATTCTCCTGTTATTTTAAGGGGTACTGTGAGGAATAAATGTTTGACGTGTTTACGCAGGATATATGGGAGACACGAAGCCGCCGCTGCTGCGCGCCGTTTTCTGGACTTTCACTGCGCTACCCTAAATGTCCCGTATTTGCGCTCCCATCACCTCCTCTTTTGTGACATGGATCACAAGTTTCAAGGATGATACGCTCTTTTGGTAACGAAGAAACTTTTCAATAAACGCATTTTCATGAATTGGTCCAAAGAAAATTGCGGGTTCGAGGGAGGGAGCCTTCAAAGAAAGAATGTACCACGAAATGGCAAAAGTGAGTGGCAACCACATTGCTAATTGTCATAAAATAAAAAACCATATAATACGAAGATCTACAATTTTTCGAATGAAAATTAATAAAAAGTTAAAAGAAGAATGGGACGGACCCAAAATAAATTTAGCAGTAAGTCGATGCATTGGTATTCAAGGCTTTTGAACTAAAAAAATATAAAATTGTATCAACTATTAATAATTGTTATGAATAAAAACAAGCTATGACATTCCTTCGTGACGAGGAGTTTAGGTTTATTTCCTTTCTTCGTAATCTTTATTTTCAGTTTTCGTCTTCAATTACCCATTTGACTGAAGTTGCGGATGGGTAATTTTAAATAAAGTCCGTACTCTTCTCGAGGAAAATCCAGCTAGACAGCAATAAACGTCCGTGCTGGGGAAAAATTCCATTATTACACTTTTTTAGTCCTAACAGTTCATTCTTGAGGATAAAAAAAAATCCTGAGTTCATAAGGCGAGGCTTTTGTCCTGGAAAACTATTTCATTTCGTACTTTATTTAGTCGACTGTGACGTAAAATAAAATTAGGTTCATAAAGTAATTTTCAAAAAAGAAATTGATAAAACTCGGAAAAATCCAGAGATCTCAACACCTTTCCTATGGGGGAACTTTGTGAGACGGAACCAACATGGTAAGCTTGCAGCACAGTGTCCTTTCGGTCAATTTTTGAAAGAAGAATTAAAACATGAAGTCCTTGGGCTTTAACCTGGTTTTGTGACGAAGGAAAAACTGAATGAAAAGTCGTAATTAAAATTCTACGAACTGGCGTTAAAAAGGAAGTCAGATTCAAGAGGAGGAAGACTGCCGGAAGAGGTTTTGAAAATAAAGGCCGGAAAAGAAGACTCGAGAAACTCGGGGTCGAAGTGTCATGTTTGTGGTAAGACGAGCCACTCATTCTGTCGTTCTGAGTCTTTCACCTGTCTGGAGAAGTGGGGCATTTGTGGGCTGCTTGTTTGGCGAATAATATATTTGATTAAGAGGGAGGATACATGTGTAGATTAGTTGTTCCTTGAAACGTATTTTGTGGATTATCCGTAAGTTGTAAGCCCAATAGCTAATGCGCAGTTCGCAGGCTCATCGCTACACATTTTTCGTCTCACTTCGTCCCCCCCCCCCCCAAAGCGACTTGAAAATCCTTCCCACTTCGGCGCCTTAGCTTAATCTGATGGTGTAATGGCAGTTTATGATCAGAGCATGAGCCAAATCTTTCAATGTGCGACAAACAAGTTGAGATTCTCGAAACCACAAGAAGGAAACCGCTTGTGTTTTATAAACAAAGCTTGTGTACGACAGCTTCGAGTACAAGCGGAAAAAATTGAATAAGGCGACCTTCAATTGGAAATGCGTAAACGGACACAGAACAGGATGCAAGGCCAGAATGACAACGAGCCTCGAACATGAATACATGCATTCCTCTTCCCACACTTGGACTTCAGGGGAGACTTCAGGCATTTAGAAGTGAAAAGGTCAGTGGTAAAATGTAGGAAAAGAGTTAGGAAACAGAATGAGAGAATTCCTAAAGTTACGGGATAGAGGGAAACGGTCGTTTTCAGCCATTCTCGCATTTTTCACTCTCTTATATGGGGACCGACCACTTCAGCGACTCGTGCCACTCGGACTATGTACCGGTTTATTTTCTTACATGTCATTATTCTATGGCATATTTATAATTTAGCGTCTTGCTTGCTTGCTGTGGACATTCTTTGTAACATAGTTTCTTGTTAGCATCCTCATTTGCTTTGCCTAGAGCTGTTTTTGCGAACATTCATAATTGTTAGCAACTCAATCTGTTCTCCGTAGATTACAGCTTCTAAAAGGGGGCTAACTTCACGCCTGTAATTTTATCGCCACTAGAGAAAAAAACGGGGTGAGCCCCCGCCTTAGTTTGCCTTAGTGGCGATAAGATTTCTGATGAGCGGCACCGGGATTGGCATTGGCTCCGAAATGTATCCTTACAGAAAACTACGCGGCTGTATGTGTCCAAAATAATATCAAAACGAACTTCCCGTCAAATTGTGCTCTGTTCGAATTCGGGGGAAAGAAATATTTGAAAGAAATACAAAGTCGCCAAAACTTCGCTTGTAAACTAATTGATCAAGTAATTTATTGAAAAAAGCATCATCATGAGAAAAGCAAATCATGTCTCGGAAACTGTTGATATTAAGCTACTTTCACCAATTTTATTTTTTGTAGTTATTTTGAAATACTCTGTTCGAGAGAAGCGAGGCGCAAGTACGGTTGCTTAGTGTCACTTGTAACCCTGAACCCTGAATAATTGACTGTAAAGCCAAAAGTTTAAATTTATTTGGAAGACCAATAAGTAAGTAAGTAAGTAAATAAGTTTTAAATTTATTTTGTTTAATATAAGATTAATTTTTTTCCTCTCTTGAATGAAAACACACTGGTCTCTTAGCTTTCTCTCTCTCACTCTCGTACAACCATCCCACGGCCGGCTGGCTCTAACCCTTCCCTTTCTTCTCTCCCCACTCACAAGAAACCCTGTACCGGTCTCGCGAGAAGAAACAAGTCAGTCAGTACTGCGAAGGGATGGCTAATCGAAAGAAGTACTCGCTTTTCGATGGCAGCAAGCTAACAAGATCGATTTCCGATTATTAATCGATCTCGATAATCGATTTTCCCGATTAACCTGTTAGAATATCACATCGGCAAATGCAGCTAAGGGGCACGCTACCTGCGGGCTTAGTGGGAACTTAGTTAGGGAGTATAGTTTTCTTCAGAATAAAATATAACGGCTCGAGGCTAAAATTAACATTTTTTACATACATACATTTTTTGACATTAATTAACTAAAATTAAAGATTAAGAGTTCAGAAACACAACATAAAAAAAAAAAAATATAATTGGAAAGTGCTCTTTCCGTCAACTTCGTGATCGGATGTCGTTCGAGTTAGACGTGATCTGCCGAGTGTAAAAAAGAAGCAAATAAGAAAACATGTAGACAAAGAAGAGGATACTACGAAACACAGTGTTGCTTAGTTCACCTTGAAACCAAAGTTGCTGGTCATCGCACGAGCTGAAAAACACGAGTTGCTCCGCATGAGCTCGAGTCAGGCGAGTACGCAGGCGACTAGCAATTAATCCTGCGTGCGAAAATAGTCGTTCACTCAGTACAGACGTAGCCACGACACTAAGTAGCTCCGCGGCTATGGGGTGTAGAGCCTTAAATTCATGTTTAAAAGCTTCCCACATTTGTAGAGGGTTGGGATTAGACCGACGGTCGACCGGTGGAGAGTCGAGGAATGATCTGAGTTGTACTGGGATGCCCCCTAGCAAATCCTTCGCCGAGAGAAGCGTAGCCCGTTTTTTGACTTCTTCGTCATGAACGCTCCAATATCCACATGGTATTTGTGAGTCATTGTCAGTGACTTCTGACATTCTTGGTGATTTGCATGGAGGCTCGCCATCCAGTTCTTTTGTTCTGGCTTGAATAACCAGGCTACCTTAAAGTTAGCGTTGGAGGTCTTCTGATTTTGTGTAACTTACTGACGTAAGAGATCCAGACTTCCGACGTCATTAGAGAACCCGTACTATTTGAATCGTGGATCTAAAAGAGTTGCGGCTGTGTAAGTGGTCACGTCCTCAATTCTCCCGAAGTAAAATTGTAATTCTTTCTGTTCCTTGAGTTATGTTCCGATCACGGTGGTAACATTAAACTCACTTACCCGCTGCGCATAAACATGGAAGAAAATTAATTAATTTTTGTATACCCAAGGAAATGACTGTTTAGCATAATACCCTTTTGATGTTTTTGACAAGAGGAATGCAAATGCTCAAGGTAACATTTTTCTCTTGGCTTATCTCTCGAGTTGCTTGAGCCAATGGAGAGAGCAAGTCCTTAATCACTCGGAGGCACTCTTCCTCCTCGGCATTTACAATAGCAGGAGGTTTAGTTTTCGTCTCCTTGTCTCTCGTTGGACTTCCAGTTGTACTCTTGTTACTAAATCGGAGAGCATAGGATACCTGTAGAATAAGCCAATGTTAAGTGACAGCATAGGACAACGGGCTATGATTGACAGTCGTTACGTATCGAGCATATCGTAACATGAGTTCACATCAATTTCATTTATTAGACAAATTATTCGGCTCCACCGTCTCGCGTCTTTGATATGAATAAGTTGCTAAGACCCTCGAAATTCGAAGTGTGCTCCAACTCATCCACTGCTTCCAAGGAATGGATACATTGGAAAAAAAACGTTCGAAAATTTTTTGCAGGAGTCGCAGGAACATCTCTAAGAAGAAGACAAACTTCGTGTACTCACAAATTTCTTATCATTCGAAGTTTACGAACTCATAAGTGAGTGTAGTTCCTACCAGGAAGCAGTCGACACGCTCAACACGATTTACGTAAAAAGAAAAGTGACATTTTCGCCAGGCATCAACTCGCCACGAGGAAACAATCGGCGGAAGAGACAATCGAACAGTATATTAAAATTTTGAAAGCGCTCAGCAAAGACTGTGACTTCAAGGCAGTATCTGCTGCTCAGCAGAGAGAGTATGTGAGAGACGCATTCATTTGCGGTCTCTATTCAACCAAAATTCGTCAGCGTTTGTTGGAAAACGATTCCATAGATTTCTTTGTCAAAAGCGATTCGTCTGGCTCTCGCCCTAAAATTGGCTCAAAAACAAGCAGAAAGCTTCAGTCAAAATTCTTTCTTGAACGCGAGTTGCATCCCCTCAAAAAGTACAGCTGTCATTGAGAACCAGACTACCGAAGCCTCGACGCCAGACTTGTGCGCTGCCTTTGCAAGCAAAAATAAGTGTTACTTCTGTGGAAATTCTCGTCATCCTCGCTCTGTTTGTCCTGCAAGAGAGGCAGAAAGTAGAAATTGCCAAATTAATGGTCATTTCTCGAAAGTATGTAGAAAGACCAAAGCTCAACATACAAAATTAACTGCGTCAGCTTCCATCAATACAACATTAGAAGGACGTTTCTTGAATCTGCTTCGTTCCGCTGTTGTTTCAGTAACAGTTGATGGTTCACCGGCACGTGTCTGGTTGACACTGGTAGTTCCAGCAGTTTCATCAACCAGAAGTTCGTTTTCACGCATAACATCAAATCTTTTCCCGAAAACGGCCAGATCTCGATGGCATCTACATCTTTTTCGACGCCTGTGGAGGGCTATGTAATAGTAAATCTGGAGCTCTGGTGATTTGTGCTGATGTCCTCATCGGACACGATCTTCTCAAGAAACATTCGATTGCCTCTCTTTCCTTCGGAGGGTGGAAAAGTCCTCTTTCGATCTGCTCATCAAGTTGCACGCAAGTAAAACTCCCTCGTTTATTCGGTAACCTATCCCCCCATTGTAAGCCGAGAGAAACGAAATCTCGAAGATATTTTGAAGTAGACAACGCCTTCATAAGGGAAGAAATAGCTCGTTTACTAAAAGGAGTGATTGAACCAAGCAACTCACCTTGGCTCAAGTACTCGTAGTGGCAAATGAAAACCATAAAACACGGAATACTTGAGCACTCGACTAAAGTACCTCAAGTTTACACTAGAAAAGGAGCTGGAAGGGAAGTTGAATTTTTTAGACCTCACTCTCTCTCGTAGGGATACACAAGTAGAATTTAGTGTTTATAGGAAGCCGTCTGCGACGGATATTATTATACCTAGTGATTCATCACACCATCCCAGACATAAATTAGCGGCTCTGAATTCCTTTGTGTTCAGGCTAAATGCGTTGCCACTGAATGAAGTTAATTACCACAAGGAATTACAAACGATATGTGATATAGCTGTAAGAAATGGTTTCAGTCATAGACTTGTGCATAGTTTAATTGCTAGGAGAAAAAAGAAAAATATGTTGAAGCGCCTATATCCGGTGCAGGACAGGGGTGGTGCTGGTGGTGGGGAGGAGCGGAGGTGGATTTCGATGCCTTTCGTGGGACAGACTTCCTTGAAACTGGAGAGAATCCTGAGAAGAGGAAACTACCAAGTAGCCTACAAATCAGCCACCACGCTGAGGAGCATCTTGTCCAAACCGAAAGATCGTAGAGAATTGTTGGACCAGAGTGGTATCTACAAGCTGAGATGTGGATCCTGTGACTCTGCAACATACGTAGGCCGTACCTCAAGGAGATTCAGGGTACGGTTTCAAGAGCACTTGAGAAGGAGGGATTCAAGGTTCTACCAGCACATCAGCCAATGTGGCAGTGGTTCAACCCATGAGGCCGAAGTGATCATGGCGGTGGAAAAGCCTTCCATCCTGAACGCCATAGAGGGCTTCTCGATCCACGAGGAGCTCGCAAGGAACCCGAGCTGCTTAAATGGCCGGGAGGAGGTAGGCTCTACTCCCCTCCTATCGGTGCTCCCCTCTCTTCCCCCGCCGCCGAGGCCACGCCGCATTAATTTATAAAACGCGATCTTATAATATTATGTTTGAAGCCATTTCACTTTCGACCCGTGTATGACGAGGTGTGATCCACCGTTTACTTTGTATGGCAGGTAAATAAGTATACCTAACTGTGATTTTATCTGTGATTAAATATGGGGGGGGGGGTTTATTTTTATTTGTTGATTTATTTATTTGTTGGTTAGTGTTGATAGTCTGTTCTGTTCATGTTGTAGTACTGGGGCACTGATGATGAAAACATAGTTTTCGAAAACCGGTTCTGCCGTTTGTTAAAAAATAAAGTGGAGAGACAAAAAACTGATCTGAATGATCTGATAAGAGTTTGAAGATTCCATTTGCCAATTGATCCTCAGCAGAGCGACTTTTTATTCGTTCCATTTATCCCTACGCTCCTCCATGGATCAGAGCTAGAGCAACTTCAACTGCTCCGTCAAAATCGACGGAGCGGTAAACCTCTCTTGGAAGGTTCATTGTGATAAGCATAGTTTTGATTTGAGTTCGTATTTTGATTTTCTTCGCGGATGAAGCCAACGATTTGTTGAACGAAAGCGGTTTAACAATCATTCAAGTTCTGTTATTCGTAGGTACCATTATCGTCGATTACTCAACAGATCCGGAGAAGTGGTCAGATGAAGCCACTAGGTTCATTTTGAAATGTATGGATAACTCTAGTATAGAGTCAAGCTCGTCCGACGAAAAATATGAAAATAAGAAGACTACGTGGGCTATTATTGCAGCATAAATCAATTAGGAGAAGACGGAATAACAAAAACCTAGTACCAGTGTTCCAATCGTTACAAAACGGTTCATCCGGATTCTCTACATTAATGAAGTTATTCATCTTTATTTAATACATATTTTCCCCCAAGCCCATTCCTTCATTTTTCCTGTCGCCACAAAGCGTGTTTACTGGCCGAGAATTTCTAAATTCGCAACTTGTTGTTATTAGATATCAATTATGTTCCTGGAAGAACATTATTAATAGAATTGGGCATTGAACTCACGAAGGGATGCACCCGATTTGTTCACAGTCATGCTAATAAGTACATTCTCGCTAACCATAAGCACTCCACACAAAAATATACAAGTGCTCAGCTCATGCACGTAAATAAATATGTACTTCCATTCAATACAAACACAAAAACTACAAAACAGTCATGAGGAGGAAGGTTGTTATTAAAGAGCGCTCTCTTCCAATTGTTAAAATTCGTTCCATTTCAACCCACTCTTTGCCGGATTTTGGTTCGATCCGAGCGGGCTTGTGACGTCACAAGAGCCGCCCCAGAGCACTTTTGAAATGGCAAAAGGAAAACACTATTAGTTTCAAGCGTTGATGTACCTGCTAGAGTTAGTGATAAGTTCGGCTTTCTCGACATGAGTGACAGCTGTCAATATTTCGTGGATGGGTGAGTTTATACTTGTTCGAAAATGAATATTTGTAACTTTTTTCGTTCCTAAGGGTACAAGAAGTAATCTTGAGTGTTCAGACCAATTAAATTTGCTCAATGTGACAGTATCACGTCTGTGAGTCGGCGATCCTTCTGGAATGACGTTAGGCTCGAGCCGGTCTATCGATATAAAATGCTCCTTGTCTCCAGTGACCGTTATTTTTCATACTTCTATTTACTTTCCCACTCCACCCATGAACCTATTTTGCTACAATATTTCCTTGTGAACATCAATTCACGACCGATCTGTTTATCACTGGGATAATTTTCCAGGAAATTGGTCCCTCTTCATCAAATTATCGATTTCCTAGAGGGAAATGACGAAGCCCTGCCACCGAATGGAGTTGACGTCACCCTGCTTCCTCCAACGAACGCAACGGCTGATGTGTCTGACGAGGATTCTGGCGACGAAGAAAATCCAATGATTGATAATCTTCCGCCCAGTCAGCTTCAAGCTCCCGCTGTTCTGAACGTAAATGGATCCCTATATGACCTTCCAAACGACGATACTGTTGCACCCCTCTCGACACCTCTCGTCAACGATAATCCTCCTCCCCCCAAAAAGAAAAAATACGTTCGAGAAACTCTTGCCACGAAAAAAACATTTTCGTGGAACAAGGGCGAGTTCATTCATAAAACCGGAAATGCGTGGCCAGCTCTAGAGGGCCCAAGAAATATGAGAACTCCGCGGGGGTATTTTGAACTTTTTTTTGACGGCGAAGTTTTTGAATTAATCGCCTCATTTACGAACAATTACGCTCAAAAAAACAACCGAATCGGAGACGTGACTGTTGACGAAATTCGAGTGTTCGTGGCTATATTGTTACTCAGCGGTTACAATTCAATGTCACGGAAAACAATGTATTGGGAGCAGTCATCAGACAGCCACACTCCCCTAATCACACAAGCGATGTCTAGAGATCGCTTCAAATACATTATGCGAAACTTACATGTATGCGACAACGATAAGCTGGACAAAAATGACAAGTTCACTAAAATAAGGCCTCTTTGGGGTAAAATAAACGAAAAATGCCGCCTTTACATCCCATTCGAGCAACACCATTCCGTAGACGAGAGTATGGTTCCATATTTTGGAAAACATGGGATCAAACAGTTCATACGAGGGAAACCGATACGTTATGGTTTCATGATTTGGTGCGGAGGAACAGCGTCTGGATATCTCTCCTGCCTCGAACCCTACCAAGGTGCCGGAACGCTTCCGGAAAAGTATGCGTCCAAAGGACTGGGGTACGGAGTGATTATGAGTTACTCAGACATCTTGGAAGACAGACTTCCCATATCGCTTATATATCACTTCTTTCGAATTGCTCAGTGATTTGGGGAGCATGAGAAGTGTGGGAGCGACAGGAACAATTAGGTCGAATCGCCTTGGCAAATCTTTCCCGTTGAAGATAGATGACATAAAAAAACGTCCAAGAGGATCGTACGAAGTTTGCTGTGACACAGAAGAAAGCCTCAATACTGTCGTGTGGAATGATAATAACGTAGTGATTGTCTGCTCGAACTTTGATTCTGTGGGTCCTGTTCGTCAAGTATCCCGATATTCTCAAGAAAAGAAAAAAAGGGTTCATGTTGATCAGCCACAGTTGATCGCAAACTACAACAAGTATATGGGAGGCATCGACAGGGCCGATCAAAATATATCATTTTATAGAACGTCAATACGCGGGAAAAAATGGTACTTCTCCCTAATCGCCCACATTATTGATGTTGCGGAACACAACGAGTGGCTTCTACAAAAGTACGACTACGGGAAAATGGACCATTTAGCATTTCGTCGAAGAATAGCAACTTCAATTCTTGAGTCCAACAAGCGAATGAGTCAATCAAAAGGCCCACCGTCTTATACTGCTAAGGTAGATAGTCGGTACGACAAACTTGAGCACTACGTCGCAGAGTTGGACGAAGATGTTGCGACTGGCAAGAAGAAACAACTGCGATGCAGACTATGTGGCAGTAAAGCCACCACAAAGTGCCTCAAATGCGACGTGCGAGTGCACGAGAAATGTTTTTTGACGTACCATACTATATGATAAAGCGATAATGCGTTTAACTATTGTATTGTGTGTGATTTTGTTAAGTGTGTCAGCCGAAAGGTTAGGCACTACTTTTACTAAATTGACTTTGACTAATCAAATCGCGAGGGCTATGACCATCTGCCCTAAGTCTATCGTCGTTTACGACGGTGTTAATTATTTCGCGAACGCTACAAAAGTGACGATTAAAGGGTTAGAATTGCTGGAAAAGAACGGAAAGTACGCACTTCTGATTCCAGAGGCGCAAAAGGTCTTTAAAACATCAAATCAATACAGACAGTTTGTTGCTGACACTTCTCAGGTTGTCCTTACACAGCATGAGACAAATCGTCTCTGAGTCTGTGCTCTTGACATCATACTTTGCACTGTTTCGCTCGTTGGCCACGTATGGTTTGCTTGTGTGGGGCCACAGTCCTCAAGCCAAAAAGGTTTTCTCACTTCAGCGTAAGGTTGTGAGAATCATTGCACATAGGAAGTTTCGGGAGGATTGTAGAGATGACTTTAAAAAAATGAAAATCATGCCTTTGCCCGCAGTTTATATATTCCACTCTCTACTCCACGTACACACTTTGAAGAACAATTCAAAAGAATGTAGTGTCCAAGACTATTGCACGCGTAGCCGCGGAAAACTTATCGCACCGTTTTACAGGCTTGCTAAATCACAAGGCAGGGTAGATTGGTGGGGAGTGAAATTTTATAATGCCCTTCCGGAAAAGTTTGTTTTATTGGACTTCACCGCATTTAAATCAAAGTTGAAGCTGTTCTTAACTAATTATGTAATATATTCATTTGAAGAATTTTTAACCTCCCGATTTGTTTATGAGGGAACGAATTTGATTTTAAAATGATCCTACAAATATTCGTGGTTTCTTCTCTACTTACTTTGTTTGTTTTTATCTAACGATAAGTTATTTTAATATTTCATTAATGACGCTTATGTTACCATACTTGGTGTTCATAATAAAGTATCTTTCTCTCTCTCTCTCTCTCAATGATTACCCCCTCCCCCCACCGCCACCACTTTTACCATTTTACTTTCGCGTTCTTTCATAATTATATTAAATTTTTGGAAATTATTTCGTTATGCTGTTTGCGTTACTCCTCTGAACCCTCCAATATCCGGATTTAAAGTCAATCCTAAACACAGCTAGGTCATGACTGACGTCCTTCAGGAAGGACGGGCTTTTCCGAGGTCACCGTTGCCTAAATTTCGAAAATTTGGCCTCACTAAGGCTTCAAAGTCCAGGAAACGCAAAAAAACTGAAATAAATTTAAAATATCAAGAAATGAAAATTCAGTCTTATTTGGGTTAATAATAATAAGTTGCTACCGTGACCACCCAAGCGTGATACATCTCCCCCTACCTACCGGTGGTATCGGAACTATCAGGGACTCTTTTTTTTTCGCTCGAAACAACAGGCGGAATGCAGGGAGGTGCCCTCTAGCCGCAAATATTTTAGTTGTTCTTTAATATTAAAAGTAAGGTCTGTTTTATTTATTTGTTTTTATTTAAAGAATGTGTTACACAAAAAGGACAGTGACATATTCCTCCTTAACTACGTATGATGTAACCCCCCCATGAAAAACGAAACATTTATTTAGTGGGATTATTAGTACTGAGGGCTTCTCGCCCAGAATTAAGGAATCGAAAACACGACATGAGAAAATGTGGATTGTAAAGAAGTATGATGGAGAGCGACCCAAAGTCTTCGGCTCAAAGTGATATCAATATATTGAGTGATAATCGTGGTTTGAGAGTTCATGTATAGTCAGTCCCCTTCATCACCCCTTCCCTGTGGCAACGCCGGGGGAAATTCCTATTCCGAAAGGTGTGGCATTGGGAGTGGCTTCGCGGGCTGTGATACACAATCTACCCCCACAAATCAAAAATTCGTATGTTCTCGTTTCTGCTCTTCCGGTACCCCTTCAATCGTCCCGGGAAAACGGTTGGCTACCCCGCCGGCTAAACTCAGAGTGAATTCCCTGAATATCCTCTTTATCGTTCCTCCTGTCAATCCATGTCCGAGAATTATCTGGATTATTTAGTTCCCCCTGTGGAAACTATCGCCCCCTCTTTAGAGCATGACGTACGGCGGCGAGACCAGGCGTGCAAAAGGCAAATGGAGGTCTACTCGAATGAGGCGCCCGTTGAGATTTATTGGCTCTCGCCCCCCTCCATTGTCGAGAATCCAGTATTCTATAATCCATCTAACGTTAGACCCCATCACCCTTCCCGCCCACAAATAACTCTCAAGAAATGCCTGACGACGCGGTTACCCCCGTCACGGTTACAAAATATATACAGGGTGGATCCGTATAAGTGTGACAAAAATTTTTGAGAAAAAATACGCTAAAAGTGGAGTAAAATGGTACCTTCGGAAGTGTCCTACGTCGATCCGTTCCGGAGTTACAATTTTTTTTTGTGTTTAAAAAAGTAACCAATGCTTGCTTCAATAAAACCGCGATTTCTCAACTTATATCGCACCAATTCCAAAAAGTGAGGCCATTTTATTGCTTGAAATAATCGTCAACACCCAGAAATCTGGAATCTTTTCCACAAATTTACGTGACCTCCAAAATTTGTCCGAGTAACGTCAGTGGTAACATGAAATGTGAACACGCCAAAAGGAAGCTTAGAAGTTTTTGTGATACGTCGAATTTCTGTACAGCAAGCCGTTTAGGTACAGCGACTTTTCGTGAAACAATAAACAACTTATCGGGACTCGAAAAAGTAGTGTTTTTGCATTGTGGCACAAAACAAGACTTATAATTCCACGAGCGAAGACCGAAAAGAAAGGAGAGAAGAATTTGTTAGCCGGAAAGAAAAATCAACCAACCACACTGTAGACAACGACTCCATGGCAATCACTACTTGGCTTTCATAAGCGTACCAAGTATTACTGCGCGAAACGATTGGGATATTTACATCAGATATCAAGAAATAAATTCTCAAAATCTCACAGGAGTGAAGGGAAGTCGAGCAAAACAAACAGCTCATCTAATACTCGCTGAAGGTATGAAGGTGTCGAGGAAAAAGAGCGATTGGCAGGCGTTCTGAAAATAACACAAGACAGGAATTGGGACCCAAAGAAAATAGGCACAAGAAAATAAGGAAATCAGAAAAAATCGAACACAGAAACACGAGCAACAAAACACAAGCAGAAAAACGGCAATGGAACTCCATCAAGAAGCATGAGAGAGAAGGTTATTGCTAGGTTGCGTACTTGCCTCAAAGCAATTTTATAAATATGAGCTTGCGGCATTGGCTTGTGAAACATTAACATTATATTGCTTTTCACGTTAAACATAAATATCCGAATAAAATCAATGCAAACGACGTCGAAAAGCATGTAAAAGTACTGGGTGTGAGGGACGGGTCGACGGTTGACCCGTCAATGTACGTCACTAGTGTTCACCTATCAGAAAACGTTTTCTTGGGCATAAAAAATAACGATTTTTTATTGCTAATATGCTAGTTAGTCGCTAATTTTAAAAACAATTAAACTCAAGATAACTCATTTTCAGATGCCAATTGTCAGTCAGCAATGATTTTTATCCAACTTTTTCCAAGTTTTTGACCCATGCAAGTTCCCTATTAACCGATTCATTCTGCTCGATGCTTACCCCCTTCCCAACATTGATGATCTCGTACGAAAAGTCGCCTGTTTCAAAGTATTCAGTGCTATCGATCTGAAAAACGCTTACCGTCAAATACCCATTGCAAACGAGGAGAAGCATTTCACAGCGTTCGAAGCCGTTGGCAAACTTTTCCATTTTTCCAGGATTCCTTATGGCGTGACCAACGGAGTTGCATGTTTCCAACGCGTAATCTTATATACTTATTTCGATCAAATAATCGCCGACGATAACCTTGATGGACTCTTCGCCTATCTTGACGATGTAACGGTTTGTGGAAAGGATCAATCCTATCACGATGCCAACCTCAATCGTCTACTCTCGGCTTTGCAAAAGCGCTGTTTGCAAATCAAAGAAATTAAAAGTAAATTTAATTTAAATACCATCAATTTACTTGGGCACTTGGTGTCTCATAATACAATCCGTCCTGACCCTGAGTGGCTTCTTCCACTGATAAACATGCCAATTCCTCAAGATTCAACCTACCTCAAACGAGCTCTCGGACTTTTTGCCCACTATTCAAAGTGGATCCCTCGTTTTTCAGATAAACGTCGCTCACTCACAATTTGCAATTCGTTTCCGTTGAGCCAAAGTGCTGCCGAAGCGTTCATAAAAATAAAAAAAGATATCTCAGACGCCGTAATCACGACAGTAGCAGAGGACATTCCGCTGATTGTCGAGACGGATGCATCAGACGTAGCGTTAGCTGCTACTTTAAGTCAAGGAGATCAACCGGTAGCGTTCATTTCTCGAAATCTGAATGTGGACATTCATCTATTGAAAAAGAAGCTGCGACCATTGTTGAGTCGTAGAGAAAATGGAGAGTTCTCTTCTCGGGAAGCGTTTCAAACTTCTTACTGATCTGCAGGCGCTTTCTTTTGTTTTCAATCAACGTCATTCGAGTAAAATAAAAAATGACAAAATTCTTCGCTGGGGGCTGGAACTGTTTCCCTTCGACTTCGACATAATCTACCGCTCAGGAAAACAAAACGTGAAAGCAGATGCTTTATCTCGGATCTGTAGCGCTACTTCAACTGTGAAGCGACTGTTAGACCTACATCAGACGTTGTGTCATCCAGGAATTACCCGAAGGAATTACACTGGGTTCGCAGTAAAAACCTACCCTATTCCCTCGAAGATGTAAGAAAAATCACTTCTCAATGTCCAGTCTGCGCCGAGGTCAAACCACGATTTTTCAAAATGAAAGAAACTCTCTTAAAAGCTACCTCTCCTTTTGAGCGTCTGAATATTGATTTCAAGGGCACACTACCATCGACAACAAGAAATGTCTATCATTGACGAGTACTCCTGATCCCCATTCGCTTACCCCTGTCCCGATGTTTCCTCAACCACGGTAATCAAGTGCCTCACTAATTTGTTCACACTATTCGGAGTTCCTGCATTCATTCATTCATTCTGATCGAGGCTCATCATTCATCTCTCGGGAATTGACTTCGTTTTTGAACTCTAATGGGATTGCCACTAGTAGTACTGCGCCTTACAACCAGGGATGTGCCGTATACTTTACACGTGTATTTTACGTTATTTTCTACGAGGAAAATGATGTGCATTTCTACGTGAGACGTAGAATGTGTAGAAAATCAAATTTTGATATGGTCTGATATCCGTCTCTCAGTTTTAACCAGGTTTCGACGAAACGTCATTCTTTTCGCCTTAACTAATTTTTTTTGTTTATATTGGTCGGGGTAACTTGTATTGTACAACTGACGTGATCACAATTTGGCTAGAGCTAGAGCGCTCTTGAACCTTCTTTTCGGTACTAACAGAATTTTTTACATTGTCTACATAGTTTACGTCTACATTCTACGTATTTTTTACATGTAGACGTAGAAAATAATACTTTACACGTAGACGCACATCCCTGCTTACAACCCTCAAGGCAATGGACAAATTGAAAGACTCAATGGAACGCTATGGAAAGCTATAACGCTATCGCTCAAAGCCAAAAATCTGAAAATACATGTTACTTTCGAACGAAATTTTGAAAACTTCAAAATTCAAATAAACCGCTACAAAAAATAACCTATCAGAGAACCTCACGTAACGGAAAACTTCAACATCGATGCCAAGCATCAGCGCTCCAATCCACAAGTTCTCGAACTAATAAAGATGCCAACTTACACAGCCTCACCTGGAGCCACTTCCGTTATTCTGTTATCACTCCTTTCACTGTTAAACGCCGGGACTCTAAAATCATGTTAAAACTTTCTTTCGAACTGTATGTATATAATTACTCTGTTCTCATCAAATTGTAAATATGTTCTCATCGAATTGAGTACACGTAGAAATTAAGACAACCCCCAAGAACGCATAATAAATCAGATCACTTCCAATACGATCTCGCTCTCTTCTCTTTACCTCTTTCCGACCTACCAAGGCTACAGAACCTTTAAAACACAGGTATTGAAACACGTATTTCAGCGCCATATTTGGTCCCTCAGTCGTTAGGGTAAACACAATATCATGAATGAAAAAATGGTCATCGTAACAGCAAACGCGGATCGCGGTGGAAATAAATAAAAAATCCTACTTGTCAATGGGATCAGGTGATAATTATAATCATATCAGGGCCTAAGTATGGCGCCGATTTGCGTGTTGGAGTACTCGGGTTTTATAGTGCCTTACCAAGGCTCGTACCCTTGGAAGGTCCTCCTAACCTCGCTCCGGCTTCAAAGTGCTCGTACCACTTTGGCCACTCCCTGAGGAAAAAAAGGCAGTGGTTTCCTATCGTACACGATCACGCCTTCAATTTAGTCGAGACCTTCTGATCGAGGGATCAAAACCACTAACCTCGACATTGGTGACCCAGAAAAAGTGAGAAGGAAGGTACTAAAGGCCTCATGAGACTGATGATGGATGGGGATTGAACAAAGAGGAAAAATCGTACGTGGGGTCCACCAGACCACATGGTTAGTAACGGAGGGTTAAAAGGAAGTGAGTCAAGTGTCACTGTGTTGTTGTGAGCACCTTGGCTTTGACGGTGAATCCAGTAATCCGTGAGTACCGGCGAAGGGGCAGTTACCCCCTCCCCCACCGCTCAAAGCGTTTTCCTTCTCGTTAATTCCCTTTTCCGTCTTCATTATTAACCTTACCCCGTTTTGAATCAGAGAGAGAGCGGAAGATATTTTCAATTCAGTAGGACTTATGTGTATTTTTGTTTTGTCGATTAACAAAGTTTGATAAAACTTCTAAGGCAGTTTGTTTTATTCATTTTTTATTTTAAAAAAATCTCACGTTCAACCGTTCTTTCCTTTAAATTTCATCAAGAATACATTTTGTGTTGATCAACCTTATCTACTTTCTTTAAAAACCCAGTTTTTCTCCCCTTGCATAAATCGGACCCCAAAAGAAAATATAAATAAAAAGGTAAAAACGTAACACACACTTCAAGCAGTTAAGCACTAATAATTGTAACCTGTCACTCACCTTCAATTCTATTTGAATATTTTCATACGGTTTTCCGCAATCGTGTTGGCGTTTCCCATCTCCCGGTACCGAGAAAAAGAAGATCCTCGAGATGAGATTCAATTTCATTTCATCAAGCTTCATTCTCGATTCAAATCTTATGTCTTATTCGCACAAACAAACAGGCAATCAAACGAAACGAACCGGCAACGGCGCTATTTTTTAAAAATTCCGTCACCATCAACGAAAGTAATTTTCACAACAAAAATGAAAAAGGGTTAATTTTCAAAATTGATGAGAAGGCTTCGTTGGCTTCATCCCGCATTTCTGCCACGGCCACGCTACTTCACACGCAATGCATCTACTCTTGGTGGTGGAGGGAAATTAACTCACGGTTACTCGGTTTGTCGGTTAGCCCCTGAAATAGTTTGCGGACGGAACGCTATGCAAGCAGAAGAAGAGGGAGAAGACAAGACGCATGGACATTTCAAGGAGCTCGGACCGCCGCTAAAAGGCACGAATGAGTTTCAGTCTGCTCTCTGACAGTGGGGAGAGAAGAGCAACTCACGACGAGCTCTCCGTTACATTACGGTCACTCTCGTCCGCACGCATATCACTTTTTCATTTCATTTGATCGTTTGGGATCATCGTATTAAAACTTGCTACTGCATCATGCAGTCGGAAAGATAATTATGATCTTATTTTTACGAGTGCACTCGAACAATTCAAGAATGATAAAGAGAAAATAGTTTCACCACCTGCTTTCGGCGTAGGTATTTGTAGCACCCATGATAATTTTCGAACACGATTTGATTCGCCTAGATAGCTTAGTGAAAGTAGATTTTTCACAATTCGTTTGTTGTTTGCGTCGTAATTGTTTAGTTCAAAATTGAAATTTTAAAACTTGATTATTTTTAGGGTGTCCTTGGTTTTTGAAGTGTAAACGTTTTTAAAATGGCTTGACGGGGGTTCCGACAGAGTTTCAGAAAGGTGCAAGTGAAACGCTCGAGTATCTCAGGCAGTGTTGGTTATATCAGAATGAAATTTTGCAAGAATACTATGGTAGTGGAGCCAAAAATCCTTCATAAAAAATGCACTCATGTTTCATTCCCACTCCTGGGGAGCAAGTGTTATTTCATATAACACTCTTTCTTACTTCAGCCCCTGGGGGCCACATTATGTGACCGTTGGAAAGAACATTTGCTCGTACTTCATCGAGTTGGATGTCATATGAAACAGAACGACTCAAGGACTTATTTTTCATTTTTAAGGAAAAAGCTGTACGTACAATTTCGAATAAAGACGTACAAACAAAAAAAAGCCCGTCCCACACCCTTGCCACTTAACTCCAAAGATGCGAAAGATAAAATTAAGAGGAAAATATGTTTAGTTAGTTACAGAGGTCTCGTTTGAAGACAAATTATAGCGGATATCGACATGACCGTGTATGGGATGGTATACAATAAGGAGCCAGTAGTTCACTCCGTTATCAACATTCATGACCATCATGAAAAGAAGTCTCGGCAACAAATAAAGCCACCGTGGTCGAGTGGGATTGTAGCGGTAGTTCGAATCTCCCAATACATATCTGTTATTTTTCTCACCACTACTGTTATTTTTCTCGCAAACAAATTTGTTAACTCGTCTCAATATTATTTACGCTGACGCTGATCTCAGGCCTCACACCAGAATTAACTGCTTCCATTCCATTCTTCTTTTTTCAAGAAAGGGAGCGCTGGACAGCATGTTCCTGCAATCCCAATAATAAGCGGAGGCATTTCTAGGCACTCGTTGTACTATGTCTCTTGCCCATGGAAAATTCGTATCTCTAATGTAATGACATTGCTCTTCATAAAACTCTTTTTGATAACGTGTTGGTATGCAATGATTTCTTAAAGACAGGACATTGGACTTGATACAATAAGGTCGGTCACTGCCTCCATCATCTTGTCGAAAATGATTTTTGCAGGTGATCTATCCCCTTCCTTCATTTGCACCTCGCATAGTTCACTGTGATCCAGAGCATTTTGTCTCCCGAACATGTCACCTATTACGAATGCTTCAATCTTGTGTAAGGTATTCCCTCACAGACCCTGATTTATCAGTAGCTGCCTACCTAATCACTGGTATGTGGATCCCTCCTTTAGTCTTTATCGTGATCACAGGCGTTGCTAGGATAACTTCTACGCGAAAAATTTATTGGTATCTCCCCATACATATCTGTTATTTTTCTCACCACTACCGGGTTTGATCTGTGATCTTCCGTTTAGACGGTCTGACCTGATTCATCATATTCCGTTCCTTTCAGACATATTCGTGTCTACTCATTGCAAGGCTCCACTTTCGCAAGTCAAATTTGTTAACTCTTGCCAAGATTATTTACGCTGACGCTCATCTCAGGCCTCACATCAGAATTAACTGCTTCCATTCCATTCTTCTTTTTCAAGTAAGGGAACGCTGCACATAGCGCTGGACAGCATTGTTCCTGGAATCCCAATAATAAGCGGAGGCTTTTCTAGGCACTCGTTGTACTATGTCTCTTGCCCATGGAAAATCCGTTTCTCTAACGTATTGACATTGCTCTTCATAAAACTCTTTTTGATAACGTGTTGGTTGATTTCTTAAAGACAGGACATTGGACTTGATACTATGAGGTCGGTCACTGCCTTCATCATCTTGTCGAAAATGTTTTTGCAGGTGATCTTTCCCCTTCCTTCATGTGTACCTCGCATAGTTCACTGTGATCCAGAGCATTTTGTCTCCCGCACATGTCACCTATTACGAATGCTCCAATCTTGTGTAAGGTATTCCCTCACAGACCCTGATTTATCAGTAGCTGCCTACCTAATCACTGGTATGTGGATCCCTCCTTCAGTCTTTATCGTGATCACAGGCGTTGCTAGGATAACTTCTTCGTGAAAAATTTATTGGTATCTCCCCATACATATCTGGTATTTTTCTCACCACTACCGGGTGTGATCTGCGATCTTCCATTTAGACGGTTTGACCTGTTTCATCATATTCCGTTCCTTTCAGACATATTCGTGTCTACTCATTGCAAGACTCCAATTTCGCGAGACAAATTTGTTAGCTCTTGCCAAGATTATTTACGCTGACGCTCATCTCAGGCCTCACATCTGAACTAACTGCTTCCATTCCATTCTTCTTTTTTCAAGAAAGGGAGCGCTGCACATAAGGCTGGACAGCATTGTTCCTGCAATCCCAATAATAAGCGGAGGCTTTTCTAGGCACTCGTACTATGTCTCTTGCCCGTGGAAAATTCGTATCTCTAATGTAATGACATTGCTCTTCATAAAACTCTTTTTGATAACGTGTTGGTATGCAATGATTTCTTAAAGACAGGACATTGGACTTGATACAATAAGGTCGGTCACTGCCTCCATCATCTTGTCGAAAGTGATTTTTGCAGGTGATCTATCCCCTTCCTTCATTTTTAGCTCGCATAGTTCACTGTGATCCAGAGCATTTTGTCTCCCGAACATGTCACCTATTGCGAATGCTCCAATCTTGGGTAAGGTATTCCCTCACAGACCCTGATTTATCTGTAGCTGCCTACCTAATCACTGGTATGTGGATCCCTCCTTTAGTCTTTATCGTGATCACAGGCGTTGCTAGGATAACTTCTTCGTGAAAAATTTATTGGTATCTCCCCATACATATCTGTTATTTTTCTCACCACTACCGGGGTTGATCTGTGAACTTTCGTTTAGACAGTTTGACCTGATTCATCATATTCCGTTCCTCTTAGACATATTTGTCTCTACTCATTGCATGACTCCACTTTCGCAAGACAAATTTGTCAACTCTTCTCAAGATTTTTTATGCTGACGCTCATCTCAGGCCTCACATCAGAATTAACTGTTTCCATTCCATTCTTCTTTTTTCAAATAAGGGAACGCTGCACATAGCGCTGGACAGCTTTGTTCCTGGAATCCCAATAATAGGAGGAGGCTTTTCTAGGCACTCGTTTTACTATCTCTCTTGCCCATGGAAAATGCGTATCTCTAAGGTATTGACACTGCTCTTTAGGCGGAGGCTTTTCAAGGCACTCGTTGTAGTACCTCTCTTGCCAATGGAAAATGCGTATCTCTAATTTATTGACATTGCTCTTCGTAAAACTCTTTTTGATAATGTGTTGGTATGAAATTATTTCTTGGATACCGAACATTGGACTTGATACAATGAGGTCGGTCACTGCCTCCATCATCTTGTTGAAAATGATTTTTGCAGGTGATCTTTCCCCTTAGTTAGTTCACTGGGATCCAGAGCAATTTGTCTCCCGCACATGTCACCTATTACGAATGCTCCAATCTTGTGTAAGGTAATCCCTCACGACCCTGATTTATCAGTAGCTGCCTACCTAATCACTGATATATGGGTCCCTCCTTTAGTCTTTACCGTGATCACGGGTGTTGCTAGGATGGCTTCTTCATGAAAAATTTATTGGTATCTCCCCATACATATCTGTTATTTTTCTCTCCACTACCGGGTTTGATCTGTGATCTTCCGTTTAGACGGTTTGACCTTGTTCATCATATTCCGTTCCTTTCAGACATATTCGTGTCTACTCATTGCAAGACTTCACTTTCGCAAGACAAATTTGTTAACTCTTGCCAAGATTATTTACGCTGACGTTCATCTCAGGCCTCTCATCAGCCTTAACTGTTTCCATTCCATTCTTCTTTTTTGAGGTAAGGGAACGTTGCACATAGCGCTGTACAGCATTGTTCCTGGAATCCCAATAATAGGCGGAGGCTCTTCTAGGCACTCGTTGTACTATGTCTCTTGCCCATGGAAAATTCGTATCTCTAACGTATTGACATGGCTCTTCATAAAACTCTTTTTGATAACTTGTTGGTATGAAATGATTTCTTAAAGATAGAACATTGGAATTAATACAATGAGGTCGGTCACTGCCTCCATCATCTTGTTGAAAATGATTTTTGCAGGTGATCTTTCCCCTTCGTTCATTTATACCTCGCGTAGTTCACTGGGATGCAGAGCATTTTGTCTCTCGCACATGTCACCTATTACGAATGCTCCAATCTTGTGTAAGGTAATCCCTCACGGACCCTGATTTATCAGTAGCTGCCTACCTAATCACTGATATGTGGGTCCCTCCTTTAGTCTTTATCGCGATCACGGGTGTTGCTAGGATGGCTTCTTCATGAAAAATTTATTGGTATCTCCCCATACATATCTGTTATTTTTCTCTCCACTACCGGGTTTGATCTGTGATCTTCCGTTTAGACGGTTTGACCTTGTTCATCATATTCCGTTCCTTTCAGACATATTCGTGTCTACTCATTGCAAGACTTCACTTTCGCAAGACAAATTTGTTAACTCTTGCCAAGATTATTTACGCTGACGTTCATCTCAGGCCTCTCATCAGCCTTAACTGTTTCCATTTCATTCTTCTTTTTTGAGGTAAGGGAACGTTGCACATAGCGCTGTACAGCATTGTTACTGGAATCCCAATAATAGGCGGAGGCTCTTCTAGGCACTCGTTGTACTATGTCTCTTGCTCATGGAAAATTCGTATCTCTAACGTATTGACATGGCTCTTCATAAAACTCTTTTTGATAACTTGTTGGTATGAAATGATTTCTTAAAGATAGAACATTGGACTTGATACAATGAGGTCGGTCACTGCCTCCATCATCTTGTTGAAAATGATTTTTGCAGGTGATCTTTCCCCTTCGTTCATTTATACCTCGCGTAGTTCACTGGGATGCAGAGCATTTTGTCTCTCGCACATGTCACCTATTACGAATGCTCCAATCTTGTGTAAGGTAATCCCTCACAGACCCTGATTTATCAGTAACTGCCTACCTAATCACTGATATGTGGATCCCTCCTTTAGTCTTTATCGTGATCACAGGCGTTGCATTGCTCTTCGTAAAACTCTTTTTGGTAACAATTACAAAAAAACTCATGGCATAATTCTGATAGCCATTGCAACCGCAAATTGTGAGTTTATTTACTGCAGTGTTGGTACAAATGGCCGTGTTTCCGATGGTGGCGTCATTAATCACACCGCATACTACGAGAAGTTGAACAGCAATGGCCTGAAAATTCCTGAGCCAGCTAAACTTTGGAATTCGGATCGTGTTTTTGAATATGTGTTTGTGGGTGATGAGGCATTCGCAATGCGCCCGGATTTCATCAGAAGTAGAAGGATTTTCAACTACCGCTTATCAAGAGTGCGATGTGTAGTTGAGATCGCATTTGGAATTTTAGCATCCAGATTTCGCATCTTTCGCAGACCCCAACATTTTGAGGTGGAAAATATTGAAAAAGCGGTTTTGGCTTGTATTGCCCTGCATAACTTTTTACGGTGGGATTCCCTGGATTACTACAGCCCTCCAGGAACCCTTGAGAGCGAGGTCATTGACAAGAACGAAGTGCATTTGGGTGAAAGATGTGATCCCGAAATGGTCCACAACCTGCAGCATTGGGATCAAGGAGCAAGTACCAGTGCCGGCTCGTGGGTCCAAATGTCAGTGAAGCTATGACTAGATATTTTACTAGAACTTTAGAATTTTACTAAAACTTTGCTGGAGAACAAGATTCAGACGGTGGGCAAGGCAGTGGATGAAAACAGCTAACTGAGCCTTTTCTTTGAATTTTTGCTGAAGCCCGTTTAGATGGCCAGCCATTACACTCGCCCCGTCATAGCACTGACCAATTAATTTATTTTCGTAGTCGAATTTTTCTAAAATACTGGCAAGGACATTGTACAAAGATTCAGACCTTCTGTTGCTACTGACGTCATGGAAACCAAGAAAACGTTCGACCAAGTCACCTTCAGAATTGACAAATCTTACTAGTAAGGAGCACTGCGAGATCTGCGTTATGTCAGTTGTGTCATCAACTTGAATTGAATAAAACCCACTACTATTTATTTCCCGAGATACATGTTCGTTTATGTAATCAGAAACACATTCAATTAGTTCGTTTTGAATAATTTTGGAATCCCCTGAAAAAACGGTTTTTATTTTTTCATACTGGGCCTGAATGTTGGACGGGCTATTCGATAAAAGCAATGCCAGCAATTCTTTAAAATTTCCTCGGTTTATCGACCCATGACTTTCATCGTCCCCTCGAAAAGCCAATTCCTGTCTTGACAGAAATACGACAGAGTCAATTACTCTCTTGAAAAATTCGCGATTGAGACGCACTTTTTCGTTATACTGCGCCTTGAAAACACGCGCATTCTCTTTCAACGCGTCTTCAATTGTGTTCTGGTTTTTTGAAAACGTTTTGAACATCAGGGAAGCCTTTAAATGCTCAGCAGAATCTTCGTGAATTTTCATGGCCCGGTTTATATTTATTAAACAGCAAAAACCCTCCTTGTTCCAAGTTCCGGCCTTACCTGTTGAAAATAACAGGCAGGGCCAACAAAACAGTTTTTTAAGGTAATGGCTGCTGCAAAGCCAAGGGTGGCTTGTATACCACGCTGATTTAAAATGTAAGTTGTAGTACTTACCTGTCTTCGGGTCTTTTCTGGAAGTCATAATCCCGAGAGTACTCGTTGGCCGTCCTGTCAGCAAAATATCCTTTTTGTCGGCATCTTGATGTCGACAAAAAGGAGTTTGTAGCAGGACGAGCACAACGTCGTGCACCGGATTCATGACTTTAATTTAATATTAATATTAATTGAATAATGTAATAAAAATTTGTTATGACAAAAAAAAAAAATAATAATACAATGACCAACAAAATTCGACTTTTCAACCCAACAGTATCACGCTGAAAAAAGGAAAAACGCCTGAACGCACCCGGCTAACTGGAATTGCCAAGGTCTCTGATAGGAGCTTGGAGGAGTTTTTTCGCTGACCGATGGGGTGACGGTGAAGTTAAAGAGAGAGGGAGGGGAATTCTTCGTCTTCGTCGGGTACAGGAGAAGAAAAGAGAATGATGTGATGTGACAGGGGCCTTATAAAATCGCTTCATTGCCCCACTACCTTCAACTCATCAGAGCCCATCAGAGCCTACGTCTTGTCCTTTGCGTCTTGTCCACGTTCACCCTGTTGTCATTGGCAACATAAAGGCCATAGATATACAAACATGGATTGCTCGCCTCGAGACTGCAAGTGACCCCAGCCGCCCCTCCAACTTGTTGCCAATGGCGGGTTATGAAACGTGTAACACTGGTGAAACCTCTCACCCTTCGACCCTCCTCCAATCTTACACTTTCATCACATCTCACTTCTCCCATCCAAACTTGATTTCTTTCTTTACCTCGTTCAAGGCTCTTTTTTTCGGATTTTTTTTTTTTTTCTTTTTTTTCGGGAAACGCTATAAATTGCTCGACCATTGTGAACAAGGCTAAGCTGCTCGAACATGATCTGAACGCCTCCATTTAGTGCTTTCAGCATATTTTCCCGATTATCTATTGGAAAACGCAACATATCATAATTATGAATTTGGTAGGACTCTGGGGCGAAAGGAGAGTGGATGGAAATTAAGTGTGTCCTCGTTAATAAAGAAAACATGCTTCGCCAATCCATATAAATGACAAAATTTAATATGACACATTTTTCATTACATTACCTATTTAAAATGAACATTACGACTCGTCGTTATACACTTTCACACATTGTTGAACAGGACTATTTTGGTCAGCTTTTGCCTCAGCCCCATTGCACCTTTTTGGGCTTTATTTGTTTCATTTCTCGAGAAATGAAATGCAACAATTTTCACCATCATTTTACTCACAAGTCTAATTAAATTAAGTTCATGATTTTCATAATTTTTTGCATGTTCTTTGAATACATTTCCGACGAATTTCCGTACTGTGATATGCACAGTTTTTTTCTCTTTGAAATCTTTGCCACGGCTTAATTTCACTAATTTATGAACGAACCTAATTATTTTCATGGTATCGTCTGAAGGACGTAATAGGCGACCCATATTGACAAAGTCCAGAAATTTTGAATAGTCACAGCCTGTCTCTGATGTAAGACATGACTGACAATGTTCACAATATTCTAATTTTTTGATTAACGATCTTGCTACAAATCCCCCTATGTAATACAAGATATTATCATGTATGACGTCTTTTTCATCTTCAAGTAAATGGCACAATACGTCAATATCGTCTTCTTGACCATCGCTCGCTTCCTGGTCACTATTTTCATTGTTGCCTATGTTTTCATTTAACTGAAGAACATTTGCTCCATCAGAGGCTCGCACAGAGTTACGGAACATCATTTTTCGTAATGCCCATTTAAACTGCAAAACATTGGGGTTATTATTGAAGCCTCCGTGAGATCGTATGCAAGAAAAAAGGAGTTCCAGGTGGTCCTGTGAAAACTTGTACGTCAAAATAAATTTGAAATTACACTCATTTAAAAGACGAGGAACTAACATTTGCATTGCGTTAATGTTTGACATATAGCCAAGGGCGAAGGTTTTCCGAGGGTGACATAGGATTGGGACCCCCTCAGCAGATAAACTATTCAAATAATTGAACCACTTCTTCATTTTTTCCCAAATATCCGCCCAATTTTTGTCATTAATTGAAC